>OY482674.1:75284408-76484408 GCA_960531455.1 Urophora cardui
ATCTTCTTGCCTATGATAACCGAGACCGAAAATGACGATAAATGGGAGCTAATCCGGATTTTCTAAAAACGCGATCGTAATCTGGAGCCAAAAATTAAGCTGACGTGTTTTGCCGTTTCTCTGTGGTATTTTTGCCTCCCTACTGTGTAATTTTTTATAAAAAAACAAGTGTTTCATTTTAAAACGTTATAACTTTTTTGTTTGTGAATAAAGGCTAGATTTTTTTTTGGGGGATTCCTCATGGTTTTTTGAGAGCTTTGTATTATAATAATATTAATAATACAATGGCGCTATTATAACTCTGGCGAGTTTTATGGCCGAGCTTCTCTCCCAATTCGAGGTGTGCTCCTTTTTGTTTTTCCTACTAATTGGGAGAGCTTTGTATTAGTGGTTAAAAACAAAAAATCTAGGGATAGTAACTTCAAAATTTTTAAAGGTAAAAATCAGAACAACCTTTGAGGTCGAAACTTTATATGGGCCAGATATAGTGCTGGGCGAGACCTTTTCAGCGACATTAAGATTATAGAGATCCGACATCAAATAAGGAAGTTATTACAAAAAACGCGATTTAGCTGTTTTTAACGCATGCCTAAAAATTTTTTTTTACACCAAAAATATTTTTTTGACATAAGTGTTCAAATAAAACTGACACACACCAAACTTTTTTTTGTCCATATAACGTGATACGGCTTAATGTACATATGTATGTATGGCCAATTTCAACTTATGAAACGTGTTGATGTTCGTTTTGCACGTAGTGCTTATAGGTATGATTGGGAAATATTGCTTATTTTTTGCATACTTGAACGCAAAAGAAAAAAATTTTTCTTCGATTTTTTTCGATTATATGTAAAATTTTTTCGATTTTTCGTTTTATATTTTTTTTGTATGGGGTTTTTGTATTTTAAAAATTTTTTTTTGTTGTTTTCATTTCGTAGAAATTTTGCATTTTGGTGTTGCGGGTTGCTTAAACGCTCCCGGGCGGCTTCTTCCTCCAAGTGGCCATTCCGCCAGATTTGTGGCCACGCGCCACGGTCGCCATGTGGGGTTTGACCTCACAACCAAGGTACCCCAGGTAAAGCACCATACACACGCACACTCACAATACCTACTTTTATTTCCTTTTTCCACAAATAAATATTTTGTTTTATTTATTGTTCTTGGTTCTTCTTTTATTAGTTAATTTTATTTCACAAAATGTCTTTTAAAATTTTATTTCAAGTGCTCTTTTATGTTTTATAAAAAAGTTCTAATTTAATATTTTCTTGTATGCATGTATTTTTATTTTTCACTCAAAATAAACTGCACCGCTCGACCACGACTGCTGACATTAGAATGAAAGTCAAGATGGCAGGCCGGCTTCTTCAAAGCCGAATGCCGAACGACCATTATTCATTCCCAACCTGTTCCAACACCTGTTCATCAATCGCGAATAGATGACCAGGGTTGCCACAAGTTGGCAGTGGTAAATTTATTAGCTGTGTTTCATGATACCTGTGTTTAATTGGCATTAAGATATTGTATTACAGGAAAAACAAAAAGGAGCACACCTCGAATTGGGAGAGAAGCTCGGCCATAAAACTCGTCAGAGTTATAATAGCACCATTGTATTATTATATATAAATAAAAATAAAAAAATTAACTTTATCAAGTGTAAGTCAATTTATTGTGGGTTTCTGAAAAATTTGATAATACGATTCTTGTTCGAATCTATTAGAATACTTAGTCATTAAAAGTGTATAGTACTATCTAAACGAAGGGTGTATGTTTATGTTGTACGTTTCGGCGCTACTATGCATAGGATCTCTTGTTCCACCTAAACATACACCCTTCGTTTAGATACTATTTCTACTTGACTGTTAGCTTCATAGCGATATTCTAGGAATTTGTGTCAGTTGTTGCGGTAAACAGCACAACAAACAGGTAAAAACAATTATTTTCACTGTCTCCTTTGATGAGCGGTTAAATATTTGTGTTATATATTTTGAGAATGCCTGAAAAATTTGACAATAGGATTAAAAAAAATCTGTATAACTTCCAAAGTATAGATAGGTACCTTTTTCACACAATAATATCAAAATAAAAAAACTTAAGAAGAGATGGTTTTACTTAAAAAATTTTTAAGAAAAGAAAAAAATACCATTCTACTTTTTAGAAATGTTATATATATTAAATAGACCTTTCTAAACAAATTTTTTTTTAAATCGGTTGGTCTTTGAAGTGTTTTCAAATTTGAAATTTTTTTTTTTCAGTATAATATAGAATTTTTACAGTGTATGTTTTCAAAAGGTGATTCTAATGCCTTTCTAACGGTATAAAAATTTTCGAAATCGGTTGATTTGTTTAGGCGTGATATCAAAATATAAGAAAGCCAAGAGATGCATTTACTTAAATAAATTAAAAAAAAAAAATAAAGAAAAAGGCCATTTTTGTTTTCAGATATGTTATATATATTAAATAGACCTTTCTAAAAAAAATCACATTTTTCAAAATCGCTTGATCTTTGAAGTGTTTTTTCAGTTTCAAATTTTATTTTGGAAAACATTTTTTTTTCAGTGTACTAAAACAAAAAAAAAATTACAGTGTAAATAAAGTTCCGCTTCGCGCTGCTATGCTTTGCTTTGGCGTCGCTAACAAATATCCGTTGCTTTTTGTGTGCTACCCTCGCTGATGGCGGCGTTACCAACCGAATGTATACGTACATATGTATCTACCGCTTTGTGCCAACTGTATAACCCAACGTGAATTTTCTGTACCTCTATTTCTATTATGTACCGCCTTGTGCCAACTGTATAACCCAAGGTGACTTTGTATGTTTTTTTTTCGGCAATGGTGTTTTTAGAGCCGTTAATTTTTATGGCGTGTATTGGAACAGCTAATAATTTTCGGCGTGCCTGTACAGCTATCGCATATGTATATATGTACATTAAGCCGTTTCACAAAAATAAAGTTTGCGTGTGTCAGTTTTATTTGAACACTTATGTCGAAAAAATATTTTTGGTGTACAATTTTTTTTTTTAGGCCCGCGTTAAAAACAGCTAAATCGCGTTTTTTGTAATAACTTCCTTATTTGATGTCGGATCTCTATGATCTTAATGTCGCAGAAAAGGTCTCGCTCTGCACTATATTTGGCCCATATAAAGTTTCGACCTCAAAGGTTGTTCTAAGTTTTACCTTTAAAAATTTTGGAGTTACTATCCCTAGATTTTTTTATTTTTATCACTAATACTAAGCTCTCAAAAAACCATGAGGACTCCGCTAAAAAAGTTGTAGCCTTTATTCACAAACAAAAAAGTTATACCGTTTTAAAATCAGAGAACCTGTTTTTTGAAAAATTATCCCAAGTTTTTGTTTATATGAGGCAGTAACGCCATATAGTATGAGGTTTTGATTAAAAAGTATTCTAAGTCCTCGATGGAACAGCTACCAATACTTAACACATAATTTGCAAAAAATTATTGATGATTGGACTATTCGTGCTGATCAAGGTTATTTATATTGAATGATAATGGCTGTAGTGAAGATTTGGCAAGTATTCAAGGGAGCTCTAAGCACGGCGCGCTGGTTTACAACGGCTTCACGATTTCTGCATCCATGCGTATCGTAAAATCATCCAAGTTATTTAGAAAACTTCTAGAGTTCGTTGTAAAATTATACGCGCCTAAAGAGACAACGGAAGACTTAATGTATTATCAATACTTGCGCTGGATGCGTCGTGTGCCCCTAGAAATGCAGTTAATTATTCAGCCTACAATTGAAAACAACGCATTTTACTTTAATCCCGAAAACATCTTCTTGCCTATGATAACCGAGACCGAAAATGACGATAAATGGGAGCTAATCCGGATTTTCTAAAAACGCGATCGTAATCTGGAGCCAAAAACTAAGCTGACGTGTTTTGCCGTTTCTCTGTGGTATTTTTGCCTCCCTACTGTGTAATTTTTTATAAAAAAACAAGTGTTTCATTTTAAAACGTTATAACTTTTTTGTTTGTGAATAAAGGCTAGATTTTTTTTGGGGGATTCCTCATGGTTTTTTGAGAGCTTTGTATTAGTGGTTAGAAACAAAAAATCTAGGGATAGTAACTTCAAAATTTTTAAAGGTAAAAATCAGAACAACCTTTGAGGTCGAAACTTTATATGGGCCAGATATAGTGCTGGGCGAGACCTTTTCAGCGACATTAAGATTATAGAGATCCGACATCAAATAAGGAAGTTATTACAAAAAACGCGATTTAGCTGTTTTTAACGCATGCCTAAAAATTTTTTTTTACACCAAAAATATTTTTTTGACATAAGTGTTCAAATAAAACTGACACACACCAAACTTTTTTTTTGTCCATATAACGTGATACGGCTTAATGTACATATGTATGTATGGCCAATTTCAACTTATGAAACGTGTTGATGTTCGTTTTGCACGTAGTGCTTATAGGTATGATTGGGAAATATTGCTTATTTTTTGCATACTTGAACGCAAAAGAAAAAATTTTTTCTTCGATTTTTTTCGATTATATGTAAAATTTTTTCGATTTTTCGTTTTATATTTTTTTTGTATGGGGTTTTTGTATTTTAAAATTTTTTTTTTTTGTTGTTTTCATTTCGTAGAAATTTTGCATTTTGGTGTTGCGGGTTGCTTAAACGCTCCCGGGCGGCTTCTTCCTCCAAGTGGCCATTCCGCCAGATTTGTGGCCACGCGCCACGGTCGCCATGTGGGGTTTGACCTCACAACCAAGGTACCCCAGGTAAAGCACCATACACACGCACACTCACAATACCTACTTTTATTTCCTTTTTCCACAAATAAATATTTTGTTTTATTTATTGTTCTTGGTTCTTCTTTTATTAGTTAATTTTATTTCACAAAATGTCTTTTAAAATTTTATTTCAAGTGCTCTTTTATGTTTTATAAAAAAGTTCTAATTTAATATTTTCTTGTATGCATGTATTTTTATTTTTCACTCAAAATAAACTGCACCGCTCGACCACGACTGCTGACATTAGAATGAAAGTCAAGATGGCCGGCCGGCTTCTTCAAAGCCGAATGCCGAACGACCATTATTCATTCCCAACCTGTTCCAACACCTGTTCATCAATCGCGAATAGATGACCAGGGTTGCCACAAGTTGGCAGTGGTAAATTTATTAGCTGTGTTTCATGATACCTGTGTTTAATTGGCATTAAGATATTGTATTACAGGAAAAACAAAAAGGAGCACACCTCGAATTGGGAGAGAAGCTCGGCCATAAAACTCGTCAGAGTTATAATAGCACCATTGTATTATTATATATAAATAAAAATAAAAAAATTAACTTTATCAAGTGTAAGTCAATTTATTGTGGGTTTCTGAAAAATTTGATAATACGATTCTTGTTCGAATCTATTAGAATACTTAGTCATTAAAAGTGTATAGTACTATCTAAACGAAGGGTGTATGTTTATGTTGTACGTTTCGGCGCTACTATGCATAGGATCTCTTGTTCCACCTAAACATACACCCTTCGTTTAGATACTATTTCTACTTGACTGTTAGCTTCATAGCAGCAAACAGCACAACAAACAGGTAAAAACAATTATTTTCACTGTCTCCTTTGATGAGCGGTTAAATATTTGTGTTATATATTTTGAGAATGCCTGAAAAATTTGACAATAGGATTAAAAAAAATCTGTATAACTTCCAAAGTATAGATAGGTACCTTTTTCACACAATAATATCAAAATAAAAAAACTTAAGAAGAGATGGTTTTACTTAAAAATTTTTTAAGAAAAGAAAAAAATACCATTCTACTTTTTAGAAATGTTATATATATTAAATAGACCTTTCTAAACAAATTTTTTTTTAAATCGGTTGGTCTTTGAAGTGTTTTCAAATTTGAAATTTTTTTTTTTCAGTATAATATAGAATTTTTACAGTGTATGTTTTCAAAAGGTGATTCTAATGCCTTTCTAGCGGTATAAAAATTTTCGAAATCGGTTGATTTGTTTAGGCGTGATATCAAAATATAAGAAAGCCAAGAGATGCATTTACTTAAATAAATTAAAAAAAAAAATAAAGAAAAAGGCCATTTTTGTTTTCAGATATGTTATATATATTAAATAGACCTTTCTAAAAAAAATCACATTTTTCAAAATCGCTTGATCTTTGAAGTGTTTTTTCAGTTTCAAATTTTATTTTGGAAAACATTTTTTTTCAGTGTACTAAAAGAAAAAAAAAATTACAGTGTATTTTTTTTTTTTGAAAGCTAATTTCAATACCTTTAAATGGTATGAAGATCTTTGAAATCGGTAAAGCCATTCCCTAGTAATCACACTTTAAAGTACCTATTATCGTCATTTTTCGAGTATTTTCAAATATTTTCGAATATTTCGATACCTTGCCACGCCCACAATTTTTCGAAAATGCAATTTCTAAAAACGAGGTTGTGTTTGGGTAGGTAAGATGTACTTCTATGTAAAATTTCATCAAATTCTGAGGGGGTCGGGTTCAAAATGTTCGTTTCTTTCAGCCTTTGATATGAAATTCATCATATGTAAATTTTGGTCCTGATTGATGACGGTTTAGTGGTGTTTCGCGGAGTTCTAAGTTCAGATTACCATATGCGACACAAAAAATGTAAGTCTTCTATGGCAATAGAATTGCGTTGTGCTAATGTGAGCATTAAAGTCACCAAGTACCATGCGGTTACCCCCATTCAATAACATGCTAATGTCAGGTAGATATCCCGCAGGGCAGCAGTTGACAGGGGTATATAAACATTGAAGATGTCAAGCACGACATCGCCAGATTGGATATCTATTCTCTGACATTCTAAGGAAGTATCCCTTTGGTCGATGTCTGGGTCGATAAGACGATATTGTACGGTATTGTGTGTTATGAACGCTAAGCCGCCACCGTTTCCTCGAGCGCGATCCTTTCGGTGGATGTTGTAACCAGCGTGGCTGACTAGTGTTGAGCTACGTGTCAGCTTTGTTTCTTGGACCGCTGCTATGGGGACACCGTGTCTGTCCCTAAAATCGATCTTTCCTGTGAGGTCGTTGCAGTTCAGTGTAATGTTAACCCTTTGGGTTAAGGACTGCAGCATGTTGCCGGCTGGCGTATGTGTTTGTTGTGCCATTGGGGGTTGTGCCCCAGGTGTTGTGGTCTGCCTCGTGGGGTAGCATGGTGCCGTAAATGCTATGCGCAGTCCCGAGCACCTACGAAAATGACACTAGCCAAGGCATGCGTTGCAGATCGAATGAGCCGCTTTCCAAGAATTTTTAATGTATGCTGGAGAGCTATACAATACGCTAATGCCAAAAAGGCCAGAAGCTGAAAACGACTATGAAATAAAACGACAGTGTAGAAATAACTTAAAAAATTAAAAACAATTCAACAGTACTTTGATTTAAACCAGGACTGCTCAGCTCATAGGCACTCAAAGCACAATTGTTTTTGTTTTGTTCCGATTCATAGGCACAGATACATATTTTCACTTCATATATAAAAATTAAATTTTCTTTGCACTGCCATAAGCACTCAGATATACAAAATTTTTATATGTATGAGCCTATGATTCATATCACTATACGACAAAATCAACTTTTTTTCTGGGTATTGGACCAAACACATATTTTCCAAGAGATTGAGGCATAAGAAAAAAATATGTATACGCCATTTTTCGAAGTTAGCCTCCAAAATTTAGTAATGGGCTTTCGAATTTCGAAATTCGACCCTTGCTAATTTGATTGCAATGTTTAAAAAATTGAAAAAAAAAAATGACGGTGTGATCCGCGTTATTTTCGAACTGCACTGATATAAATTTTGTTTTTTGAAAACTTATGTAGCAAATGTTATAAGGGGTCAAAGGTCAGATCTTCGAAAAAATTAAAAGTCGAATATATCCATTATTTCCAACCGATGTCGAAAATCTTAATAGCGTTGTAAAGGTGATTGAGTTCCCTTTCTTTTGATATGCTCCCCTTTATACTTTTTTAAATACAAATTTTATGAAAAAACACTAAAGAAAAAAAGGCCCGAAAAAGATGTTTTAAGTAGTATATTTCGAACTTTTTGCCAGCGATTTCGAAAATCTTCACGCTGTTATATAGGTGCTTGAATTCCCTTGTCTTCGATATACACAGCTTTATGGTCGATGAATGAAAATTTTATAAAAACAACACTTAAAAAAATACCAAAAATACTAAAATATTTAAACACATACTTTTATCCACTGCTCACCAACAATTGCAATTGATGCCGGTCAAGTATGCCGTGATTTTAAAGTGTGTAAATGCGGACAAGGATATTTAGTATTAAATCAATCGCATCCGATTTTACTACGAGTTAATATTAGCAGCTTTTTAATTAAACAAATAGCGGATAAAGTATGTCAAGCAATTCTACAATCTAATTTTTGTTTTGTTTGTGCTAAATTTAATATAAAAACAAGCTACAATTTGGTATAAACCAGGTAACTCCAAACGGCAATTGCTCTATTTCTTTCTTTCGCCATTTTTGTAAATGGTTATAACAGGTTCTACATATCTTGTTGGGAATCCAAGACTCACCTTAGATAATCGGCTAATCAAAATAATCTTTACAAATTAATTCCACAACTGGAGTTACATATTAATCAAGCTTGTTTTTATATTAAATTTAGCACAAACGAACCAAAAATTCGATTGCAGAATTGCTTGACATACTTTATCCGCCATTTTTTTAATTAAAAAGCTGCTAATATTAACTCGTAGTAAAATCGGATGCGATTGATTTAAAGCTAACACCCTTATTACGGTTGTCGTCGTCGACGTCGTTGTCACTTTTCAGTCGACATCACGTCGTCTCGACGTCGTCGTCACATCGACGTAAAATCGGTATTAGCTAAGCGTATTGAGACGACGTCGACTGTTTATCGGTAAACCGAATGACGAAAGTACCATCCCTATAGCTTCTGCACTAGCTGGTTGATTTTATTTACAATTTGTGCGCAATTTTTTCCGTATTTTTAATCTGTGCTATTTTGATAATTTATTTCTTTATTATTTTGCATATGATTCCTCAAGTTTTAGCGATGAACATAGCAATGAAGTGCTGGGGTAATTAAGAAATAAAGGAAAAATAATTTTAGTTGAAATACATATATACATATTTATGTATGTACATAAATATTTAATAAATTTGTTTTCTCCTCAATCTTTCTTAAAGGTATCCGTAACCTTTGGGCCGCTTCGGTATGTGCGCTCACCGAATTTATTTTTAAACTAGTAAGAATTTTTCAATGAAACTAGCAGGAAATATTCTGCGAATGTTAGTTCTACTAATTTTAACACTCCCGTAATAAAATTTTAAAAACAAAAATGCATGCATACTAAATTTTCTTCTTGTCACCATTAAACACAGCGTCGACGAAAATGACAACGAGTGACCGTCGACGTCGATAGTTGTCACAAGTTATCGACTTTACCATACGTAATACCGATTGTGATAAGTCGTCGCCGACAGCGTCGAGTGAGTGTCGACGACGACAACCGTAATAAGGGTGTAAATATCCTTGTCCGCATTTACACACTTTAAAATCACAGCACACTTGGCCGGCATCAATTGCAGTTACACAGTCCAACAAATTTACAAAAATTTTACTCAACACGAACAAACGCTATTAATTAAGAAAGAGGATGTCTCCCAGACCACCTTTGCCGAACAGAGTACAAGTCCAGAGGGTCTGAGTTTTTTTTTAGAGGGGGTTAAAGTTTTATGGTTTTAGCTGGAGGTGCATTACTTTATCGATAATATCTTATAAAAAATGACCTCAAATGAAGTTTTTGAGCTCGGACTTCTTCTACAGAATTTAATAAGGAATTTCTTTGCGTTAGACTTTAACCCTCTAACCCCTATGCAAATGGCTGTGTTTAACCCTTGTTTGGGAACACATGTAGAGAATATCAATTAACAATGCAGATAGAGGGTTAAAATGTTCTAGAAAATTATTCGCCATAAAATTTCACTAGGGGTCCCCTCAGACAAAATCTTTGTACAAATAATGCAAAAGCCCACAGGATATAATAATCACAAATTACGCCATGAAATATGCAACAAATTTTATATGTATACACATTATATGCATTTTTTTGTTCTTTGGTCCCTCGCTTCGGCACCGGAATATGAAAATAAGGTGTCATAGAGTTAGTTAATTTAAAAAAATCGATTTTACAAAAAAGGCAAGTTTAGATTTATGTATGAACAAAGTTATGATTTTGCACAAGAAAAAATTGATCTCTACCTATACGTAGAGATAACCGCTAAAGCGAATAGCGCATTCAATTTTTAGTGCACTTCCCTGGGAAGGTAATATCGCGGCCTAAATAGAACATTTTGTTTTTTTTTCACGAACATTCAATTTCATGCCCTATATTCTTTCTGGCAGCGGACATTTTTTTATCTGAATCACACAGGATGCTGCTCAATTTAATGCGGTTTTCAAAAACTCATTCTGGTTAAAAATGTATTAATATTTGGATGAGCTCATAAATTCTAAGTGAAGTAAAATATACCCTAAGAGGGCTGACGTGGCTTAAAATTTCTAAAAAATGTTTACAATTTTTGCTCTTGAAGGCGGTTTTATGATGGTGTACAACTCCACAAATGTAAAAAAAAAGGTAGAAATGTCGACACCGTATATAGCGGGAAAAAATGTAGACCTGGATGGTCGCAAAATATTTTTGGGCAATATTAGCATCAAATTAAAGGGATTAACTAGGGTTTGAATATCACCTCCACTGGGGAGTGTACTAAAAAACTGAGTACGCCGTTCGCTTTAGCGGCTAACTCTACGTATAGGTAAGTAGATACCATTTTTTTTATTCTTGTGCAAAATCATAACTTGTGGCCGCTGTGGTGCAGTGGGTAGAGTGCTCGCCTGCTATGCCAGAGGTCTCGGGTTCAAACCACGGTCCGAGCCAAACAAATTTTTCTAATTAGTAAAAATCCAATTATTGGGTTTTTTAAGAGCAGCGGTCACCTCTCGGCAGTGGGCGGCATACCCTCCGAGAGTATTTCTGCCATGAAAAAGCTTCTCACAAAAAATGCATTCGCCGTTCGGAGCCGGCATAAAACTGTAGGTCCACCCAATTAGTAGGAAAAACAAAAAGGAGCACACCTCGAATTGGGAGAGAAGCTCGGCCATAAAACTCGTCAGAGTTATAATAGCGCCATTGTATTATATTATTATTATAAAATCATAACTTTTTTCATATATAAATCTAAAATCGCGCGGTTTTTGGAGTAGCCCCACTCAGTTTTTGTAAAGTTGATTTTTTTTTATTTAATTAACTAACTCTACGACACACAGTGGTTCAGCCGCGGAAAAAATTCATTTTTTTCAATACATAATTTTCAGATTCTAATGATGTAGTCTTATAAAAAAATGTCCAAATATGAAAAATTCGTGACTACTTTGCAAAAAATTGATTTTTTTTTTACAAAAGAATGGTATCAGAAGTCAGAAAAATTTTATTCAACAAAAACTGCTTGAAATTTTTGCTAACTTAAGCTATAAACTTTCCTTATAACTTATATCTCTATTGTCCCTGTTGTGAGTTTAAAAGAAAATATAGCACTTCCTTGACGAACTAAAGAAAAAATCAGTGCATTCGACCAAACATTAAAAAAAATATAGGCCAGCAAAAATGGTACTTCATAAATGCTACCTTTTCTAATTTCGATGGACAAAAAGTTTGTGTGCTACAGCGTGCTACACTCGCTAACTGTAATAAAATGAAAGTTTGGAATGTCTTCTATCGATTTCTGTTAAAAATTTTTTCCCATGTTTTCCCCAATCGATGTAAACTTGATTTAAATGTCGAAAGTCCCATCAAATTTTGATAAAATTGACAAAATGTAGCATGCTTTTAGGCTCATGCGTATATATTAACGTTTACATGTTATGTGACAATTTTTTGTTTACGAATATGAAGGCACAGAGAGGATTAGAAAAAAATGCAGATTGGTAAATTATACACCTAATTTGTTAGAATCAATGGTAATGCAAACAAAAATAACGATAAACACATTCGTCATAACATTGCGGTTTGCAAACAACAATAGCAACAAACACATTTGTTTAAACATTTTACCAGCTTATTTAAGGTATTAATAATAATAATATAATACAATGGCGCTATTATAACTCTGACGAGTTTTATGGCCGAGCTTCTGTCCCAATTCGATGTGTGCTCCTTTTGTTTTTTCCTACCAATTGGGTGGACCTACAGTTTTATGCCGGCTCCGAACGGCGAATGCATTTTTTGTGAGAAGCTTTTTCATGGCAGATATACACTCGGAGGGTATGCCGCCCACTGCCGAGAGGTGACCGCTGGTCTTAAAAAACCCAATAATTGGATTTTTACTAATTAGAAAAATTGTTTCGGTGTTTTGCTCGGACCGTGGTTTGAACCCGAGACGTCTGGCACAGCAGGCGAGCACTCTACCCACTGCACCACAGCGGCCACTTATTTAAGGTATTAGATGAAAAAAAAAATGTTATCCTGACGAAATTGTAGTAACAGAAACATACATATGCTGCTGTTAATTTGCAAAGTTTACTTGATCACACAACAAGAAGACTTATTGATACTTTCTCAGCAGAAAAGTTGAACTCCTCATCATGTTCTGAGTTAACCCTTACTAGTAAATGGGGCTTATGATTTCTAGGCTTATGTTTTCTAGGAAAAGTGATAGAATTTCTACCAATACAGATGTTGTTAATCTATTACTGGCAAGTTCTGATCATTATATAAAGTCCATAAAACGACAACCCAATAAAAAGTGTGTGGAATTGGATTTTTTTGCCAAGGATATGCTAAATCATTAAACATTTTGCTTATATTTGCTTTTTTTCTTTCCATATATATATACACAGTTATATTTTCGATTATATGTATTATAAATATAATCATTAAGTACATCAAATTTTACAAGGGCTCTTTTCAGTTACTGAAAATGTTTATCTTCATTTGTTTTTGAATAAAAGGTGTAGGAAAAGTGGGCGTGGTTGTTTACCAATCACGCTTATATTTGGTATTGTCGATATCTTTCATGACAGTAACTTATGCGCCAAGTTTCGTGAAGATATCTTACTTTTTTGAGCTGAAATTAAAATTTTTCTTTAAAAATTTTTACTATGGGTCCAGGGGAGGTACCCCTAGGGAGTGGCCGATTTCAAAAAATTTTGGTGCTGTCAATGCCTTTAATGAGGGTAACTCATGTACCAAGTTTCGTGAAGATATCTTAATTTTTTTTAGCTGAAACTAAAATTTGTATTTAAATCATTTTTTTATAGGTCCAAGGGAGGTACCCCTACGGGTTGACCGATTTCAACCATTTTTTAAAAATTTCTTAATTAGCTCACATACAACCTCTGTGCAAAATTTCAATGGCCTAGGACCACTCCTTCTATTTTTTTCCGCAACATGTATGGGGCCGAACCACTGTGCGACACCTTATTTTCATATTCCGGTGCCGAAGCGAGGGACCAAAGAACAAAAAATGCATATAATGTGTATACATATAAAATTTGTTGCATATTTCATGGCGTAATTTGTGATTATTATATCCTGTGGTCTTTTGCATTATTTGTACAAAGATTTTGTCTGAGGGGACCCCTAGTGAAATTTTATGGCGAATAATTTTCTAGAACATTTTAACCCTCTATCTGCATTGTTAATTGATATTTTCTACATGTGTTCCCAAACAAGGGTTAAACACAGCCATTTGCATGGGGGTTAGAGGGTTAAAGTCTAACGCAAAGAAATTCCTTATTAAATTCTGTAGAAGAAGTCCGAGCTCAAAAACTTCATTTGAGGTCATTTTTTATAAGATATTATCGATAAAGTAATTGCACCTCCAGCTAAAACCATAAAACTTTAACCCCCTCTAAAAAAAAAAACTCAGACCCTCTGGACCAGTACTCTGTTCGGCAAAGTTGGTATGGGAGACATCTTTCATAATTAATAGCGTTTGTTCGTGTTGAGAAATCACTGTTGGACAGTGTTATTGGTGAGCACAGTGGATAAAAGTATGTGTTTAAATATTTTAGTATTTTTGGTATTCTTTTAAGTGTCGTTTTTATAAAATTTTCATTCATCGACCATAAAGCTGTGCATATCAAAGACAAGGGAATTCAAGCACCTATATAACAGCGTGAAGGTTTTGGAAATCGCTGACAAAAAGTTCGAAATATACTACTTAAAACATTTTTTTCGGGCATTTTTTTCTTTTAAAGTGTTTTTTCATAAAATTTTTATTTAAAAAAGGATAAAGGTGAGCATATCAAAAGAAAGGCAATTCAATCACCTTAACAACACTATGAAGATTTTCGAAATCGGTTGGAAAAAATGGATATATTCGACTTTTAATTTTTTCGAAGATCTGACTTTTGACCCCTTATAACATTTGCTACATAAGCTTTCAAAAAACAAAATGTATACCAGTCGAAGTTCGATAATAAGGTGGATCACACCTACATTTTTATTTTTCAATTTTTTAAACATTGCAATCAAATTAGGGAGGGTCGAATTTCGAAAGCTCATTACTAAATTTTGGAGGCTAACTTCGAAAAATGGCGTATACATATTTTTTCCTTATGTCTCAATCTATTCGAAAAAATTGGTTTGGTCCAATACCCAGCCGGGTGCTGTACAGTGTATTGAATGTGCACAGCAAAGGCACTTTTTGTAGGAGGCTCGAGCACTACCGTAAGAATTCGAAATTTACAGAAACAAATGTGTAATGAAAAAAAAATTCGATAAATGAAGCACTGTAAAAAAAATTCATATAAAAAAAATTGTATGTATGTGATACTACCATTTGAAAATAAATTCTAATAATATAAATAATATTTTATTGGAATTCATAAAAAACTTAAAATGGGCAAACAAAATTTCAGTGCATATAAAAAATTTGTAGATTTATTGAGTTTTGTACTTTCAATACGAGAGCGTTGAGTAGGCCTGATTTAATCACTTATCAAGTAATTGACATTTGTTCCTGAATTTAACTTTAAACACCTATACATTAAATTAAAGGTAATTTTATGGGCTTTATTATTAACTTATCTTAGGAAGGGGTTATTAACGTAATTTAAAAAAAAAAAAAACATTGCTAAAAAAATTAATTTTTCTGTTTTTTTTTTGCAAAAATCAAAAGCGTATGAATTTTAAAAATCGCCCCAAATGTTTACGAAATATTCGCCTTCAAAATTTCTAAAATTTCACCTTTACTTCCTCTAACTCCCATCATCGAGCCCCAAAAAAAATATGGCTAGCGTAGAACTAAACTGGTCTATCTAACATCTTTTCAGAAATCGAGTTATGCACATTTTTGAACTTGAAAATCATAAATTTATCCGTGCAAAATTGATGTAGGTCTTATTTCTGCTCCAAAGTGTCCAAACGATAATAATGTCACTTTAGAATTCACGTCCTTTTGTCATTTCAAGAAATTCTAAAGTGGTCCAACTAGCATAGACTACCATAGATCAGTATGATCTTACACCAGATGAGTGGATGGAATTGGTTAAAAATTGTAGAAAGCATGTTCCTTTTAATGTTATTAATATGGTGGGGAAATTTATGTCATTTGACGAACTACGGCCAATGTTCAGGGACTACCAGAGTATAGTAGACGACGGTGCAAAAGTTTCCCAAATGCGAAAGGCAAAATTTGTCAAGGGTGAATCTGTGATGCAGTTTAATGATCATTATTGTGAAACATATAAATCCGTCGATATAAAGAAATCTAGCGTGAACCTACATGATTTAATAGAGTTCTTGCAAAATTTTACACCAGATCAGGGCGTTTTGAAAAAAAAAAAATGTAGGACATAAAAAAAATGTTGAAATTTGTACCACCGATTAATCACTCCTTTTACCTGTCTCTCCACATGTAAACCGCAGAGACGAAACAGAAAACAATCCAGAAGATTTTCTACCAGCCCCCCGTGGAGAAAACTAGGTTAATGTTACTTTTAATGCAGAGGTGATCATTTACGAACATGAGTATGTTATTTTTGTAATTAAAGTACTTCCTTTCACATATTTTTTGTTTTATTCATATAATTTTCAATTTGTAGTTCAAACTTTCTTAAAAATTAAAAATTCTAAAGTGGTCTATGTAACAAGTTTTCTTGTAACATACATATATGTATATATTATATAAAAAAGGTTTCTATAATATTTTTTTTAATGCAGAATGTTAATTTAACTATTAAGCTAACATAATAATTTGCAATATTCACTTAACATACATCAACAATCGCACACCGCATTAAGACGCGTTTCATCTGTTTTCTCCAATTTTGTATTTTGTTAGATAGACCAGTTTAGTTAAGCGCTAGCCATATATCGTTAAAACCAGTGAAAAAAGGCAGTTCACGTGCACCTAGCATTCTAGCTAAGCCCTCGGTATTCTGCACTAAAGCCAAAGATTTTCCTTAATAAATTCGGGAAAACTTTCCATTATTCCAGCACGCCCCGTGAAAACTGACTTATACAGGGGTGTAGAGGGGCTCTCACGGATCTCAAATCTGAAAAACAAACTTTCCGGAGGCTTATAGAGTCCGATATATTTGTTGTTGAAGTTCCTAATTTTACTATGTAAAAACACTATACGCACAAAAAAACGTGCTTTATATACCCAAAAAACATCCCTGCAAAAAAATGTGCGATGAATCCCGAAAGAGATTTGTCCCAGATCGATCTCTTTCGAGAAAAATTGGTCCACAATTCGTTCCCGATTGTTCCCGTACGGGTATAAATGTAGACTAATTGTAGGCCAATTGTTCCCAAACGGGTATAAATGTAGACTAATTGTAGACGAATACTTCCCGAACGGATGTAAATGTAGATTAATCCCTTTCATCCCGAACGGGTATGAATGTAGATTATTCGCTTTCACCGCAAACGAGTGCAAATTTAGATTGAGTAAATGTATACATTTTACAAAAATATTCAATGTATTAAAAAAAATTTATAATAATAGGTAAAACTGAACACCCTTTCCTTTAATAACAATGATGAATAATTTTAAAATTATAATTTTAACAAAATGTTACCAAAAATATCCACTGAAAAATCAATTACAATAATACACTCAATACTGACTATTTAAAAAAATTTTTATTTATTGAATATATTTTTTTCACAAAAGTCAAACTTATTTTATAATATTTAAATAGGCATGAACATTTATAAGTTTTATAGAATGTTATAAGAAATAGCCTTGGCTAACAACTTTGAAAATTCCTCACATGTCTGTTACAGTCGCATAATGCATTCTAAAAACTTTAAATGTTTGGAGAAAATACTTAATTTTTTTTTTAAAAGATTTAACTATAGGATGAAAGCCAATCGAATAAACTTTCATCTAATATATATAACAATTTATAATTTTTAGACATTTTCAGAAAAAATAGCCTTGGCTTGCAACTTGGGATGAAAGCGATTGATCTACATTTGTACCCGTTCGGGATGAAACCCAGTTGGAAAGTGCGGAATGCATTACCTTTTGCAAATATGAATTCATCAACGAATGGCAATATACGAAAACATGCATACCTATGTAAACGAAGAGGTAATTTCTCTGAACATGATTTGAGATAACTCAAATGTATTTTTGTCGCATGAAGGTGACAGTTTGAAAAAATAATAAAATAAAATTAAATTGGCGAAAAATATATATGTATGTACATGCGTGATTCTGAAAATGTATCCCAAACGCCATTGGCGATGACAGATACAAGAAATAGTTGTGGTCCAAAAATTAGTTTGAGCGATGAGAGTCCTAATATGTATAGCAACTTTAATGTATAATATTTCATTGAATTTAGGTAAGATATCTTTTCGTATACAGGACAATGTATCATTTTATATAGATTCGGGATCAGTGAGAGCCCCTCTACACCCCTGTATAAGTAATTTTTCGGCTCACATTTCCTTCTGTCTACCAAAAGCTATATCTCCAAAAGTATTAATGTTTTTCAAATGAATCTTTCAGGGGATGTTAGGCGAGACTTTTCTTCATCTAAATTTATTACTTTCATAAATATTTTACTATTATTAATAATAGCAAATTGTTGTTAAATAAACTAACACCATTATCACCAATTTCTAAATTAAACACACACCTAATCCTTACTATATTTTCACACGTAGCACACTGGGGCCACTTATATATATGAGGACGCTCAAAATTCTGAAATCAACTTTTTTACATCAGAATCGCTTTATCTGCACTAAAGCAGTTTATCTATAGCATCTTAACCCATTGACGGTCATGAGTTAACCCGTTGGTGACCTATTTTTTTTAGTTTAGTTTTCTTGAATCAGAATCGGTATATCGATACTAAAATAGTAAATCCCAAGAATTTTAACCCCTTAACGACCACGCATTAACCCATTTTTAACCAAATTATATCACTTAATCCTTAGATTAAAATATTTAAATCATATTAGTTGTATCTACACTAAAACTAGTAATCTTTGGAATCTTAACCAGGGTTTGAATTTGCTTGCTGCAAAACAGCAATAGCCGATGTTTTTTGCTTATTGCTGAATTCAGCCGAGCCAAAAACGAAAACACGAATCATTCGCTTCAGTTTTCAGCTGAGTCGTGTTTGCTTGTATAGTTAAGCCAAGCAACTCAATTTGAGAGGATTGTTTTTACTTCCAGCAATTAGTTGAGTAGTAAATTTTTGCTTACAGTTGCTTATTTTGCTGAAACTAGTTTTTAAGCAAAATTCAACATGAAAAGATGTTTACAAATGGACATACATACATATTATGTGTACATACATACATACACATAAGTAAATATGTATAAAAAATCGAAATATGCGTAAACAAATCGTTTCAGCAAAATAAGCAAAAGCAGAAAAAATGCAAAGACACAACTAATTGCTGGAAGTAAAATGAAATCCCCCAAATCGCGTTGCTTTGCTTAACTATACAAGCAAACACGGCTCAGCTGAATACTTGGCTGGCCGAGTTTGCTAATTTACTTTTCGTTAGCAAAAGCAAAGCAAAAGCAAATGCAGCAAAAGTAGCTAAGCAATTTCAAACCCTGATCTTAACCCATTAAAACGGTCATGAATTAACCCATTGGTGACCAGTTTTTTAAGATCTGTAAACAAATTATTTAAATCAAAATTAGTATGTCTGTGGTATGGTGGCCGCTGTGGTGCAGTGGGTAGAGTGCTCGCCTGCTATGCCATAGGTCTCGGGTTCAAACCCCAGTCCAAGCAAACACCAAAAAAATTTTCTAATTATTAAAAATCCAGTTATTGGTTTCTTAAGAGCAGCGATCACCTCTCGGCAGTGGGCGGCATATCCTCCGAGAGTATTTCTGCCATGAAAAAGCTTCTCACAAAAAGTGCATTCGCCGTTCGGAGCCGGCATAAAACTGTAGGTCCATCCAATTGGTAGGAAAAACAAAAGGAGCACACCTCGAATTGGGACAGAAGGCTCGGCCATAAAACTCGTCAGAGTCATAATAGCGCCATTGTATTATATTATTATATTAGTATGTCTGTACAAAAATAGCCAATGTGTATTGTATTAACCCATTAGCGGCTATTTATTAACCCATTGATGAAATATGCAGGTGCAGGTACATATGTATGTATACAAAAATGGTTTTCTCCAATTTTTTGTTTCGAGATATTAAAAATTTTCTGTGGTCACAAGTATGTTTATATGGGAATTAGGAGTTTCACCGTTAGCGTTTTAAGCAGAACACGTATTTCCCCACACATTTTCATGCCTAACATAAAAAAAAAACAAAATTGGAGTAACACAACTTGTGCTTCAAAGAACTCATATTGTAATCCAACTTACAAGTCTAAATGAAAGAAACCTGGCTTGACAAGTAGCCTTAACCACAATTTGTAATTAAAGTAACCAGTAAATAATGGATCAACTAAATTTAAGATAGAACAGAATCAAATTCAACCAGATATAGGTGTTTTTTTTTTTAACTAAAATTGGAATGCAATTTTTAAACTCACTTTTTTTTAAAATGCGCACTTTGCTTTTGGTTCTGAACTCGGATTCTTTGTCACAAAGGATCATATTTTACTGCTGCATTTTTACATTTGCTACTTTTTTGCGCAAATTAAAAAAAATCCATTTTGAAAAAAAATATTTAAAAAAAAAAGAGGTACGTTTAGTTTTATACTAAAAAAAAAAACACTCATCGATTATATAAGCTTCACTTAATGTTAAGGAAAAAGCAGAATAATAAAATTTTATATCCTTCTCTTACACCAACTGTTTCAAATACACATTAAAATTTCACACTTTGGAAAAAAATTATTTTTTGGAAAATTTGCCATGTTTGTGTATGGACAACTCCCAACTGAAAAACGATAGAAACCTGAAAATTGGGCCAGAAGTGTAGAATTTTATAGGGAACAATACTGCGTTTTTATTTTGTTGAAAAACTCATTATTTAAAAACTGAATTTTGAGCACGCTCGGCCCCAGTGTGCGTAGCTTTATTAAGCTGTTCGAAACACTTTCACACACTTTTTATTAATTTTATTTGCCGAATTTTACATTTTAATTGTTCGACCAACTGCTTTTGTATCTTTTCAATAATAATGGCCACCAACATATAATGGCGACATGATAAGGTCGCATGCACAGTGCGCGATTCGGAACCAATGAAATGAAGGCGAAGTCCGCCTACGCTGAAGGGTGTACTACGCAGAAGGACATCACCGTGGCGGTAGCCACGGTTAGGGCACACGACCGGACGGATGGCATAGCCCAAGGTTATTTTTTAAAAGCGCGGCCGAAGGCCGCCAACGCTGAAAAATTCAATACGCCCCAACTCGTTTACCACTCTGACGACGGCCTTATGAAATAGTCGACTGCGTGTGGCAACACCGGTGTTTCTATTTCATTGTTTCGCAGAGAAAAGTGAGGTGACTTTTGGCTCACATTTCCTTCTGTCTACCAAAAGCTATATCTCTGTTTCGTACAGAGACGGAAACACTGGGCGAGCGACCTGCCGCACAGGTGAAGCCGCCTCTGAACGAAGTTAGTTAGTTTTTGATGTGTGCTCGTTCGGTGCGTGTCGGTGCCGGTTTCTAAATAAAGAAGGGTTTTTCTGGCTTCGGCCTTTTCCCTTAGTGGTATTGTTTTATTTTTCGGGGAACGACCCTTGGCGTAAACATTATGGTCAGTGTCGAGCCGGATAACGATCGGCCAAAAAAAATAATAATAAATAAAAAAAAATACATACCTACATATGTACATTTATTCTGGTATAAAATAGGTAGTGAAAATTGTGAATGGTATACATATAATAGATACACATATATAAATGGATATGTAACGGACATGTGTGTATACACGGGAGTGCTAACCACATTTGCATGCGGGATATATGTAATTAAAATAATGTACATGTGTGTGTCGGTATGTGTATGTTTTGCGCATGTTCAGGCATGTGAGACATACGTGGGCCTGTGCATGTTTGCGCGTGCTCTTGCATGCGAGGTATATGCACATATGTACATATGTACGGCCAACTTAGCCAAGGGAGCGTGCGAGTGCATATGTATGCATATGTGTGCCTTTCTATATGCATTTATGTACCTGCACGGGAGCAAGATGCACGAACGAATACTCCTTTTCATTCGTTCGTGAACAATTACCGAGTTAACAAGTGCGCGCGATCTAAGTGACAAGCAAATTAAAACACAAAGTTAAAATATATACTACATTCATATATTAAATAAAAAAGAAAACAACAAAACCTCAATAAAACCTCTCAATATATAGAGTTTATGAAGGAATATGAGGAGCTGGGGCATATGCAACTTGTAGATAGGCAGGCGGAGCAAGAGGGAATGTTATATTACATTCCACACCACTGCGTGACAAAAAAGTTCCGCGTCGTGTTCGATGCTAGCTGTCGGACCAATAAAGGTATTGCACTGAATGAAGTCCAGCTATTGGGGGAAAAACTCCAGAGAGATTTAAAGGAGACGATAATGCGTTTTAGACGTTATAGGTTTGCGTTCAGCGCGGATATCAAAATGATGTTCCGGCAGGTGAGAATTGCGAGGCATCAATGGGACCTGCAAAGAATTTTCTGGCGCGAGAGTAAGCACGAACCGTTGAGAGAATATTGGCTGACAGTCGTCACGTATGGCATGACGTCATCGGCATATAATGCCGTTAGATCGGTTATACAATGTGCTAGAGATTCGCAAGGAGATTATCCCGAAGCTGCGAAAGCAATCATAGACGACATGTATATGGATGATTGCGTTACAGGCGCGGATAGTGAGCAAGGAGCAATTAAATTAGCACGCCAAATGGAGCATGTTTTAAGTAGAGCAGGTTTCAAACTCCGTAAATGGAGATCTAACAGTGAAAGCTTAATGAGGGCGATGGAATCGGAGAAAGGAGAATCAAGTCTGCATTTTGACAGTGAAGCGAAAGTACTGGGGCTAGTTTGGCTACCAAGGGAAGATAGATACACCTTTACGGTGAAAACACCAACGGTGCCGGAGGTAGTAACTAAGCGAGTAGTAGTGAGTCAGGTAGCACAGTTGTTTGACCCAAATGGATATATATCACCAGTCACAATTGTTGGCAAGATCCTTATACAGGATTTATGGCGCAGCAGGTTGGGATGGGATGAGCCATTACCAACAGAGCAAGAGAATAAATTTAAAGAATATTGGAGCGAGATGAAAAACCTTGAGAATTTCAGAATTCCAAGGTGGATTGGGGCAAGAAATAACGACATAATTGAGGTGCATGGTTTTGCAGATGCCTCTGAAGGGGCATACGGAGCAGCTTTATACATTAGAACAGAACATGCAAACAGTGGGCTTTCATGCAATCTGCTTGTATCTAAAACGAGGGTAGCGCCAGTCAAAAATATATCAATTCCTAGGTTAGAACTATCAGCTTGCGAGTTACTGGTAAAACTATTGACAGAGACAAAACGAGCAATGGAATGGGGCGATGTTAGATACACTCTGTGGACAGATTCGATGGTTGTACTCTACTGGCTGGAGAAAATGCCTAGGGACTTAAAAACCTTTGTTGCCAATCGTGTCTCAATGATACAGGAAAATACAAACGTAAAATGCTGGAAACATGTCAGTACAACAGACAACCCAGCAGACCTATTGAGTAGAGGGCTGAAAGCAAAAGATCTAATCAATAATAAATTGTGGTTGGAGGGCCCAGAATGGTTATCGAAAATAAAATCGCATTGGCCTGCAGACAAGTTTGAGCAAGCCAAGATGAAAAATGCGAAAGACGTACAAGCTGAGCTTAAAGTAAATATAGTAGGAATCTATAAAGAGGAGCTTAGTATTTTTGTGCCAAAAATGGGGGGAAGCGGTGAGTCTTTGCCCTTAACGCAATATGGGAGCAAGTTAGAAAAGATTGTGAATATCTTGGCGTATGTTAAGCGGTTCCTAGACAACCTCAAGAGCAAATGGATGGCAAGTGATAGAGCGAAGAGGGCAAGAAGGATGCATAAGTTAAGAAGTAGGACAAAAGGATGGTCTCCCCCTACTGGAGAAGAAAAACTGTGGGGCATGGAATACTTGATTAAAAAGGCGCAAGAAGATTACTTCAAAAAAGAGTTAGCCATGCTAAACAAAGATAAGCGCTTACCAGAGCATACCACCATAGAAGCGTTACGTCCACTGTTGGATAAGAATGGTATTTTAAGAGTAGGTGGGCGACTAACTAAAGCGGAGCTAGATTATGAAGCTAAACATCAAGCTATAATTCCCAAGGGTGCAAGATTAGCATACTTAATTATTGACTATGCGCACAGAGAAACAAAGCATGGGGCGGTGCAAGTAATGACGCATTTTATCCGACAAAGGTATTGGATACCGCGTATAAGAGATGAGCTTAGGAAGTTTCTACATAGGTGCGTAGTATGTGTGCGATATAACTACAAGCTGGAGCATCAACTTATGGCTGATCTGCCAGCTGAGAGGGTGCAAGCGGGGAAGCCATTTCTCCATGCGGGGCTAGATTATGCTGGACCATTCAATGTGCGTATGAGGGTGCGAGACGACTATGTCGACAAGACCAAATGTTGGATAGTCGTTTTTGTATGCCTGAAAACTCGGGCTATACACATCGATCTGGTGCTAGACTTGTCGACGCAGGCGTTTATTGCATGTTATGAGCGATTCATTGCAAGACGTGGGCGGTGTGCGAAGATATTCAGCGACAATGCGACAACATTTATGGGTGCAAATAAAATGATCAAGAGGGCAATTGATCACTGGAAAGGGCAAGATTCACTTGAACATCTCAGCATGAAGGGAACAGAGTGGCATTTCATGATACCAGCCGCACCACATCAGGGTGGAATTTATGAAGCAGCGGTAAAATCCATGAAGTTTCACTTGACTAGGATTATGGGGCAGAGAACCTTGGCGCATGATCAACTGGTCACATTATTGACGGAAATTGAGGCAATACTCAATTCTAGACCACTGTGTGCATTGACGGATGACCCTAATGATTTACAGGCACTTACTCCAGGTCATTTCCTTATCGGCGAGCCATTAATATTACCACCACCATTTGTGATGGAAGAACAACCAAGGGGCAACGCTACGAAACTTTGGAAGCAGAGACAGACAATGTTGCAACATTTTTGGAACAGGTGGCAACTTGAGTATTTAAACACCCTACAAGAGAGGAAGAAGTGGCGCAAAGAAAAAGAAAATGTGAAGGTTGGGCAACTAGTGCTAATTAAAGCAGAGAATTTCCCTCCGGCGCAGTGGGCCTTGGGAAGAATCTGTGAGCTGATTGAGAGCAAAGACAAACTGGTGCGATCTGTCGTGGTTGAGACACAGACAAGCCGATTAACGCGTCCATTACAAAAAATTTGCATACTTCCCGTTGAGCCTGGAGAAGATGAGCGGCAATAATCAATAATTAAAAATTGTATTGTACATATTTATTTTATATGTATATATTTCATTGTATGTATGTACTTGAAAACCTTCGGTTTTCGGGGGCACTGTTTCGTACAGAGACGGCAACACTGGGCGAGCGACCTGCCGCACAGGTGAAGCCGCCTCCGAACGAAGTTAGTTAGTTTTTGATGTGTGCTCGTTCGGTGCGTGTCGGTGCCGGTTTCTAAATAAAGAAGGGTTTTTCTGGCTTCGGCCTTTTCCCTTAGTGGTATTGTTTTATTTTTCGGGGAACGACCCTTGGCGTAAACAATCTCCAAAAGTATTAATGTTTTTCAAATGAATCTTTCAGGGGATGTTAGGCGAGACTTTTCTTCATCTAAATTTATTACTTTCATAAATATTTTACTATTATTAATAATAGCAAATTGTTGTTAAATAAACTAACACCATTATCACCAATTTCTAAATTAAACACACACCTAATCCTTACTATATTTTCACACGTAGCTTTCTTAAGCTGTTCGAACCACTTTCGCACACTTTTTATTAATTTTATTTGCCGAATTTTACATTTTAATTGTTCGACCAACTGCTTTTGCACATTTTCAATAATAATAATGGCCACCAACATATAATGGTGATGCCACACCTATCAAAAGGTAAGTCACATGATAAGGTCGCATGCACAGTAGACCGTATCGCAAAAAATAAAGTTCGCCGTACGCCCCCGCATATGATGTCTTTTTGTAAAAAATTTCCGGAAAATTTTTTAATTTTTTTTCGTTAGCAAAAGCAAAGCAAAAGCAAATGCAGCAAAAGTAGCTAAGCAATTTCAAACCCTGATCTTAACCCATTAAAACGGTCATGAATTAACCCATTGGTGACCAGTTTTTTAAGATCTGTAAACAAATTATTTAAATCAAAATTAGTATGTCTGTGGTATGGTGGCCGCTGTGGTGCAGTGGGTAGAGTGCTCGCCTGCTATGCCATAGGTCTCGGGTTCAAACCCCAGTCCAAGCAAACACCAAAAAAATTTTCTAATTATTAAAAATCCAGTTATTGGTTTCTTAAGAGCAGCGATCACCTCTCGGCAGTGGGCGGCATATCCTCCGAGAGTATTTCTGCCATGAAAAAGCTTCTCACAAAAAGTGCATTCGCCGTTCGGAGCCGGCATAAAACTGTAGGTCCATCCAATTGGTAGGAAAAACAAAAGGAGCACACCTCGAATTGGGACGAAGGCTCGGCCATAAAACTCGTCAGAGTCATAATAGCGCCATTGTATTATATTATTATATTAGTATGTCTGTACAAAAATAGCCAATGTGTATTGTATTAACCCATTAGCGGCTATTTATTAACCCATTGATGAAATATGCAGGTGCAGGTACATATGTATGTATACAAAAATGGTTTTCTCCAATTTTTTGTTTCGAGATATTAAAAATTTTCTGTGGTCACAAGTATGTTTATATGGGAATTAGGAGTTTCACCGTTAGCGTTTTAAGCAGAACACGTATTTCCCCACACATTTTCATGCCTAACATAAAAAAAAAACAAAATTGGAGTAACACAACTTGTGCTTCAAAGAACTCATATTGTAATCCAACTTACAAGTCTAAATGAAAGAAACCTGGCTTGACAAGTAGCCTTAACCACAATTTGTAATTAAAGTAACCAGTAAATAATGGATCAACTAAATTTAAGATAGAACAGAATCAAATTCAACCAGATATAGGTGTTTTTTTTTTTAACTAAAATTGGAATGCAATTTTTAAACTCACTTTTTTTTAAAATGCGCACTTTGCTTTTGGTTCTGAACTCGGATTCTTTGTCACAAAGGATCATATTTTACTGCTGCATTTTTACATTTGCTACTTTTTTGCGCAAATTAAAAAAAATCCATTTTGAAAAAAAATATTTAAAAAAAAAAAGAGGTACGTTTAGTTTTATACTAAAAAAAAAACACTCATCGATTATATAAGCTTCACTTAATGTTAAGGAAAAAGCAGAATAATAAAATTTTATATCCTTCTCTTACACCAACTGTTTCAAATACACATTAAAATTTCACACTTTGGAAAAAAATTATTTTTTGGAAAATTTGCCATGTTTGTGTATGGACAACTCCCAACTGAAAAACGATAGAAAGCTGAAAATTGGGCCAGAAGTGTAGAATTTTATAGGGAACAATACTGCGTTTTTATTTTGTTGAAAAACTCATTATTTAAAAACTGAATTTTGAGCACGCTCGGCCCCAGTGTGCGTAGCTTTATTAAGCTGTTCGAAACACTTTCACACACTTTTTATTAATTTTATTTGCCGAATTTTACATTTTAATTGTTCGACCAACTGCTTTTGTATCTTTTCAATAATAATGGCCACCAACATATAATGGCGACATGATAAGGTCGCATGCACAGTGCGCGATTCGGAACCAATGAAATGAAGGCGAAGTCCGCCTACGCTGAAGGGTGTACTACGCAGAAGGACATCACCGTGGCGGTAGCCACGGTTAGGGCACACGACCGGACGGATGGCATAGCCCAAGGTTATTTTTTAAAAGCGCGGCCGAAGGCCGCCAACGCTGAAAAATTCAATACGCCCCAACTCGTTTACCACTCTGACGACGGCCTTATGAAATAGTCGACTGCGTGTGGCAACACCGGTGTTTCTATTTCATTGTTTCGCAGAGAAAAGTGAGGTGACTTTTGGCTCACATTTCCTTCTGTCTACCAAAAGCTATATCTCTGTTTCGTACAGAGACGGAAACACTGGGCGAGCGACCTGCCGCACAGGTGAAGCCGCCTCTGAACGAAGTTAGTTAGTTTTTGATGTGTGCTCGTTCGGTGCGTGTCGGTGCCGGTTTCTAAATAAAGAAGGGTTTTTCTGGCTTCGGCCTTTTCCCTTAGTGGTATTGTTTTATTTTTCGGGGAACGACCCTTGGCGTAAACATTATGGTCAGTGTCGAGCCGGATAACGATCGGCCAAAAAAAATAATAATAAATAAAAAAAAAAATACATACCTACATATGTACATTTATTCTGGTATAAAATAGGTAGTGAAAATTGTGAATGTATAATAGATACACATATATAAATGGATATGTAACGGACATGTGTGTATACACGGGAGTGCTAACCACATTTGCATGCGGGATATATGTAATTAAAATAATGTACATGTGTGTGTCGGTATGTGTATGTTTTGCGCATGTTCAGGCATGTGAGACATACGTGGGCCTGTGCATGTTTGCGCGTGCTCTTGCATGCGAGCTATATGCACATATGTACATATGTACGGCCAACTTAGCCAAGGGAGCGTGCGAGTGCATATGTATGCATATGTGTGCCTTTCTATATGCATTTATGTACCTGCACGGGAGCAAGATGCACGAACGAATACTCCTTTTCATTCGTTCGTGAACAATTACCGAGTTAACAAGTGCGCGCGATCTAAGTGACAAGCAAATTAAAACACAAAGTTAAAATATATACTACATTCATATATTAAATAAAAAAGAAAACAACAAAACCTCAATAAAACCTCTCAATATATAGAGTTTATGAAGGAATATGAGGAGCTGGGGCATATGCAACTTGTAGATAGGCAGGCGGAGCAAGAGGGAATGTTATATTACATTCCACACCACTACGTGACAAAAAAGTTCCGCGTCGTGTTCGATGCTAGCTGTCGGACCAATAAAGGTATTGCACTGAATGAAGTGCAGCTATTGGGGGAAAAACTCCAGAGAGATTTAAAGGAGACGATAATGCGTTTTAGACGTTATAGGTTTGCGTTCAGCGCGGATATCAAAATGATGTTCCGGCAGGTGAGAATTGCGAGGCATCAATGGGACCTGCAAAGAATTTTCTGGCGCGAGAGTAAGCACGAACCGTTGAGAGAATATTGGCTGACAGTCGTCACGTATGGCATGACGTCATCGGCATATAATGCCGTTAGATCGGTTATACAATGTGCTAGAGATTCGCAAGGAGATTATCCCGAAGCTGCGAAAGCAATCATAGACGACATGTATATGGATGATTGCGTTACAGGCGCGGATAGTGAGCAAGGAGCAATTAAATTAGCACGCCAAATGGAGCATGTTTTAAGTAGAGCAGGTTTCAAACTCCGTAAATGGAGATCTAACAGTGAAAGCTTAATGAGGGCGATGGAATCGGAGAAAGGAGAATCAAGTCTGCATTTTGACAGTGAAGCGAAAGTACTGGGGCTAGTTTGGCTACCAAGGGAAGATAGATACACCTTTACGGTGAAAACACCAACGGTGCCGGAGGTAGTAACTAAGCGAGTAGTAGTGAGTCAGGTAGCACAGTTGTTTGACCCAAATGGATATATATCACCAGTCACAATTGTTAGCAAGATCCTTATACAGGATTTATGGCGCAGCAGGTTGGGATGGGATGAGCCATTACCAACAGAGCAAGAGAATAAATTTAAAGAATATTGGAGCGAGATGAAAAACCTTGAGAATTTCAGAATTCCAAGGTGGATTGGGGCAAGAAATAACGACATAATTGAGGTGCATGGTTTTGCAGATGCCTCTGAAGGGGCATACGGAGCAGCTTTATACATTAGAACAGAACATGCAAACAGTGGGCTTTCATGCAATCTGCTTGTATCTAAAACGAGGGTAGCGCCAGTCAAAAATATATCAATTCCTAGGTTAGAACTATCAGCTTGCGAGTTACTGGTAAAACTATTGACAGAGACAAAACGAGCAATGGAATGGGGCGATGTTAGATACACTCTGTGGACAGATTCGATGGTTGTACTCTACTGGCTGGAGAAAATGCCTAGGGACTTAAAAACCTTTGTTGCCAATCGTGTCTCAATGATACAGGAAAATACAAACGTAAAATGCTGGAAACATGTCAGTACAACAGACAACCCAGCAGACCTATTGAGTAGAGGGCTGAAAGCAAAAGATCTAATCAATAATAAATTGTGGTTGGAGGGCCCAGAATGGTTATCGAAAATAAAATCGCATTGGCCTGCAGACAAGTTTGAGCAAGCCAAGATGAAAAATGCGAAAGACGTACAAGCTGAGCTTAAAGTAAATATAGTAGGAATCTATAAAGAGGAGCTTAGTATTTTTGTGCCAAAAATGGGGGGAAGCGGTGAGTCTTTGCCCTTAACGCAATATGGGAGCAAGTTAGAAAAGATTGTGAATATCTTGGCGTATGTTAAGCGGTTCCTAGACAACCTCAAGAGCAAATGGATGGCAAGTGATAGAGCGAAGAGGGCAAGAAGGATGCATAAGTTAAGAAGTAGGACAAAAGGATGGTCTCCCCCTACTGGAGAAGAAAAACTGTGGGGCATGGAATACTTGATTAAAAAGGCGCAAGAAGATTACTTCAAAAAAGAGTTAGCCATGCTAAACAAAGATAAGCGCTTACCAGAGCATACCACCATAGAAGCGTTACGTCCACTGTTGGATAAGAATGGTATTTTAAGAGTAGGTGGGCGACTAACTAAAGCGGAGCTAGATTATGAAGCTAAACATCAAGCTATAATTCCCAAGGGTGCAAGATTAGCATACTTAATTATTGACTATGCGCACAGAGAAACAAAGCATGGGGCGGTGCAAGTAATGACGCATTTTATCCGACAAAGGTATTGGATACCGCGTATAAGAGATGAGCTTAGGAAGTTTCTACATAGGTGCGTAGTATGTGTGCGATATAACTACAAGCTGGAGCATCAACTTATGGCTGATCTGCCAGCTGAGAGGGTGCAAGCGGGGAAGCCATTTCTCCATGCGGGGCTAGATTATGCTGGACCATTCAATGTGCGTATGAGGGTGCGAGACGACTATGTCGACAAGACCAAATGTTGGATAGTCGTTTTTGTATGCCTGAAAACTCGGGCTATACACATCGATCTGGTGCTAGACTTGTCGACGCAGGCGTTTATTGCATGTTATGAGCGATTCATTGCAAGACGTGGGCGGTGTGCGAAGATATTCAGCGACAATGCGACAACATTTATGGGTGCAAATAAAATGATCAAGAGGGCAATTGATCACTGGAAAGGGCAAGATTCACTTGAACATCTCAGCATGAAGGGAACAGAGTGGCATTTCATGATACCAGCCGCACCACATCAGGGTGGAATTTATGAAGCAGCGGTAAAATCCATGAAGTTTCACTTGACTAGGATTATGGGGCAGAGAACCTTGGCGCATGATCAACTGGTCACATTATTGACGGAAATTGAGGCAATACTCAATTCTAGACCACTGTGTGCATTGACGGATGACCCTAATGATTTACAGGCACTTACTCCAGGTCATTTCCTTATCGGCGAGCCATTAATATTACCACCACCATTTGTGATGGAAGAACAACCAAGGGGCAACGCTACGAAACTTTGGAAGCAGAGACAGACAATGTTGCAACATTTTTGGAACAGGTGGCAACTTGAGTATTTAAACACCCTACAAGAGAGGAAGAAGTGGCGCAAAGAAAAAGAAAATGTGAAGGTTGGGCAACTAGTGCTAATTAAAGCAGAGAATTTCCCTCCGGCGCAGTGGGCCTTGGGAAGAATCTGTGAGCTGATTGAGAGCAAAGACAAACTGGTGCGATCTGTCGTGGTTGAGACACAGACAAGCCGATTAACGCGTCCATTACAAAAAATTTGCATACTTCCCGTTGAGCCTGGAGAAGATGAGCGGCAATAATCAATAATTAAAAATTGTATTGTACATATTTATTTTATATGTATATATTTCATTGTATGTATGTACTTGAAAACCTTCGGTTTTCGGGGGCACTGTTTCGTACAGAGACGGCAACACTGGGCGAGCGACCTGCCGCACAGGTGAAGCCGCCTCTGAACGAAGTTAGTTAGTTTTTGATGTGTGCTCGTTCGGTGCGTGTCGGTGCCGGTTTCTAAATAAAGAAGGGTTTTTCTGGCTTCGGCCTTTTCCCTTAGTGGTATTGTTTTATTTTTCGGGGAACGACCCTTGGCGTAAACAATCTCCAAAAGTATTAATGTTTTTCAAATGAATCTTTCAGGGGATGTTAGGCGAGACTTTTCTTCATCTAAATTTATTACTTTCATAAATATTTTACTATTATTAATAATAGCAAATTGTTGTTAAATAAACTAACACCATTATCACCAATTTCTAAATTAAACACACACCTAATCCTTACTATATTTTCACACGTAGCTTTCTTAAGCTGTTCGAACCACTTTCGCACACTTTTTATTAATTTTATTTGCCGAATTTTACATTTTAATTGTTCGACCAACTGCTTTTGCACATTTTCAATAATAATAATGGCCACCAACATATAATGGTGATGCCACACCTACCAAAAGGTAAGTCACATGATAAGGTCGCATGCACAGTAGACCGTATCGCAAAAAATAAAGTTCGCCGTACGCCCCCGCATATGATGTCTTTTTGTAAAAAATTTCCGGAAAATTTTTTAATTTTTTTTCGTTAGCAAAAGCAAAGCAAAAGCAAATGCAGCAAAAGTAGCTAAGCAATTTCAAACCCTGATCTTAACCCATTAAAACGGTCATGAATTAACCCATTGGTGACCAGTTTTTTAAGATCTGTAAACAAATTATTTAAATCAAAATTAGTATGTCTGTGGTATGGTGGCCGCTGTGGTGCAGTGGGTAGAGTGCTCGCCTGCTATGCCATAGGTCTCGGGTTCAAACCCCAGTCCAAGCAAACACCAAAAAAATTTTCTAATTATTAAAAATCCAGTTATTGGTTTCTTAAGAGCAGCGATCACCTCTCGGCAGTGGGCGGCATATCCTCCGAGAGTATTTCTGCCATGAAAAAGCTTCTCACAAAAAGTGCATTCGCCGTTCGGAGCCGGCATAAAACTGTAGGTCCATCCAATTGGTAGGAAAAACAAAAGGAGCACACCTCGAATTGGGACAGAAGGCTCGGCCATAAAACTCGTCAGAGTCATAATAGCGCCATTGTATTATATTATTATATTAGTATGTCTGTACAAAAATAGCCAATGTGTATTGTATTAACCCATTAGCGGCTATTTATTAACCCATTGATGAAATATGCAGGTGCAGGTACATATGTATGTATACAAAAATGGTTTTCTCCAATTTTTTGTTTCGAGATATTAAAAATTTTCTGTGGTCACAAGTATGTTTATATGGGAATTAGGAGTTTCACCGTTAGCGTTTTAAGCAGAACACGTATTTCCCCACACATTTTCATGCCTAACATAAAAAAAAAACAAAATTGGAGTAACACAACTTGTGCTTCAAAGAACTCATATTGTAATCCAACTTACAAGTCTAAATGAAAGAAACCTGGCTTGACAAGTAGCCTTAACCACAATTTGTAATTAAAGTAACCAGTAAATAATGGATCAACTAAATTTAAGATAGAACAGAATCAAATTCAACCAGATATAGGTGTTTTTTTTTTTAACTAAAATTGGAATGCAATTTTTAAACTCACTTTTTTTTAAAATGCGCACTTTGCTTTTGGTTCTGAACTCGGATTCTTTGTCACAAAGGATCATATTTTACTGCTGCATTTTTACATTTGCTACTTTTTTGCGCAAATTAAAAAAAATCCATTTTGAAAAAAAATATTTAAAAAAAAAAGAGGTACGTTTAGTTTTATACTAAAAAAAAAAACACTCATCGATTATATAAGCTTCACTTAATGTTAAGGAAAAAGCAGAATAATAAAATTTTATATCCTTCTCTTACACCAACTGTTTCAAATACACATTAAAATTTCACACTTTGGAAAAAAATTATTTTTTGGAAAATTTGCCATGTTTGTGTATGGACAACTCCCAACTGAAAAACGATAGAAAGCTGAAAATTGGGCCAGAAGTGTAGAATTTTATAGGGAACAATACTGCGTTTTTATTTTGTTGAAAAACTCATTATTTAAAAACTGAATTTTGAGCACGCTCGGCCCCAGTGTGCGTAGCTTTATTAAGCTGTTCGAAACACTTTCACACACTTTTTATTAATTTTATTTGCCGAATTTTACATTTTAATTGTTCGACCAACTGCTTTTGTATCTTTTCAATAATAATGGCCACCAACATATAATGGCGACATGATAAGGTCGCATGCACAGTGCGCGATTCGGAACCAATGAAATGAAGGCGAAGTCCGCCTACGCTGAAGGGTGTACTACGCAGAAGGACATCACCGTGGCGGTAGCCACGGTTAGGGCACACGACCGGACGGATGGCATAGCCCAAGGTTATTTTTTAAAAGCGCGGCCGAAGGCCGCCAACGCTGAAAAATTCAATACGCCCCAACTCGTTTACCACTCTGACGACGGCCTTATGAAATAGTCGACTGCGTGTGGCAACACCGGTGTTTCTATTTCATTGTTTCGCAGAGAAAAGTGAGGTGACTTTTGGCTCACATTTCCTTCTGTCTACCAAAAGCTATATCTCTGTTTCGTACAGAGACGGAAACACTGGGCGAGCGACCTGCCGCACAGGTGAAGCCGCCTCTGAACGAAGTTAGTTAGTTTTTGATGTGTGCTCGTTCGGTGCGTGTCGGTGCCGGTTTCTAAATAAAGAAGGGTTTTTCTGGCTTCGGCCTTTTCCCTTAGTGGTATTGTTTTATTTTTCGGGGAACGACCCTTGGCGTAAACATTATGGTCAGTGTCGAGCCGGATAACGATCGGCCAAAAAAAATAATAATAAATAAAAAAAAATACATACCTACATATGTACATTTATTCTGGTATAAAATAGGTAGTGAAAATTGTGAATGTATAATAGATACACATATATAAATGGATATGTAACGGACATGTGTGTATACACGGGAGTGCTAACCACATTTGCATGCGGGATATATGTAATTAAAATAATGTACATGTGTGTGTCGGTATGTGTATGTTTTGCGCATGTTCAGGCATGTGAGACATACGTGGGCCTGTGCATGTTTGCGCGTGCTCTTGCATGCGAGGTATATGCACATATGTACATATGTACGGCCAACTTAGCCAAGGGAGCGTGCGAGTGCATATGTATGCATATGTGTGCCTTTCTATATGCATTTATGTACCTGCACGGGAGCAAGATGCACGAACGAATACTCCTTTTCATTCGTTCGTGAACAATTACCGAGTTAACAAGTGCGCGCGATCTAAGTGACAAGCAAATTAAAACACAAAGTTAAAATATATACTACATTCATATATTAAATAAAAAAGAAAACAACAAAACCTCAATAAAACCTCTCAATATATAGAGTTTATGAAGGAATATGAGGAGCTGGGGCATATGCAACTTGTAGATAGGCAGGCGGAGCAAGAGGGAATGTTATATTACATTCCACACCACTGCGTGACAAAAAAGTTCCGCGTCGTGTTCGATGCTAGCTGTCGGACCAATAAAGGTATTGCACTGAATGAAGTCCAGCTATTGGGGGAAAAACTCCAGAGAGATTTAAAGGAGACGATAATGCGTTTTAGACGTTATAGGTTTGCGTTCAGCGCGGATATCAAAATGATGTTCCGGCAGGTGAGAATTGCGAGGCATCAATGGGACCTGCAAAGAATTTTCTGGCGCGAGAGTAAGCACGAACCGTTGAGAGAATATTGGCTGACAGTCGTCACGTATGGCATGACGTCATCGGCATATAATGCCGTTAGATCGGTTATACAATGTGCTAGAGATTCGCAAGGAGATTATCCCGAAGCTGCGAAAGCAATCATAGACGACATGTATATGGATGATTGCGTTACAGGCGCGGATAGTGAGCAAGGAGCAATTAAATTAGCACGCCAAATGGAGCATGTTTTAAGTAGAGCAGGTTTCAAACTCCGTAAATGGAGATCTAACAGTGAAAGCTTAATGAGGGCGATGGAATCGGAGAAAGGAGAATCAAGTCTGCATTTTGACAGTGAAGCGAAAGTACTGGGGCTAGTTTGGCTACCAAGGGAAGATAGATACACCTTTACGGTGAAAACACCAACGGTGCCGGAGGTAGTAACTAAGCGAGTAGTAGTGAGTCAGGTAGCACAGTTGTTTGACCCAAATGGATATATATCACCAGTCACAATTGTTAGCAAGATCCTTATACAGGATTTATGGCGCAGCAGGTTGGGATGGGATGAGCCATTACCAACAGAGCAAGAGAATAAATTTAAAGAATATTGGAGCGAGATGAAAAACCTTGAGAATTTCAGAATTCCAAGGTGGATTGGGGCAAGAAATAACGACATAATTGAGGTGCATGGTTTTGCAGATGCCTCTGAAGGGGCATACGGAGCAGCTTTATACATTAGAACAGAACATGCAAACAGTGGGCTTTCATGCAATCTGCTTGTATCTAAAACGAGGGTAGCGCCAGTCAAAAATATATCAATTCCTAGGTTAGAACTATCAGCTTGCGAGTTACTGGTAAAACTATTGACAGAGACAAAACGAGCAATGGAATGGGGCGATGTTAGATACACTCTGTGGACAGATTCGATGGTTGTACTCTACTGGCTGGAGAAAATGCCTAGGGACTTAAAAACCTTTGTTGCCAATCGTGTCTCAATGATACAGGAAAATACAAACGTAAAATGCTGGAAACATGTCAGTACAACAGACAACCCAGCAGACCTATTGAGTAGAGGGCTGAAAGCAAAAGATCTAATCAATAATAAATTGTGGTTGGAGGGCCCAGAATGGTTATCGAAAATAAAATCGCATTGGCCTGCAGACAAGTTTGAGCAAGCCAAGATGAAAAATGCGAAAGACGTACAAGCTGAGCTTAAAGTAAATATAGTAGGAATCTATAAAGAGGAGCTTAGTATTTTTGTGCCAAAAATGGGGGGAAGCGGTGAGTCTTTGCCCTTAACGCAATATGGGAGCAAGTTAGAAAAGATTGTGAATATCTTGGCGTATGTTAAGCGGTTCCTAGACAACCTCAAGAGCAAATGGATGGCAAGTGATAGAGCGAAGAGGGCAAGAAGGATGCATAAGTTAAGAAGTAGGACAAAAGGATGGTCTCCCCCTACTGGAGAAGAAAAACTGTGGGGCATGGAATACTTGATTAAAAAGGCGCAAGAAGTTATGAGCGATTCATTGCAAGACGTGGGCGGTGTGCGAAGATATTCAGCGACAATGCGACAACATTTATGGGTGCAAATAAAATGATCAAGAGGGCAATTGATCACTGGAAAGGGCAAGATTCACTTGAACATCTCAGCATGAAGGGAACAGAGTGGCATTTCATGATACCAGCCGCACCACATCAGGGTGGAATTTATGAAGCAGCGGTAAAATCCATGAAGTTTCACTTGACTAGGATTATGGGGCAGAGAACCTTGGCGCATGATCAACTGGTCACATTATTGACGGAAATTGAGGCAATACTCAATTCTAGACCACTGTGTGCATTGACGGATGACCCTAATGATTTACAGGCACTTACTCCAGGTCATTTCCTTATCGGCGAGCCATTAATATTACCACCACCATTTGTGATGGAAGAACAACCAAGGGGCAACGCTACGAAACTTTGGAAGCAGAGACAGACAATGTTGCAACATTTTTGGAACAGGTGGCAACTTGAGTATTTAAACACCCTACAAGAGAGGAAGAAGTGGCGCAAAGAAAAAGAAAATGTGAAGGTTGGGCAACTAGTGCTAATTAAAGCAGAGAATTTCCCTCCGGCGCAGTGGGCCTTGGGAAGAATCTGTGAGCTGATTGAGAGCAAAGACAAACTGGTGCGATCTGTCGTGGTTGAGACACAGACAAGCCGATTAACGCGTCCATTACAAAAAATTTGCATACTTCCCGTTGAGCCTGGAGAAGATGAGCGGCAATAATCAATAATTAAAAATTGTATTGTACATATTTATTTTATATGTATATATTTCATTGTATGTATGTACTTGAAAACCTTCGGTTTTCGGGGGCACTGTTTCGTACAGAGACGGCAACACTGGGCGAGCGACCTGCCGCACAGGTGAAGCCGCCTCTGAACGAAGTTAGTTAGTTTTTGATGTGTGCTCGTTCGGTGCGTGTCGGTGCCGGTTTCTAAATAAAGAAGGGTTTTTCTGGCTTCGGCCTTTTCCCTTAGTGGTATTGTTTTATTTTTCGGGGAACGACCCTTGGCGTAAACAATCTCCAAAAGTATTAATGTTTTTCAAATGAATCTTTCAGGGGATGTTAGGCGAGACTTTTCTTCATCTAAATTTATTACTTTCATAAATATTTTACTATTATTAATAATAGCAAATTGTTGTTAAATAAACTAACACCATTATCACCAATTTCTAAATTAAACACACACCTAATCCTTACTATATTTTCACACGTAGCTTTCTTAAGCTGTTCGAACCACTTTCGCACACTTTTTATTAATTTTATTTGCCGAATTTTACATTTTAATTGTTCGACCAACTGCTTTTGCACATTTTCAATAATAATAATGGCCACCAACATATAATGGTGATGCCACACCTACCAAAAGGTAAGTCACATGATAAGGTCGCATGCACAGTAGACCGTATCGCAAAAAATAAAGTTCGCCGTACGCCCCCGCATATGATGTCTTTTTGTAAAAAATTTCCGGAAAATTTTTTAATTTTTTTTAGACGCCGCTAGACGTCGCTAAAATTTAATTTTCTCCTATATTCCGTACTTATAGTCCGATCTCTAAGTTTAATACACCAATGTATTTGGCTTGAAAGGGCGCCTTATACTATGGAATATTATTAACCCTATGTGCACCATTGGGGTCACTACCACCCAGTACTTAGTTTATACCACCCTAATGTACCTTTTTTATATCTGCATGTTAAACGTAGTCAAAAATCATTAATCTTTTGCAAAATAAGTATTTCGATAGCTTCAGCAGAACCCGAAATAAAACACGTTCAACTTTCTGAGGAATATAGGTTTTTCGGTTCCATTGGTCTTTTAGGTTCATTTTACAAAGATTTCTTCTGAGGGGATCTCTACTGAAATTTTGTGCCGAATAATTTTTTAGAACATGTTAACCGTCTAGCAGCGCCAATAAAGGGTTATTTTGACCCCAATTTTTTAGAAAATCAGGAAAAATAGTATTTTTAAGGTCGCTAGAGGGTTAAAATATTCTAGAAAATTATTTAGCATAAAATTTTTCTGTAAAATTAACCTAAAAGACCAAAAGAACCGAGAAACCTCTATTCCTCGGAATGTTGAACGTGTTTTATTTCGGGTTCTGCTCAAGCTATCGAAATACTTATTTTGCAAAAGGTTAATGATTTTTGCCTACGTTTAACATGCAGACATAAAAAAGGTACATTAGGGTGGTATAAACTAAGTACTGGGTGGTAGCGACCCCAATGGCGCGCATAGGGTTAATAATGTTCCATAGTATAAGCCGCCCTTTCAATCCAAAGACATTTGTGTATTAAACTTAGAGATCGGACTATAAATACCGAAGATATGAGAAAAATAAATTTTAGCGACATCTAGCGGCGTCCAAAAAAAAAAAAACTTCCGGAAATGTTTAAAAAAAAAACATCATATGCGGGGGCGTACGGCGAACTTTATTTTTGCGTCACTAAAAGGCGAGACGGCCTAATGCACCAACTGCTTTTGTACCTTTTCAATAATAATAATGGCCACCAACATATAATAGCGATGCCACACCTACCAAAAGGCAAGTCACATGATAAGGTCGCATGCACAATGCGCGATTCGGAACCAATGAAATGAAGGCGAAGGCCGCCTACGCTGAAGGGTGTACTACGCAGAAGGACATCACCGTGGCGGTAGCCACGGTTAGGGCACACGACCGGACGGATGGCATAGCCCAAGGTTATTTTTTAAAAGCGCGGCCGAAGGCCGCCAACGCTGAAAAATTCAATACGCCCCAACTCGTTTACCACTCTGACGACGGCCTTATGAAATAGTCGACTGCGTGTGGCAACACCGGTGTTTCTATTCCATTGTTTCGCAGAGAAAAGTGAGGTGACTTTTGGCTCACATTTCCTTCTGTCTACCAAAAGCTATCACCCTTATTACGGTTGTCGTCGTCGACACTCACGCGACGGTGTCGGCGACGACTTCTCAAAATCGGTATTACGTATGTCAAAGTCGATAACTTGTGACAACTATCGAAACATATTTGGTATCAGCTAAGTCGACGTCGACGGTCACTCGTTGCCATTTTCGTCGACGCTGCGTTTAATGGTGACAAGAACAAAATTTAGAATGTATGCATTTTTGTTTTTAAAATTTTATTACGGGAGTGTTAACTAACATCCGCAGAATATTTCCTGCTAGTTTCATCGAAAAATTCCCACTAGTTTAAAAAAAAATTCGGTGAGCGCACATACCGAAGCCGACCCAAAGGTTTTCAATGGGGTACGATACCAACTAAATTTTTACAACATTGAGAAACAAACAATTAAATTGAATGCCTGTGCACCTCCTTTAAGAGAGATTGAGGAGAAAACTAATTTATTAAATATTTGTGTACATATGTATGTACGTACATACATATGTATATATTTCACCTAAAATTATTTTTCTCTTATTTCTTAATTACTCGAGCACTTCATTGCTATGTTCATCGCTAAAACTTGATGAAACATATGCAAAATACATTTATAATAAAGAAATAAATTATCAAAATAGCACAAATAAAAAATACCGAAAAAATTATAGGGATGGTACTTTCGTCATTCGGTTTACCGATAAACAGTCGACGTCGTCTCAATATGCTTAGCTAAGTAATACCGATTTTGCGTCGATGTGACGACGACGTCGAGACGACGTGATGTCGACTGAAAAGTGACAACGACGTCGACGACGACAACCGTAATAAGGGTGTATATCTCCAAAAGTATTAATGTTTTTCAAATGAATCTTTCAGGGGATCTCTACTGAAATTTTGTGCCGAATAATTTTCTAGAACAAGTTAACCGTCTAGCAGCGCCAATAAAGGGTTATTTTGACCCCAATTTTTTAGAAAATCAGGAAAAATAGTATTTTTAAGGTCGCTAGAGGGTTAAAATATTCTAGAAAATTATTTGGCATAAAATTTTATTAGGGGTCTCCTCAGAAAATTTTTCTGTAAAATTAACCTAAAAGACCAAAAGAACCGAAAAACCTCTATTCCTAGGAATGTTGAACGTGTTTTATTTCGGGTTCTGCTCAAGCTATCGAAATACTTATTTTGCAAAAGGTTAATGATGTTTGCCTAGGTTTAACATGCAGACATAAAAAAGGTACATTAGGGTGGTATAAACTAAGTACTGGGTGGTAGCGATCCCAATGGCGCGCATAGGGTTAATAATGTTCCATAGTATAAGCCGCCCTTTCAATCCAAAGATATTTGTGTATTAAACTTAGAGATCGGACTATAAATACCGAAGATACGAGAAAAATAAATTTTAGCGACATCTAGCGGCGTCCAAAAAAAAAAATACAAAACTTTTCCGGAAATGTTTTAAAAAAAGACATCATATGTGGGGGCGTACGGCGAACTTTATTTTTGGGTGACTATAAGGCGAGACGGCCTAATGCACAGTGCGCGATTCGGAGCCAATGAAATGAGTAAATAAAGGCACTCTGCACACGAGGCGTATAGTCATAGACGCGTACGAGACACTTCATGTAGCGTCGATTTCTCCGCGCCTCAAGATCTGCACACGAAGCGACATGAAACTTCGCTGCACAAAACAAACAAACAAATTAATAATATGGTATTTGCTTTAAATTTCGAAGCTTTAAATAGAAAAGATGAAAAATTTTACGGAATCTTCCATTTTCTTTCATTATACACTCATTTTTTCCGATTTTTTACACAAATTTTACTGCTTTCATAAATTCCACCAAGTGGAAAAATGTAAACAAACATCTTCTTCCTGTTTTCTAAGCGTAGTACGCCTAGCTACCAGCACTGCTTTACGCCAAGCGACATGTAGCCAGCATACTTTGACGAATGCATGAAGCTGACGACTCGTGTGCAGCCCTCAATTGAAATATACGTGCGCGACATCAAAGCGTACAGCTTTCGTCTGTAGTATCTAATACGCGTCTAAAGCAGTACGCTCCGTGTGCAGAGTGCCAAAGGCGAAGGCCGCCTACGCTGAAGGGTGTACTACGCAGAAGGACATTACCGTGGCGGTAGCCACGGTTAGGGCACACGTCCGGACGGATGGCGGAGCCCAGGGTTATTTTTTATAAGCGCGGCCGAAGGCCGCCAACGCAGAAAAATTCAATACGCCCCAACTCGTTTACCACTGTGACGACGGCCTTATGAAATAGTCGACTGCGTGTGGCAACACCGGTGTTTCTATTTCATTGTTTCGCAGAGAAAATGAGGTAAAATATGACTTTTTTTGCAACTTTAACTACAAATTACCTAAAAACTATACATCTCCGGAAGCCAAGACTTTTACATTTAAGGTCAAAGCCAACTACGCTGCAGCGGCGATGCAACTGCGATTCAACTTGCATTGCAGTTCTCTTGTTATACCGCACTACAACTGCAGCTGCGATGCAAATTTTTTGTTTAGTTGTATAAAAACATTGGAAAAAATGGACACAAGCGAACTTGATTCGGTTATTATTGCGTTTTTATGCGAGGAAGAAGAAAAGAAAGAAGTGGAAAATGCTAGACAAAGTGCAAAAATGTGGTTGCATGATTTCTGGGTATTCGCTTACTAGCAAAATTAATTTTTCAGTAATTAGGTATCTAGTTTACGGTGCAACGGCTAAAACTCGTAAATTTTTAACAAGCGGGATATTAATGGACACGTTTCGATCTCAGGAGCACGAATCAGAAGGCGGAGCTTAACTTTTTTATTTCAATAAAAAGTTATTAACAAAAAACGTGTTCATTTTTCGATTGCTTATTACACCCACACGAACACGCAAATTCAATCTATTTTTTTACCATTTGGTAATACATTCTTTATATTTACCATTTCACGCCCAAAATGTGCTAATATGTTGCAAATAAATATAATATTTTAGTTAAACCCAAAGTACAAGTAAATAAACTACGCCAATTCCATCAATATAGTGCGTAGCGTTGCCAACTAACTTTGTGACAGTTCAATTATCGCTCGAAAAAAGTGGAAGAATCTCAATTGTTTACTTTGGTTTTATTAAAAAATAGTAGGGGTATTCGCTATCCATAGCATAACCCTAGCACGTAGCACGGATTGCACGGATTGCAAAATTTTACAACGCACAACAACAAAATACAGGCGCACAGAATCAAAGAGCGTATATGGATAAGAGGCTGTAGTCTGAAAAACTTCACACTAGATGTCACATTTCGCGCGAGATGGGACCCGCGAAGTGTGACATCTAGTGTGAATTTTAACGGACTACACCTTCATTCATATACGCTCTTTGTGAAACTTCACACCAGATGTCACACTTCGCGGGTCTCATCTCGCGCGAAATGTGACATCTAGTGTGAAGTTTTTCAGACTGCAGCCTCTTATCCATATACGTTCTTTGACAGAAATATGCTAGACCTCAAAAATATGCTACACCAAAACCTATGTATATTTATTTGCTATGAAGTGTAGGAAATTAATTGCGACCCTGCGTCAGCTGACATTTGCCAATTGCTAATTTCAATTTCAATTTGAGCATTTGAATTTTGCTTAAAATGTTATTTTTTATGTGTATTTATTGAATTTACTAAAATAAAATGATTTATTTATTAAAAAGTGAGTGATGAACGCGTCCTTTTGGCTAAAAAGGAAAGCTGCTTCTTAAAATTTCCTACGACTGTGAAATGGGGTGGTATTTATTTGCAACATATTAAACAATTTTGGGTGTGATGTAGTAAATATGCAGAATGTATTATCCCATGGTAAAGAAATAAGCTGAATTTGTGTGTTCATGTGTGTGTAATGAGCAAGCAAAAAATGATAACGTTTTTTGTTAATAACTTCTTATTGAAATAAAAAAGTTAAGCTCCGCCTTCTGATTCATGTTCCTGAGATCGAAATGCGTACCTTTTCCAATTTTTCCTCGTCATATTCCATAATTCCATTTTATTTGCAACTATATTTTGAAGTGCAGTTAGCTATACCGCACTATGCGACAACGTAACTGCACTGCAGATGCACTGCGCGACAGTTTTGCCTAGTTGATCAAAGTGCAGTTGGCTATACCGCACTATGCGACAACGTAACTGCACTGCAGATGCACTGCGCGACAGTTTTGCCTAGTTGATCAACTTCGTCGCGAAGTGTCGCGCAGTGCATCGCTGCTGCAGCGTAGTGCGATATGCTCCATTTAAATCCATGCAAAGAATATTGAATTGAATCGCAGCTGCATCGCAGTTGCATCGCCGCTGCAGCGTAGTGGGGTTTGACCTTAAGAATCAGGGGGATCTCCTTTACAACGCCCAAAACTCTTTTTTTCCAACGCGTGGTAGACGGTTGGAAAATTTTCCCACATATATTCTCAAAATATCCATATGTAGTCGCGGCTTACATACTTTTTCTATAGCATTATTGAGCTTCCCAGTTATACGCTGGCAAACGTTAGGTGCCAATGAATTAGACGATTGCGGAAGTTCCAATATAACGGTTTTAAGTCCAATACTTGATATGTCCCGAAGTTGTTCTACGTTCGAAACCATATTCAAACAAAGAGAATCAACTATAGTTTCCACTTGATTTTCTTTCACTTTGTTTACTAACGGCCCCAGACATTTGACCGCCAGGTTTTGAACTTCGCCGTTTTTATCCTCAAGCAACCTTAATATCATACGCACTACTTTTTTTTCAGAATCATCATCAAGTTTGATGCTGTCTTTTTGTAATTCCACCATCAAATCATTTGTAGCCATAAAACGGAAGTCTTTATCGCTAGACGTCATCTGCGAAACGATATCAATTAATATTTATTGTAAATATTATATATTTTTAATACTTTTTCTAGCAAGCTAGCTATTTGATGATATTGATAAGACATCTTATTTGAAGACTATAAAATTTTAATAATTAGTAAACGGACTCCTCACAGCCGGCGTAAAAATAAAAAGCCTATTCAGTAGAGCTGCAAAACTACCGATGGCACTATCGATAGTATCGATAGTTTTTTTTCGTGTTACTATCGATAGTTTTTTTTCCACTATCAATGGTTATCCCCATGGTAAAAATATACAGGTAAAACAAACGTCAAGTTTTCGTCGCCATATTAACCACCTGACAATTAAGCAGATTATGACATTTCGTGCTGCCATACTCAACGATAAAAATCATCTATTAATGGCATTTTTCACTGCTTTGTTTTAAAAAAAATTGTAACCGTGGTAATCATAGTAACGAATTTTTTTTATTTTAATTGAAAGAAATTTTTTCAATTTGAAAAAATTACACAACCCTGCAGTAAATTTGTTTCACTGCTGAATGATCCTTGATGATTCTTTGTTGAATATTCATCACTGTCGTCATAACTCAGTTCAATTTTTATTTTTTTGTTTTTTTTTTTTTCTGAGGAAAGCAAACCATTTATATGAAAAATTCAGCAGTCTTTATTTGAAAGTATTCACTGATGCCTCCTCAGTCATAGGTGAATTTCATCAGTGATTCATAAAAGATTCATTTCGGATATTATGCCCGAATCGCAATTTGGCGTTCGGTCGGTCGCGCTTCTGACAAGTGAGTAGAAATGTATGGAAATATATGGAGCAAATCGCATTATGACCTCAAGCATTTGATCGTAAAATTTTTGTAATATCGTATGTTCATTGCAACCCTGTATAACGCCTGAGTTGAACATTTCTCTACTTAGGGCCTTTTCAAATTACTCGATGCGACATCGGATCGACATTTTTTGCTCGGTATTTTCAGCTTACCGACACGATTCCGCGTTGCTGTGTTTTTCACACTTGTGCGAATACTTTCGGTGCGTAATCGGCAGGAAATAGGAAAACAAACATCGAAATTTGCAAAACAAAATTTTTAACTTCAACAAATCACTCAATAATAACAATAATGTCTTCTAGCGAAGACAAAGACATTATAACTTGATACATTTAGGGCCGTTTACTCAACCTCTGATTAATGCTAACCGGAGGATAAAGGGCCGGTTAACTTATGGACTGTGTTATCGACCACACGATAAATACATGGTTTGATGAAGTCGATAATGATGTTTAACCGGACTTTTACCGTGATTAGCGTTAATCCGAGGTTGAGTAAACGGCCGAAATGAGTTTTTAAAGCCTTTTCACATTACTCGGTACGACATCGGATCGACATTTTTCCTCGGTATTTTCGGCTTACCGAAACGATTCCGCGTTGCTGCGTTTTTCACACTTGTGGGAATACTTTCGCTGCGTAATCGGCAGAAAATAGAAAAACAAACATCGAAATTTGCAAAACAAAATTTTTAACTTCAACAAATCACTCAATAATAACAATAATGTTTTCTAGCGAAGACGATGACATTATAACTTGCTACATTTATTACCGAAACGAGTTTTTTACTGACTTTGTTCTTCTTCTTTTATCACGCCGCAAAAATGTATGCAGTAATTCCTCAAATTTTACTGACCGGTCTTACCGCGTTGCGGTATACCGAAATTAATCCGCTCCGATTTCATGTATGCAACACTAATGTGAAAGTGCCAATTGAAATACATGTGGTCAGTAAGGTTTCGGTATACTTTCGGTAAAAACCAAAAATGTCGATCCGATACCGCACCGAGTAATGTGAAAGCGCTCTTACTGACTTTGTTCTTCTTCTTTTATTACGCCGCAAAAATGTCTGCAGTAATTCCTCAAATTTTACTTACCGGTCTTACCGCGTTGCGGTATACCGAAATTAATCCGCTCCGATTTCATGTATGCAACACTAAGGCACTCTGCACACGGAGCGTACTGCTTTAGACGCGTATTAGATACTACAGACGAAAGCTGTACGCTTTGATGTCGCGCACGTATATTTCAACTGAGAGCTGCACACGAGTCGTCAGCTTCATGCATGCGCCAAAGTATGCTGGCTACATGTCGCTTGGCGTAAAGCAGTGCTGGTAGCTAGGCGTACTACGCTTAGAAAACAGGAAGAAGAAGATGTTTGTTTACATTTTTCCACTTGGTAGAATTTATCAAAGCAGTAAAATTTTTGTAAAAAATCGGAAAAAATGAGTGTATAATTAAAGAAAATGGAAGATTCCATAAAATTTTTCATCTTTTCTATTTAAAACTTCGAAATTTAAATCAAATAACGTATTATTAATTTGTTTGTTTGTTTTGTGCAGCGAAGTTTCATGTCGCTTCGTGTGCAGATCTTGAGGCGTAGAGAAATCGACGCTACATGAAATGTCTGGTACGCGTCTATGACGATACGCCTCGTGTGCAGAGTGCCTAATGTGAAAGTGCCAATTGAAATACATGCGGTCGGTAAGGTTTCGGTACACTTTCGGTAAAAACCAAAAATGTCTATCCGATACTGCACCGAGTAATGTGAAAGCGCTCTAATAGCATGTTCATGGTGAGCCTGAGTTTTGCGTTTCGGAGGCATTTTTGCGTTTAGTCCAAAACGCAACATTAAATGTTACATTTCTCCATACAAATGCCACCACCAAAATGCAACTTAACGCAACTATTTTTTGCGTTTTGAATGCTAACGCAGAAAGCAACCCTGAAATCTTCGAAAAAATTTGCCATTCGAATGGAAAATAGTGGCAACACTCTGGCAATACAAGAACGAAATACCTACAAGATTACGCATATAGAGCAGCATGAGCATGGGCACACGAGCTCCATGATGACGTCACTCTACATGTAATGAACGAAAGTAAACAAAACAGAGATCAAAATTAATACCAAAGCGGTTGGTACGTTTGGTTTGCAAAATTAGTGTATTATATTATTACATATTTTGCAAATTCTTGTTCTATTTTTTAATTGGACAAAACAAAAAATAAACATCAACACCTGATTGCGTAATCTGGGATATTAGCTCCGCTTGTTTCGAACTTCTCAAATGCGCATTTACAAAACGCGGCAGCATGAACACTTTTCGAAAAGCCATCTTCGAAAATGCAAAATGTTGCGTTTCAAATCCAGCATGAACATAGTATAAGTCGGGCGTTTGAAATTAAGTAAATTAAAATTGTTTTTTTTTTTGATGAAAAATTATGAAATTTATGAAAAAATTCAACAATATATATTAGTGGCAGTGAACATGTTTACAATCCAACATATAATATCGAATGTCAGTGTGAAGCGGCTTCGAGGTACGATCAACGCGTAATATCAGTTTGGCCGTACTACAAAGTAGCCTCTTCCTGGTATTCTCGGTGAGTTTTTAATTTAGTTTAGTAGTAACAATCACTTTTAATTTAGGCTTTCTGATCACTCTGGTATATAGTTTGGGGAGGTTTTGGAGATCGATCTATTATAATTCCATATCGTCGCATAAAGTGCAATACCGCGTATCTGCTGCCACCCAAATTTTACAGGAGACAGTAAAAACTGTTTTAATTCAAAACGATTCGGAATTTTACAACCCACATTCAAACCAAGGTATATTTTTGGATTATATTCTTAATCCAAATATCATTTTGGCGAAAAACAGTTAAATGTGCAGTTACTGGCTTACATATGTATTTATAAGCGGTCTGGCTTCTTTTATTTTGTTCAATATTCACGTATACGCGGTTTTGCGGGCGTACGTGAAAACTTTTCTTCAATAAAACAAAGTTATAATCCATTTAGTGTTTATGAAAGGTATAATCAACTTTAGTACATAGAGTTGTAAAGCACTAACACCTATTATTCCCGGTATTTGTTCGAAAAATTTCCTCAATTCTGGAAAAGCGGTTTTGAAACTGGGTCATTATTTGGAATTGCGTTGTGCGAATCTCAAAATTGTTGCATGAATGGATGAGGACGGACGCCAGGAATCTATTTCTGGTGAAATCTCATTTTTGTCAAAAATGTCACGCGGTTTTGCACTTTAAACCACGATATGTATGTACACCACCATACCGAGTGAGCATTTCATATGTCCAATCCAATTACAAAAAAATATATATAATAATACCAAATATGGCTGCAAAGACGGTGATATAAAAGTTCTCCAATTTCCGACGATACCCTTTATTCGCGGAGAGTGGATGAAGATTTGTGGAGTGAGCGAAGAGGAGCTACCGAAAGTTCCATACATCTGCTCACTAGTGCCATTTCTAAGTATTTTCACTTTCTCTTTCTGTCCTTTGATTCCTGAAATACCCAAACTTTCAAACAAAAATCTACGCATTCAAAAAATAAAAGTCTGGCATCGCTATACTCCAAAACTGACATAAGATCAAACTTCAAAAATCTGCTTTTTAATCAAAAAGACAGCGTCACAATGACAATGCACATACCTGTATTTTTTATACCGTGGGTTATCCCTATTCATTCTTGTAGTTTTGTCCCAAGAGAAGAATACTGAATGTTGGGGAGGAGTTGGATTTCGATATCAAATTGGTCAAAATAATACCCCAGCGGGTTAGGGGGCTTAGAATATTCCCGTGGTAAGGAATGTCTGTCGTAAGAGGCGGCTAAAATCCACGTTTCTAACGATATACAACTTGTAGTAATTGAACCACACCTCGCTAAATGACATCTGGTCAATGTCAAAATTTTTTATTTTTTCCGATTTTTGAAAGTTTTGATTTTCAAGTTAAGTTTTTTATAAAAACTTGTAAAAATCAGAAAAATTTATTTTTTTTTAAATTAGCCCGTTTAATTGTTAACGTAATATCAAAGATATCCGATAAAAGCATTATTTTTAGCGATTTCTTTCATGTGAAACAAAAAGGATATTTTATGGACTAAAAACTCGGTTATATGAGTCATCCGTGTATAGGGCGTCGTTTTACAACTTTTTTGCAAAACACTATAGACTTCTTGCGCGGCCTTAAACTTCTCATATTCAATAGTACTGCCTTTAAAATAAGAAACAATTTGCTCGCACAGCTAAATTCAATGAAGGTGCAAAACACGGTAACTCGCATGGAACATGGTGCAAGGTTTCCAATATATTAGCTGCGGAATGATTTGTATCTGACAGCAGCTTTTGCGTCTACAGTACAGCTACTCGCAATTTGAAATCTTCTGATATAAAATGACAAGCAATAGTTAAGTAATATTCATAATTCCTTTTTTTTTGCTTGATTTTCCGACGGGGTAGGAATATGATGTATTGTGGAACGATTTTTTCACAAGGGATGACGAAAAATCGTTCCACAATACATAAGTATCTATATCTTTAGCTTAAGGGCCGTTTACTCAACCTCTGATTAACGCTAACCCTATGAGAGGGTGAAGTCACAAACAAATTTTATCTTTTGTCTATACACGGATAAGTCATATAACCGAGTTTTTCGTCCATAAAATCGCTAAAAATAATGTTTTTATCAGATATCCTTGATATTACGTTAAAAATTAAACGGGCGAATTTTAAAAAAATAAAACTTTTCTGATTTTTACAAGTTTTTATAAAAAACTTAATTTGAAAATCAAAACTTTTTCAAAAATCGCAAAAAAATTAAAAATTTTGACATTGACCAGATGTCATTTAGCGAGGTGTGGTTCAATTACTACAAGTTGTACATTGTTAGAAGCGTAACTCCAGCGAACATAATTTTTGAATAAAGTGATAACAAAATTACCGTTATCTCAAAAACGTAACCATACAAAAAATTAAAAAAAAACAAAAATTGGTCTGTGCTCAGCAGGCCCATACTCCTCCCCCAAAATTGAAATTATTCGTATTTTTTTTTTGTTTTTTGATTTATTTAAAGCATAGTGTATTCTACATTAATAAAATGTTTAAACAGTGTGCCTTTTGATTATCGGAATTTTACATTAATGAAATGTATTTAGTTTAAACGCAAAGATTTTGTTTAAACTTAAATTTATTTTTAATTCACTTACATAAATCCAGTTTCAGTTTTTTACGTGTGTATCGATTGGCAGCTACTAATGAATAGGCAGAAAACAGGTGTGTATCTAGGAATAACAAAATGTCAAAAAACAAGTGCTGCCAAGCGCTTACAAAAGTGGTAAACAACTTAAGTGTTGGGTAGCGTACTTAGTTGAACAAATTTGGTACAAATTCAAGTTGATACAATTCAGGTTGATAATTCACAAAATGAAAATACATTAAAATATTAATTACAAAATGATAATATAATGTAAATGTTGTCGTTACGCCACATTACTCCCCTCTTAGAAACCAGGCGCGGTGGCAACAAAGGCGGGCTTGAGTCTATCGATGGTCGTTTTAACGTGTTGGCTTCCTATCTCAATTATGTAGTAATTGGGCGTCCGGTGCAAAACTTTATAAGGGCCCCTGTAAGGCCGTGATGGTCGAATGGAATCATCTCTGATAAAGACTTGTTCGCATGTGTTCAGTGATGGGTGAATGAAAATTTTGGGTGTTGAATGCCAAGCGGCGTCAACCGGTTTCAAATCCTGCATGACCCGCCGAAGTTCCGAGAGCATCTCATGTTCGTTGTTGGTTGGTTTGCTGTCCACCCAAAATTCAGAAGGTAGCTGAAGCGTGCATCCGTATACCAGTTCAGCGGGGCTAGCCATTAAGTCGTCTTTGAAAGTAGACCGCAAGCCTAGCAAAATCAAAGGCAAGTAGACAGTGCTCGTGCTTATGACATAGTATCGCTGATTTCAGAGTACGATGCCACCTTTCGACCATCCCGTTCGCTTGGGGGTGGTATGGCGTGGTACGTAGGTGGTTAATTCCGAGACGCTTGAGGAGCTCTTGAAAGAGGGCGCTCTCAAACTGTCTACCCAAGTCTGACGTTGTATTGGTTGGTATACCGAATCGGGAAATCCATGCGTTCAGCAGGGCCTTTGCTACCGTCGGTGCCGTGATGTCCGGTATAGGAATGGCTTCGGGCCATCTGGTGAACCTGTCTATAATCGTAAGGCAATATCGATTGCCATTAAACAAAGGAAACGGTCCGACTATGTCGATATGCAGGTGAGAAAAATGTTGCGTTGGCATTTGGATCCGTTGAAGTGATGCCCTGTTGTGGCGAACAACTTTGCACCGTTGGCATTGTAAACAGTTTCGCGCAAATTCTCTGCTATCACGCTGGATGGATGGCCATACGAAACGCTCGGACATCAGACGTGCGGTAGCTCTTGTTCCCGGATGTGACAAGTTATGAATGGCGTGCAGAACGTTTGACCTAAATTTCTTTGTAACAAATGGACGTACCCTGTCGCTTGAAAAATCGCAGTAAACTGCTCGAGAACTGAAAGGAATAGCAAACTTCTTTAAGTTAAGTGAATGCGGTTTATTACCTGACAATAGAGAATTCAGTTCTTCGTCCGTCGTTTGGTCTTCAGCTAACTGCTCGTAGTCGATAGGTGTGTTCTCGATTGCCTCAATGCGCGACATTAGGTCAGCAGCAGCATTCTTCTCCCCATCAACATGTCGAATATTTGTCGTGAGTTGTGAAATGAAATCAAGCTGTCTCACTTGACGGTCGGATGCCTTATCAAGGCGCTGGTTAAACGCGTACACCAACGGTTTATGGTCCGTGTAGATATGGCACTGTCTGCCTTCTACCATGTAGCGAAAGTGGCGAAGAGATAGGTACAATGCTGTCAATTCGCGGTCATACGTGCTGTAGCGCATCTCAGAGTTCGTAAATTTACGAGAAAAAACCCGAGTGGTTGAATATGACCGGCAACCACCTGATTCAGTACTGCACCCGCTGCGAAATTCGAAGCGTCGACCCATAGTGATAATTCCGCGTTGACAACAGGATGTGCGAGCATGACGCAGTTCGCCAGTTGATGTTTACATGCTTCAAAATTACGTGAAGTTTCATCACACCACACTAGAGGTGTTGAGTCGTTTCGCTTATTTGCGCCTATCATGTTGAAGAGGGGTGCTTGGGTTTCCATTGCATGCGGAAGAAACCTGCGATAAAAGTTCAGCATTGCTAAAAAAACGTTTAAGTTGTTTTGCCGCTGTTGGTCGTTTGAAATCCAAGAGCGCCTTTATACGACTTTCGAGAGGTCGTATGCCATCTTTAGTAATACAGTGGCCCAAAAATTCAAGTTTAGCAACGCCAAGTTCCGATTTCGCAACATTAATTGTGAGGTTATGATCTCGCAATCGCGTGAAAACTTCTTGCAGATGCTTGCGGTGTTCGTCGAACGATTTTGGGGCCACACAAACGTCATCCAGGTAAGTAAATACATAGTCTAGGCCACGAAACACTTCATTTATAATGCGTTGAAATGTTTGGGCCGCATTTCGAAGGCCGAACGTCATCTTCGTGAACTCATAGAGTCCGAAAGGCGTAGTTATGGCCGTTTTGCAGACATCATCAGGGTGTACAGGCACCTGATGGAACGCCTTCTGCAAATCAATTTTTGAAAAAATTGTGTTACCTGCCAAAACGTTCGCGAAGTCCTGAAGAAAAGTAGTCCCCGCAGGGCCTCCAAGTTCCATCCGTTTTCCGCACCATATGAAGCGGACTTGCCCAGCTACTGCTTGATGGCCGACAGATCCCTAACTTTAAAAGGGAATCGAATTCGGCGCGTGCTGCAGATAATTTCTCTGGGGAGAGTCGTCGTGGGCGCGAAAAGACAGGCTGCTCTTTTGTTATGATTCGGTGCACTACGGTTGAGTTAGTAGGAGTACCGATTGGAGATGGTCGGGTGATATCCACAAATTCCTTCAGAATATCAGCGAAATTTGATTCGGCGTTGACTGTCTTAATGCTGACATCATCTGTCTTGTGAATTGCGCAAACTGATTTCAATTCGGTTTTGCTATCGCGAAGGCATCTGTGCTTGAGGTCGACTAAAATGCCAAAATGACTCAAGAAATCCGCGCCGATGATAGCATGCGAGATATCGACCACAAAAATTCCATACGAATTCGCGGCGTAAATTTAAATTTAGTTTCAAAATGACCTCACCATATACTTTAATGGGTGAGCCATTCGCAGCAAACAAATTCAATCCGGTGTTGTTAACTCTAGCTGCCTTCGTATTTGACGGTATTACTGACACGTCAGCGCCAGTATCTATAAGAAAATTAATTTTCGACGATGTATCAAAAATACGAAGCCGGTAGTTTTTGGCGACCTCAGTATGTTTGCTAGTACCTGAAATCTCCGCAGCTGAGCAGCCTTATTGTGAAGATGACTTCTTGACGAAGCTGCATGGTTCACGGCACTTCGTTGCTTTGTCGGCAAATTTTCTGTGGTACCAACAAAGGGTTTCCGAAGAAGACTGCTGGTCGCTGTGCCGTACTTTCTTGATTCGCGAAGGTGACCTTGAACGTTGGCGAACTTCTTTCACATTGAGATGTTTCTGTACACTTCGTGTTAACTCGGCGATTTCGCTTTTTAGGTTAGAAATGTCATTATGCGTTGAAACAGCATCCACGTGTGTGTTTTGCCAACCGATAGATTCTACGATAGAGTCAGCAATTTTAGCTTTTTCGTCGAGAGGTACTTTTGCTGCAATTACGGCTGCTTGTACATATGGGGGGAGACGAGTTACCCACAAATCGTGCAAAAGGCTATCATTTAGCGTTGTGCCGGTAACTCGTTTCATCTCGCTGAATATCTCGCTTGGTTTACGGTCACCCAATGGCATATCTTTAAGCACCTTTTGCAAGCGTCGTTGCTGACTGTCGGCAAAGTGATCGGTTACCTTTTGCTTGATGTACTTGAATTTTTCAATTGCTGGTGCTGCATCTATGACCGGTTTTAGCTCAAGGAGTTTGTTTGGTGGAAGGCTCTCCAATACAATGTGGAATTTTCTGTCGTCGGAAAATACGAGCGAAGCCTGAAACCAAAACTCTAAAGCATAAAAATAAGCTTCAATGTTGTCTTCACTCATTTGAGGGAGTGGAATTCGTGGTACTATGCTGTTGAAGCCCGAGAGTGGCGCCACTTCTACGCCACTATTTCCAATTGTCGTGCTGTCGTTCAAAGGCATTGCGCATAAAATATTCGAATGGAAGAATAGCAAAGGTGCACTCGCTTGCAAGCTTTGCAGTGGCTGCCGCTAAAGATTTCGTTAATTGGTTCCAGAAACTTCAGCACGCACCTCAAAAAGTGTGGTTATGTGGCGATTGAGCACACGCCGGTGCAGATACTTGCAAGCTGGCGAATCTACTTTAGTTTCTGGCGGATCAGTTCCTACAAGCGTTCTGGCTTATACGAACGTCGGGGTCACCAATTTAGTTTAAACGCAAAGATTTTGTTTAAACTTAAATTAATTTTTAATTCACTTACAAAAATCCAGTTCCAGTTTTTTACGTGTGTATCGATTGGACTAATGAGTAGGCAGAAAACAGGTGTGTATCTAGGAATAACAAAATGTCAAAAAACAAGTGCTGCCAAGCGCTTACAAAAGTGGTAAACAACTTAAGTGTTGGGTAGCGTACTTAGTTGAACAAATTTGGTACAAATTCAAGTTGATACAATTCAGGATCCACCACTACAGGTCGGCTCTTCAGATCAGCTGACTTCTTCTTTTTCTTCAACAGCTATCCAATTTTTTTTGCCTCTGCATATTCTATACATACATTCGTGTTTACTATTGGTCAAATTCTTCGTTCTCTGAGTTTCTCCATCATTCGCTCGTGAGCTGAATGTCAAATTATTTCGTTCTCCTTTCAGTTTTGACATTCCGTTTGACATTCAGCTCACGGCATGTTTGTGTGTATGTACCATGCACCGACCTGGTAATTGGATCATGACACAATTCAGGTTGATAATTCACAAAATGAAAATACATTAAAATATTAATTTACAAAATGATAATATAATGTAAATGTTGTCGTTACGCCACATGTATAAACAATATGCCTTATGTACTAGTCAGCGCCAAAGATGCTAAAAAAAAAATGTACTACTTTTAATTTTATTACTATAGCGTTTTGAAGTCAAATAAAACATTTTTCAAATCAAGTGCATATTTTAAATTGAAAAAGGTTTAATTTAACCAAAAAATGCTGTATATATAAGTGAAGTATTTAATTCCTATTTGTTGTTCTTTTGTTAATTAATTAATGTTATGCGTTAAAAAAAATTAAAGACTTTGAAAAGGAAAATGTAAACAAAACCATCCCTCTTTTTAAGGTTTAATTTAACCAGAAAATGCTATATACATACACAGAGAAAAAAGCACAATGGTTTTTTCAACCAACTTCTTGGTTAATGTTTTATTGGTTAATTTATTCATGTCAAAAGGAAAAAATGTAATATATATATTTTCATTGTACCATTAACCAATATTTTGGTAACAATCAATATCAAACAGAAAGTTGGTTTCCCCAACGTGTATATTTGTTATATTAACGAAAATATTGGTTAATTCATATCTGAAAAAAAAGTAAAAGTATTTACGAAGCTTTATGGCTTCGGCTCTGTTGTTACCATCACCTTCAACACCGTTTGTGCTTGACGAAGTTGAATGGCTGGACCCGAATTGCAGAGAGCGAGAGAGTGAGTATTTGGAATTTTCTTTGTTATTCAGTTAACATATTAACACTCTCTTATAGATCATAAATAGCAGTGCTGCTACAGACATAAAAATATAACCAACAAATTGTTTAATAGTAACAAGAAATTGGTTGAAGATTTGAACGAACATTTTGTTATATCAACAAATATCATGGTTAATATAACCAAAAACACTGTCTAATATATCAACAATGGTAATGGTAATATTAAACAAAATTCACATTGATTCCATTTCAAGTGTGAAATTAGTACTATTAACCAACTTTTGGTTGATTTTTCTCTCAGTGTATGTGAAGTATCTAATTCTTATTTGATCTTTTATTTAATTATTGTTTTGCGTAAAAAATTAAAGACTTTTTGGAAAGAAAACTGTAAACAAAACCATCCCTCTTTTTATTTTAGTGAAATATTCATAAAAAACTATCGATAGTATCGATAGTTTTTTTTCGAATATCAAAACTATAGAGTGGTCCGACTATCGATGGTTTTGCAGCTCTACTATTCAGAATGCATTTGAAATTACCATATATATAGTACTCCTATATTCGTAATACCTACGAGTTCCATCAGCCAACATTACAGTACAGACATATAAAAAAGAAAGAGAAAACCGAGCAATCAAATTTGAAAAATGACATATGAATTCAAAATAAACCGCAGTGACGGCACATAAAAAAAAAATTATAGGGAATTTACATATTTATTATTTGATTCTCGTATTAAAAAATTAAAAAATGTCGAAGCGGTGCTATATTTGTGACAATAAAAGGGATAAAATAAATAAAATATCTTTACATACGTAATAGATATGTAGATGGATAGATTTCTTACATAAATATGTATGTATACATATATACTTTTAAAAATCATATAATAATACAAATAAAATTTTAATTCTAGTATTTTAGCTTGCTGGTATTTTTGGCTTTATAGTCAGCATCGGGTTCGATGCATGCCGTGTACGCCTGACTTTGCACCAGTCCCATCTTGAGATGGGATGCCAGTGCCCTGTTAGTATGTGACCGCCAGTCTGCTCCAGGAAAAAAGCAATGCAGCTCCCACCCGTCCACCTTTTATCCGCTGTAAATATGTGGAACATATAGCGATTGGTTCGTAATCCTTTCTTTCATCCGTCTTGTTATATTATTACCTGTAGTCCCCTGTTGAGGTCGGTTTGGAGAGTAACGTAGTCTGAACTTTGGTCCTCATATGTTGCTGTGTCCAAAAGTTCGTTGTCTAAATTGTCCTGTTATTCAGTTTAGAAATTCGCAGTACTTTTGCTTAGATCACTGTGCTGGCGGCCTTCGAACGTACATACTATACAACCATAACCCTCAAACGGCAAAATTCGGCGGGGTGTAATAAGGCCTTTTGAAATAAGGCCTTTAAGGCCTTATTAGCCCAGTTAGTCGAGAACGTAAACCCGTGTACCGTGTCAGCTGATCCAACCTATTTAATGGGATTTGTATGTAACCGATTATTCAACGACGTACGACGCAGAAGCCCGTACCGCAGAAATCAAAATCATTTTGATTTTTTACGTAAAAACGTGGCAGCTGATAGCTCGCATGGTTGCAAGGTAGAAGGGTTGCCAGTTGAACATTTTTAGTTATTAAATATTTAAACAGTAATTTTCACAGCATTATACAACTAACTCAACAAGATTGTAAAATGTTATCGAATATACATATATGTGTTCAAATGAAAAAAATAGTATGTCTGATACGCTGTTTTGACAATTTGATGTTTAGGTTAGGTTGTAATTGAAATTTTTGAAATTCGAAATGAATGGAAATAACTGAATTAGGAAAACAAAATTCTACTTTGGCTATTCCACAACATCATCAAGATTCGTTTTTGCGCTAACTTATTTAGTATACAATTAGAAATTTGCGTTTAAAATGTTTGTATATTTCCAATTGAAATTTTTGTGATCATATATTTTTGACACTTCCATTTTTTTTAAAGCTGCTAGTAGTTGCAAGTGAAAATTTTACTTGCAGCGTTTATCAACTCTCTCGAGGTTTTACTCTCTCAATTTGGCTCCCTTTTGCGAATTTTTTGGGTTATTGAACATAAATTCGTAACTATTCGTAAAAATATGTAAAAATTTTGAGATATTGAACACTCCTAATAAATGAAGACATTACTGAAAATTAAAGCAAAAATTGTATTTATCCACAATGGTGGCGGTATTTTCTTAATTGATAACTCTTGGTGGTCTTCTTCTGCAATTTTTCTACATTAAAAAGTCATAAATTGCCACAATAAATCTGAGTTTCTGTAACAAAATCAATTAAAGTGATGTCACACTAAGGCACTCTGCACACGGAGCGTACTGCTTTAGACGCGTATTAGATACTACAGACGAAAGCTGTACGCTTTGATATCGCGCACGTATATTTCAATTGAGGGCTGCACACGAGTCGTCAGCTTCATGCATTCGTCAAAGTATGCTAGCTACATGTCGCTTGGCGTAAAGCAGTGCTGGTAGCTAGGCGTACTACGCTTAGAAAACAGGAAGAAGAAGATGTTTGTTTACATTTTTCCACTTGGTGGAATTTATGAAAGCAGTAAAATTTGTGTAAAAAATCGGAAAAAAAGAGTGTATAATGAAAGAAAATTGAAGATTCCGTAAAATTTTTCATCTTTTCTATTTAAAGCTTCGAAATTTAAAGCAAATGCCGTATTATTAATTTGTTTGTTTGTTTTGTGCAGCGAAGTTTCATGTCGCTTCGTGTGCAGATATTGAGGCGTGGGGAAATCGACGCTACATAAAATGTCTCGTACGCGTCTATGACGATACGCCTCGTGTGCAGAGTGCCTAATACGACCCACACTTTGTCACCACCTATTTATACTATAAAATATATGAGTTACAGAAACTCAGTACAGATTTCTTAATTAAACACACATTTTTGTGAGAATCTTGTTGCTTCCCAATATAATTTTTTTTATGGATTTTCAATTGTAAATTTAATGTTCTGACTGTGTTTTTTTGTTATTTTATGTTTTAGCCCTTGATAACTATCACCAAGGTGTGATCGAAATATATTGGGTAGCAACAAAATTACAAGAAAAATGTGTTTTAATTACCAACTAAGCAGTAAAAAAGTAACTAAATTAATAAAAAAAGTCGTCAACGACAACTTTAAAAACGATTAAATTAGTATTTTCTTGTCATTTGGCAAATAATGCACAGTTGTGTATTGAAGAGTAATCCGCATAACACTTTGAAGATTAGTAAAAATCTTGTTTGCTCAAAAATGACTAAATGGCAACCCTGCTAAAATGTAAACAAACTTTATATATATGTAAATATGTGTGAGTAAAACAGCTGATTGCTACGGGCTCAAAAAATCCTAAAAATTGCATGCGGGCGTTTGCGTCAACGAGCGGACCACACGTTCTCGACTAACTGGGCTATATATCGCTATCGATTGGGAAATAAAGCCTTTATTAATAATAAGGTCTTATTTCACTTGAAATGTGAAATAAGGTTCTAAAGGTCTTATTTCACTTTCTGTCAAGTGTCTGGTATAGGGGACGACGACCAAAAAGGCTAATATTCGATACCAATTTTGCGAGTTGAAATGACCGCAAAAGTACTGTAGACCGCGCCATAGATATTACTCCGAAAAGAGAATTCTATCGGCTGAGGGTTATTTTTTAAAAGCGCGGCCGATTCACAGATGACATTAAATGTAATTGAGGCGCATGCGCAGAACTGCCAGTTGCACAAAATTTTTGGATGAATTCATACACATTGCACAGATATAATACTATCAATATAGAAGTACTATATATATGGAAATTACGTTGATTATGCCTGGTTTTCACTAGGTCATATATGACGTCAAATATTGTCAAACAAATGAAAACGGGTTGGCATATTGTGTCAAATGCGTTTGCAGTCAGTTTTGACCACTCGCTGTCATATAAAATGACAGCCATATGAAAACACTCAAATTGTAGTTTGCCAGCGCATTGGGCAACATTTGACACACAAAATTCATTTGCCAGCGTGTTGGCAAACTTGTTTCGTTTGTCAAGCTCACAGCTGATTCGCAGGGCCACGGAGCGTGTCAAGGAGCGAAGATCTAAGGAGCTATGGCTTTTTCACGGAGCGGAGCTGGAGCTCAAATTACAGGTAGAAGCTGGAAGTGGAGTTAAAAATCACTAGCTCTTTATATATCTATATCTGTGGCCACAAGCAATAACCGCTTAAGTCGACTTAAGAAGATTTTGAGTTACATATACCACATTATTCTCCTTTTAAAACTCTATATTTCTGTAAAAACCCCATTCTTATAACTTAATTCAATAAAAAGATATAAATAAAAACATGTAGGTATATTAGGTATATTAAACTTGCTATAACAGCCAAGGTAGATTTATATACTTAATGAAATTTCTGCATGATATTTTGTTTTATTTACAAAATTTGATCGTAACATTGTAAATGGCTCACTGATTTTGCGTCCATGGTTTTTAATCGATTTTTTCTGATTTGTTAAGAAAAGCCTTCGAATAAAAATATAAAAATAAGCTTTTCTTTGCACTGCCATAAGCACTCAGATATAAAAAAATTTTATATGTACATATGTGCCTATGATTCATATTTTATGTGCAGAGCAAAGGCACTTTGTATTACAGCTCCCGAGAACTGCCGTAAGAAATCGAAATATACAATAACAAAAGTGTAATGAAAAAAAAATTCAAAATATGAAAGCACTGTAAAAAATTTGTTTTCAAATAATTTTCATATAAAAAATAAAAAAAAAATTTGTATGTATGTGATACTACCATTTGAAAATAAATTCTAAAATAATAGTGGTCTTCATCTAAAGTGATAAAGTAATAAATTTTTAAAGTTTATCAGTTTATCCGCATTTTTACATGAAACCACCTTGGTAAATAATTGTTTAAACTCTTGTCAGTGTCAACTTGATTAATAAATAAAAAACCCAATAAAATAAACAAAAAAAAATGCCGAAGGAAACCACAATTTCTTCTTTTAAATTGAAAAAGTAAAACTGACAATGTGTCAGACTTGAGTTTTACCGAAATTTATAAATTTACGCAACAAAATCGTTCGGTAAAGTGATAAACTTTGCTTAAATATATTTTCATACAAATTTTGACAGATAATTTATTACAATTAATATTTTATCACTTTACCGCATTTACCAGCAGTTTACCACTTTAGATGAAGACCCTTAATATTTTATTGGAATTCATAAAAAAATCTAAATGAGCAAAAAATGTTTCAATGCATATAAAAATTTTGTAGATGTATTGAGCTTTGTACTTTCAATACGAGAGCGTTTAGCAGGCCTGCTATAGAGAATAAAGGTAGGTTTAAAACCGAAGATGGTTTTAAAGCGACCCTAGATTATGCCAAATAGTTCGAGTTTACCTTTATCTCAGGTAAGCGTTGAGCGTCTCTTTTCATCATTAAAAATTGTCGTATCTGATTTAAAACAGTCTTGTCGATTTGAAGCGGAGCCAATATATAAAAAATCTGAGCGAGAACGGAGCCCTATGCAAAAAAAGGATGGGAGCTATTGCCTATATGACACTACGTTTTTTTCTTTTTTTTTGTCAAAAATGTCACGCGGTTTTGCACTTTAAACCACGATATGTATGTACACCACCATACCGAGTGAGCATTTCATATGTCCAATCCAATTACAAAAAAATATATATAATAATACCAAATATGGCTGCAAAGACGGTGATATAAAAGTTCTCCAATTTCCGACGATACCCTTTATTCGCGGAGAGTGGATGAAGATTTGTGGAGTGAGCGAAGAGGAGCTACCGAAAGTTCCATACATCTGCTCACTAGTGCCATTTCTAAGTATTTTCACTTTCTCTTTCTGTCCTTTGATTCCTGAAATACCCAAACTTTCAAACAAAAATCTACGCATTCAAAAAATAAAAGTCTGGCATCGCTATACTCCAAAACTGACATAAGATCAAACTTCAAAAATCTGCTTTTTAATCAAAAAGACAGCGTCACAATGACAATGCACATACCTGTATTTTTTATACCGTGGGTTATCCCTATTCATTCTTGTAGTTTTGTCCCAAGAGAAGAATACTGAATGTTGGGGAGGAGTTGGATTTCGATATCAAATTGGTCAAAATAATACCCCAGCGGGTTAGGGGGCTTAGAATATTCCCGTGGTAAGGAATGTCTGTCGTAAGAGGCGGCTAAAATCCACGTTTCTAACGATATACAACTTGTAGTAATTGAACCACACCTCGCTAAATGACATCTGGTCAATGTCAAAATTTTTTATTTTTTCCGATTTTTGAAAGTTTTGATTTTCAAGTTAAGTTTTTTATAAAAACTTGTAAAAATCAGAAAAATTTATTTTTTTTTAAATTAGCCCGTTTAATTGTTAACGTAATATCAAAGATATCCGATAAAAGCATTATTTTTAGCGATTTCTTTCATGTGAAACAAAAAGGATATTTTATGGACTAAAAACTCGGTTATATGAGTCATCCGTGTATAGGGCGTCGTTTTACAACTTTTTTGCAAAACACTATAGACTTCTTGCGCGGCCTTAAACTTCTCATATTCAATAGTACTGCCTTTAAAATAAGAAACAATTTGCTCGCACAGCTAAATTCAATGAAGGTGCAAAACACGGTAACTCGCATGGAACATGGTGCAAGGTTTCCAATATATTAGCTGCGGAATGATTTGTATCTGACAGCAGCTTTTGCGTCTACAGTACAGCTACTCGCAATTTGAAATCTTCTGATATAAAATGACAAGCAATAGTTAAGTAATATTCATAATTCCTTTTTTTTTGCTTGATTTTCCGACGGGGTAGGAATATGATGTATTGTGGAACGATTTTTTCACAAGGGATGACGAAAAATCGTTCCACAATACATAAGTATCTATATCTTTAGCTTAAGGGCCGTTTACTCAACCTCTGATTAACGCTAACCCTATGAGAGGGTGAAGTCACAAACAAATTTTATCTTTTGTCTATACACGGATAAGTCATATAACCGAGTTTTTCGTCCATAAAATCGCTAAAAATAATGTTTTTATCAGATATCCTTGATATTACGTTAAAAATTAAACGGGCGAATTTTAAAAAAATAAAACTTTTCTGATTTTTACAAGTTTTTATAAAAAACTTAATTTGAAAATCAAAACTTTTTCAAAAATCGCAAAAAAATTAAAAATTTTGACATTGACCAGATGTCATTTAGCGAGGTGTGGTTCAATTACTACAAGTTGTACATTGTTAGAAGCGTAACTCCAGCGAACATAATTTTTGAATAAAGTGATAACAAAATTACCGTTATCTCAAAAACGTAACCATACAAAAAATTAAAAAAAAACAAAAATTGGTCTGTGCTCAGCAGGCCCATACTCCTCCCCCAAAATTGAAATTATTCGTATTTTTTTTTTGTTTTTTGATTTATTTAAAGCATAGTGTATTCTACATTAATAAAATGTTTAAACAGTGTGCCTTTTGATTATCGGAATTTTACATTAATGAAATGTATTTAGTTTAAACGCAAAGATTTTGTTTAAACTTAAATTTATTTTTAATTCACTTACATAAATCCAGTTTCAGTTTTTTACGTGTGTATCGATTGGCAGCTACTAATGAATAGGCAGAAAACAGGTGTGTATCTAGGAATAACAAAATGTCAAAAAACAAGTGCTGCCAAGCGCTTACAAAAGTGGTAAACAACTTAAGTGTTGGGTAGCGTACTTAGTTGAACAAATTTGGTACAAATTCAAGTTGATACAATTCAGGTTGATAATTCACAAAATGAAAATACATTAAAATATTAATTACAAAATGATAATATAATGTAAATGTTGTCGTTACGCCACATTACTCCCCTCTTAGAAACCAGGCGCGGTGGCAACAAAGGCGGGCTTGAGTCTATCGATGGTCGTTTTAACGTGTTGGCTTCCTATCTCAATTATGTAGTAATTGGGCGTCCGGTGCAAAACTTTATAAGGGCCCCTGTAAGGCCGTGATGGTCGAATGGAATCATCTCTGATAAAGACTTGTTCGCATGTGTTCAGTGATGGGTGAATGAAAATTTTGGGTGTTGAATGCCAAGCGGCGTCAACCGGTTTCAAATCCTGCATGACCCGCCGAAGTTCCGAGAGCATCTCATGTTCGTTGTTGGTTGGTTTGCTGTCCACCCAAAATTCAGAAGGTAGCTGAAGCGTGCATCCGTATACCAGTTCAGCGGGGCTAGCCATTAAGTCGTCTTTGAAAGTAGACCGCAAGCCTAGCAAAATCAAAGGCAAGTAGACAGTGCTCGTGCTTATGACATAGTATCGCTGATTTCAGAGTACGATGCCACCTTTCGACCATCCCGTTCGCTTGGGGGTGGTATGGCGTGGTACGTAGGTGGTTAATTCCGAGACGCTTGAGGAGCTCTTGAAAGAGGGCGCTCTCAAACTGTCTACCCAAGTCTGACGTTGTATTGGTTGGTATACCGAATCGGGAAATCCATGCGTTCAGCAGGGCCTTTGCTACCGTCGGTGCCGTGATGTCCGGTATAGGAATGGCTTCGGGCCATCTGGTGAACCTGTCTATAATCGTAAGGCAATATCGATTGCCATTAAACAAAGGAAACGGTCCGACTATGTCGATATGCAGGTGAGAAAAATGTTGCGTTGGCATTTGGATCCGTTGAAGTGATGCCCTGTTGTGGCGAACAACTTTGCACCGTTGGCATTGTAAACAGTTTCGCGCAAATTCTCTGCTATCACGCTGGATGGATGGCCATACGAAACGCTCGGACATCAGACGTGCGGTAGCTCTTGTTCCCGGATGTGACAAGTTATGAATGGCGTGCAGAACGTTTGACCTAAATTTCTTTGTAACAAATGGACGTACCCTGTCGCTTGAAAAATCGCAGTAAACTGCTCGAGAACTGAAAGGAATAGCAAACTTCTTTAAGTTAAGTGAATGCGGTTTATTACCTGACAATAGAGAATTCAGTTCTTCGTCCGTCGTTTGGTCTTCAGCTAACTGCTCGTAGTCGATAGGTGTGTTCTCGATTGCCTCAATGCGCGACATTAGGTCAGCAGCAGCATTCTTCTCCCCATCAACATGTCGAATATTTGTCGTGAGTTGTGAAATGAAATCAAGCTGTCTCACTTGACGGTCGGATGCCTTATCAAGGCGCTGGTTAAACGCGTACACCAACGGTTTATGGTCCGTGTAGATATGGCACTGTCTGCCTTCTACCATGTAGCGAAAGTGGCGAAGAGATAGGTACAATGCTGTCAATTCGCGGTCATACGTGCTGTAGCGCATCTCAGAGTTCGTAAATTTACGAGAAAAAACCCGAGTGGTTGAATATGACCGGCAACCACCTGATTCAGTACTGCACCCGCTGCGAAATTCGAAGCGTCGACCCATAGTGATAATTCCGCGTTGACAACAGGATGTGCGAGCATGACGCAGTTCGCCAGTTGATGTTTACATGCTTCAAAATTACGTGAAGTTTCATCACACCACACTAGAGGTGTTGAGTCGTTTCGCTTATTTGCGCCTATCATGTTGAAGAGGGGTGCTTGGGTTTCCATTGCATGCGGAAGAAACCTGCGATAAAAGTTCAGCATTGCTAAAAAAACGTTTAAGTTGTTTTGCCGCTGTTGGTCGTTTGAAATCCAAGAGCGCCTTTATACGACTTTCGAGAGGTCGTATGCCATCTTTAGTAATACAGTGGCCCAAAAATTCAAGTTTAGCAACGCCAAGTTCCGATTTCGCAACATTAATTGTGAGGTTATGATCTCGCAATCGCGTGAAAACTTCTTGCAGATGCTTGCGGTGTTCGTCGAACGATTTTGGGGCCACACAAACGTCATCCAGGTAAGTAAATACATAGTCTAGGCCACGAAACACTTCATTTATAATGCGTTGAAATGTTTGGGCCGCATTTCGAAGGCCGAACGTCATCTTCGTGAACTCATAGAGTCCGAAAGGCGTAGTTATGGCCGTTTTGCAGACATCATCAGGGTGTACAGGCACCTGATGGAACGCCTTCTGCAAATCAATTTTTGAAAAAATTGTGTTACCTGCCAAAACGTTCGCGAAGTCCTGAAGAAAAGTAGTCCCCGCAGGGCCTCCAAGTTCCATCCGTTTTCCGCACCATATGAAGCGGACTTGCCCAGCTACTGCTTGATGGCCGACAGATCCCTAACTTTAAAAGGGAATCGAATTCGGCGCGTGCTGCAGATAATTTCTCTGGGGAGAGTCGTCGTGGGCGCGAAAAGACAGGCTGCTCTTTTGTTATGATTCGGTGCACTACGGTTGAGTTAGTAGGAGTACCGATTGGAGATGGTCGGGTGATATCCACAAATTCCTTCAGAATATCAGCGAAATTTGATTCGGCGTTGACTGTCTTAATGCTGACATCATCTGTCTTGTGAATTGCGCAAACTGATTTCAATTCGGTTTTGCTATCGCGAAGGCATCTGTGCTTGAGGTCGACTAAAATGCCAAAATGACTCAAGAAATCCGCGCCGATGATAGCATGCGAGATATCGACCACAAAAATTCCATACGAATTCGCGGCGTAAATTTAAATTTAGTTTCAAAATGACCTCACCATATACTTTAATGGGTGAGCCATTCGCAGCAAACAAATTCAATCCGGTGTTGTTAACTCTAGCTGCCTTCGTATTTGACGGTATTACTGACACGTCAGCGCCAGTATCTATAAGAAAATTAATTTTCGACGATGTATCAAAAATACGAAGCCGGTAGTTTTTGGCGACCTCAGTATGTTTGCTAGTACCTGAAATCTCCGCAGCTGAGCAGCCTTATTGTGAAGATGACTTCTTGACGAAGCTGCATGGTTCACGGCACTTCGTTGCTTTGTCGGCAAATTTTCTGTGGTACCAACAAAGGGTTTCCGAAGAAGACTGCTGGTCGCTGTGCCGTACTTTCTTGATTCGCGAAGGTGACCTTGAACGTTGGCGAACTTCTTTCACATTGAGATGTTTCTGTACACTTCGTGTTAACTCGGCGATTTCGCTTTTTAGGTTAGAAATGTCATTATGCGTTGAAACAGCATCCACGTGTGTGTTTTGCCAACCGATGGATTCTACGATAGAGTCAGCAATTTTAGCTTTTTCGTCGAGAGGTACTTTTGCTGCAATTACGGCTGCTTGTACATATGGGGGGAGACGAGTTACCCACAAATCGTGCAAAAGGCTATCATTTAGCGTTGTGCCGGTAACTCGTTTCATCTCGCTGAATATCTCGCTTGGTTTACGGTCACCCAATGGCATATCTTTAAGCACCTTTTGCAAGCGTCGTTGCTGACTGTCGGCAAAGTGATCGGTTACCTTTTGCTTGATGTACTTGAATTTTTCAATTGCTGGTGCTGCATCTATGACCGGTTTTAGCTCAAGGAGTTTGTTTGGTGGAAGGCTCTCCAATACAATGTGGAATTTTCTGTCGTCGGAAAATACGAGCGAAGCCTGAAACCAAAACTCTAAAGCATAAAAATAAGCTTCAATGTTGTCTTCACTCATTTGAGGGAGTGGAATTCGTGGTACTATGCTGTTGAAGCCCGAGAGTGGCGCCACTTCTACGCCACTATTTCCAATTGTCGTGCTGTCGTTCAAAGGCATTGCGCATAAAATATTCGAATGGAAGAATAGCAAAGGTGCACTCGCTTGCAAGCTTTGCAGTGGCTGCCGCTAAAGATTTCGTTAATTGGTTCCAGAAACTTCAGCACGCACCTCAAAAAGTGTGGTTATGTGGCGATTGAGCACACGCCGGTGCAGATACTTGCAAGCTGGCGAATCTACTTTAGTTTCTGGCGGATCAGTTCCTACAAGCGTTCTGGCTTATACGAACGTCGGGGTCACCAATTTAGTTTAAACGCAAAGATTTTGTTTAAACTTAAATTAATTTTTAATTCACTTACAAAAATCCAGTTCCAGTTTTTTACGTGTGTATCGATTGGACTAATGAGTAGGCAGAAAACAGGTGTGTATCTAGGAATAACAAAATGTCAAAAAACAAGTGCTGCCAAGCGCTTACAAAAGTGGTAAACAACTTAAGTGTTGGGTAGCGTACTTAGTTGAACAAATTTGGTACAAATTCAAGTTGATACAATTCAGGATCCACCACTACAGGTCGGCTCTTCAGATCAGCTGACTTCTTCTTTTTCTTCAACAGCTATCCAATTTTTTTTGCCTCTGCATATTCTATACATACATTCGTGTTTACTATTGGTCAAATTCTTCGTTCTCTGAGTTTCTCCATCATTCGCTCGTGAGCTGAATGTCAAATTATTTCGTTCTCCTTTCAGTTTTGACATTCCGTTTGACATTCAGCTCACGGCATGTTTGTGTGTATGTACCATGCACCGACCTGGTAATTGGATCATGACACAATTCAGGTTGATAATTCACAAAATGAAAATACATTAAAATATTAATTTACAAAATGATAATATAATGTAAATGTTGTCGTTACGCCACATGTATAAACAATATGCCTTATGTACTAGTCAGCGCCAAAGATGCTAAAAAAAAAATGTACTACTTTTAATTTTATTACTATAGCGTTTTGAAGTCAAATAAAACATTTTTCAAATCAAGTGCATATTTTAAATTGAAAAAGGTTTAATTTAACCAAAAAATGCTGTATATATAAGTGAAGTATTTAATTCCTATTTGTTGTTCTTTTGTTAATTAATTAATGTTATGCGTTAAAAAAAATTAAAGACTTTGAAAAGGAAAATGTAAACAAAACCATCCCTCTTTTTAAGGTTTAATTTAACCAGAAAATGCTATATACATACACAGAGAAAAAAGCACAATGGTTTTTTCAACCAACTTCTTGGTTAATGTTTTATTGGTTAATTTATTCATGTCAAAAGGAAAAAATGTAATATATATATTTTCATTGTACCATTAACCAATATTTTGGTAACAATCAATATCAAACAGAAAGTTGGTTTCCCCAACGTGTATATTTGTTATATTAACGAAAATATTGGTTAATTCATATCTGAAAAAAAAGTAAAAGTATTTACGAAGCTTTATGGCTTCGGCTCTGTTGTTACCATCACCTTCAACACCGTTTGTGCTTGACGAAGTTGAATGGCTGGACCCGAATTGCAGAGAGCGAGAGAGTGAGTATTTGGAATTTTCTTTGTTATTCAGTTAACATATTAACACTCTCTTATAGATCATAAATAGCAGTGCTGCTACAGACATAAAAATATAACCAACAAATTGTTTAATAGTAACAAGAAATTGGTTGAAGATTTGAACGAACATTTTGTTATATCAACAAATATCATGGTTAATATAACCAAAAACACTGTCTAATATATCAACAATGGTAATGGTAATATTAAACAAAATTCACATTGATTCCATTTCAAGTGTGAAATTAGTACTATTAACCAACTTTTGGTTGATTTTTCTCTCAGTGTATGTGAAGTATCTAATTCTTATTTGATCTTTTATTTAATTATTGTTTTGCGTAAAAAATTAAAGACTTTTTGGAAAGAAAACTGTAAACAAAACCATCCCTCTTTTTATTTTAGTGAAATATTCATAAAAAACTATCGATAGTATCGATAGTTTTTTTTCGAATATCAAAACTATAGAGTGGTCCGACTATCGATGGTTTTGCAGCTCTACTATTCAGAATGCATTTGAAATTACCATATATATAGTACTCCTATATTCGTAATACCTACGAGTTCCATCAGCCAACATTACAGTACAGACATATAAAAAAGAAAGAGAAAACCGAGCAATCAAATTTGAAAAATGACATATGAATTCAAAATAAACCGCAGTGACGGCACATAAAAAAAAAATTATAGGGAATTTACATATTTATTATTTGATTCTCGTATTAAAAAATTAAAAAATGTCGAAGCGGTGCTATATTTGTGACAATAAAAGGGATAAAATAAATAAAATATCTTTACATACGTAATAGATATGTAGATGGATAGATTTCTTACATAAATATGTATGTATACATATATACTTTTAAAAATCATATAATAATACAAATAAAATTTTAATTCTAGTATTTTAGCTTGCTGGTATTTTTGGCTTTATAGTCAGCATCGGGTTCGATGCATGCCGTGTACGCCTGACTTTGCACCAGTCCCATCTTGAGATGGGATGCCAGTGCCCTGTTAGTATGTGACCGCCAGTCTGCTCCAGGAAAAAAGCAATGCAGCTCCCACCCGTCCACCTTTTATCCGCTGTAAATATGTGGAACATATAGCGATTGGTTCGTAATCCTTTCTTTCATCCGTCTTGTTATATTATTACCTGTAGTCCCCTGTTGAGGTCGGTTTGGAGAGTAACGTAGTCTGAACTTTGGTCCTCATATGTTGCTGTGTCCAAAAGTTCGTTGTCTAAATTGTCCTGTTATTCAGTTTAGAAATTCGCAGTACTTTTGCTTAGATCACTGTGCTGGCGGCCTTCGAACGTACATACTATACAACCATAACCCTCAAACGGCAAAATTCGGCGGGGTGTAATAAGGCCTTTTGAAATAAGGCCTTTAAGGCCTTATTAGCCCAGTTAGTCGAGAACGTAAACCCGTGTACCGTGTCAGCTGATCCAACCTATTTAATGGGATTTGTATGTAACCGATTATTCAACGACGTACGACGCAGAAGCCCGTACCGCAGAAATCAAAATCATTTTGATTTTTTACGTAAAAACGTGGCAGCTGATAGCTCGCATGGTTGCAAGGTAGAAGGGTTGCCAGTTGAACATTTTTAGTTATTAAATATTTAAACAGTAATTTTCACAGCATTATACAACTAACTCAACAAGATTGTAAAATGTTATCGAATATACATATATGTGTTCAAATGAAAAAAATAGTATGTCTGATACGCTGTTTTGACAATTTGATGTTTAGGTTAGGTTGTAATTGAAATTTTTGAAATTCGAAATGAATGGAAATAACTGAATTAGGAAAACAAAATTCTACTTTGGCTATTCCACAACATCATCAAGATTCGTTTTTGCGCTAACTTATTTAGTATACAATTAGAAATTTGCGTTTAAAATGTTTGTATATTTCCAATTGAAATTTTTGTGATCATATATTTTTGACACTTCCATTTTTTTTAAAGCTGCTAGTAGTTGCAAGTGAAAATTTTACTTGCAGCGTTTATCAACTCTCTCGAGGTTTTACTCTCTCAATTTGGCTCCCTTTTGCGAATTTTTTGGGTTATTGAACATAAATTCGTAACTATTCGTAAAAATATGTAAAAATTTTGAGATATTGAACACTCCTAATAAATGAAGACATTACTGAAAATTAAAGCAAAAATTGTATTTATCCACAATGGTGGCGGTATTTTCTTAATTGATAACTCTTGGTGGTCTTCTTCTGCAATTTTTCTACATTAAAAAGTCATAAATTGCCACAATAAATCTGAGTTTCTGTAACAAAATCAATTAAAGTGATGTCACACTAAGGCACTCTGCACACGGAGCGTACTGCTTTAGACGCGTATTAGATACTACAGACGAAAGCTGTACGCTTTGATATCGCGCACGTATATTTCAATTGAGGGCTGCACACGAGTCGTCAGCTTCATGCATTCGTCAAAGTATGCTAGCTACATGTCGCTTGGCGTAAAGCAGTGCTGGTAGCTAGGCGTACTACGCTTAGAAAACAGGAAGAAGAAGATGTTTGTTTACATTTTTCCACTTGGTGGAATTTATGAAAGCAGTAAAATTTGTGTAAAAAATCGGAAAAAAAGAGTGTATAATGAAAGAAAATTGAAGATTCCGTAAAATTTTTCATCTTTTCTATTTAAAGCTTCGAAATTTAAAGCAAATGCCGTATTATTAATTTGTTTGTTTGTTTTGTGCAGCGAAGTTTCATGTCGCTTCGTGTGCAGATATTGAGGCGTGGGGAAATCGACGCTACATAAAATGTCTCGTACGCGTCTATGACGATACGCCTCGTGTGCAGAGTGCCTAATACGACCCACACTTTGTCACCACCTATTTATACTATAAAATATATGAGTTACAGAAACTCAGTACAGATTTCTTAATTAAACACACATTTTTGTGAGAATCTTGTTGCTTCCCAATATAATTTTTTTTATGGATTTTCAATTGTAAATTTAATGTTCTGACTGTGTTTTTTTGTTATTTTATGTTTTAGCCCTTGATAACTATCACCAAGGTGTGATCGAAATATATTGGGTAGCAACAAAATTACAAGAAAAATGTGTTTTAATTACCAACTAAGCAGTAAAAAAGTAACTAAATTAATAAAAAAAGTCGTCAACGACAACTTTAAAAACGATTAAATTAGTATTTTCTTGTCATTTGGCAAATAATGCACAGTTGTGTATTGAAGAGTAATCCGCATAACACTTTGAAGATTAGTAAAAATCTTGTTTGCTCAAAAATGACTAAATGGCAACCCTGCTAAAATGTAAACAAACTTTATATATATGTAAATATGTGTGAGTAAAACAGCTGATTGCTACGGGCTCAAAAAATCCTAAAAATTGCATGCGGGCGTTTGCGTCAACGAGCGGACCACACGTTCTCGACTAACTGGGCTATATATCGCTATCGATTGGGAAATAAAGCCTTTATTAATAATAAGGTCTTATTTCACTTGAAATGTGAAATAAGGTTCTAAAGGTCTTATTTCACTTTCTGTCAAGTGTCTGGTATAGGGGACGACGACCAAAAAGGCTAATATTCGATACCAATTTTGCGAGTTGAAATGACCGCAAAAGTACTGTAGACCGCGCCATAGATATTACTCCGAAAAGAGAATTCTATCGGCTGAGGGTTATTTTTTAAAAGCGCGGCCGATTCACAGATGACATTAAATGTAATTGAGGCGCATGCGCAGAACTGCCAGTTGCACAAAATTTTTGGATGAATTCATACACATTGCACAGATATAATACTATCAATATAGAAGTACTATATATATGGAAATTACGTTGATTATGCCTGGTTTTCACTAGGTCATATATGACGTCAAATATTGTCAAACAAATGAAAACGGGTTGGCATATTGTGTCAAATGCGTTTGCAGTCAGTTTTGACCACTCGCTGTCATATAAAATGACAGCCATATGAAAACACTCAAATTGTAGTTTGCCAGCGCATTGGGCAACATTTGACACACAAAATTCATTTGCCAGCGTGTTGGCAAACTTGTTTCGTTTGTCAAGCTCACAGCTGATTCGCAGGGCCACGGAGCGTGTCAAGGAGCGAAGATCTAAGGAGCTATGGCTTTTTCACGGAGCGGAGCTGGAGCTCAAATTACAGGTAGAAGCTGGAAGTGGAGTTAAAAATCACTAGCTCTTTATATATCTATATCTGTGGCCACAAGCAATAACCGCTTAAGTCGACTTAAGAAGATTTTGAGTTACATATACCACATTATTCTCCTTTTAAAACTCTATATTTCTGTAAAAACCCCATTCTTATAACTTAATTCAATAAAAAGATATAAATAAAAACATGTAGGTATATTAGGTATATTAAACTTGCTATAACAGCCAAGGTAGATTTATATACTTAATGAAATTTCTGCATGATATTTTGTTTTATTTACAAAATTTGATCGTAACATTGTAAATGGCTCACTGATTTTGCGTCCATGGTTTTTAATCGATTTTTTCTGATTTGTTAAGAAAAGCCTTCGAATAAAAATATAAAAATAAGCTTTTCTTTGCACTGCCATAAGCACTCAGATATAAAAAAATTGTATATGTACATATGTGCCTATGATTCATATTTTATGTGCAGAGCAAAGGCACTTTGTATTACAGCTCCCGAGAACTGCCGTAAGAAATCGAAATATACAATAACAAAAGTGTAATGAAAAAAAAATTCAAAATATGAAAGCACTGTAAAAAATTTGTTTTCAAATAATTTTCATATAAAAAATAAAAAAAAAATTTGTATGTATGTGATACTACCATTTGAAAATAAATTCTAAAATAATAGTGGTCTTCATCTAAAGTGATAAAGTAATAAATTTTTAAAGTTTATCAGTTTATCCGCATTTTTACATGAAACCACCTTGGTAAATAATTGTTTAAACTCTTGTCAGTGTCAACTTGATTAATAAATAAAAAACCCAATAAAATAAACAAAAAAAAATGCCGAAGGAAACCACAATTTCTTCTTTTAAATTGAAAAAGTAAAACTGACAATGTGTCAGACTTGAGTTTTACCGAAATTTATAAATTTACGCAACAAAATCGTTCGGTAAAGTGATAAACTTTGCTTAAATATATTTTCATACAAATTTTGACAGATAATTTATTACAATTAATATTTTATCACTTTACCGCATTTACCAGCAGTTTACCACTTTAGATGAAGACCCTTAATATTTTATTGGAATTCATAAAAAAATCTAAATGAGCAAAAAATGTTTCAATGCATATAAAAATTTTGTAGATGTATTGAGCTTTGTACTTTCAATACGAGAGCGTTTAGCAGGCCTGCTATAGAGAATAAAGGTAGGTTTAAAACCGAAGATGGTTTTAAAGCGACCCTAGATTATGCCAAATAGTTCGAGTTTACCTTTATCTCAGGTAAGCGTTGAGCGTCTCTTTTCATCATTAAAAATTGTCGTATCTGATTTAAAACAGTCTTGTCGATTTGAAGCGGAGCCAATATATAAAAAATCGGAGCGAGAACGGAGCCCTATGCAAAAAAAGGATGGGAGCTATTGCCTATATGACACTACGTTTTTTTCTTGTTTTTTTTTTGGTGTGGAAAATCCACCGAAAGTCAAAATACAAAAACAATTCTTCTGTAGGTTGAAAAGAGACAAAAACTCCCTCAAAAACAATTTGATTGCCATTCAAACTAAATGAAAATAATATTTATTTCAAGAATTAATTTTTTTGGAAATTTGAATTTAAATTACTGCAATAAAAGTTATGAAACTCAGATGGCAGAGTAGCTGTGTATTCCATGTTATAAAGAGAAGCCAGTGCGCAGTATACTTTTTCTTCCGGACATCTTCTTTCCCCTTACGGCCAAAGCAGAAGCTTACAAGAGGCAAATTTAAAATTTGTATTTCCATATATTTTTTATTTTATATATAATTTATTTTATAGTTGTCAACTTAAAACAATTGTCAGAAAAACCTGCCTAGATGGTATTTTGTTGGTATTTCGTTTGGTTTTTTCAATATAGCTTGCTCGCTTGCACCAACGCAAAACTGTATTTGACCATCTCCTTCACTCCAAAAAACCTTGTAGAATACCGGAAAAAAAACGTAGTGTCATATGGGCATAAGAGCAGCAAAAAATTTTGGAAGCGGAGCAAACGAAAAAATCCTTTGCACCGGGGCCCTGGTTTGTCGAGCGCACAGCTGATTGTGATTGTGCGAGTATTATAAATTTATTTACTTATTTTGTTAATAGTATTTTAATATCAGAAAATGGAAGAGTTATTAGTAAACGATTTCCAAGTTTTTGTGCAACCTAGAAATAGCACCACCACAAGAAAACCACGGGTGAGAAAACTGACCTTGCTGTCCGGCTGTCAAAAGCTTTTACTTCACGTTTGACAGCGGAGATGAAAACGGACTGTCAATCAACTGACACCAAAATTTGACGGCAATCTTTGACCCACACTGCTCTATCGACTTCATGTCAGTTTTTGAAACCTAATGAAAACAGATTTGACTCAAAATGACATATTGTCATCTAGGACAGTGATTTGACGTCAGTGAATTTGACCTAATGAAAACCAGGCTTTATAACTTAATTCAATAAAAAGATATAAATAAAAACATGTAGGTATATTAGGTATATTAAACTTGCTATAACAGCCAAGGTAGATTTATATACTTAATGAAATTTCTGCATGATATTTTGTTTTATTTACAAAATTTGATCGTAACATTGTAAATGGCTCACTGATTTTGCGTCCATGGTTTTTAATCGATTTTTTCTGATTTGTTAAGAAAAGCCTTCGAATAAAAATATAAAAATAAGATTTTCTTTGCACTGCCATAAGCACTCAGATATAAAAAAATTTTATATGTACATATGTGCCTATGATTCATATTTTATGTGCAGAGCAAAGGCACTTTGTATTACAGCTCCCGAGAACTGCCGTAAGAAATCGAAATATACAATAACAAAAGTGTAATGAAAAAAAATTCAAAATATGAAAGCACTTTGTTGCATTAATTAATGGCAGAAAACCCGTTGATATTTTATCGAATTTGAAGCTGCTTATTCAGTGGTGCCAGGTCTACTGGTGTAACAGAAGATGCTTCTCAAAAAGTGATACGTACCAAATTATGGTATTTTATTGAAATGTAATGTGGTTGATTGGTGGTTATAAAGCTGGTAGGATCGCCAATTGTAGTCCTCTTATACATATATACAATTATTTTCAAATATTTTGTATGAAAAGTATTTTATTTATTTTATGTTCTTTATTATTTGAAAGTTGAAATAGAATGAAAATTTTTGATAGACAATTATAATAACCAAAAACACATTAACAATTTTACATATAAATTCAAAGTATTATTTAAAAAAGGTAGAATATTAAATCCAGTACAACTGTAAAAAATTTGTATTCAAATAATTTTCATATAAAAAATAAAAAAAAAAATTGTATGTATGTGATACTACCATTTGAAAATAAATTCTAAAATAATAGTGGTCTTCATCTAAAGTGATAAAGTAATAAATTTTTAAAGTTTATCAGTTTATCCGCATTTTTACATGAAACCACCTTGGTAAATAATTGTTTAAACTCTTGTCAGTGTCAACTTGATTAATAAATAAAAAAACCCAATAAAATAAACAAAAAAAAAATGCCGAAGGAAACCACAATTTCTTCTTTTAAATTGAAAAAGTAAAACTGACAATGTGTCAGACTTGAGTTTTACCGAAATTTATAAATTTACGCAACAAAATCGTTCGGTAAAGTCATAAACTTTGCTTAAATATATTTTCATACAAATTTTGACAGATAATTTATTACAATTAATATTTTATCACTTTACCGCATTTACCAGCAGTTTACCACTTTAGATGAAGACCCTTAATATTTTATTGGAATTCATAAAAAAATCTAAATGAGCAAAAAATGTTTCAATGCATATAAAAATTTTGTAGATGTATTGAGCTTTGTACTTTCAATACGAGAGCGTTTAGCAGGCCTGCTATAGAGAATAAAGGTAGGTTTAAAACCGAAGATGGTTTTAAAGCGACCCTAGATTATGCCAAATAGTTCGAGTTTACCTTTATCTCAGGTAAGCGTTAAGCGTCTCTTTTCATCATTAAAAATTGTCGTATCTGATTTAAAACAGTCTTGTCGATTTGAAGCGGAGCCAATATATAAAAAATCGGAGCGAGAACGGAGCCCTATGCAAAAAAAGGATGGGAGCTATTGCCTATATGACACTACGTTTTTTTCTTGTTTTTTTTTGGTGTGGAAAATCCACCGAAAGTCAAAATACAAAAACAATTCTTCTGTAGGTTGAAAAGAGACAAAAACTCCCTCAAAAACAATTTGATTGCCATTCAAACTAAATGAAAATAATATTTATTTCAAGAATTAATTTTTTTGGAAATTTAAATTTAAATTACTGCAATAAAAGTTATGAAACTCAGATGGCAGAGTAGCTGTGTATTCCATGTTATAAAGAGAAGCCAGTGCGCAGTATACTTTTTCTTCCGGACATCTTCTTTCCCCTTACGGCCAAAGCAGAAGCTTACAAGAGGCAAATTTAAAATTTGTATTTCCATATATTTTTTATTTTATATATAATTTATTTTATAGTTGTCAACTTAAAACAATTGTCAGAAAAACCTGCCTAGTTGGTATTTTGTTGGTATTTCGTTTGGTTTTTTCAATATAGCTTGCTCGCTTGCACCAACGCAAAACTGTATTTGACCATCTCCTTCACTCCAAAAAACCTTGTAGAATACCGGAAAAAAACGTAGTGTCATATGGGCATAAGAGCAGCAACAAATTTTGGAAGCGGAGCAAACGAAAAAATCCTTTGCACCGGGGCCCTGGTTTGTCGAGCGTACAGCTGATTGTGATTGTGCGAGTATTATAAATTTATTTACTTATTTTGTTAATAGTATTTTAATATCAGAAAATGGAAGAGTTATTAGTAAACGATTTCCAAGTTTTTGTGCAACCTAGAAATAGCACCACCACAAGAAAACCACGGGTGAGAAAACTGACCTTGCTGTCCGGCTGTCAAAAGCTTTTACTTCACGTTTGACAGCGGAGATGAAAACGGACTGTCAATCAACTGACACCAAAATTTGACGGCAATCTTTGACCCACACTGCTCTATCGACTTCATGTCAGTTTTTGAAACCTAATGAAAACACATTTGACTCAAAATGACATATTGTCATCTAGGACAGTGATTTGACGTCAGTGAATTTGACCTAATGAAAACCAGGCTTTAGCATGGTTCAATTCATGGTTCAATTTTAGGTTTTCGCAGTACATAGGGTTGCCAGACGTACTGATTTGATCAGTACAATACTGATTTTTCGTGCCCCGTACTGGTTTTAAAAACCTTAAGAAATACTTATTTTGTGAATTTTGTACAGATTTGTACTGATTTTTAGCCGACACTAAAAAAATCATTTGTATGACCCTGTAATGTTTTTAATTTTCCAACTGTTTTAATTTGACGTTTGTAATGCCGTGGTTATGCTTACGACAATACTCGACGAGCAACGTGTAATTGTTCTTGTGCATTCCGACGAGTGAGAGAATTTTCGAACTCTAACATCGAACAAATTTACTGGGTGAAACAAGCACCCAGCACGCCGAGGTTTCGGGGTAATAATCTGTTATGTTGTTTATGTGCACTCTAATCATCGATTTAAGCGTAATCACTTCTCAACGATGACGAAAATGTGTCCGAATTTCATCGGTGTTTTGCTCGTAAGCATAACCATGGCATAACCTTGAAACAATTAGGAAGGAGGAAGCAACGCGAACAATAAATGTCATAGAAACATGATTGACATACATACATACACACTCCATGTAAATTGTTTTTGTATTCTGTGGTGCTGCTCTCAAAATCATAGCCCGCCATTGTAGAAATAATAATAGCGTTTGTTGAGTGTAGGAAAGCGTATGAACTGCAGGAATTTTACCACAAAAGAGCGAGAGGATCAGAGGATGTGAGCGAGAAAGAAGACTAGCTATTTGTAGGAATCCGCACACAGAATTTATGTTGGTACTTTCCTAAAATGTGTCTATATCTCTGAAGAAGAGAGGAAGAGGCAGTGTTGCCACAGCCTCAAAAAATTTGGTATCACAAATTGAAACATTTATGGTTTTTTTGGTATCACCGAAAAATGTTTGAAAAAAAATTAAAATTAATAAAATATGCTGCTTTTGGGTTCTAACACCGAAAAATTTTTGAGAAAAAAATTAAAATTAATAAAGTAAGCTACTTTCGTGGTTTTAACGATATCGTTTTTTTTTAATATAAAAATATAGATAATACTTATATTTCACATGCAAATAAATATGAATTCTTTGGTACTGTACCGAGTAATATAAAAGTTCTATAAATTGAAATGGGTCAAACGAGCTGGGTGATCTAGTTGCCAGAGCTGATTTTGGAATTGAATTGCAGTCATTGAATCAGTTCTTAAATATTTGTCGCGCTGCCCTCTTTTAAGTCAAAATGCCTGCTATGGGCAGTGGTCCTACCAAAAGTTTGATAAAAATAAAATTTGTTCTAAGCCAAAATAAAAATTATCTACTTATCATTCATATATAATTGCGCTTAGGTGATTTTTTTTTTTTGATAAATTTAAGTACTCCCTGTATAAATTTAAGTACTCCTGTATTCCACGCAGGATTACTGTGGATGGGTACGTAGATTTTGCACTATTATAGATAATTGAACCAAGGCTAATAGCCCAGTTAGTCGAGAACGTAAACCCGTGTACCGTGTCAGCTGATCCAACCTATTTAATGGGATTGGTATGTAACCGATTATTCAACGACGTACGACGCAGAAGCCCGTAACGCAGAAATCAAAACCATTTTGATTTTTTACGTAAAAACGTGTCAGCTGATCGCTCGCATGGTTGCAAGGTAGAAGGGTTGCCAGTTGAACATTTTTAATTATTAAATATTTAAACAGTAATTTTCACAGCATTATACAACTAACTTAACAAGATTGTAAAATGTTATCGAATATACATATATGTGTTCACATGGAAAAAATAGTATGTCTACTTAAACGAACCATGAAAAGAAAGGAAAGAAAGGTTAGGTTAGAGTGGCTGCCATAGGGGCACACTTAGGCCAGTGCAGAGGCCCATTGTGATACCACAAGAAGAAAACAGATTACTCCTCCTTTTTAAACCAGTTTGATAACCTAATGAAATTCACCAGGTCCTTTATGTCGACAACCGCGACTTTAGATAGGCTATCGAGGAAAGGTGTCCCAAGAAAGCGTCGTCTGGCGCTGTTAAGAGCCGGGCAATGGCAAATGAGGTGTTCGATTGTCTCCTCTTCCTCATCATCTTTGCAGCTTCTGCAGCATCTACGGTAGGGTGCACCCAGTCTCTCTGCGTGTCTCCCGATAAGGCAGTGTCCTGTGAGCACCCCCACAAGGTTCGAGATTTCCTCTCTCCTTAGAGTACATATTTGACGAGATCGCTTGTGGTCCCAATTCGGCCAGGTTTGTTTTGATGTTCGACATACTGGGTTCTGTTGCCATCTATCGCTTGCCAGTCTATAGATATGCTGTTTAAGCATTAGCTTGCATGTGGCAAACGGCATACCTATGCGTTCTTTGTCAGGAAGAACCTGCTCGGTAGTGCCTTGCCTTGCAAGCTCATCTGCCCTACAATTTCCCTCGATATCCCTATGTCCCGGGACCCACACGAGGTGCAGACGGGTCTGTTTGGCCATCTCCTGCAGAGATCGGCGACAGTCCAGTGTTAGTTCAGAATTGAACGAGTTGGAGCCGAGAGACTTAATTGCTGCTTGGCTGTCGCGGAAGATGAATAGATCCCTGTGGATAGGTTCATGTCCTATACGGTTGACAGCCTCCATTATGGCTGACACTTCAGCCTGGTAAACGCTGCAGTGGTCGGGTAATCTAAAAGCTAGCTGTAGATTCAAGTCCTGTGAAAAGACTCCACCTCCAACTTTGTTGTCTAGTTTCGAGCCATCGGTATAGATGGAAATGCTACCTGGGGTTGGGTAGCACCGATTTGGCTCTTCCCACTCGTCCCTTTCTGGAATCCTTGTTTAGTAGTTGCTGTCTGCAACTATTGTAGTAGTACAGCGGTCCGTACTACCGGGTAGAAAACCTAATTTGCTTAGAATGCTAGAGTGTCCTGTGGCTTTTGTATGCCATCCGGATGACTCCCTTAAACGTAGAGCTGACGTAGCCGCTACTTGAAAACCTGCTAAATCTAATGGCAAGATATCTAGAATGGCCTGCAGAGCTTCACTAGGCGTCGTCCTGAGTGCGCCACTTATGCTGATCATGCTAGATCTGTGGACTCTGCTCAGAACATTAAGGTTTGACGCCTTACTCAAAGCAGGCCACCATACTAAGACCCCATATAGCAGGATTGGTCGAATGATCGCAGTGTAAATCCACCTGCATGCTGGGACTAAGTTCCCACTTTTTGCCTATGGCTCTTTTGCATGTGTATAAAGCAATATATGCTTTGTTTTGACGCTGAATGATATTATCCTTCCAGTTCAGCTTTTTGTCCAGAACTACCCCTAGGAACTTAGCCTTGTCGGCCAGGGTCAGGCGAACGCCATTTAGTTCTGGTAGATTTAACGGTGGTATTTTATACCGCCTAGTATAGAGGACAAGTTCCACCTTATTTGAATTGACACTGAGCCCACAAGGAAAGGAAAGAAAACGTTTATAAATTTTTTTTAAATCCCAAACAAAATGTAAATATATATATATATAAATTAATAACAAGATAATAGCTTTGTTCAACAACTTTACTTGCAAGTACTTGCAAAAAGAGCGTCAATGTCAAATTAAGAGTAAAAACGAGAAAAAGAGAAAATTATCAACCAAAGTAATTGAACACAAAATCGTAAACATTCGCAAAAAAACAGCTGATACGCTGTTCTGACAATTTGATTTTTAGGTTAGGTTGTAATTGAAATTTTTGAAATTGGAAATGAATGGAAATAACTGAATTAGGAAAACAAAATTCTACTTTGGCTATTCCACAACATCATCAAGATTCGTTTTTGCGCTAACTGATTTAGTACACAATTAGAAATTTGCGTTTAAAATGTTTGTATATTTCCAATTGAAATTTTTGTGATCATATCGACCCCTTTGTGCGACTTTATCGTAACGGACAAAAGCAAATTTTACAGGAGAGCATTTTTTTGTTTTTTTACGACTTTTTATTGGAATTTGAAACGAAATTGAACACGTGATTAGTTAATTAAGTAATATACTGAGCCTGATAATTTTTTTCTTGAAAAAATGTGCAGTTTGCGTAAAAATAATAATTTTGTCCCTTACGATAATTTTCGCTCTCAATTTTTTATGAGTTTTTTGAATAGATGTCCCTTACGATAATATTTAAAAAAGAGTCTGTAGGAAAAATATAAATGTTTTATTCCATACTTTTGTGTTTTTAATGATGGGATAATGGTAATATAGTGAGTATTGTACTCGTCTTCCATTCTAAAGTTTCCAAGTTCCATTTCCGGCAGACCAGGGACCGATCTATTGCGAAAATTTGTTTTTATAATATGTATGTTTGTTGGAAATTTGGTAAATAGGTAGATTATTTCCTGTATTGTGACGGAGCAATGGAACGAGTGTTGGGAGTAAAAGAAAGGGGGGGAAAGAAAAAAGTAAAAGAAAGGGAGAGGTAAATGAGCAGGGAGAAGGAGAGGTAAATGGAAATATAAAAAATTTACATTATTCCGATAAATCAATGGTTGGACAGAGCAATATCTGTCGGCGTTTCTAGTCTAAAATATAAAACTGCACATCGAACGTGAATTTGAACCAGCGACTCCCAATCAGTAAATGTCAGAAAACCCTCCAAAAACAAATTACATTGCAGATGCCGTTTAAAGGCGATACAAGAACAGATAATTGATTGCTATTTTTTTCTAAATAAGTAAGTATTTTTAATCGCTAGTTTTCATTATTTTCCATCCAAGTGGGGCATTCTCTTATTTCCATAAATTACTAGTACCTGGGTGGTCGAGCTCAGACGTGATTCTTTTCATTAGAAAGTATTCTATTTCACCATATAGAAATATACAAATATCTAATGGATGTATAAAATTTCACTCAACTCAGTCAAACCGTTTTCGCGATAGTTTACAAAGGAATTAATAAAATTGGTTATGTAGAAATTCCCCTGAGCAATATTTTAACTGAAATACGTCGTAAAATACCATACAGTTTTATGCCGGCTCCGATCGGCGAATGCATTTTTTTGTGAGAAGCTTTTTCATGGCAGAAATACACTCGGAGGTTATGCCGCCCACTGCCGAGAGGTGACCGTTGCTCTTAAAAAACCCAATAATTGGATTTTTACTAATTAGACCAATTTTTTTGGTGTTTTGCTCGGACTGGGGTTTGAACCCGAGACCTCTGGCACAGCAGACGATCACTCTTCCAACTGCACCACAGCGACCGTAGGCATACTATCAGTAAAACGAATTTCCTCCAAATCCGTTCAGCCGTTTCCGAGATAGTAGTGGATATAGAAATATATAAATAAATTAATATACATACAAGAACAACTCGTTTAAGTTTATAAGATAATCCAAACATAATCATGGTACCATGGCTAGATTACGCTTACAATCCCCTTCATATTTTAGTTTAAATTTCAAGATAATAGTACATAAAATTACTTGCTATCTATATTCAAATATTTATTATATGGGCGATGTGGATTGTCCCTTACGATAAAAAATAAAGCCAATTTTTGGCACAACTATAAGGATTTCAGCTATAATATTTTACCAGGTGATGCGCTGACAGATGTATATTAAAATTGCATCAAAATGTGAAATTCGAGAAAATGACCCTTACGATAAAATCGCGCAAAGGGGTCGATATATTTTTGACACTTCTATTTTTTTAAAGCTGTTAGTAGTTGCATACTCTTGGTGGTCTTCTTCTGCAATTTTTCTATATTAAAAAGTTTTAAATTGCCACAATAAATCTAAGTTTCTGTAACAAAATCAATTAAAGTGATGTCACACTAATACGATCCACACTTTGTCACCACCTATTTATACTAGAAAAGATATGAGTTACAGACACTCAGTACAGATTTCTTAATTAAACACAGATTTTTGTGAGAATCTTGTTGCTTCCCAATATAATTTTTTTATGGATTTTCAATTGTAAATTTAATGTTCTGACTGTGTTTTTTGTTATTTTATGTTTTAGCCCTTGATAACTATCACCAAGGTGTGATGGAAATATATTGGGCAGCTACAAAATTACAAGAAAAATGTGTTTTAATTACCAACTAAGCCGTAAAAAAGTAATTAAATTAATAAAAAAAAAAGTCGTCAACGACAACTTTAAAAACGATTAAATTAGTATTTTCTTGTCATTTGGCAAATAATGCACAGTTGTGTATTGAAGAGTAATCCGCATAACACTTTGAAGATTAGTAAAAATCTTGTTTGTTCAAAAATGACTAAATGGCAACCCTGCCAAAATGTAAACAAACTATATATATATGTAAATATGTGTGAGTAAAACAGCTGATTGCTCCGTTGCCCCACGGGCTCAAAAAATCCTAAAAATTGCATACGAGCGTTTGCCACACGTTCTTGACTAACTGGGCTATAAATTAGCCTTGGTTGATTAAGCTTAAGGCTGGTATCCACCTCTCAAGAAACAGCTCAAGAAATTTTTGGATTTATTTCTTGAGTAAAAAATAGTAGTAGGCAAAAAATTTTGACGTTTAGTAATCCACCGTGAATACCAAGTGAAATGAAGAAGAGCATCAAAAACGTAAACAAAATAAACCTTTTTGTAAACATAAGCAATTAGTAAGTTCTTAAAAAATATTAAATAAAAGCTTTCAATATATGTTTTCAATAGTTTTATTTTGTTGTTATTTTAGGAAGTCATCGAAAGCGACGAGGATGACCTTATATTACTGGTAAACTGTGGTATATTGATGGGGAATAGGAGTAGATGTAAGAAATTGATGTCACTTCCACTTTGCATCATTACAAAAATTGTGCACTATATTTTTTCCGATTAATTTTTCCATTTTCACCACCATTTTTATCAACATGTAACAAAAGCCAACTACTATTTTTCACTCAAGAAATAAAGCTAAAAATTTCTTGAGCTGTTTCTTGAGAGGTCGTTACCAGCCTTTAGCAGAAATTATGCCGGAATCGCAATTTGGCGTTAGGTCGGTCGCGCGCAAGAATTATCTAAAGAAGGATATCGCAGTAGATAACCCTACCGGAACACTAATAGTCATTTGATTGATCATCTGATGATCAGTGCTGACAGTTTAACTATCAGCGCTCAGTACAAAGTTTCTATCATTTTCTTAAGGCGGATAGCACAAAAATGATCAAGAATTGTGTACGTGTGAGTTTTTATCTCCCTCTAAAAAATTTATAATCAAGTATACACCTGTACTGTTCACTCTCATTCTATTTTTTGGATCAGTGCTGACCAGTGTTGCCACTTTAGCTATTTTGTAGCTAGATTTAGCTATAACTTTTGGCGTTTAGCTAGAGATATTTGCGTTTAGCTATTAGCTATTTTTGTTAGCTTTTTTTTTAATAGCTTAGCTTTTTTTAGCTATTTTTCATAATTTCTTTATTTTGCACATCAGTTTATAATTTTAAGCTAATGAGTCATCTGTGAGTTTATGAAAACTTGAAAGTGTATACTGATCCTTATGATTATCAAACTATACACAAGTTGATAGTCTGGCATGCCTTCCTTATTTTATCAATTATTGGTGCATTCATATGCAAGGTTGATCAATAAGGTTTTCGCAGTGTGCAAAAGCAACTCTGCCATACATTTGGTTGTTGCCCATTTTACTATCTGAATTCATAAATGACCATTGGCATACGCTACACTGTCAATAGTCGCGTTCCCGTGGGCAATCCAGTTCCGTATCTGAATCACAATCTCACCGGAACGATGCGGATCACCTTCATGAGACTTGGCAGCACTAATATGTAAACCATCCGCGCGTCCGTTGAAGTAATAAAAACGCATGAAATAGTCCGAAACAGTCCGAAAAGTTGCGTTTGTTGAAGAAATGATGTGGATATTGTCAAGGCAACGATTTTCATCAAAAACCAGACCTGTTAAATTCCGATTAAAATTAATAATGATTAATTTTTTTGGATTTTTTAATTTTAATGATTATTTTAATTGTCTTACATTAAGCGGACAATTAATAATCGATTAAATTAAAAAAATTGTAAAAAAAATCATGATTACTAACCATTAAAAAAATAATCGGAAATAATCATATAATCACATAATTTTTTTTAATCGCATGATTATTTTTAATTGCTCAATTATTTTTAATTGTTTGATTATTTTTAATTGCCAAAAATTTTTTTAATTGTATGATTATTTTTAATTGCTCGATTATTTTCAATTGTGCGATTATTTTCTTTAATATGATTATTTTAAATTATTTTTGAAAATAGGTATGTGTAGGTATGTACATATATACATGTATGTGTGTTTGTATGTGTGTATGTATGTATGCATGTGCACATGTATGTATGTGTATACATATATATATATATATTTTTTTTAACGAGGAGGAAGCATCGAAAGCCTTTACCCTTTCAGTGCGGGACTCTAACCGCACTAAACGTTCTACTGTCATCGTACCGAACGCCCCGGTACTGCCGTCAGGCTACCATCGGGTGGTGGGTTGAGCACCAGGCTCGAAAGTCCGTAATGGTCGCGTTATTGCCCTCAGTCTGCCTTAAAAGGCTTCACCCATTTATTTTTTACAAAAGTGGTCACTTTTACGTGGTCTGCGAAGGCCAAAGCTCCGTACCACGCGCAATGACGGATACAGGAGGCCGAGCTCCTTTACTTACGTATCCGTTCCACTTGAGGTGCCTATGATCAGAGGGATACAATTAGTGCTAATTTAGTCGCCACTGCCTCGCTGTATTCTCTCTAGGCTTCTTAGTGTTTTCATGGTGTGTGCTATTACATCACTCGCTGCAGTCCATTTTGGCTATGCTTCACGAACAACTCAGGTGTATAGTCTCCTCCAAATATTCTACGGAACTTGTTTCTAGATTCGTAAAATCTTGCACACTCAAAGAATACGTGGTATGCATCGTCTATTGCTTGCCTCCCGCAGTGATCGCACGTTAGGTCCGACTCGTGCTTAAAGCGAAAGAGATGGGCCTTGAAACAACCGTGTAGAGATAGGAACTGCGTCAGCATTACATACTGGCAATTACTAGTGCGGCCTCATCCGATACGGGTTTAAACGCACAGCATACTCTCAGCACATGTATGTATGCACGTGCATATGTATGTATGAATATATGTATGTATGTTTTGTTCACAAACAAATTTGAAAAGAAACAAAAAATTAAAAATAATTAATCGATTAATTAATTAATCATGCAATTAAAAAAATCATAGATAATTTGAAATAATCATATAATTGTATTAATCATGCAATTAAAAAAAATCAAAAATAATCGAAAATAATCAAGTAATTGCGTTAATCATGCAATTAAAAATAATTGAAAATAATCTAAATAATTCTGCAATTAAAAATAATTAATCGATTAATTATTTTTTTTATATAATTTAATTACCTTTTAATCATTAAAAAGGTGAAAATAATCGTAATTAATCATTAAATAGTTACAACAACAAAACATGCTTTAATTAATAATCATTAAAATTTTTAATCATTAAATAACAGGTCTGTCAAAAACAACCCTGGCCGACTAACTGAAATTGAAAAGATGGCTGTGATAACGGAAAAAGAAACGTTTGCACTGACACTGCAAAGAACTAATCCATTTGAAAACAATATGCAAATTAAACTTCTTTAGTTTATTTAATAAAACATTTTCGTTTTTATTTGAATTTTTGAAGAAAAAAAAATTCAGGTAAAACACAAAGATAACCTTCGTGAGATTTTTAACATTAACATGTCTTTGATTATTCTATAAACATAAAAAATATTTCGGACTTCAAAAATATCCCAGACTTCCAGATTTCTTAAGATTACTCTTAATACACGAAATAACAAAAATATGTCAGACTTCAAGTGTTCTTAAAACTACTTTATACATATACTTAAAACTATTATATGTACACAAAATAAAAAAAGTACTTCATATCACATATCTACATTTTAACAAAAAACAACCAAAATATATCACATTATTTACATTAAAAAAAAAATCACTTTTTGGATTCCAGGAGAGCCTTCATCATAACAATTTTCTCCACATGCCGCATTTGCTTCAGCTACTCCAACACGTTGGCTTTCCAAATCCAAGAGGACATTCTGCATTGCAAATTTTTTTCTTCGTACATGAACAAACTCGTCCTTCCTTGTAATATACGCAGATATGAACACCCTAGTCTCCTCCATTGTTCCAATTCTCTTATCGCTAAAAATTGTATCTATTTTAGTACCATTCAAATAATTTCGTACACATAAAAGCTTTTTTATAATTACATCTTTAAATTGTTTTCCTTTGTTTATTTTTTCGTTGTGCAGCCTTAATTTTCACTCTTTAATTTGTTTCTCTTGTAATAGTTAGAATGGCCTGCAGAGCTTCACTAGGCGTCGTCCTGAGTGCGCCACTTATGCTGATCATGCTAGATCTGTGGACTCTGCTCAGAACATTAAGGTTTGACGCCTTACTCAAAGCAGGCCACCATACTAAGACCCCATATAGCAGGATTGGTCGAATGATCGCAGTGTAAATCCACCTGCATGCTGGGACTAAGTTCCCACTTTTTGCCTATGGCTCTTTTGCATGTGTATAAAGCAATATATGCTTTGTTTTGACGCTGAATGATATTATCCTTCCAGTTCAGCTTTTTGTCCAGAACTACCCCTAGGAACTTAGCCTTGTCGGCCAGGGTCAGGCGAACGCCATTTAGTTCTGGTAGATTTAACGGTGGTATTTTATACCGCCTAGTATAGAGGACAAGTTCCACCTTATTTGAATTGACACTGAGCCCACAAGGAAAGGAAAGAAAACGTTTATAAATTTTTTTTAAATCCCAAACAAAATGTAAATATATATATATATAAATTAATAACAAGATAATAGCTTTGTTCAACAACTTTACTTGCAAGTACTTGCAAAAACAGCGTCAATGTCAAATTAAGAGTAAAAACGAGAAAAAGAGAAAATTATCAACCAAAGTAATTGAACACAAAATCGTAAACATTCGCAAAAAACCAGCTGATACGCTGTTCTGACAATTTGATTTTTAGGTTAGGTTGTAATTGAAATTTTCGAAATTGGAAATGAATGGAAATAACTGAATTAGGAAAACAAAATTCTACTTTGGCTATTCCACAACATCATCAAGATTCGTTTTTGCGCTAACTGATTTAGTACACAATTAGAAATTTGCGTTTAAAATGTTTGTATATTTCCAATTGAAATTTTTGTGATCATATCGACCCCTTTGTGCGACTTTATCGTAACGGACAAAAGCAAATTTTACAGGAGAGCATTTTTTTGTTTTTTTACGACTTTTTATTGGAATTTGAAACGAAATTGAACACGTGATTTGGTAATTAATTAATATACTGAGCCTGATAATTTTTTTCTTGAAAAATGTGCAGTTTGCGTAAAAATAATAATTTTGTCCCTTACGATAATTTTCGCTCTCAATTTTTTATGAGTTTTTTGAATAGATGTCCCTTACGATAATATTTAAAAAAGAGTCTGTAGGAAAAATATAAATGTTTTATTCCATACTTTTGTGTTTTTAATGATGGGATAATGGTAATATAGTGAGTATTGTACTCGTCTTCCATTCTAAAGTTTCCAAGTTCCATTTCCGGCAGACCAGGGACCGATCTATTGCGAAAATTGGTTTTTATAATATGTATGTTTGTTGGAAATTTGGTAAATAGGTAGATTATTTCCTGTATTGTGACGGAGCAATGGAACGAGTGTTGGGAGTAAAAGAAAGGGGAGAGGTAAATGAGCAGGGAGAAGGAGAGGTAAATGGAAATATAAAAAATTTACATTATTCCGATAAATCAATGGTTGGACAGAGCAATATCTGTCGGCGTTTCTAGTCTAAAATATAAAACTGCACATCGAACGTGAATTTGAACCAGCGACTCCCAATCAGTAAATGTCAGAAAACCCTCCAAAAACAAATTACATTGCAGATGCCGTTTAAAGGCGATACAAGAACAGATAATTGAGTGCTATTTTTTTCTAAATAAGTAAGTATTTTTAATCGCTAGTTTTCATTATTTTCCATCCAAGTGGGGCATTCTCTTATTTCCATAAATTACTAGTACCTGGGTGGTCGAGCTCAGACGTGATTCTTTTCATTAGAAAGTATTCTATTTCACCATATAGAAATATACAAATATCTAATGGATGTATAAAATTTCACTCAACTCAGTCAAACCGTTTTCGCGATAGTTTACAAAGGAATTAATAAAATTGGTTATGTAGAAATTCCCCTGAGCAATATTTTAACTGAAATACGTCGTAAAATACCATACAATTTTATGCCGGCTCCGATCGGCGAATGCATTTTTTTGTGAGAAGCTTTTTCATGGCAGAAATACACTCGGAGGTTATGCCGCCCACTGCCGAGAGGTGACCGTTGCTCTTAAAAAACCCAATAATTGGATTTTTACTAATTAGACCAATTTTTTTGGTGTTTTGCTCGGACTGGGGTTTGACCCCGAGACCTCTGGCATAGCAGACGATCACTCTTCCAACTGCACCACAGCGACCGTAGGCATACTATCAGTAAAACGAATTTCCTCCAAATCCGTTCAGCCGTTTCCGAGATAGTAGTGGATATAGAAATATATAAATAAATTAATATACATACAAGAACAACTCGTTTAAGTTTATAAGATAATCCAAACATAATCATGGTACCATGGCTAGATTACGCTTACAATCCCCTTCATACATATTTTATTTTAAATTTCAAGATAATAGTACATAAAATTACTTGCTATCTATATTCAAATATTTATTATATGGGCGATGTGGATTGTCCCTTACGATAAAAAATAAAGCCAATTTTTGGCACAACTATAAGTATTTCAGCTATAATATTTTACCAGGTGATGCGCTGACAGATGTATATTAAAATTGCATCAAAAAGTGAAATTCGAGAAAATTACCCTTACGATAAAATCGCGCAAAGGGGTCGATATATTTTTGACACTTCTATTTTTTTAAAGCTGTTAGTAGTTGCATACTCTTGGTGGTCTTCTTCTGCAATTTTTCTATATTAAAAAGTTTTAAATTGCCACAATAAATCTAAGTTTCTGTAACAAAATCAATTAAAGTGATGTCACACTAATACGATCCACACTTTGTCACCACCTATTTATACTAGAAAAGATATGAGTTACAGACACTCAGTACAGATTTCTTAATTAAACACAGATTTTTGTGAGAATCTTGTTGCTTCCCAATATAATTTTTTTATGGATTTTCAATTGTAAATTTAATGTTCTGACTGTGTTTTTTGTTATTTTATGTTTTAGCCCTTGATAACTATCACCAAGGTGTGATGGAAATATATTGGGCAGCTACAAAATTACAAGAAAAATGTGTTTTAATTACCAACTAAGCCGTAAAAAAGTAATTAAATTAATAAAAAAAAAAGTCGTCAACGACAACTTTAAAAACGATTAAATTAGTATTTTCTTGTCATTTGGCAAATAATGCACAGTTGTGTATTGAAGAGTAATCCGCATAACACTTTGAAGATTAGTAAAAATCTTGTTTGTTCAAAAATGACTAAATGGCAACCCTGCCAAAATGTAAACAAACTATATATATATGTAAATATGTGTGAGTAAAACAGCTGATTGCTCCGTTGCCCCCACGGGCTCAAAAAATCCTAAAAATTGCATACGAGCGTTTGCCACACGTTCTTGACTAACTGGGCTATAAATTAGCCTTGGTTGATTAAGCTTAAGGCTGGTATCCACCTCTCAAGGAACAGCTCAAGAAATTTTTGGATTTATTTCTTGAGTAAAAAATAGTAGTAGGCAAAAAATTTTGACGTTTAGTAATCCACCGTGAATACCAAGTGAAATGAAGAAGAGCATCAAAAACGTAAACAAAATAAACCTTTTTGTAAACATAAGCAATTAGTAAGTTCTTAAAAAATATTAAATAAAAGCTTTCAATATATGTTTTCAATAGTTTTATTTTGTTGTTATTTTAGGAAGTCATCGAAAGCGACGAGGATGACCTTATATTACTGGTAAACTGTGGTATATTGATGGGGAATAGGAGTAGATGTAAGAAATTGATGTCAACTTCCACTTTGCATCATTACAAAAATTGTGCACTATATTTTTTCCGATTAATTTTTCCATTTTCACCACCATTTTTATCAACATGTAACAAAAGCCAACTACTATTTTTCACTCAAGAAATAAAGCTAAAAATTTCTTGAGCTGTTTCTTGAGAGGTCGTTACCAGCCTTTAGCAGAAATTATGCCGGAATCGCAATTTGGCGTTAGGTCGGTCGCGCGCAAGAATTATCTAAAGAAGGATATCGCAGTAGATAACCCTACCGGAACACTGATAGTCATTTGATTGATCATCTGATGATCAGTGCTGACAGTTTAACTATCAGCGCTCAGTACAAAGTTTCTATCATTTTCTTAAGGCGGATAGCACAAAAATGATCAAGAATTGTGTACGTGTGAGTTTTTATCTCCCTCTAAAAAATTTATAATCAAGTATACACCTGTACTGTTCACTCTCATGCTATTTTTTGGATCAGTGCTGACCAGTGTTGCCACTTTAGCTATTTTGTAGCTAGATTTAGCTATAACTTTTGGCGTTTAGCTAGAGATATTTGCGTTTAGCTATTAGCTATTTTTGTTAGCTTTTTTTTTTAATAGCTTAGCTTTTTTTAGCTATTTTTCATAATTTCTTTATTTTGCACATCAGTTTATAATTTTAAGCTAATGAGTCATCTGTGAGTTTATGAAAACTTGAAAGTGTATACTGATCCTTATGATTATCAAACTATACACAAGTTGATAGTCTGGCATGCCTTCCTTATTTTATCAATTATTGGTGCATTCATATGCAAGGTTGATCAATAAGGTTTTCGCAGTGTGCAAAAGCAACTCTGCCATACATTTGGTTGTTGCCCATTTTACTATCTGAATTCATAAATGACCATTGGCATACGCTACACTGTCAATAGTCGCGTTCCCGTGGGCAATCCAGGGCCCTCACTCTGTAGTTCGATTCGAAAGAAAATTCGTTCGTTTTCGAATTCTATTCCATATATTCTATACAGTACGAATGTACTTTCGAATCGAATTTCGCTTTCGAATCGAACTACAGAGTGAGGGCCCAGTTCCGTATCTGAATCACAATCTCACCGGAACGATGCGGATCACCTTCATGAGACTTGGCAGCACTAATATGTAAACCATCCGCGCGTCCGTTGAAGTAATAAAAACGCATGAAATAGTCCGAAACAGTCCGAAAAGTTGCGTTTGTTGAAGAAATGATGTGGATGTTGTCAAGGCAACGATTTTCATCAAAAACAACCCTGGCCGACTAACTGAAATTGAAAAGATGGCTGTGATAACGGAAAAAGAAACGTTTGCACTGACACTGCAAAGAACTAATCCATTTGAAAACAATATGCAAATTAAACTTCTTTAGTTTATTTAATAAAACATTTTCGTTTTTATTTGAATTTTTGAAGAAAAAAAAATTCAGGTAAAACACAAAGATAACCTTCGTGAGATTTTTAACATTAACATGTCTTTGATTATTCTATAAACATAAAAAATATTTCGGACTTCAAAAATATCCCAGACTTCCAGATTTCTTAAGATTACTCTTAATACACGAAATAACAAAAATATGTCAGACTTCAAGTGTTCTTAAAACTACTTTATACATATACTTAAAACTATTATATGTACACAAAATAAAAAAAGTACTTCATATCACATATCTACATTTTAACAAAAAACAACCAAAATATATCACATTATTTACATTAAAAAAAAATCACTTTTTGGATTCCAGGAGAGCCTTCATCATAACAATTTTCTCCACATGCCGCATTTGCTTCAGCTACTCCAACACGTTGGCTTTCCAAATCCAAGAAGACATTCTGCATTGCAAATTTTTTTCTTCGTACATGAACAAACTCGTCCTTCCTTGTAATATACGCAGATATGAACACCCTAGTCTCCTCCATTGTTCCAATTCTCTTATCGCTAAAAATTGTATCTATTTTAGTACCATTCAAATAATTTCGTACACATAAAAGCTTTTTTATAATTACATCTTTAAATTGTTTTCCTTTGTTTATTTTTTCGTTGTGCAGCCTTAATTTTCACTCTTTAATTTGTTTCTCTTGTAATAGTTATGTTCGGTAAGAAAATAATTTTTACAATTTCAACAAATTTTTCAGAAATTTTGTCGGATCGTGTTCGTCATTGCACGAAACCTGCAAGGACAAATCGCATTTTTACATTTGGTTTGCAGAAAAATTACAAGTTTTTGCGGTGTTTTTAACTTAGTAAAGACTTGCAAGCGTACCGAACACAACTAATGAGTGTATACATCCCCATACACATTTTTCTCAATTCTCAATTTGAGATGCATTTAAGAACTAACATTTTTCTCAAACCTCAAACGTTAGTTATCAAATGCACTTCAAATTTCCCTTGTTGGCGTTCTCAAACAAAAAGGCACCTTTTTCTCAAACGTTAGTGACATTTTTGAGAAAATCTTTACTACCAAATTCAGAATTAAGGTTTGAGATTTTTGGCCTGATGTTTATTGGGATATGTCTGTCAGTGCTGCCAAGTGAAAAGGGTTAATCGTCACAAAATCTATTACAATTTATACAGATCGGAAGTTGATTCAGAAAAATACCAGGATTACAAAATTGTTGTTGCATTTGCATGCAAATTTTTTATCTCGATCTGGATCACTGCCACGGGAACTCAACTAATATGTATCGCGATATTTGAATCGGTTTGATGAATCGCAAACTAGTGCTGTACGTTCAATGTGAATATTGCGATATTTTTCTCGCTCTGAGGTTCACAATATTTTACTTCCGTCCTTTTCACGGTGTATTCGTAAAATTTTTCAGAACTTTATTATCAAGTTAATTGAGCAACTCTGCCAACGCTTACCGCAGAATATTCTATCTTTAAAAAATATTGAATTTTTTTCGTAAACAAGCCAAAAATATTTGACACTTTCAAGGATGAAAAGGAACCCTTTAACACGGAGGAAATCCCTATATTAGAAATACAATGGAAAAAACTACACGCATACCCATGGAAGAGAACTACCTCTACAATAAAGTTTTGGGTAGACGTAAGAAAGCTTAGGGCCGTTTACTCAACATCTGATTAATTTAATCGCTGGTTAGTTTGACGTAAATTGTATGGTGAGCTGTCAAATAAATTGCTTAACCGGACAAAAATCTGTGGTTAAGTGCTTAACTGGAGCTTGAGTAAACGGCCCTTAGAAATGCTCTTAACGAAAATCCGTTTGAATAACTACAATCTTTTGTGTTTAATTTTCTAATCCTACCGCTTAGTAATGCAGAAATAGAACGTAGCTTTTCTGTTATGAACGTAATAAAAACAAAGCAAAGAAATAGAATGCAATTATGTATTTATGTTAAACTCTCTATTGACTGTTAGGCATGGTCTAAAAAGGCTTGAAAAATGTTGTAAAAACTTTGAAATTCCTAACGATATTATTAAAGCAATGACTTCACTTAATATATATGATTCAACCTGTGAATTAAATGAAGATATGATTTTTAAAATGTTATTGAACCAAATTTTTAAGTAAAGTTTAAATATTATAATTTATTTTAATACTGCAATTGAATGTACATACATACGTATGTAATGAATTGATTTTTTTTTTAATTGTAATAATCTTATTATGCGACGTACATTTATAAGTACATACATACAAACAAATATATGTATGTGGCTACAATATATAATATATGTATATATAAATATTCATATATGTGAAGTTGTTTTATGTCACGTCTTTTTAAATAAATGATTTGGCTATTTTTGAAAAAAAAAATTTGGCTATTTATTTTAGCTATGAAAATAATTATTTAGCCATTTTTAGCAATTTTTTTTTTTTTAATTTAGCTATAAGCTTCAAAATATTCTGGCAACACTGGTGCTGACTGTTAAATTATCATCAGTGATTTCTTGGGAAAATTTGTCAGTACTGATCAAAAACCTATCACGACTGACAATTGTCTCAATATGCCAAAAATAATACATTGCTGTTGTTGTTTAATACTGCGAAAATATTTATTTATTATTAAGTATTCATATTTGAGTATTTATTTTACATTAAATAAAGTTGATTTTATTCTGAATGTTGTTTGAGGCAGTGACAACGAATAACCTATACAAATTTTAGGTTTGGATTTTATAAAAATTGTCATATTCTTTAAGAATGACACAATAAAAAATATATGGAAAAAAATTAATATTTAAGTACTTATTTTACATTAAAAGTAAAGTTGCTTTTAAAAGCTACTTATGTACATATCGCACCCTAAATCATAAAGGGGCACAACTCAAAATTCAAAAATTTTCAGGAGAGCCAAAAAACTTTTTTTCATTACAAGCAATTGTATGGCAAAGGGCCAGGTATAATGGTTATTTTTCGGTCCAAAGAGACAGTTATTCAAAAGTTTTTTTTTTTTGCAATCTACAGAGATATGTTCCGTATACCCATTTATGAAAAAAACTCGATTTCGAAAAATTTTGAGTTGTGCCCCTTTATGATTTAGGGTGCGATATATCGAAAAAAAAAATTTTTTTCAACCCAAATTTTTTTTTCATATACTTCTGCTGCGTTGATCTGTGGTGGCTTTTTGATAAAGTTGCCCGCTGCTCCCTTTCGAAACACAGCGCACCTTGTTCGAACACGCCTAAAAAAAAAGAACGTTTAAAGAGTTTACAATGGTAAGTGGCAAATAGTACCTCGCAATATAGGATCAATCAGTGTCAAGCTCCTCAGCTGTTGTGGGATCGCCACATATTGCTGAGATTGTTGCTGTTGCAGCGCCATAGGATGCTGTGGTTGCTGTTGTTGTGGAATCGCCACATATTGCTTTGATTGCTGTTGTTGTGGAATCGCCATAGATTGCTGAGATCGTTGCTGTTGTTGTGGAATCGACATATATTGCTGAGATTGCTGTTGTTGTTGGATCGCAAAAGATTGCTGTGGTTGCATTACCACGGACTGTTGAAGTTGCTTTCCATTCACCCCGGATTGATATTTATGAGGGTCATTAAAATCAGTAACGTTAAATCTCCGTCTTTTAATAGATAGAGGAGCTATAATAATGAAATGATCAGTTAATAGTGCTATGTGTAAGAGAAAATTTTATTATGAGTTGTTTTTCACTTACCAATTTCAGGTTGAGCGTCTTCCTCGATCCAGTCGTCGAAATTAAACGATTCGTTTGAACTCTTGTGTAATAATCAGAGCTGGGCGATAAGGATTACGATTACAAGATGATTACGATTACAGTAATCGTAATCTTAGAAATTTTGAAATTACGATTACTGTAATCGTAATCGTCGTTACAAAAATTACGATTACTGTAATCGTAATCGTCGTTACAAAAATTACGATTACTGTAATCGTAATCGTAAGAAACTTGAAATTACGATTACTGTAATCGTAATCGTCGTTACAAAAATTACGATTACTGTAATCGTAATCGTAAGAAACTTGAAATTACGATTACTGTTCTCGTTTTCTGGGATTACAATGTGTAAAAAACAGTGATATACTTACCCAACATCATTTTCCAAGAAATAATAATAATTTTTACATACATGCATACATATGTGTTTATTTCTCACACATTAAGTAAACAATTAAAACTGGGATGTGTATTAAGAAGAGAGAAAATTAGCGGAAATAATAAAGATACAAAATTAAGACTGCTGTTTGGATAATTTACATTCAATAATATTCAATATTAGCCTTAAGCAGAACTAATTTTTCAAAAGAAACATCGGAAAGTGCATGGCGTCGAGGACTGTTTATAATGCCCGCCAACGAAAATAGCCTTTCCACAGGTGCTGACGATGTAAGCGGGGTGCTGAATCTTAAAGATGCTTTCTTTATTAGAGGATATCTTTTAAAACAGCCATGGCTACTATCAGCATCGTTCAAATATTTAAAAAATTCTTCTCCTATAATGTTTGAGCCACTACCAGGAAGCACTTCAGGTAAATCAGTGTTTTCTAAAGGTATATTGAGTTTTAAATAAAATATATATTAAGTTGTTATATAGATATGTAGTTAGGTATTTACCGCCGAAGTCAAAAAAATCTTCATCTAATATTGGCTTTTCATAGTTATGGTCATTTACATCTTCAAAAGTTGCAGTGGAGTTTTATTACTTTTTAATTTTGTTATGAGATAAACCTAAGTAATTTGTTTAATAAAATCTAGCAATTGTAATACATATTTTTTATACATGCAAAATCCAAATTTTACGAAGAAAATTAGTGTGAGCTACAGCTCGATTTTTATGCATGTGGCCATTGTCTCCAGCCCACTAAAAGCTGCTATCTCAACCGCAAATATTTCAAAATGTATATAATATGTGTGAAATTGCAAGCTTTACATAATTATTTGTAGTTTTTAGCACTTCTTTCAGAGCCAAGCATATTTTCCTCCCTACACCGTTTAGTATCAAAAAGCAATTTTAATAATTTTTTACATGTAATTCTTAAATTTTGTAATTTAAGATTACAGAAAATAAGGATTACTGTAATCGTAATCGTCAAAAACTTGAAATTACAATTACTGTAATCGTAATCGTCGTTACAAAAATTACGATTACTGTAATCGTAATCGTCAAAAACTTGAAATTACAATTACTGTAATCGTAATCGTCGTTACAAAAATTACGATTACTGTAATCGTAATCGTCAAAAACTTGAAATTACAATTACTGTAATCGTAATCGTCGTTACAAAAATTACGATTACTGTAATCGTAATCGTAAAAAACTTGAAATTACGATTAATGTAATCGTAATCCTACGTGTAATCGATTGCACAAGTAATCCTTATCGCCCAGCTCTGGTAATAATATATATGTTATTTTTTTTTTATTTAAAGTGTCGGTTTTTATACTTATTCTTTTGATTTTTTGATAGGTATAATTAGCAAAAATGTAGCGCTTTTAAATTTTTCCTCAGCGTCAGTTTGATTTTTTTGGAATTTCAAAGAGCTAACGGTACTGCTATCATTTCTGCTTCATCAGGCAGTCAGTGCTGACAATTAATTAATGTGGGATAAACTATTCTTACACAGGTAAAATAATAATGAACTCAAATATATCTGTCTCACAATCTACAGAATGTCACAGTTTTCGTCAGTACGTAATCAGCAGTGACATTTAGATTGTGGGGGTGTTAGTAAAAAAATCAGAGATTGTCAGTATTTTGGTCATCACCTGATCAGCACTGAGATTTAGAGTGTGAGTGTGTTAGTTGAAAAAATCAGCGATTCCTGTAGGGTAAGCTGATTGGAATTGTGTATGTATACTAAATGGTATTCCGCCAGTCATGGCGAAGAAGGTTCTTGTAGAATGTCAAACAAAACGGATTGGAAAAAATTTTTCTATGTGATTTGACATATATAAAGAAACAGGAAACACATGAAAACGGAAGTAATATAACCTCTATTTGTATAAACCTTGGTCGCGCGTTAAACGTACCTCAAAGCCGCTTCACACTGACATTCGATATTAGATGTTGGATTGCAAACATGTTCACTGCCACTAATATATTTTGTTGCATTTTTTCTTAAATTTCATAATTTTTCATGTAAAGAAAACAATTATAATTATTTAATGTCAAACGCCCGACTTAATAGAGAAATGTTCAACTCAGGCGTTACACAGGTCCTCATACGTCATTTCCTTTTGCAATTGGCACAGCTGTTTGTTTGGTTGTTTGCGGATTATTTATTTATTTTTTTGTTGTAATTCTATGCGATTAATGACATATTTGAAGAGAGCAACAATAGCTAGAAACACATGAGAACGGAAATAATATATCCTTAGTTCGATAATTCTTGTCTATAACTAGTTAATAAGAAACGAACCTGTGGTTTTTTTAAAGCATTTTGAAAATATTAATTGAAATATTCAATCTGCAATTTACCAAAAGTGAAATAAAAGTAGTGCTGTCAGCATGGCAACTCTTTCCACTACGAATATCACTGTTGTTGTTGTAGTCGTTCGACTAAATTGTCTGTAGTGTGAATACGTAGAAGGGTGCCTTGCTGATCAAGCACCCTACCGGAACACTGATAGTCATTTGATTGATCATCTGATGATCAGTGCTTACAGTTTAACTATCAGCGCTCAGTACAAAGTTTCTATCATTTTCTTAAGGCGGATAGCACAAAAATGATCAAGAATTGTGTACGTGTGAGTTTTTATCTCCCTCTAACAAATTTATAATCAAGTATACACCTGTACTGTTCACTCTCATGCTATTTTTTGGATCAGTGCTGACTGTTAAATTATCATCAGTGATTGTTTGGGAAAATTTGTCAGTACTGATCATAAACCTATCACGACTGACAATTGTCTCAATATGCCAAAAATAATACATTGCTGTTTTTGTTTAATACTGCGAAAATATTTATTTATTATTAAGTATTCGGCCAGCACAACGATCAAGGGCACACCGGTAACTCTGGCATCGGTGTATATGCCCTATGATTCATACACACCTCCACCACAAGGCTTGATGATGGACCTGGTGGCCAAATATTGCCCCGGCCATCTACTCATCGGAGCGGACTCAAATTCGCATCATGTACAATGGGGCAGCTCTGACACAAATGAAAGGGGTGAGTCACTTTTTGATTACCTTTTGACAACTAACATGGTAGTGTGTAACATAGGTAATGAACCAACATTTATTACAAAAAATCGAAGAGAGGTACTAGACCTCACTTTATGTAGTGAAAAAACTTATGAGGGTGTCAAAGGCTGGCGCGTTCTTTATGAACACTCTTTCTCTGACCACCGATATATAGAAATAATCTTAGATTTCTCCATTCAACAATCCGTTTTAAAAAGGAACCCACGTAACACGAACTGGGATCTTCACAATGAACTATTTGTTAAGGGGCTACCGGATCTTCCACCCTGTAATCCCTCATCGACAGGGGAGTTGGAGGATCTGGTCGGTACCTTCACTAATGCACTTTCAAACGCTTTTAACTTAGCTTGTCCGGAACCAAGACCGCGTGGCAAGCGGAAACCTCATTGGTGGTCCTGCGATCTGGACTCACTTCGAAAATCTTGCAGGAAGCAATTCAATAGAGCCAAACGACTCGACAATGAGCCCGAGTGGCTGCAATATAAAGAAAATCTAAGGGCTTATAAAAAAGCCCTGAGACAATCGAAGAGAACCTCTTGGAGGAACTTCTGTACCGGAGTCGAAAGCGTCGATGAGACGGCAAGACTTAGATGCGTGCTCTCAAGGACACAAACGTCATTGGGCTACCTTCGGAAGCCTGATGGATCCTGGACCAATTCGGAAAAGGAAACTCTAGAGCTGCTGCTGGACACACACTTTCCTGGTAGCTCGCGAAACGGACTGGCGATATCATCAACGGGTACCTGTGACTGAGGAACGGGTTAGGTGGGCAGTCAAAAGCTTCAAACCCTACAAAGCTGCGGGACCAGACGGGATCATTCCTGCACAACTCCTATATACCCTGGAGACATCACAAGCTGGCTTCAACGCATCTTCGTTGCTTGTCTTGCTTTCAATCATATCCCGAATACGTGGAGACGCGTCTCGGTTATATTCATTCCTAAGGCTGGGAAAGCCTCGCACTATGAGCCGAAGGATTTTAGGCCAATAAGCCTTTCCTCCTTCTTGCTCAAGACGCTGGAGAGGATAATAAGTAATTTCCTCTCTATTACAATTGATAGTAAACTTCTCTCTGGATATCAACATGCATATCTTAAAGGGAAATCAACCGAAACAGCATTACATAGTCTGGTTTCTACCATTGAATCATCCTTGACCGATAAGGAGTTCTGCCTTGTGGCCTTTCTAGATATCGAAGGCGCGTTTAACAATGTCACCCCAGAGGCGATAAGCAACGCTTTAAGTCACCTAGGCGTTGACGCATCTCTGATTGGGTTGATTGATCAACTTTTGAGGGGAAGGATTGTACTCTCATCAATGGGCGAGGTCAAATCTACACGCTACGTCTTCAGAGGCACACCCCAGGGTGGTGTCCTCTCCCCGCTGCTATAGAACCTCACTGTCAACTCACTTCTAAAAAGAGACGCAGTTTGGGGCGGCGGGAGAGTCGTGGCATATGCGGACGACCTTGCTTTAGCATACAGAGGGAAGTTCCCACAGACCGTATGTTATCTGATGCAGGTAGCACTGCGAGAGATCTCAGCGTGGTCCTCTCATTGTGGGCTCAGTGTCAATTCAAATAAGGTGGAACTTGTCCTCTATACTAGGCGGTATAAAATACCACCGATAAATCTACCAGAACTAAATGGCGTTCGCCTGACCCTGGCCGACAAGGCTAAGTTCCTAGGGGTAGTTCTGGATAAAAAGCTTAACTGGAAGGATAACATCATTCAGCGTCAAAACAAAGCATATATTGCTTTATACACATGCAAAAGAGCCATAGGCAAAAAGTGGGGACTTAGTCCCAGCATTCGCAGGTGGATTTACACTGCGATCATTCGACCAATCCTGCTATATGGGGTCGTAGTATGGTGGCCTGCTTTGAGCAAGGCGTCAAACCTTAATGTTCTGAGCAGAGTCCACAGATCTAGCATGATCAGCATAAGTGCCGCACTCAGGACGACGCCTAGTGAAGCTCTGCAGGCCATTCTAGATATCTTGCCATTAGATTTAGCAGGTTTTCAAGTAGCGGCTACGTCAGCTCTACGTTTAGGGAGTCATCCGGATGGCATACAAAAGCCACAGGACACTCTAGCATTCTAAGCAAATTAGGTTTTCTACCCGGTAGTACGGACCGCTGTACTACTACAATAGTTGCAGACGAGTGGGAAGAGCCAAATCGGTGCTACCCAACCCCAGGTAGCATTTCCATCTATACCGATGGCTCGAAACTAGACAACAAAGTTGGAGGTGGAGTCTTTTCACAGGACTTGTATCTACAGCTAGCTTTTAGATTACCCGACCACTGCAGCGTTTACCAGGCTGAAGTGTCAGCTATAATGGAGGCTGTCAACCGTATAGGACATGAACCTATCCACAGGGATGTATTCACCTTCAGCGACAGCCAAGCAGCAATTAAGTCTCTCGGCTCCAACTCGTTCAATTCTGAACTAACACGGGACTGTCGCCGATCTCTGCAGGAGATGGCCAAACAGACCCGTCTGCACCTCGTGTGGGTCCCGGGACATAGGGATATCGAGGGAAATTGTAGGGCAGATGAGCTTGCAAGGCAAGGCACTACCGAGCAGGTTCTTCCTGACAAAGAACGCATAGGTATGCCGTTTGCCACATGCAAGCTAATGCTTAAACAGCATATCTATAAACTGGCAAGCGATAGATGGCAACAGAACTCAGTATGTCGAACATCAAGACAAACCTGGCCGAATTGGGACCACAAGCGATCTCGTCAAATATGTACTCTAAGGAGAGAGGAAATCTCGAACCTTGTGGGGGTGCTCACAGGACACTGCCTTATCGGGAAACATGCAGAGAGACTGGGTGAACCCTACCGTAGATGCTGCAGAAGCTGCAAAGATGATGAGGAAGAGGAGACAATCGAACACCTCATTTGCCATTGCCCGGCTCTTAACAGCGCCAGACGACGCTTTCTTGGGACACCTTTCCTGGATAGCCTATCTAAAGTCGCGGTTGTCGACATAAAGGACCTGGTGAATTTAATTAGGTTATCAAACTGGTTTAAAAAGGAGGAGTAATCTGTTTTCTTCTTGTGGTATCACAATGGGCCTCTGCACTGGCCTAAGTGTGCCCCTATGGCAGCCACTCTAACCTAACCTAACCTAACCTAAGTATTCATATTTAAGTATTTATTTTACATTAAATAAAGTTGATTTTATTCTGAATGTTATTTGAGGCAGTGACAACGAATAACCTATACACATTTTAGGTTTGGATTTTATAAAAATTTTCATATTCTTTAAGAATGACACAATAAAAAATATATAGAAAAAAAATTTATATTTAAGTACTTATTTTACATTAAAAATAAAGTTGCTTTTAAAAGCTACTTATGTACATACATATATCGAACAAAAATTTTTTTTTCAACCCAAAAATTTTTTTTTTTCATATACTTCTGCTGCGTTGATCTGTGGTGGCTTTTTGATAAGGCTGCCCGCAGCTCCTTTGGAAACACAGCGCACCTTCTTCGAACACGCCGAAAAAAGAAGAACGTTTAAAGAGTGGCAAATAGTACCTCGCAATATAGAATCAATCAGTGTCAAGCTCCCCAGCTGTTGTGTGATCGCCACATATTAGGCGCATTGCAGTTATTACATCTGAGTCTGGGTCAAGATAAATTTTTACTGAAACAATCCGGATCATAATGAAATTTTGGCTGCACTTGAAAAGAAGTAAAAAGAAGAAGAAATATCAACAAACCATTTGTGATTTGAGAAAGTAAAAGAAAACAAAATAAAAAATCATGGATGAAGAATTATTTGAGGCAAATTTATATATAATTTAATTATATGACCTTTATACTCATATTTTATGTGTTGCTTCCATAATTTGTTTTGTTTTTTCACGGCGTCTGAATGAAAAATATGGCCGACAGCTGCTTGTGTATATACATATACAAACATATACCCCGCAGTAAAAATCTGAAATGAATCCTTTATGAATCACTGATGAAATTCATCTGAGGAGGCATCAGTGAATACTTTCATATAAAGGCTGCTGAATTTTTTCAAATAAATGGTTTGCTTTCCTTATGCCTATATGACACTACGTTTTTTCTCTGGTATTTTTGGTTTGGAAAACCCACCGAAAGTCAAAATACAAAAACAATTCTTCTGTACGTTGAAAAGAGATAAATACTCCCTCAAAAACAATTTGATTGACATTAAACTTCAAACTAAATGAAAATAATAGTTATTTCAAAAATTATTTTTTTGGAAATTTGAATTTAAATTACTGAAATAAATTATGAAACTCAAATGGCGGGATAGCTATGTATTCCATGTTATAAGGAGAAGCCAGTGCGCAGTATATTTTTTCTTCCGGACTTCTTTCCCCTTACGGCCAGAGCAGAAGCTTACAAGAGGCAAATTTAAAATTTTTTTTTTCATATATTTTTTATTTTAAATATAATTTATTTTATAGTTGTTGTTGAAAAATTTGTCAGAAAACCTGCCGAATGTCAAAAAACCTACCGAAATACAAGCTGGCTCGTTGGTTTTTAACCGCCTAGATGGTATTTTTTTGGTATTTCGTTTGGTTTTTTCAATATAGCTTGCTCGCTTGCACCAACGCAAAACGATAGTGATGAATATTCAACAAAGAATCATCAATGATTATTTAGCAGTGAAACAAATTTACTGCAGGGTATATGTATATATATGTATACATACAAAATGTCACTTTTCAGTTCTGCCAAATCAAAAAAGCACTGTGCTGCCAAATCAACACTGAAAAAAGAAATCGAACAGGGCGGATCATAAATTGAACCAGCAATTTATCTGGTTTAATCGAGCTGAAATCGTTGTTGTTGCATTTACATGCAAAAATTTTTATCTGGGTTAGGATCACCATATGTGAAACACGGCTATTGCTGAGATTGTTGCTGTTGCAGCGCCCTAGATTGCTGTGGTTGCTGTTGTTGTGGGATCGCCACATATTGCTGAGATTGTTGCTGTTGCAGCGCCATAGGATGCTGTGGTTGCTGTTGTTGTGGAATCGCCACAGATTGCTTTGGTTGCTGTTGTTGTGGAATCGCCAGATTGCTGAGATTGTTGCTGTTGTTGTGGAATCGCGACATATTGCTGAGATTGCTGTTGTTGTTGGATCGCAAAAGATTGCTGTTGTTGTTGGATCGCAAAAGATTGCTGTGGTTGCATTACCACGGACTGTTTAAGTTGCTTTCCATTCACCCCGGATTGATATTTATGAGGGTCACTAAAACCGGTAACGTTAGATCTCCGTCTTTTAATAGATTGAGGAGCTATATCAATGAAATGATCAGTTAATAGTGCTATGTGTAAGAGAAAATTTTATTATGAGTTGTTTTTCACTTACCAATTTCAGGTTGAGCGTCTTCCTCGATTCAGTCGTCGAAATTAAACGATTCGTTTGAACTCATGTGTAATAATATATATGTTATTTTTCTTTTTATTTAAAGTGTCGGTTTTTATACTTATCTTTTTGATTTTTTGATAGGTATAATTAGCAAAAATGTAGCGCTTTTAAATTTTTCCTCAGCGTCAGTTTGATTTTTTTGAAATTTCAAAGAGCTAACGGTACTGCTATCATTTCTGCTTCATCAGGCAGTCAGTGCTGACAAATAATTAATGTGGGATAAACTATTCTTACACAGGTAAAATAATAATGAACTCAAATATATCTGTCTCACAATCTACAGAATGTCACAGTTTTCGTCAGTACGTAATCAGCACTGACATTTAGAGTGTGAGTGTGTTAGTAAAAAAATCAGAGATTGTCAGTATTTTGGTCATCACCTGATCAGCACTGAGATTTAGAGTGTGAGTGTGTTAGTAGAAAAAATCAGCGATTCATGTAGGGCAGTTGGCCGACTGTTTCAGTTGGAATGGAATCGGGCTGCAAATCCAACTGTTTCAGTTGTTCGACTAATTGAGTGTAGTGTGAATGCTTCCATACCTTCCAATGCAAATCAAAGCCCGACTAAATCGATTGTTATCGTTTGCTATCGATATAAATGCTGATATCGATCATAAACGGGTTAATTTCGGTTGCTCAATTCTGTATGTGTGGCAGCACCACTATTTCAGTAGTTTTTCTTAGTAATTTTCCAATAACTTCCAATTCATAATGGCCGACGTGCTGGCACGGTGAAGAAGAATGGATGACGCGTGGCCCAAACAAGACAGCTCGTTGCATGTGAGGGAGCATATGTGATTGGCGTTAGACGGTTTGCTTCAAAATTTCAAAAGCGGGGTAAAAGCCAGTGAGCACCCAACTTGGCATTCGACCTGTTTCTACGAACAACGCATGTAAGATTGTAAAATCAAGACAACAGATGATAAGTTGACATAAGCCAAGAACAGGAAGAAGAAGAGCGATTCTCTCTCTCGTCGACCTTGTGTGGTTGGGCTATGGGCTAGTGTAATAGGTGGCTGCACTGCAAAACGAGGTTGACTTCTGAGGTTGTCTCCATGGAACAGCTGACAATTTGTTTTTAGACAAGAGTAATTTCCTTGTGCGTTTAAATTTCATTCACCACTGTAGGTGTCCTAGCAATAATACAGATTTGTATTTTCCTATTCAGTTACCAGATATTTCAATTGTAACCTTTTTGTTTTTTTTTCTTCTTTTTTTCAAATCCTGTAATTAATTCTTTTCTTCCTCCACTAAGAGTAAATAAATTTTAAATGAGTAATGTATCCGAAACTTACATTGAATTTATTTTTATTCTTCTAGATGGTTATATGGTTTTGCTGTATTTTCCAGAACTCAATCTATATAGTTGCACGTAATTGTTTTTTATTTTCAAAAGGCAAGCTTTCGAGCCAACCTCTATAAGTAGGCCTCTCATGGGAAAAGCTTAACTGAAATTTCCCATCTCAACCTTGACAATCGTTCCAATGGCGGGATATGCACATGTATTGGTGATGGACAAGCTGGTTCTTCCAGGGTTGCCATGAACACTTCTTATTGTGAAAATACGTAACACATGGTTATTCGGTGACTTAGTACTTTCAAATGCACATATTATAAAATGTTCTTATGCGCTCTATGCAATTTTAAATTTTACATAGTTCACAGAAAATTAATTAATTATTTACCACATGTTTATACTATTGTTTCATTAATCAGATTTTCCTGTCTCTTACCATTTTTATAATTTGAGCGTAAGACAACAATGTCTATTAATATTCCCAACGCACACTAATAGAATTTTACAGTAGCAAATTTACTAGGGCACGAATAAAATCGACTTTTTTGAGATAGTTTCATGGGAAAAATGCCTGAGGCATTTTATTCCGAAAGTTTTGGTAATTTTTTTTTGTGTTTAATGCAAGGCTGCTCAACAAAATAAACAAAAAAAAAATTGTTTCAATAAACATAAAAAAATATCAAAAATTTATATTGCTTTCCTGCTTATCAAAACCAAAATATTTCCGATTCCAAAATTATCAATAAAATTGTATCACAATTAATTTTGCTAATATGATATCAAAACAAAATAACAAAAAGGATTTCGTTTTGTTTATGTTTGTTTGTTTGTTGCTAAGATATACATACGTGTGTATGTACATATGTATGTATGAATACATATTTATATGATAGGTTTTCAGTTTTTTTTATAGGCACAGGAAACAAAATTATTTTGGTAATCAATTTTTTGTTTGCAGCTGAAACAATATTTTTAAAAAATTTTGTTTCGGCAATTATCGAAACGAAAAAACTTTTGATAATTTTTTTGATTTTTGTTGAAGCAATTTGAATTTAGTTAAATTTTTTATGCTTTTAAAATGAAAAGTTTCAACATAAACAAAATTATTTTTTGTGTATCGTTAAAAATATCAATAAATTTCAGCCCTGGTGTCATGGCAACCGCATCCCATCTCGCTTGTGGTATTGCTAGCGTCACACCAGAATATAGACATCCAAATAACAGTAAAATCACGCCACTCAACAAGCGGCAGTCACGCCACTTTTACGCTGAAGACATATCGAGGCGAGGCGACGCGACGTGGCGACAGCGACAGTCTCTGGACGTAAGAACGTCGGTGCGAGTTCAGCGATTAAAGCATAGTAAAATGTCAAAGACTGTCACTACATATGCCCGCATTACAATTTTTAAGTTACAATAAAAGGGTTTCTTTTGCTTAGATCATAAATTTTCAATGTAAAACAATAAGGGCCGTTTACTCAACCTCTGATTAATGCTAACCGGAGGATAAAGGGCCGGTTAACTTATGGACTGCATTATCGACCACATGATAAATACATGGTTTGATGAAGTCGATAATGATGTTTAACCGGACTTTAACCGTGATTAGCGTTAATCAGAGGTTGAGTAAACGGCCCTAAGTTTAACAACTAAAATTATTAATGTAATGCATTGACTTTGATTGCGTATAAATACTTCTGTTTTTTTTTTTGCAAAGTTCGTCAGATTTATTGAGTTGTCATGATTTTCATATTTCATAATGTAGTGGCAACTCGTCGTCATCACCAAAATTTATTTATTTATTTAAATCAGTATAAGTTGATGACAACGTAATTTTGTCGTTGGACGACGCCGCGACGCATAGTATTTGTTATAATAAGAGCGCATAGATTTTAATCGTGACAGAATGTCGTTGACGTAGTGTCTTGTCGTTACGTTTTGATTCTGTTCTCACCATTATGCACTACAGTACACCCATGATTCAAATAAAGAAGATTGTGCACTCAGCCATATTCAGCAAAATATTCATCCGTGAGACTGGGTTCATTTTGGTTAGTACGTTATCAACTACGTTATCGACGGGAAAGAAAATTAGCAAACATGCAAAAATTACCTTTATATAACTATTGTTCACACAAATAAATACGCGGCACTTCATTTTTCTTCATTTAAATTAGTTATTTAATATAAATTTCACATTTATCGCACACAATCTTTAGTTATTAGAAAACCGGAAACGAAACTGGGTGAAAGAGAATTTATGTTACTACGCCACTAAATCAGCTGATTCTGTAAAATTTTGGATGAACGCATAGCGGAACCGCTGAATACACAATCTTCTTTATTTGAGTCATGCACTACACCACGGTATATGTATATATTGAGACGGTAATGCCAGTAGGCGGAAATGTCAAATACTGCTTACGTCACAGGACCAATAAAGCCGCGAACAACCAAAAAAACAGCTGTGCCAATTGCAAAAGGAAATGACGTATGAGGACCTGATCCTTTTTTCTAAAACCGAAAGAAATATGGCGGCCAGCGAACTGACATGACCTTTTAATTGGATCATGACACTACACCACTGTCATGCCATACACAAACGAAAAGAAACGGGATTCTTCCAGGCTAATAAGAAAAAGTGGAAGGCACGCTCTAATAAGAAAATTTTAGTACAGCGTGAGTCAGTTTTTGAAAAGTCAGTTGGGTGGTAGAGTCAAAACGAGACGGTTCTTTTTCGTGGTGGTACGGAGTCAGAACGGATATTGGAAGTGAACGTACGTGAGTGCGCTTGCGACGAACGCAGAGTTGAAAAAAAGAAGGGAAAAAAATCATTTTAGAACAAAAAAAGGTCTGCTAACAACATAAGAAAACGCCAGTAATAAAACAATTGTGCAAATAATTATTGTGTAATGTGTGCGCCAATCACAAAAAAAAGAAAAAAAAGGGGGAAAAGTGCACTTAGCAACGAACGACAGATAAGCTAAATTGTTCACCATTTTTTTTTTCTTCCTTATATGTGCATGTGGGCCCGCGTCGTCGACGCCGCACATCAGTCAGCGCTCTGCTAGCGCAGACATTTGTATGAGCTAAAGGACTTCTACTTCCCCCTCCCACCCCCCCCCCCCCCCCCTCCAATTTTTATTAAATATTTGCAAGGAGGAAAAAGAGGTGAAAAACGTGTATAGCAGTGGTACGAAAAGTCAAAGGACTGGTGAAATCGGCAATCATACGCTGAACGGCAGCACCAAATCTATCGAATCGTTTGCATACATATGTATGTATGCATGTGTCAACATATGCCTGTATGGTACATCGTCAACGTAGCTGTCGCAGTCAGCACTGACGCCTTCCACCTCGGTTTCGCTGCTGCTCCTTCCTCGTTTCGGTGATTTAATGCGAAAACAGAACGTAGGAAACTGCACAACAATAGCAACAGCAATAACTATCACACCAGCACCCACCGCCAAGTGCCACCGAGGTACCATAACAACAACAACAAATAGCCGAACATTTTGCCACCACAACAACAACAGTAATCAGCGAAAAATTGTCACTGCAACAACGACGGCAAACAGCAAAAAAAATTTTGCCGCAACAACGAATTTTGTCGCTGCAACAACAAGGCAGCACAGCAGCAGCAGCAATCTTCAACAACGCGGCATCTACAGCAGATCGGTGACACCACCACCAAGGGTGTACCGCAACGGTTGGTGAGTCGGTCACAGTAGAAAGGGATGTATCATTAACTATGTAGTAAAAAAAAAAAAAGAGAATTTGTTTTTGAAAGCACCTTACTACCCGCACATTCAGATTAATACATTTTGAATTTTCTACCATTTTAATCCAAAAAAGAAAAACATAATTAGCTTAAGTACGTATGGGATTCTCCAAACAGTTTGTTTCGAAGTTTCACGGTGGCTATATCTTATCAATTTATCTTTTTTTGAAATCAGAGCGGTTTAATTTCGCTATCGTCGCGATTTCGCATGAGGTTGATACGACTTCGTAAAGAATGGGTCTTAACGATTTCGTACACTACGCTAGTTAAATCAAAGCCAATTTGTTGTTATGAAAACTTATCGAATGATCTTTGCGAAATCGTCTGGACTTACAATGCTATTATCTCTTCCCAAATACACATTTTTTCTTAATTCTTTTACGGTGCAAATGATGGTGCCCTTATGAGTACATATGCTATGGCTGTTGTATTTATACGACCGCTTGACGTCAGTTTATTGGTACATTTTTTTCCGCAACGAGATGGTTAAGTTATAGCAGGAGACTTTCGTCCTGATTAAGAAAGTAAAATACCGGCAAGGTCGAAACAGGGTGTTTGCGGGATTTACTATATAAGAACAAAGAGGAAATATATATATACATGTGAAAATTCGGATTTGTGAAATGAAGTAAGGGGGAAAGGTTGCGTAGGGAAATATAACCAACCCAGCATAAATTAAAGAAATCAATTAAACTAAATAAAGTTAAAAAAAATAGGAGGCCACTAATAATATAACATAGAAATTATAATAGTAAATTTTCATCACCAACCCCCTCCTTTTTTTACGGAATACTACATAAATATTCCTTACATGTATTTTTGTACATACTTATATACATATGTACATACATATACAGAAGGGTGAATGCATTGTAGTTAATTAGGCTAAGACACGTATATAGGTCTAAGTTACATTAGATTTGTAAGATGAAATGAATTGGGAATAAATTTTTAAAATTATAAAATGGGAATGCTGATTACCCTTATTTGAGAAGGCATAGGGATTTCAGGTACGGGGTCATCGAAATTAAGGTGCACCGATGGCCGTGGATGAGGGTGGGCTAGATAAGCACCAGCGCTGCAACAACACCAGCGGCGCACCACAGATAAGGGGTCACTGATACTCAGGTGCGGCAGTGACTATGGATTAGGGTGGGACAAAAACGCACCGGCGCTGCAACAACATCAGCAACGCCACCCCCTTGTGAGTTCGGCCTTCAATTTTTTTTTTGATTTTCCATCTATTTTAAATTTTAGATTTCTTATGTACTTTCAGGTGCCCATTAATAACCGGTCGCTCCGGTTGATTCAAGTTTAAATTTCAATTTAACGATTTTTTTGGTGACATTTTTTCAAGTTTAATACTCATTCGAATGCAACGTATGTACATTCAAATTTAAATTCTAATTTAAAGATTTTTTTTATTCTCGATATATATGCAAATTTAAATTCACTTTGCCAGTTCCGTTTAGCGTTTATTCAAATTTAATACACATCGATTTCAACGTGCATTCAAATTTAAATTTTGGTGTAACGATTCTTTTTTCTTCCGTCCGCGATTATTTAAATATAACGTCCGCTCATCTATTTTTAAATTTTTCCCTCGATTGTCAGTATTTCCGTCCGATTTAAATTTTGGTTCAAATGTTTTGCTAACGTCCGTCTGACTTTAACGTACATTCAAAATTCATATTCAAATTTTAACGACATTTTCCCTCGGTTTGCATTTATTTATACTTAACTGACGTCTGGCCTCTTGAATTTGGATTTTTCTCGGGTTATCTTTTAAATTTTTGAATTTTTCAACGGTCCGTCCGTGGCATCCGGCCAAACCGGATGTTGTTTTAGTGTGATTTTACTCGTTTTGGTTTGAAAAGGCATGATATGAATTTTTTCTGTTTATGGCGCAGGACAGCAATGTAGGCAAGAACCCCGCCCAGCCGACAATGACTAGCCACAGTGCAACCCTAGATCATGCCGACCGCCATGCATTGCTGTTTCACTCGTATAGAATGCGCATACATGGCGCCCAACGTGGTGTCCTGGGTGCTGACTTCGGTGGTTGTCTGGTCGTTCAGTGAAGTTCCATTATTCCGCAAGTCTCAGATTGGCAGCCTCAGTGGCCGCCACTGCGTTGCGGCGGGATGATGGAATTGATCAGACTGCTTGGAGAGTCATTGGTGTTAGTGGCTCAAAGCTCCACACGACTCCACGTCACCTAGTCTGTTTTTTTCTTTTGCATTTCACCCGAAGAGGCAGTGTTGAACGCACTTATTTTTTTTGTAATATAAATTTGTTTTCACTGTCGTCCGAGGGGCATGTCCGCTAGATTCAGTATTTATTTTCATAAACTTTCTTTTTGCCGAATATATATTTTGTGCAGTTTTGTGTATCGGATTTTTTTCTTTTGGGGCCCAGATCATCTCGCGTCTGGGGTGGTGATTCGAACACCGCCTTCATTGCGACGAGTTGAGCTGGATCTTAAGCTAGCAAATCCTTCTTCGCAAGTCTGGGGTAGCGGCTTCAAACCGTGCCTTTCATTGCGGCGGAGCCAAGGATGTTGGTCATAAGGAAAATTCGTCCTTTAATTTTTTTGTTGTTTTCGTTATTTTTTCTTCTTTTTTTTGCAATTTAGGCCTCAGCCATCCCGCGTCTGAGTTGGTTGCACCTAGCACCACCTTCATTGCGATGGGTTGATCTGAGACCTGAGTTGATACTTTTCATCTCCGAAAGTCTGGGGAAAGCAGCCTCTAGCTGTTCCTTTCATTGCGGCGGAGACTAAGAGGGTACTTTGCAAATTTCTTTGTTCCGTCCTTTTTCTTTTGTTTTGTGATGCAGGCCTCAGTTCATCTTATGCCTGAGTTGTGTGCCTTGGAACATTTAGCAACACTTCATGGCGATGGGCTGAGCTGAGACTCAAGGATATATTGTCTATCTCTGCAAGTCTGAGGAAAGCGGATTAAAACCGTTCCTTTCATTGCGGCGGAGATAGGTTGGTATTTAGCAAAATTTCAATTATGTTGTTGCTAACTATCTTTTAGTTAGCCAGCCTGTCTCAGGGATTTAGCTTCCGAGCAACCCTGTATTGCGGTTGGTGCGCTGGAGATCAGTTGGCACACAATGTCTTAACTTTTTGTGTTTTTTTTTCAAGGGGGTTTATAATTTTTTTTTTATTCTGTAACCTGTGCCTTTTATAATGGGAGGTCAGCATTCCCATTGAATAACGAACATATATATATTTTGCATTATATATCTTTTTACATTTACATATTCACGTATATGAATACGTTTATTTATACAAACATTTTTTTTGGATAAGCGAAGTGAAGTCATTTGGAATCGATATTGTTAGTTAAAATTTAAGATTATTTTTTTTTAATCACAAATAATCATTACAATTATTGCTTGATTTTTCCACCAAACGCGACAACGTATTATATTTTCTTGGATATGACATAATTTTTACCGGCATAGATTTAAATAGCTGAAAGTTTCACCAAACACCAAAACCAAAGTTTTGTTATTTTCTTTTGGATGCTACATAATTTTTAATCGAGATAGAGATTTAAATTTCGGTAATTGTACAAATATTTGCATTTGAGCTTTAACACCAAACGTGATTTTATTTAGGCATGTTGGAGAATATTTTGCTGGCCGACTCCAAAATAGAGTAAAGGCTCGATGATGTTAAATGGAAAATCAAGACAAGGTCCAAACGAAGTCCAGACGATGTCGATGATGAGGTTTATTCTCTGAATAATAATAAATTACAGAGTTACAAATATAAGAAATAGTTTTGCACATATATATATATACGTAAAGTTATGAGTTAGACATCTTACTTGATTTTGGACTACACAGTTTCACAGTCAGCAACGTTCTCAACTTTTTATTAAATTTTATGCTAGTCATTACTTGTATATTAAAAACACTCAAATTATAACTGTTCCTGACAGTGTTGCTGTTTACAAATATTACAATTTTATACATACAAAAAATAGCGATGGTAAATAAAGTGGGATGCCACTGTGCCATGACAAGGCAGTTAATTGCTTAAGATTTCATACGACCATTCAAGCGTGCCTTGTTTTTTTTTGAAGCGCTCAGACGTTCGATTTTTTTTTTTAAATGTCTCAGGGTAGTCAGCAGTCGGCAGAACGGACGCAAACGAGGAAATCTGTAAAAACTTAGCGCAGGCAAATGATAGAGCCAAGCAGATCTAGAATAAGCGTTCTAGGCTGGTGAACTATAGGGAACGTCAAGAAGTATTTAGAAGAAATTTTGCCTTGAGTAACTTCAAACAGGGCATAAACGCGAAATTCCTGCCAAAATATCTTAAGAGTCGAGTTCGTGGAAAAGTGGGCAATGCACTGTATGACTTAGAAGACTTAACAGGGAGATTAATAGGACGATTCCATGCTTCTGATATTCGTCCTCAATAAGACTCCGCTGGGCGTCTTGGCGGTCGGGGACAATTCGCCCAGTATTCTCCCCGAGCAGTTATAATTTAGGTGGATCACAAGCGCTCCCATCGGGAACCATGGACCATCTAGCAGTCAATATTCCCATTGGTCTGCTTATACGGAGTTTTGACGAGTTCTCCCAAATTAAAATGTCTAGTTTATGGAGTTTTAGCGAGTTCTCCTATATCAAATGCCTAACCTTACAGAGTTTTGACGAGTTCTCCAATACAAAAATGTCTATTCAAACGGAGTATTGATGATTTTCCTGTTAAAGTTTTTTTTGTCCAGCTTAGAGAGGTTAGGGACCATAGACCAGCTGATAGGGTGATTGTATTCGGAGTTTAGCCGCGTTCTCCTGTAAAAAAATGTCTAAGGCCGCGAAGCCTTAAAATAGGAAACAAAATAATTTTCTTTTTTGTAAAGCCCATTCCGGGGGGCGAGAAACCAGCGGACCAAGGGTCCTTTTCAAGACCGTAGCAATGGGCAATGGCGCAATTTTTTTGGCGCTGATACAATAACACCAGCGCCAACCGTGGCGCCGCGCACTGTTCTGGCGCAATAACACCTTTAGCGCAATTGCCATGGAATAATCGATAAATAACACTTGTTCGCTTCTTACTGTTTACCATCCCCGTTTTATTTCTTTTGGCGCAAAATTAATTTTAATTTTCATAATCATTTGGAAACATATTCCGTATATTTGTGAAAATATGCTGGAAATTAGAGTCACTTAGATCACTATCAAGCATACATAATTGTGACGGTGTCATATACGCTGTGCTGTTATTGGCTTTGTGGTGGTGCCATTTTACACTAGCGCTATATTGGTGCTGGTGTTAGCGCACGAAATTGAGTCGGTTTTATATTGCAAAATTGAGTTGGCGCTATATTGAGTTGGCGCTATATTGAGTTGGCGCATTTCCCAAATCGGAGTTAGCGCAATAACGCCAGGGTTGGTGTTAGCGCAATTGCGCCGCGCAGCTCAGTGTTACCCATGCCTACAAGACCGCCTGTCCTGGGTCCAGCGTGCGGGGTTGGATCAGCCGGGGGGACAGGTTGTTAAGACCGACCAAGATCGGCACTTAGGGGGGTAGGCTTCTCTGGCCTAAGCCAATAGAGAACCACCGCAACACCGGACTTACGCATTTGGTTTTTTTTTTCAATTGAATTTATTTTTATTCTTCTAGATGGTTATATGGTTTTGCTGTATTTTCCAGAACTCAATCTATATAGTTGCACGTAATTGTTTTTTATTTTCAAAAGGCAAGCTTTCGAGCCAACCTCTATAAGTAGGCCTCTCATGGGAAAAGCTTAAAAGTGAATAAATGACGAGGCTTCGCGGTTTTGGAGGAGCGCTGAGATGAAGCTAAACTCTGCGGGTCCACCAATAAAAAATATTACAGAGTGGAAAAAGGTTCGTAAAAATAGTTAAGTTAATTACTTTTTTTTAATTTATCGTTATATTTTTAGGTTTGGACCGACCAAAAAAATGTTCGGCAAAAGGCGGGGCAAAATTTAAAAGCCGCTAAAGGAACGGGTGGATAGAGATGGCAACAATAACCGGAAAAACGATTATAATCGGTTAATTTCTTTCGGTTAACGGCTAAAATATATCGGTTTTTTCCTTTTGATTATTTTTTCGATTAACCTTTTTCCTCTCAAGTCGAAAATAATCGAAAGGAAATAATCGAAGTTGAAAATTTCCGCCTTTTCATCCGAGTCCGAATTCGGTTACCAACGGTTTTGCGAGTATATCCAAACAACCGCAATAAATGTTCCCTCCAGTTCCCGAATAGACGATTTTATCGTCTTTTGACGATTTTTCCTAATAAATGACGATTTTTTTTTTCGTTTATTATATATTTTTTTAGGCAATAATTGTAATCGAAAAACGGTTATAATCGGTTAGTTCGCCACAATTATTCGCGATTAATAATCGAACGCTTTCGATTAACCTAAAAAGCGGTTAATCGGTTATTTCATTTTTTTTGCCATCCCTACGGGTGGAGGGCCAAATACCCAACAAAAACGATGAGCCTGACGACTGTTACGAAATTGAAGTACCGCAGTCTGGAGCAAGTACTGACGAACCGCCTCCACCACCACCAGTATATGCAAGTGAGGAGAAAAAAAAACGCCTAGGAAGAAGCCTAAATCAGCTATCGACGCTTTTGAAGCTGAACTCAAAATTCAGCAGGAGTTATTGGAAAAGGTCACTGTGGGAGTGACTAGTTTAGTCAACTATCACGAAGAGCAGAAGAGGCACTTCGGAGAAATGGAGAGGCTCAAGACTGAGGAAATAGCTGAAATGAGGCGACAGAACAACCTATTTCAGGAGTTTTTAAAAATAAATTCTAAGTAAGGGTCTTGATTATATCGATGGTTGAGCGCACATTAAAGCTAAGTAACAAGTGAAAACTTTTAGGAGAACGTCTTTTTTGTAAATATCTACGCAAAGACTACACTTTCCGAAGAAATTTAATTAAATCCTTACACAATTTTTTTGAAATGCGTAGCCTATTTGCGTAGATATTTACAAAAAAAGACGTTCTCCTGTAAAATTTCTCAATTGTAACATAGCTTTAGTGTGCACTCAACCATCGATACATATATATTAAGGTGGAGTGAAATCATATGGAGATTTTTTTTGTTCTTTTTTTGAACGTACCAGTAGTGAGTTTCTGTAAGAAATCGAGTGGATTTGTCTATTTTGATGACGTCACGTCGATTCTATCAAAACTTCTCTATTGATCGATAGCGAGTGTTTCTACAAGCATTAATCGTTAAAATTCGGAACAGTGATGGAAATGAAACGCCAATCGAGAACTTAAACGCCAAAATAAATGTAATGCTCTAAGCACATTCGAACCGGCGAGCGAAAAGCAGCCAGCTGTCAAAAGTAAAATGCACACGTTCTTATGGGCGCACACATTTTAACGCCAGCACGACTTCACGGCAGAAGGGTTGCATTTGTCGCTGCCGCAAATATAGACCTATTTCTAATTTGACAAGCGACAATGCGCATGTACAGGCAGAAACATGTGTATGTGTGCATTTTGGGAGTACAAAGACGCTCCTTAAGAGACTCTACAAATCCTTTAAATATATATTAAATATATTTAAATGTATATTCATTAATATATAGTATGTACATATATACATAAATAATTTGTTTTAATTAAAATATACTTACATTCTGGCTGAATTCGGCTGTTTTGTCCATTTTTTCGACCGGTGAAAGCTTTCTCACCGTTTAAAAAGTTGGCGAGTATATTGATAGATAATATATCGACTATTTTGCTTACAGAAACACCTTTAATCGATCATTCCTACTGAATTGGAATGGAACATATCAGCTGATTTGTCAGTTCTATCGATCCATTCGACTCATTTTCATACAGAAACGCATGCATCGAGAATGACGTCATGATGACGTCAAATCGACTATTTCAGTAGAGAACATTGATCGATATGAGTTACAGAAACTCACTACAGCAATGAAAAGTTGCCTTTATATGAGTTAATGAACCCCACAAAATTTTATGGCGATAGGATGACGTTTTGAACTGCCCCCAGCCCCGCAAAGTTGAAAGCAATAAGCACGATACAAATATGAAATTTTGAAAATTATAAAATCAAAAAACGAAGTATGAGGATTGATAAAGATGGCTAAGCTGAGTATTAAAGTGAATTTTTTTTTTTGGAAACAACAACAACAAAAGTTTTTAAAGGTCAAAATTTATATTGTGCATTTTTTAAATTGCAATTACTTAAAAACTGCAGAACCGATTTCGAATATTTTTATACCATTCGATATGTATTTGATATATCAAATTAAACGGAATAAAAATACATATCGAATGGTATAAAAATATTCGAAATCGGTTCTGCAGTTTTTAAGTAATTGCAATTTAAAAAATGCACAATATAAATTTTGACCTTTAAAAACTTTTGTTGTGGTTATTTCCAAAAAAAAAAAAAAATCACTTTAATACTCAGCTTAGCCATCTTTATCAATCCTCATACTTTGTTTTTTGATTTTATAATTTTAGAAATTTCACATTTGTACCAGATCGTGCTATTTTTTCAACTTTGTGTGGCTCGGGGCACCTCTAAACATGCGAGTAGGTCAATAAAATTTTACAGGCTTATTACTGGGCTAGAAAGGTGCCGTTCTCGCTTTGGAACAAATTGAATTTCCAAAAAAAATGTTTCACTCCACCTTAATATATATGTATGTTTTTTTTTTTACACGATTTTCTCCGAAGTGCCTTTTCTGCACTTCATATTGATCTCCTTTAATAATTTAATATGTACATATATAAATTTTGATATGTTTTTATGTTATAATGAGTCTTTTCCTTCCCTTTTAATTCCCTATACCTTTCATTTTCGTTCCCTTCGTACTTTTTTGTTTTCCATATACCTTCCTCTACCGCTCTCTCAACTTCTCCCTATTCTTTTTCTTCTCTTAGTCTTTCTCCATATATTATTCCCATTCCCTCTTCCAACCCTTTTTCGATTCCTTTTCGCACGTCCTCTTCTCCCCATTTCCTTTTCTCATTCTGCTTTCCATTCCTCCACTATTTCCCTTAGTCTTTGCCTCACTTCTTTATTTTCCCTTTCCCTTCGAAACCAGGTTGGGCCTAGAGCATGTATCCCGGGAAGTTTATACTTTTTCAAAATTCTGTATACCCTACTATTTATCTTAATACCACATGAATCTAGTGATGGGCGAGTCCGAGATGTTTAGACAATCGAGAGAATCGCCATCGTTGCAAAATCACAATCGAGTCAAAAGTTGACTCGCTCCTCGACTACACAATCGAGATGTTTTTGCCAAAGAGCGTATATGGATAAGAGGCTGCAGTTTGAAAAACTTCACACTAGATGTCACATTTCGCGCGAGATGGGACCCGCGAAGTGTGACATCTAGTGTGAAGTTTCACAAAGAGCATATATGGATGAGGGTGCAGTCATCGAAACTTCACACTAGATGTCACACTTCGCGGGTCCCATCTCGCGCGAAATGTGACATCTAGTGTGAAGTTTTTCAAACTGCAGCCTCTTATCCATATACGCTCTTTGTTTTTGCGATTGTGCCGAGTCGGCGAGTCGGACGTTGTTTCGATGACATCTCGACTACACAAGCGAGATGTTTTTGCGATTGTTCCGAGTCGGCGAGTCGTAGGTTGTTTCGATGACATCTCGACTACACAAGCGAGATGTTTTTGCGATTGTTCCGAGTTGGCGGGCCGGCTGTTGTTTTGATGATATGTTTTAGTTGATAAAATAAACTGAATGAGGTTTGTTGATAAAGAAAGTAGGATTTTTAATGGAAGTGAGGCAAATACATAAATAAATTAACCAAATTGAAAAATATGCTATACATAGACGCTGCATTATTGCAATCACAACTAAACAGTGTCGTGCATAATAATAATAATTAATTATTTAAACATTAATAAATTTTCTGAAGTGAGACGCTTATGAAACAAATGAATTTTACGAGTAGCAACAACGGCAATAGATTTGTACCACTCTGTATGTTTTGTAAAGCAATTTTAATATTCAAGCGGCAACAACAATTATTATGTATTTTTTGCAGCGAGTCCGAGATGTTGTAGAGGTGCTTTGAAAATGAGAGGAATCGTTGGCGAGTCCGAGATGTTTTAGCGATTGTTTCGACTGACGGCCATTTACGACTTGACTCGAATACGAATGAAAACCATCGAGAGCATTCGAGATGTTTCAACAATCGAGAGAATCGAATAAAACATCTCGGACTCGCCCATCACTACATGAATCTACTGAGTCAAGTTTTCTCAAGTGGGCCACCTAAAATCGATTTTTCGATATTGTATGGTTTATGGATCAATTTTGAAAGCTAACAAACATTGGGTCATATTAATAAAAACCAAGCATTTGCTTTTGCTTAAGATTTTAGATCATTTACTAAAATTTTGAAATTTCGTTCATACAAATTATTGTCAAATTTTTTAAATCTTAAGTAAAAGCATTTGCTTTTTTTTTATTAATACGGCCCATTGTAATATGATCGCAAAAGCGTTTTTGATTTTTCAGCGAGTTATTCGCGGTCAAAGTTTTCTTAACGGTTTTTAATTTTTTTAATAACTCGTTAACCAATGCTTCGATTCTATTGATTTTTTCGGCATTATTTAGGAAACTTATTTAGCAACAAGACGTAGTGGTCAGTTTTTGAAATTTCAAAAGTGGCATAACGCAAAAGTTCATTTTTTGAAAGTAAGCGCGATTTTTCCCGGTTTTTTCTACGTTCTCATATGTTTTGGAAAAAACACCAATCAGCAGTCTATGCGTTTAATATCAGGCTTCATTTTGCAGAAAAGAAATTTTGGTAATTCCGTACCAAAAAAAAGTTACACCTTTTTTAGTGAAGGCCGGTTGGGGGTTAAAATCAATTTTTTATATTCTTATTTTTTTTCTACTTTACAGCTCAAGAGAACATTAGAGGGAAATATAGAGCATCAGAAGACTAAAATAATGACATATCAATTTTATAAATCGGATGTAAGATTACAAAGTTACAATAAAAAAACTATTTGCGCGGAATTTGGCGTGATAAAACAAAACCAAAATTCGTCCCTTAACCCCCTCAACCATAAGCTTCAAATTTAACGGCTGACTTTTGCAAATTTTTTGATTTAACATGGTTGGGTCATCTAATCGGGTTATTCGTCCCTAAAATGTCCCTTTGTCTCACCTGAAAAAAAATTTATTTTTGTGTTTTTTTGGTATCATTGCATTCAAAAATATTTTGCGCTAAAGTTACAAGCGATAACCACAAAGTATACCCTGTTCGAAAGACAATGAAAATACGCTTCCAAAGACATACAACTTGCGGTGGTAGAGCAAAAACTTTGGTTTTAAAAGTAGATTTTTTATAAGAATTTGTAAAAATCTGGAAAGTTTTATTTTTCCAAAAATTAGCCTATTAAATTGCAAACATTGTAAGCCTAATATTACTAGGATCTGTTGAATACTTTGTTTTTGATAATTTTTTTGAGGTGAAACAAGAGGATATTTTGTGAACGAAAAACTTGGTTAATTGACTCGATCTCGTTAAAAGGAAAAAAATTTGTAAAAGTCCGCCCTTAAATTTGAAGCTTGTGGTTGATAGGGTATCGGGACAATTTTTGTGTTTTTTTATTACGCGAAATACCGCGGAAATAGTTTTTTTATTGTAACTCTGTTATCTTACATCCGATTTTTAAAATTGATATGTCATTTTTTTTAGTCTTGTGGTGCTCTATATTTCCTCCTAACATGCTTTTGAGCTGTAAAGTAGAAAAAAAAATAAAAATATAAAAAAATGATTTTAACCCTCATCCGGCAATCACTAAAAACGTTGTAACTTTTTTTTGGTACGGATTTACCAAAATTTCTTTTCTGCAAAATGAAGCCTGATATTAAGCGCATAGACTGCTGATTGGTATTTTTTCCTAAACATATGACAACGTGGAAAAAAAACGGGGAAAAAGCGCGATGACTTTCAAAAAATTACTTTTGAGTTATGCCACTTTTGAAATTTCAAAAACTGACCACTGCATCTTGTTGCTAAATAAGTTTCCTAAATAATGCCGAAAAAATCAATAGAATCGAAGCATTGGTTACCGAGTTATTCAAAAAAATTAAAAACCGTTAAGAAAACTTTGACCGCGAATAACTCGCTGAAAAATCAAAACTAGCAGAAACGCTTTTACGATCATATTACAATGTTTGTTAGCTTTTAAAATTGATCCATAAACCATACAATATCGAAAAATCGATTTTAGGTGGCCTACTTGAGAAAACTTGACTCACTATGAAAATTTCATAAAGATCGCTTGATTACTTTGGGAGTGCATAAAGGTCACACACACAGACCAGAATAGTGAAAGCGAGAGAACGCATAAATTTTTTGCTCTGAGTTTTCATTGTTTTAAATAGTGAAAGTGATAATAAAAAAAACTTCCAGTGTTTCGTAAGGGAACGAAAGTGCCCACTACAATACCCCATAGTTATATAATCAAACAGCGACAGAGGAAGATAAGTATCTTTGAAAATATATATTTTTCTATATTCCTTTGGTAAAATTGTTCTTTTCTTCGTGCATTCCCTTTGGTGTTCGAAGGAGAAGGCGCCAAAGAGAAGAAAAGAACAAACAGCTGATCGCGAATACATGTTCAGTGAGTGATTAAACTGCACTAATATTCGCCACAAAGTTTGCACTACAAAACTTTTACGATAAAATATAAGCTTAATACTTGCGATATTTAGCTAGGACACGAACCGTGCTGTGTAAAAGCTTAAGCTTTAAGATCGTACACGAAGCTTACGATACGTAGTGCGGACACTAACCAAAGCTTGAAAATTGTAAGTACATATATCGTAAAAGCATATCGTATTTAGCAAAAGATATACTCTAGAGTGCAGAAAAATAGTAGCACTTCAAGTGGTGTATATAAAAATATATTAATAAGTTTTATATATAAGAATAATATCTAATAATAAATCAGCTGTTTTCGACACAAAAACAGGGGGTGTTGCAGACTGCTGGTCTCCAGCAGGTGTCTTAAGCAACACTTTCATGGAGAATACAGCGTCAATTTCTGGGTCAGGGGCAGAAATTCCTGAAGGGAATCCCTTTTCCAGGCGGTCGAGACTAGCGCAGTCTCCTCCGCGCCCAGCTCCCGCAGGTACCGCACCGGTCTCTACAATAGATGTAGAAATGAGCCCAAAAGGGACTCCAAAAGGCGAAAATGCTTTCCAAAGCCTCGGAAAGTTAATAACCGAACTAGATGATTTCGCCAAGAGTGGAAAGCGCTCTATAAATCAGGGGTTTAGGGACCTGGGTGAAGGCAATTAAGGTTTCCTACGACCAGGAAACTGATGAAATATATGGACGAAAAGCCAACACGAAAGATGATAAGCTGTGTCAAACCACCCCTTCTCTGCGGCAACAACAACAACGTTCTAAGAGGAACCGAGAGAGAGTATCCGGTGGTACGCCATCTCCGGAAGCTCTCCCAAAAAAGATGAAGGAAGCTAACAAGACTTCATCCGGAACTTCAGAAGCGACAGAAAAGTGGGCAGATAAAGGCGCGATCACATCCGAAGATGCAATGCCCTGGAAAATTGTTAACAGGCTAAAGCGACAAAAGCCTAAAGCTCCGCGCCCAGACGCAATTATTATCAAAAAGACCGGCGACTTTTCCTATGCCGACATACTAAAATTGGTAAAGAACGAGGACTCGTTAAAGGACATGAATACCTTAGTACGTAAGATCCGCAAAACTGGGAGTGGTGACCTGCTGTTTCAACTCACTAAGCAGTCGGATACTAATACGGTGAAGCTGCAAACAGCTGTCGGACAGGCATTGGCTGGAAAAGCAGAGGTTAAATCGCTGACAGATGAGTCACTTTGTGAAATTCGTGACATAGATGAAGTGAAAACAAGGGAAGAGATCTGCGCCGCAATCAGTTCCGAGCTGCACGATTATGAAGTGAAACCGTCGTGCGTTCGATCAATTAGAAAGGCCTATAGCGGAACTCAAACAGCCACTATTTCCTTGCCAACGGAAATATCTAAGAAGCTATTAGCTAACGGCAAGGTAAGGATAGGCTGGGTTATATGCCGCATACGAATAAAGGTCCCGGCAAAGCGCTGCTTTAAGTGCCTAGACTTCGGCCATATATCGAGGAGCTGCACTATCAAAGACGACACTAAGGATAAGTGTTTCAAATGCGGAGGCGCAGGGCACGTGGCAAAAGCGTGCAAAAGTGCACCGAAATGTATTCTATGCGTTAGGCGTGGCTCCAGTAAAACAGACCATTCCACGGGAGGAAACCAATGCCCAGTATATAAGGAAGCGATTAGAAAGATAAAACCACGATGCGACTTCTGCAGCTTAATTTAAACCATTGCGAAGCCGCACAAGACCTACTGTCGCAAACGGTAATGGAGCTGAAGGCAGACGTATGCTTATTAAGCGAACCATATAAAAGAAGGTCAGCAAACTGGCTGCATGGCACTTGCGTCAAGGTCGCAGTATGGTCCTGCGGACAACAAACTTTGTACGTAGAACCCGCAGTAGTAGAAAATGGGTTCGTCTGCGGAAAAATCGAAGACATCTACGTTTATAGTTGCTACATACCGCTAAGCACCCCTCTCGATATATTTGAGGGAATCGTCGATAAAATAGCAAATGATGCAAGCAGCAGACAGCGTTATATAATCGCAGGCGACTTCAATGCCTGGGCAATTGAGTGGGGCTCACAGAGAACTACACAAAAAGGTAGAGCTCTGCTGGAAGCATTCGCATGCTTAGACGCATTTCTGCTAAACACAGGCAGTGAAAATACTTTTTCGCGAAACGGCTACGGCTCAGTTATTGATATAGCATTCGCCAGCTCTAATCTTTATAGGTTTTCCAAGTCGAAAATAGGCGAATGTTACACTCAGAGTGACCACTTTGCGATATTAATCGATATTACAGCAAGCGCGAGGGAACCTCTAAACAAGGTACCTCGTTTGAAACGGCAAGGTTGGAAAGTCAGCACTTTCGACCTTGAAGTATTCAAGGAAATGTTCCCCAAAACCGGATACAGAGGACGGGCAAACGATATGGCCACTAGAATAATGGGCGATTTACGGGCAGCCTGTGATGCATCTATGTCGAGAAAATTGAAATCCAGGCCATTATCCTCCACTTACTGGTGGAACGAACGCATAAATTCTCTACGGAATAAGTGTATTAGATCAAGGAGACGTTTTCAGCGCTCGAGAGGTAGAACAAATTTCGAAGAACTAAGAACGGAATTCAAATCGGCACGCCGCAATCTAAAAAATGCAATAAAGGAAAGCAAGCGCCAGTGCTTCCTAGAACTCTGTGATGACGCAGAAAACAACCCTTGGGGAACAGCGTATAAGATCGTTACTAAAAGGCTAAAAAACAGCAAAGAATCAACACCAACGTGCCCTATATTCGTGGAAAAGATAGTAACTATTCTCTTTCCCACCCAAAGGGAACTAGTCTCTCCAATATCAAAGGCCATACTCCACACTTTCAGCGAAGTAACGGAGGAAGAGGTTCTCCAAGCAGCAAACGGACTAAAAGAACGCAAAGCTCCTGGCCCGGACGCAGTGCCTAACAAAGTACTTAAAGCAGCTTTCAACAATGCGACATCTGACTTCACAAGGTTATTTAATATATGCCTATCAGAAGGTACCTTTCCACGGATATGGAAACATCAAAAACTAGTATTACTACCTAAGCCTGGTAAAGACATTGCACTACCATCAGCTACAGGCCTATATGCTTGCTTGACTCGGCTGGCAAAATACTAGAAAGAGTCATATATAATCGCCTCGAAAGTGAAGTTCTGGCGGCAGGTGGCATATCCGAAAACCAGTTCGGCTTTAGGAAGGGGAGATCCACCGTACACGCTGTAAAAAAAGTAGCTCTTCTTCTTCTTCTTCTTCTTGATTGGCGCTTAACCGTCTAGACGATTCTGGCCGAGTCCAACAGAGCGCGCCAATTGCTTCTGTTTCGTGCAGCATGGCGCCACTTGGGAACACCTAGGGAGGCAGCATCGCTGTCCACCTGATTTTCCCAACGCAGTGGAGGTCTCCCTTTTATTTTGCGTTCAGCGGGTTTCGATAGAAATGCTTTCTTAGCCGGAGCGCCTTCGTCCATTCTCACGACATGACCTGCCCAACGCAGCCGCTGGATCTTTATTCGCTGAACAATGTCGATGTCTGTGTAAAGCTCGTACAGCTCATCGTTAAATCTCCGTCGATACTCGCCCACGCCAACACGCAAAGGTCCATAAATCTTACGAAGAACTTTTCTCTCGAATACTCCAAGTGCCATCTCATCTGATTTTGAAATTGTCCATGCTTCTGCGCCGTACATGAGGACTGGAACGATGAGCGTCCTGTAGAGTGTGATTTTTGTTTGTCGAGAGAGGACTTTACTTTTCAGTTGCCTACTTAGTCCGAAGTAGCATTTATTGGCAAGCGTGATTCTTCGTTGGATCTCCGTGCTGACATCATTCTTGGTGTTAATGCTGGTTCCCAGATAGACGAAGTCCTTAACAGTTTCGAATTTGTAGCTATCAACATTGACGTGGCTGCCAAGGCGTGCTGTTTCTTTGTGTGATGACAGGAGGTACTTCGTCTTGTCCTCGTTGACCGCCAAACCCATTTTCTTAGCCTCTTTATCCAGCTTGGAGAAGGCAGAACATACGGCGCGCGTGTTAGTGCCAATGATGTCGATGTCATCGGCGTACGCCAGCAGTTGCACACTCTTGTGATATAAGATGCTTCCTGTATGGTTAAGTTCTGCAGCTCGTATTATCTTTTCCAGCATCAAATTGAAGAAGTCGCACGAAAGAGAGTCACCTTGTCTGAAACCTCGTTTGGTCTCGAACGGCTCGGAGAGGTCCTTCCCAATTCTGACGGAGCTGGTGGTGTTAGTCAATGTCATTTGGCATAGCCGTATAAGTTTAGCAGGGAAACCAAATTCAGACATTGCGGCATACAGGCAATTCCTATTCGTGCTATCAAAAGCGGCTTTAAAATCGACAAAGAGATGGTGTGTGTCGGATCCTTTTTCATGGGTTTTTTTTCCAATATTTGTCGTATTGTGAAGATCTGGTCGATGGTAGATTTACCAGGTCTGAAGCCACACTGATAAGGTCCAATCAGATTGTTGACGATAGGCTTCAGTCTTTCGCACAATACACTTGCTAAGACCTTATATGCGATATTCAGGAGGCTTATCCCACGATAATTGGCGCGTACTGTGGAGTCTCCTTTTTTGTGGATTGGGCAGAGCACACTTAAGTTCCAATCGTCGGGCATGCGCTCGTCCGACCATATTCTGCATAGGAGTTGATGCATGCTCCTTATCAACTCTTCGCCACCATGTTTGAATAGCTCGGCTGGCAAGCCGTCAGCGCCCGGGGCCTTGTTATTCTTAAGCCTAGATACTGCTATTCGCACTTCGTCATGATCAGGTGGTGGAACATGCCTACCATCATCTGCTATTGGGGATTCGGGTCGTACATCTTCTCCTTCCGCACTTTCACTGTTGCCATTATCTAGCAAGGAGGAGAAGTGATCCCTCCACAACTTAAGTATGCTCTGGACATCAGTTACCAGATCACCGTTATCATTCCGGCAGGAATTTGCCCCGGTCTTGAAACCTTCAGTCATCCGCCTGATTTTTTGGTAGAATTTTCGAGCATCGTTCCTACCCGCCAGCATCTCGAGCTCTTCACACTCGCGCCTTTCAGCCTCCCTTTTCTTCTTTCGAAAAAGGCGCCTCTCTTCCTTCTTCGCTCAAAAAGTAGCTCAAGACGCTATAAGTGGCACAGGATGGCTGGCAGGAGCTAAAGAGTACTGCCTAATAGTTACCCTATATATAAAAAATGCGTTCAACACTGCAAGCTGGGCGAAAATCTTGGATGCCCTAGACCGCATTGGGATTTCACATTATTTGAGAAGGGTCGTACGAAGTTACTTTGAAAATCGGACTTTGGAGTACGAAACGTCAGCAGGCATAAGGAACATGGAGGTCACTGGTGGCGTTCCACAAGGTTCAGTGCTTGGCCCCTTGCTGTGGAACATCATGTATGACGGGGTTTTACGTCTTAGATTTCCGGAAGGCGTGAAAATATTCGGTTTTGCAGACGATATCGCGCTGGTAGTTACTGCTAAACATATAGACGATATACGTACAAAAACTGAAGAAAGTATAACTTGCGTTCAAAGGTGGCTAAATGAAAACGGCTTACAGCTTGCAGAGCAAAAAACGGAGTCAGTACTCATATCAGTAGGAAAAAAGTAGAACATACTACAATAAATATTGGAAGCCACGACATCGTCACTCTTCCAGCCATCAAGTACCTCGGTATTATGTTGGATAGGAGACTATCATTTAAAAACCACCTTGAGTATGCAAACGTAAAGGCCTCAAAAACAGTAACATCACTAACGCGCATATTGCTGAATTCGCGGGGACCAAAGCAGCGACGGCGACAGCTTCTTGCGAGCGTCGTAAAGAGTCAAATCCTCTACGGCGCTCCCGTGTGGCACCACGCTAGAGAGCGTCAATCGTACTTCCGGGGCATTAACTCCACTTACCGTCTGTGTGCACTACGAGTGTGCTGCGCGTTTAAAACCGTGTCGGATGAGGCCGCGCTAGTTATTTCTGGGCTATACCCCATAGACATACTGGAAGAAGAAGCTGCAATGATCGCACAAAACAGAGCCGAACGCTCAGGGGCGCGAGAGGCCAGCATACAAAGCTGGCAGCTCTGGTGGAGCAACACCACGAAAGGACGCTGGACTCACATATGTATACCAGACTTGAGGCTCATGCAGAAGTCGATTTCTACTTGACTCAGTTCTTAACTGGGCACGGCTGTTTCAAGGCTTATCTCTACCGTTTTAAGCACGAGTTAAATCCTACATGTGACCACTTTGGAGGGCAAGCAGATGAGGATGTGCATCACGTTTTCTTTGAGTGTCCAAGCACCGCAGAATATGTGGAAGGGACTATTCACCTGAGTCGCTCGTAAAGCACATGCTAGAAAGCAGTTCAAAGTGGATCGCAGCGGCGACATAATTGCAGGCACGATGAAAACACTGAGGAGCCTAGAGAGACTACGACGAACCAGTGGCGACTAAAGGAGCGCAGGAGCTCGGCCTCCGGCATCCGTCATCGCGTATGGTGCGGATCTTTGGCCTCCGCAGACCACCTAACATTGAGCACTTCGAGTGGAACGGATGCGTACAGGAGCTCGGCCTTCTGCATCCGTTACGGATACGTACAGAAGCTAGGCCTCCTGCATCCGTCATCGCGCGTGGTGCGGAGCTTTGACCCCCGCAGACCACCTAAAATTGTGAACTTTGAATGAAACGGATACGTACAGGAGCTAGGCCTCCTGCATCCGTCATCGCGAGTGGTGCGGAGCTTTGGCCCCCGCAGACCACCTAACATTGTGAACTTTGAATGAAACGGATACGTACAGGAGCTAGGCCTCCTGCATCCGTCGTCGCGCGTGGTGCAGAGCTTTGGCCTCTGCAGACCACCTAAAATTGAACACTTAGAGTGGAACGGATACGTACAGGAGCTCGTCCTCCTGCATCCGTTATGGACGGATACGTACAGGAGTTAAGCCTCCTGCATCCGTCAATGCGCGTGGTACGGAGCTTTGGCCTCCGCAGACCACCTAACACTGACCACTTTTATAAAAACAAAGAAAAAAAAAAAAAAAATATATATGGGTGAAGCCTTTTAAGGCAGACTGAGGGCAATAACGCGACCATTACGGACTGCGAGCCTAGTGCTCAACCCACCTCCCGACGGTAGCTTGACGGTAGTACCGGGGGGTTCGGTACGATGACAGTAGGAGGTTTAGTTCGGGTTAGAGTCCCACACTGGCGGGGTAAAGGCTTTCGATGCTTCCTCCTCGTAAAAAAAAAAACACACACACACACATATATATTCATTCATTAATTAATTTTTATATAATTTATAAGCCTGGCTTATTTTATTTTTGTCCTAATTTGCTTTTAAATAAATGAAATATAATTTTTTGTTGTTTAGCTTATAAGAATAAAGACTGAATTGCAATCATATTTTAAATATTGGCATTTTTATTTAATTTGTGGATATACAACACTTTGATCTACTGAAAAGACTTAAGTGTTCTAAAATATTAGGTAGTGGCAGAGTGCAGTACAATATATCAGCAATTATAGTATTACTTTAATAACAAAACTACTTTTTCTCTGTCAACATTCACCACCTTGGTTTAAGCTAGAACAGTTCTTATTTAATACTTTCTGGCATTGTTATACATGAATACTAAAATATTTACTGACATTGTGAACTTAAAGCCCGTCTCCACATAACTTGTTTCACCAACAAAACATCTAGCAAAACATCTCGCTAAATAACCCGTCTCCACGTGGCCAATCGTGATTCAGTTTGACATTTCTCTTTCTTGTTCTTCTTAAATGTTTGTATGTTTGCTTATTTTTGCGTCTTTGTTTTGGTCTGTGTGAGATTACGATAGATTTTCGATACAAAATTAGAGAAGACATCGATATCATCGAGGTTGGCAAGATGATTCAGAATGAAACAGTGTTTCAATCTTCACTCGCTCTCAGAAATTTGTATGGAAATTGGCGAGTTTCGGCACTGGTTTCCGTGTCGAAACAAGATTGAGAGAGAAAATGCAGAAAAAAAGAGCGAAACACGTTATGTGGAGACATGGTATTAGCCCACAGAAGATGTTTACGCAGCACAGCCGGTTCGTTGTTATATGTAAAAAATGATGTATGTACGTTAGGGTGGTCCCAAAATGGATGGAGACAAATTTTATAACATAATTCCTCAACCTCATCCCCTAGGTCGATGCTAATATAAAGTGAGTTCTCGTGGCAGTGATCCAGATCCGTATACAAATTTTGCAAGGAAATGCAACAATTTTGTGGTTCTGATGTAGGGGGTGAGACCAACGAAAATAGTTAATTTGATTTTAAGGACCGCCCTAATGTACATACAAACTTAAAGAGCACTTCCAATATTGTTTGTTATTGACTGTGCCGCAACAGTATACTGCGACGACACCGTTGATGTCGTATCAATCTCAATAGGCTCTAAGAGGCCGTGCACAATTGGCTTTGTCTGCTCCAACTTTGATAGAAGAAACCTTAAAGCAAAGCAAAATTCCAGATGCTTGCTACAATTAACACTTTGACAATTTCCACTTCACTTCTTTGTTTTAATTTATAAACCTGATTTTTGGTAAAATATTTGGGGAATTTGCTTTTTTCTGCTTATTCGAATGTTATTTTTTACTTTTCTCTGTTCAATTCTCACGAAATTGCGCGAAATCGCTAAAATAAGTGTAGATATACACACACACACAAGGGGAGATGTTTGTCAAAGTGTAAAAAAGTTGAAACATGGCTAACTTTATACCTTGCTTTACTCGCTTCACCTCAATTGTGAACATGTCCCTTTGAAAAGCACATGCTGAACGAAACTGTCAAAGCAAAACTCTGAAGCAAAGCGAGGTAGAAGTCAATTGTGCACGGGCTCTAACACTTCATATTCAATGGTTGTGTTTGCTTTGAAATGAATGCATACATTATGCAAAGCACAACATACATTTACTATTCTTGCTGCTTTTGTGGGTGTGTAGTGAAGTTCCCGAGCACCAAGGATACATCTCCACCTGTTTTTTAGTACACCATTGGTACGCTCAATAATATTGCGACATTTTGCATGTGCTTCATTAAGTTTCATTGCCACTGACCCTTCCTCTGGCGATCTATGTGGTGTCAAGAGCCACGGCTCCAATGGATAGCCAGCATCTCCTAAGGATAAGAAAAATATTAGATATGCAGAAAAGTGCATTATAAAATAACAAATTACCCAAAAGCCAGAAATTCTTCACACCTCGCAAGTACTCTCCCTCAAAATGACTACGCAAGTCGCTAGTATTCCAAATTAAAGAATCGTGGCACGCACCAGGATGCGAAGCGTCTACGTAGCGAATTCTCATTTCGTTGTCACACAGCTGAATACATGTAAACATATAATTATGGAGATATGTACATATGTAAAAATGCAAATATTCAAAAGCTTAACTTACAAGCATAACGTTTAAACTGTAGTTCCCTTTTCGATTGTAATAAAGGTGTGCGTTTTGTGGTGGAGAAATTATATTAACATGGGTGCCATCAATGCATCCAACGACACCAGGAATACCATGTTTTACGAAAAACGCAAGGGCTATTTTTCTGTTCTCGTCGTTGGGGTCACATACTTTTATCCACTGTGGACACAAATTTTTTTCAAAAACGTTTAAAACCTCTGTGAGGACTTTGCTGAAACTCGACTGCGCTAAGGAGACATCGGAATCCTTTCCAACACCGGTTTGGTAGCTGCCTTCTGCTAAAAATCGCAAAGTTCCACTTAATTTTATAATTGGAGATACAGCAAACTGTTTTTTTTGCCGGTTCAACAGCCGCTGTAAATACTTCCAACAGGTATTGGAATGCTGGTTTATTCATTCTGTAGTACTTTTCAAATCTACAAAATTTGTAACGAAAAGGTCTTTTTTTATTTACACCGACAAGTAACACACTTTCAACTTACAAGGATTGGGGCAATTCAAGCGGATTCGTGCTATCTCGTAGTTGTCTTCGCGCAATCCTCTGTGAGACAACTCCATGCTCCAACACCGGTTTGGTAGCTGCCTTCTGCTAAAAATCGCAAAGTTCCACTTAATTTTATAAATGGAGATACAGCAAACTGTTTTTTTGCCGGTTCAACAGCCGCTGTAAATACTTCCAACAGGTATTGGAATGCTGGTTTATTCATTCTGTAGTACTTTTCAAATCTACAAAATTTGTAACGAAAAGGTCTTTTTTTATTTACACCGACAAGTAACACACTTTCATCTTACAAGGATTGGGGCAATTCAAGCGGATTCGTGCTATCTCGTAGTTGTCTTCGCGCAATCCTCTATGACACAACTCCATGCTCCACCTCCTCTGCTACCAAATGAAATGCGATGGAATGCATATTTTTGCAAATTTAATCTTTTTTTCTGATTTTTATAAAATAAATAAACGTATGTGCCTATATATTTATATTTGTGTCGCAACGAGAAATGTCAAATTAGAGCAAAACAGCTGATTCGAAGTTCGAAATTCCTCCTCCCTGTTTTTTGTTGAAAATTATTTTCCTGGGGAATTTATAATTGGAGGATTTTTCTCCCGGGAAAAACAAAACATATGGGGAATGCACTCCCAGGGAATATTTAGAATTGGGATGATTATAAAATGTTCTTATGCGCTCTATGCAATTTTAAATTTTACATAGTTCACAGAAAATTAATTAATTATTTACCACATGTTTATACTATTGTTTCATTAATCAGATTTTCCTGTCTCTTTCCATTTTTATAATTTGAGCGTAAGACAACAATGTCTATTAATATTCCCAACGCACACTAATAGAATTTTATAGTAGCAAATTTACTAGGGCACGAATAAAATCTACTTTTTTGAGATAGTTTCATGGGAAAAGTGCTTGAGGCATTTTATTCCGAAAGTTTTGGTAATTTTTTTCTGTGTGTCATGGCAATCGCATCCCATCTCGCTTGTGTTATTGCTAGCGTCACACCAGAATATAGACATCCAAATAACAGTAAAATCACGCCACTCAACAAGCGGCAGTCACGCCACTTTTACGCTGAGACATATCGAGGCGAGGCGACGCGACCTGGCGACAGCGACAGTCTCTGGACGTAAGAACGTCGGTCCGAGTTCAGCGATTAAAGTTATTAAGTTACAATAAAAGGTTTTCTTTTGCTTAGATCATAAATTTTCAATGTAAAACAATAAGTTAAACAACTAAAATTATTAATGTAATGCATTAGACTTTCATTACGTTTGATTGCGTATAAAAACTTCTGTTTTTTTTTTTTGCAAAGTTCGTCAGATTTATTTAGTTGTCATGATTTTCATATTTCATAATCTAGTGGCAACTTGTCGTCATCACCAAAATTAGAAATCAGTCTAAGTTGATGACAACGTAATTTTGTCGTTGGACGACGCCGCGACGCATAGTCTTTGTTATAATTGCTTCCATAAGAGCGCATAGATTTTAATCGTGACAGAATGTCGTTGACGTAGTGTCTTGTCGTTACGTTTTGATTCTGTTCTCACCATTATGCACTACACTACACCACGGTATATATATTGAGACGGTAATGCCAGTAGGCGGAAATGTCAAATACTGCTTACGTCACAGGACCAATAAAGTAGGGATGGGCAAATTGGAAAAATATATCGATATATATTGTATCGATATTTAAAAAAACATCGATTTATGCCGTGTAAAAACATCGATATATCAATATATCGAAAGGGCTGGCTTCACATTAAGGAACCACGTCCCGCGAAAAACCACTTCCTCACGGGGCTAGAGGTGCTCTCACAGATCTCAAAACTGGAATCCAAACTTGCCGCAGACTTATAGTTTACAAGATATTTGTTGTTAAAATTGGATGGATCTACAGATATTCTACGAATCCTGAAGTATAAACATAAAAATCATTAAGAATTGCTTGAAGAAGAAAGTAATGTAAATTCAAGCACCCGGACATTATGGTTATACCACTTCTTAAAAAATGTTCTGCTGTTAAATTCGAAGCGAATCAGAAATGTATGAAAAATATCGAATTTGGCTCGAAATGGCAAAAAATTATCGATTATCGATGCACGGTAGTTCAAAATATCGTCGATATTATCGGCTGTACTATTTTAAAAATATCGATATATTGATATATCGATATATATCGCCCAACCCTACAATAAAGCCGCGAACAACCAAACAAACAGCTGTGCCAATTGCAAAAGGAAATGACGTATGAGGACCTGATACTTTTTTCTAAAACGGAAAGAAATATGGTGGCCAGCGAACTGACATGACCTTTTAATTGGATCATGACACTACACCACTGTCATGCCACACATAAACGAAAAGAAACGGGATTCTTCCAGGCTAATAAGAATATATGTGCATGTGGGCCCGCGTCGTCGACGCCGCACATCAGTCAGCGCTCTGCTAGCGCAGTCATTTGTATGAGCTAAAGGACTTCTACTTCCCCCCCCCTCCCCCCAATTTTCATTAAATATTTGCAAGGAGGAAAAAGAGGTGAAAAACGTGTATAGCAGTGGTACGAAAAGTCAAAGGACTGTTCAAATCGGCAATCATACGCTGAACGGCAGCACCAAATCTAGCGAATCGTTTGCATACATATGTATGTATGCATGTGTCAACATATGCCTCTATGGTACATCGTCAACGTAGCTGTCTCTGTCAGCACTGACGCCTTCCACCTCGGTTTCACTGCCGCTCCTTGCTCGTTTCGGTGATTTAATGCGAAAACAGAACGTAGGAAACTGCACAACAATAGCAACAGCAATAACTATCACACCAACAACCACCGCCAAGTGCCAGCGAGGTACCATAACAACAACAACAGCCGAATATTTTGCCACCACAACAACAACAGTAATCAGCGAAAAATTGTCGCTGCAACAACAACGGCAAACAGCAAAAAAGTTAAGCCTCCTGCATCCGTCAATGCGCGTGGTACGGAGCTTTGGCCTCCGCAGACCACCTAACACTGACCACTTTTATAAAAACAAAGAAAAAAAAAAAAAAAATATATATGGGTGAAGCCTTTTAAGGCAGACTGAGGGCAATAACGCGACCATTACGGACTGCGAGCCTAGTGCTCAACCCACCTCCCGACGGTAGCTTGACGGTAGTACCGGGGGGTTCGGTACGATGACAGTAGGAGGTTTAGTTCGGGTTAGAGTCCCACACTGGCGGGGTAAAGGCTTTCGATGCTTCCTCCTCGTAAAAAAAAAAACACACACACACACATATATATTCATTCATTAATTAATTTTTATATAATTTATAAGCCTGGCTTATTTTATTTTTGTCCTAATTTGCTTTTAAATAAATGAAATATAATTTTTTGTTGTTTAGCTTATAAGAATAAAGACTGAATTGCAATCATATTTTAAATATTGGCATTTTTATTTAATTTGTGGATATACAACACTTTGATCTACTGAAAAGACTTAAGTGTTCTAAAATATTAGGTAGTGGCAGAGTGCAGTACAATATATCAGCAATTATAGTATTACTTTAATAACAAAACTACTTTTTCTCTGTCAACATTCACCACCTTGGTTTAAGCTAGAACAGTTCTTATTTAATACTTTCTGGCATTGTTATACATGAATACTAAAATATTTACTGACATTGTGAACTTAAAGCCCGTCTCCACATAACTTGTTTCACCAACAAAACATCTAGCAAAACATCTCGCTAAATAACCCGTCTCCACGTGGCCAATCGTGATTCAGTTTGACATTTCTCTTTCTTGTTCTTCTTAAATGTTTGTATGTTTGCTTATTTTTGCGTCTTTGTTTTGGTCTGTGTGAGATTACGATAGATTTTCGATACAAAATTAGAGAAGACATCGATATCATCGAGGTTGGCAAGATGATTCAGAATGAAACAGTGTTTCAATCTTCACTCGCTCTCAGAAATTTGTATGGAAATTGGCGAGTTTCGGCACTGGTTTCCGTGTCGAAACAAGATTGAGAGAGAAAATGCAGAAAAAAAGAGCGAAACACGTTATGTGGAGACATGGTATTAGTCCACAGAAGATGTTTACACAGCACAGCCGGTTCGTTGTTATATGTAAAAAATGATGTATGTACGTTAGGGTGGTCCCAAAATGGATGGAGACAAATTTTATAACATAATTCCTCAACCTCATCCCCTAGGTCGATGCTAATATAAAGTGAGTTCTCGTGGCAGTGATCCAGATCCGTATACAAATTTTGCAAGGAAATGCAACAATTTTGTGGTTCTGATGTAGGGGGTGAGACCAACGAAAATAGTTAATTTGATTTTAAGGACCGCCCTAATGTACATACAAACTTAAAGAGCACTATCAATATTGTTTGTTATTGACTGTGCCGCAACAGTATACTGCGACGACACCGTTGATGTCGTATCAATCTCAACAGGCTCTAACACTTCATATTCAATGGTTGTGTTTGCTTTGAAATGAATGCATACATTATGCAAAGCACAACATACATTTACTATTTTTGCTGCTTTTGTGGGTGTGTAGTGAAGTTCCCGAGCACCAAGGATACATCTCCACCTGCTTTTTAGTACACAATTGCTACGCTCAATAATATTGCGACATTTTGCATGTGCTTCATTAAGTTTCATTGCCACTGACCCTTCCTCTGGCGATCTAGGTGGTGTCAAGAGCCACGGCTCCAATGGACAGCCAGCATCTCCAAGGATAAGTAAAATATTAGATATGCAGAAAAGTGCATTATAAAATAACAAATTACCCAAAAGCCAGAAATTCTTCACACCTCGCAAGTACTCTCCCTCAAAATGACTACGCAAGTCGCTAGTATTCCAAATAAAAGAATCGTGACACGCACCAGGATGCGAAGCGTCTACGTAGCGAATTCTCATTTCGTTGTCACACAGCTGAATACATGTAAACATATAATTATGTAGATATGTACATATGTAAAAATGCAAATATTCAAAAGCTTTAACTGTAGTTCCCTTTTCGATTGTAAAAAAGGTGTGCGTTTTGTGGTGGAGAAATTATACTAACATGGGTGCCATCAATGCATCCAACGACTAATATAATACCATGTTTTACGAAAAACGCAAGGGCTATTTTTCTGATGTATTGTGGAACGATCTTCCGTCATCCCTTGTCAAGTTTGGTTTGGAGACAAACCGGCTTCGGCTAATATGCGCCATTTTCGGTGTCTTTTTTCGTTCTGAGTTATTTTGTGTAAGTTGGATAGTACTTATAGTAACTAGCAGGATCCACCAATACAGGTCGGCTCTTCAGATCAGCTGACTTCTTCTTAGCTATCCAATTTCTCTGCTTCTGCATATTCTATACATACATTCGTGTTTACTATTGGTCAAATTCTTCGTTCTCTGAGTTTCTCCATCATTCGCTCGTGAGCTGAATGTCAAATTATTTCGTTCTCCTTTCAGTTTTGACATTCCGTTTGACATTCAGCTCACGGCATGTTTGTGTGTATGTACCATGGACCGACCTGGTAATTGGATCATGGTAACTAGCTTTAGTGATGGGCGAGTCCGAGATGTTTTATTCGATTCTCTCGATTGTTGAAACATCTCGAATGCTCTCGATGGTTTTCATTCGTATTCGAGTCAAGTCGTAAATGGCCGTTAGTCGAAACAATCGCTAAAACATCTCGGACTCGCCAATGATTCCTCTCGTTTTCAAAGCAACCCTACATTTCGGACTCGCTGCAAAAAATATATAACATTTTTGTTGCCCGCTTGAATATCAAAATTGCTTAAAAAAGCATACAGAGTAGTGGTACAAATCTATTGCCGTTGTTGCTGCTCGTAAAACTAATTTGTTTCGTAAGCGTCTCACTTCAAAAAATTTATTAATGTTTAAATAACACTGCTCTACAGCCAAAAAATACTCTAAACGCGACCATCCTATCTATATGTAAAATCGGTCGCTGATTCCGAAAATCGGGTTCATTTTTAATTCTATGGGAAGGTTTTTGAGATATCGGCAATTTACCGTTATTTGGCCAATGGCTCCACTTAATCCTGTATATCTCTTTACCGCAGTGAGATATCTTCCTTGAGGTAAAACCAAACGAAAGAAAATTAAATTTCCTTTTCATGGCACCTATAACATTTTTCTCTAACTCTTATAGTTTCTGAAATATTGACGATTCAATTTGAATTTTTTCGATTTTTTACGATTTTTTGAAGAAAAAATTGACTTTGTCAGGCAATATCTTTAAAGCCAATGTTTTCACCTTCGGTTTTACTCCTTTACGTGAAGCTCCATTCTATTACCAAAAAAATAAGCTATCAACGAAGAAAATCCGTGGTAAAATGGAAAAGTTATAGGCGATCATATAAATACAGCCAAACCGCGCAATGCCGCTATACGGCACATTCTATGCATATTGTACCAATACCTAAACAGCTGCAGTAGCAGCACATTGGCAGCGCAGTAGATACAAGCCCATTTACGGGTATAACATGCATAAAATATACCCGTGCAGAGGCATTGCGCGACTTAGCTGAATTTACTTGATCGCCTATAACTTTTCCATTTTACCATGGATTTTCATCGTTGATAGCTTATATTTTTCCCAATAGAATAGAGCTTCAGGTAAAGGAGTAAAACCGAAGGTGAAAACATTGGTTTTAAAGATATTGCCTGACAAAATCAATTTTTTATTCAAAAAATCGTAAAAAATCGAAAAAATTCAAAATGAATCGTCAATATTTCATAAACTATAAGAGTTAGAGAAAAATGTTATAGGAGCCATAAAAAGGAAATTTAATTTTCTTTCGTTTGGTTTCACCTCAAGGAAGATATCTCACTGCGGTAAAGAGATAAACAGGATTAAGTGGAGCCATTGGCCAAATAACGGTAAATTGCCGATATCTCAAAAACCTTCCCATAGAATTAAAAATGAACCCGATTTTCGGAATCAGCGATCGATTTTACATATAGATAAGATAGTCACGTCCAAAGTACAGACAAAAAATTTCATTTTGTGATCCAGTGTAATTAATTGTATTTATTATGCACGACACTCTCTAATTGTGATTGCAAAAATATAGACGCTGCATTATAGCATATTTTTCAATTTGGTTCATTTATTTATGTATTTGCCTCACTTCCATTAACAATCCTACTTTCTTCATCAACAACCCTCATTCAGTTTATTTTATCAACTAAAACAAATCATCAAAACAACAGCCGGCCCGCCGACTCGGAACATTCGCAAAAACATCTCGCTTGTGTAGTCGAGATGTCATCGAAACAACCTCCGACTCGCCGACTCGGAAAAATCGCAAAAACATCTCGGTTGTGTAGTCGAGATGTCATCGAAACAACCTCCGACTCGCTGACTCGGAACAATCGCAAAAACATCTCGATTGTGTAGTCGAGGAGCGAGTCAACTTTTGACTCGATTGTGATTTTGCAACGATGGCGATTCTCTCGATCATCTAAACATCTCGGACTCGCCCAACACTAACTAGCTTTCCTGCTTGCCCAGAATGGTGTGGCTGTAGTACGTAGTAAGAGCTGTCAAAAGTTAAAACAGTACAATTGCATTGCAATGCCCACAATGTGTAGCTGTGTCTGTAGCGTGTAGTTGTGGCTGTAGTAGAAGTAGAGTTAACTTTAACTTTGTAGCGCGCTACAGTGTGACAGCTCAATTTTTTAATGACGGAAATTCGAAATCAAGGACGAAGAAACGGAAAAATGATGACATATATGAGATACACTGCGCTACACCATTGTGTTCACATTTTCGAGCGTTGCCACAAAATCAGTCATCAGCTGATGTAGTAAGCTATGTAGTCCGTAGCTGTAGTACAACATTCTGGGCAAGCAGTTCATCGTCATCATATTCCTACCCTGTCGGAAAAACAAGCAACCAAAAAGCTATTTTTCTGTTCTCGTCGTTGGTGTCACATACTTTTATCCACTGTGGACACAATTTTTTTTTTCAAAAACGTTTAAAACCTCTGTGAGGACTTTGCTGAAACTCGACTGCGCTAAGGAGACATCGGAATCCTTTCCAACACCGGTTTGGTAGCTGCCTTCTGCTAAAAATCGCAAAGTTCCACTTAATTTTATAATTGGAGATACAGCAAACTGTTTTTTTTGCCGGTTCAACAGCCGCTGTAAATACTTCCAACAGGTATTGGAATGCTGGTTTATTCATTCTGTAGTACTTTTCAAATCTACAAAATTTGTAACGAAAAGGTCTTTTTTTATTTACACCGACAAGTAACACACTTTCAACTTACAAGGATTGGGGCAATTCAAGCGGATTCGTGCTATCTCGTAGTTGTCTTCGCGCAATCCTCTGTGAGACAACTCCATGCTCCACCTCCTCTGCTACCAAATGAAATGCGATGGAATGCATATTATTTTGCAAATTTAATCTTTTTTGCTGATTTTCATAAAATAAATAAACGTATGTGCCTATATATTTATATTTGTGTCGCAACGAGAAATGTCAAATTAGAGCAAAACAGCTGATTCGAAGTTCGAAATTCCTCCTCCCTGTTTTTTGTTGAAAATTATTTTCCTGGGGAATTTATAATTGGAGGATTTTTCTCCCGGGAAAAACAAAACATATGGGGAATGCACTCCCAGGGAATATTTAGAATTGGGATGATTATTTTTTTTGGGGGAAGAAGTGCTGATCCTGAAACAATTTTTTTTGTTTTTTTTTTTTGAGCATCCAATATATTTTGCGAACTGTATAAGTAAAATACATCTAACAATTTTGTGGTTCGTTAAAATTAGTACTTAATAGGCCTTTTTCTTCAAGCGCATATACATCTGCGTTTGCGCTTAAAAAAACGCACATCCGCAATTGTGTATAGTCCATGAAAACACTTGGCAGCACTGCTCCACAAATGTCAAATTATAAGAAAAAGTTTGCAGAACTATACAGATGCATATTTATTTTAATTGTTTACGGAAAAAGTGAAAAATGCAAGCGGTAAGAAAAGCTTTCGTAAATGAAACAATCTATATATATAAAAATGGTGTAAAAAATGTTACTAACCTCATCAGATGAGAACGGCTGGGCCGATTTCTGTAAAACTTTTTGTCAATTGTTCGTATTCTCGAGGAGATGGTTCGTACGGAAGAAAATTTTGGAAAATCCCTCCGGAAAAGTCCGAAAATTGGAAAAATCGGTGGTATGTGCGTATGTGTGCATCTGTGGATGTGTGTCCTCTATAAATTCCCAAAGTAACCAACCGTTCTTTATGAAATTTTCACAGTAGATTCATGTGGTGTTAGTGCACATAGTAGGGTATACAGAATTTCGAAAAATTGGGAGCTTCCCGGAATACAGGCCTAAATGAGGACCCAGATCGATCCACCAAGCCTTCGAGCAATATTGGTATCAAATGAAAGGTGCTTAACAGGCCTTCAACATAAAGTTATTTTTATTGCGATACATAGGCCGGGTTCCCAGATATGGGTTAAAACGTGGGACCGAGTGACCCTGGAAAGTTTCTGAGCGATATTGGTATCAAATGAAAGCTGTTGAGGAGGACTTCAGCAAAGAGCTTTTTAAATAGTGATGCCTAGGCCGGGTTCCAAGATTTGGGTCAAAGCGTGGACCCGGATAACCCCTGAATGTTTTCGAGCGATATTGGTAGAAAATGAAAAGCGTTGAGCAGGCTTCCACATACAGCTATTTTCATTGTGATTTCTAAGGCTGTTTCCCAGAGATGGCTAAAGTAGTGGGCCCGGATGGTGATGGACGGTCCCGGTAAGGTAAAGGTAGGTAGCTATAGAGATAGGGGTAGGGATAGGGATAGGGATTGGGATAGAGATAGGGATAGGGATAGGTATAGGTATAGGGATAGGGATAGGGATAGGGATAGGGATAGGGATAGGCATAGGCATAGGCATAGGCATAGGCATAGGCATAGGCATAGGCATAGGCATAGGCATAGGCATAGGCATAGGCATAGGCATAGGCATAGGCATAGAAATAGGCATAGGCATAGGCATAGGCATAGGCATAGGCATAGGCATAGGCATAGGCATAGGCATAGGCATAGGCATAGGCATAGGCATAGGCATAGGCATAGGCATAGGCATAGGCATAGGCATAGGCATAGGTATAGGCATAGGCATAGGCATAGGCATATGCATAGGCATAGGCATAGGCATAGGCATAGGCATAGGCATAGGCATAGGCATAGGCATAGGCATAGGCATAGGCATAGGCATAGGCATAGGCATAGGCATAGGCATAGGCATAGGCATAGGCATAGGCATAGGCATAGGCATAGGCATAGGCATAGGCATAGGCATAGGCATAGGCATAGGCATAGGCATAGGCATAGGCATAGGCATAGGCATAGGCATAGGCATAGGCATAGGCATAGGCATAGGCATAGGCATAGGCATAGGCATAGGCATAGGCATAGGCATAGGGATAGGGATAGAGATAGGAATGGGGATAGGGATAAGGATAGGGATAGGGATAGGGATAGGGTTAGGGATAGGGATAGGGATAGGGATAGGGATAGGGATAGCGATAGCGATAGCGATAGCGATAGCGATAGCGATAGGGATAGGGATAGGGATAGGGATAGGGATATGGATAGGGATTGAGATAGTGATAGGGATCGGGGGAAGTAGGTTTGTCGCGGCGAATATAACTATAACTTTTATTCAGAGAATAGACAATTTTTTGTTATTCGCAGTCATTAAGATGGACTCTAAGATAATGGTTAGCAATACGGTAATCAAAGACTTTTCTTTAGGCTTCATAAAATAAGTTTTAGCAGCACAACGTCTGCCGGGTTAGCTAGTTTTAAATAATTTAATAAATTCAACGAACTCTTATTTGTTTTCAGAAATCCGAAAACGTATTGCAAGATATAAACCAAGTCTTACAAATTGTTGAGTTGGCCGACGAGGTAACTTCTTCGAGTTCAGATGAAGATTCTGGTAGCGAGGAGGGCGTGCATCCAAAATGCACAGACTTTGTTGAAACTCTCCAAGCACTGAATGAAAAAGATTTTAAGTCCCACATGAGAATCAAGCGCAACAGCGGATTTCTTAATAGTTAATTTGTAAAAATGCATATCGTTTCCCTAACGACTAAGAAATGGTTTTAATTACAGGATTATTCTCCCAGAGTGGCTCGTCCGGTGGAAGATCAAGAATAAGTTCAAAGTATTCTATATATATTTACGTGTGGTATATTAGTAATACAATTACCTTTCGTCAACTTGGAAATTTATTTGGAGTAACAAAAGGGAAATTTTTCCATTATTCCAGCACGCCCCGAGAAAAATGACGTATACAGGGGTGTAGAGGAGCTCTCACATATCTCAAATCTGAAAACCAAACTTGCCGGAGGCTTATGGTTTCCAAGATAGGTAAAATTTTAGACGAGTCCCCCGCGACTAGAAAAAACGGTTTTTTTTAGGGGAGGTAGGGGGGGGAGGGGCCCCCAGATCACAAAACTGAGACCCCACCTACCGGAGGCCTATAGTTCCCGAGATATTTCCCGATTTTCCCATACAAATTTCACCACACATGCAGTTTAGCGAAAATTTCTCAAAAGAATACACATTTCTGCGTTGGCGGCCTTCGGCCGCGCTTATAAAAAATAACCCTGGGCTACGCCATCCGTCCGGACGTGTGCCCCAACCGTGGCTACCGCCACGGTGATGTCCTTCTGCGTAGTATTTTCACAACTTTAAGATAGAATATCTCGGGAACAATAAGCTTCCGGCAAGTTTGGTTTTCAGTTTTGAGATCTGTGAGAGCCCCTCTACAGCCCTGCATAAGTAATTTTTCTCAGGGCGTGCTGGAATAATGGAAAGCCGACCCTAACAAAATCATCGGCCTGGCAAGTTGTTCGCTGCGTTAGTTCTTGGCTAATTACCATTAGTCATGAGTACATCAAATGGCCGCAAGATGAAGAAGTAATGAGGACTTGCCGCAAATTTTACGAAAAACTACAAATCCCCAACGTTATTGGAGCAATAGATTGCACACATATTTCCATAAAAGCACCTAATATCGGAAAAGAAAACTATTTTGATAGGAAGCAAAATTACAGTTTGGTGTTGCAAGCTGTTGTAGATGTAGATAAAAATTTTTTAGATATTTACTGCGGCGAACCAGGATCTTTGCACGACAGTCGTGTTATTAGAAGATCATCACTTTTCGCAAGAGCTGAACAAAACTATGAGGAAATGTTCCCAAATTCAACCTTTTTACTTGGAGATTCGGCATATTTTAGTACGAAGTGGTAGTTCCTCCATATAAAGATAATGGTCACCTCACGGATATTCACATACTCGCGTGGCTGTGGAAAACGCATTCGGCTTGCTCAAAACGCGGTTCCGACGTTTGCTTAAGTTTACAGAGCACACTGATCTTAATGCGGTTACAAACTTAATTTGTAGTATTTGCGTTATGCATAATAAAGGACGACATTGGTGAGGAAGAAAATGCAGAGCCAGTTCACTTAAGTTATGAATTTTAAATAGTAATTTTTGATAATTCACACCTAAGCCGACGGGATGAATTGTTCAATTACCCAAATACCTAGCCCCTTTATAAAACCATATCAATTAAAACAAATTTTTTAAGACATGTAGACATATTGAATAAAAAGGTATATTTTGTTAAAACCAATATTTTTGTTTCAGTTACATGGTGTTTTCATACAGGTACTGTATGATATAATTTAGTTATAAAAGCAATAGCTTTGTACTTAAATTCATTGGCGCTATATATGTATATAAATAAACATATACGTTTTATTGCATTATAAAAATTTAAATTACATATACTTAATTATCACAAAATAAAATTCTCTTATTCATTGGCTATTTGCATATGTACATATGTATATACACACATAATTATCCCAAAATAAAATTCTTTTATTCATTGGATATTTGCATATGTACATATCGTCCCCTCAATATAACAATAGCGTATAATTTTTTTTGGGTTTTGAGAAAATCGAGTTTAAAGTTTTTGTCAAATCAGATATCTATTGAATTTTTGAACAAGAAATTATACACCATTTTTTCCAATGACATTTTGACCCACTTTGTGGAAGTAGAATTTGACGAAATTTTGACCAGACATAGAATCAATGATGGAGATTCTAAATATGCAATAAAAAAATAATGGCGTATGAGCACATACGCTATTGTTATATTGAGGGGACGATATATACATAATTATCACAAAATAAAAATTCTCTTATTCATTGGCTATTTGCGTATGTACATATGTATATACATACATAATTATAACAAAATAAAATCCTCTTATTCATTGGATATTTGCATATGTACATATATGCATAATTATCACAAAATAAAAATTCTCTTATTCATTGGCGTACATATGTACATATGTACAAATATACATAATTATCACAAAATAAAAATTCTCTTATTCATTGGCTATATACATATATACAATATATATTATACATATACCTAATCATAACAAAATTAAATTAAACTAGCTGGACCCGTGCGCATCTTGCGCAAAAAATAAAACATACGTGGCGACAGTCGGTATGGTTTGTGCTGTCACACCCATTTTAAAAAACTGATATTTATTTGGTTTTATGTCTACAGTGGAACTTATGGAACTTGCAATGAATCACCTACATATGTTTGTTTTTTTTTGAGCTTAATCGATTTATTCGCTGAGGTTCCTGAGTTTTGACTTACAAATCTTTGAAAATTTGCCTCTCTTGGCCCATTTTTCAAAATTTCAGCATTTTTCCTCATAACGGCATAACGTCATTGCATGGATGAAATTTCATCACGTGAATGCACACGTGTTCGCCTAAAATAATGTGATGTTTACATACAAACATACAGCTGAAGCTTATAAAAGTGTTTTAAAATATACACGACTGGAGCGACATCTACATTTATAATTTGTATTTAACTCTGCACTCTTGTTAGAATAAAATAGTTTTAGGCGCAAATCTTTTAGTTTAAATTTTATTTTTGCAAAATACTATTAAAAAAAGTATCACGCCCAATTAAACAACAATTATGTGAGCAGAAAAAGGGATATTTGCATAAAAACACCAATTAGAAATAATATATATGATGATAAAAGAAAATATACACAAACAGTTGTTCAATTGGCGCGGCATCTACAGTCTGCATTGAATATTTTAATTTGTTCAACTTGCGCGACATCTAAATTTGAAATTTAAATTTAATTTGTAGTGTGTTAGAATAACACATAGCGTTAGGCGCAAATCTTTTAGTTTAACACGTTGGCTGCCACTGCACTGGTACCAGGGGTTGGTTTTTCGTCGTGATCACCGGTGATACACTGGCAGCCAACGTGTTAAACATTTTATTTTTGCAAAATACTATTAGAAAAAAGTACCACGCCCAATAAAACCCATAGATAATTTATACCTTTAAAACGATGCCTTACTTATTAATTTTGGTAAATTATGTGAGCAGAAAAAGGGTTTGCTCAATGATTCTCAATTTCGATGGGTTTATATTTACATCGATTTGACTAACCACTTGGTTTTTAAGTTCATTGCTTTGTTCTTTTTAAATTCATTTCTTTTTTTTTTTTTTGAATTATTAAAAAATGAAAAATTCAAATTCATTACCTATTTACCAGAGGCGGTCGCTTCATACAAGCCGAGAAGCCCGGCTTGCGTACACATTTTCGTTAATTTCATACGAAATACTTTAAAATCTGGTTATTTTACGTTTTAAATGTGTTTACTATTTAAGTTCTCAATAATATAGCCCCCACTGTAACATGCGCCTTAAAGCCTGCTAAGAAAATAGCGCAAATACACCACCAATCCACCTCACAATGTGTATTTTGTTTGTACAGCCAATCACAGCACAGTGAGCATGCTTCAACGCTTCCACACATTAGCTTTTACGTGGCTTTCAAAACAGAACAACATAGCTTGTTTTCTCGCTTTCGCTAAGGAGAAAACAATTGCTTATTTTCAGACTTAAATTGAAAAAAACTAGCAAAGCACTTTTTTATTTTTCACATCAAATTTGTATGCGAATATGAAGCTGGCTTCGGCATTCAAAAGTTCAGTATTCACAGCCATATGCATATTTGATTTGGTTTTCGTTTGCATGTACATACATACTTATGCACATAATTTCTTACATCTGCATGTGCATGCAAACATAAATATCAAATACCATATTATAAAAGGGTTGATTGTGATTTTTGGCGACTATTGGCACAATATCAAGATAATTTTAAAAAGCGGTGGAAATCAAATTGGACCTCAGTTTTTCAAACACTAAAGCACCCATTTTTTAGGCAATAAGCAAATACACTTGCTACTGCTGAAATTTCCGTCGGTATAAGGAAACTAAAAATAGCTCTGCGCTTTCGTGTAAGATTTCCCTAGCGCACGTTTTTATATTTAAGAATTATGTAAATACGAAATTTTTTTATTTTAAAAATGTTCAGAGTAAAATTGCAAAATCAAGAAAAAACAATTTTAATTTAAAAATGTTTATTTTTATTTTAAGCACTATGAGATTTTGAAGGAATAAGTTTCGTTTTTATTCCATTAATTTTAATTTTTAATTTAAGCAGGTTTCTTTTTAAATCCTAAATACATTTTAATTTAAAAAATTTAAAATAAAAATGACTTGGTTTAAAACGTGCATTATAAAAATAAAAATTCAGGGACGTAACGGTTATAAGAGAAATGGGGTAAAAGTCATATTTAACCATTATCATGAGAAAAAAACCGTTTTGGGCCTGAATAACCGTTATAAAAAACAAAAAACCGTTTTGGGCCTGAATAACCGTTATGGCAACCAAAAAAGTGTTTTGGGCTTGAATAACCGTTATGGCAACCAAAAAACTGTTTTGGGCTTGAATAACCATTATAGCAACCAAAAAACTGTTTTGGGCCTGAATAACCGTTATTAAGATTTTTATTTTTTTTGGTCAGCTATAAAGGTCAAACCTATTTATTTGTCACTTTCCCTAAATATTTCTGGACGATATTTGTATCAAATGAAAGGTGTTGATCAGGACTTTTACATAGAGATGTATTGGTTATGATTCCTAGGTCGGGTCCGCAGATATGGGTCAAAATGCGGACCTGGATGACCCCAGAAAAAATCTGAGAGATATTGGTGTCAAATGAAAGGTGCTTTGCAGGGCTTTTACATAGAGATGTATTGGTTATGATTCCTAGGTCGGGTCCGCAGATATGGGTCAAAACGTGGACCTGGATGACCCCAGAAAATTTCTGAGCTATATTGGTATCAAATGAAAAGAGGAAATCAGAGGTACAATATAGACCTCTATTCGATGTTATGTTTAACCCGGTTCCCTAGGGAAACGGAAAGGAAAAGGGACGGAAAGGGAGGGGGAAAACAAATGAAAATTGGATGGAGAGTTGGTGAAAGAGAGAGAGGGTAGCACAGGGAAGGAGAGAAGGAATAGGAGAGAAATGGAGAAAGGACGTGTAAGAACAGGTAAGGGAGAGCAGTAGAGAAAGGCAAAGGAAAAGGGAAGGAAGGGGAAATGTGACGGCAAACAGAAAATAAAACTGATACGGAAATGTAAGTGAAGGGGAAAGAGAAAGGAAATAGTAGAGGGCGGGAGACTATAGGACATGAAGAGAGGCGAACTTTTGAAAATATAAATTCTTTCCTTCACTTGTTCTGTAACTAATTTGAGTTTGCTGAGGCCTGTAACCCGAGGAAGGATCGGTCATCTAGGCATTTTCATTTTAATAAAGTATGACGTCGCTTGAATAATGAAACAACGTCTAATCTAAAGTGCGGTTTTGAGAAAAGCGAGTTTAAAGATTTTAAAATTTTTAAATTTTAAAGAAAGCAACTTCAAATTTAAATTTTACAGTTTTTACTACAAATCTTGTCATTTTAAATCGACCATACTTTTCACTGATTTATTCGTTGTTATTCCACACAGAAATATGAGTGGGTTTTACTAAGGTATACAACTTTATGCCATTCTTCTGAAACCATAGTAAGAAGTTAAATTCTATTATGTGAACTGTGCTACACGCGGTTTTTTTTTTATCATAGTTCAGGACCCGGTGAAAATTCAATATTAATGAGTGGTGATATATGTATGAAAATAGGGACTGTTTGAAAAAACATTTTAAACTTAATATTCTTATTTTCCTCTTGGTTTGTTCGGTCACATAAGTCTTGAGAACCACTGCACTAAACTGGATAATTCCTTCTGAAAGTTGGTTCGTAATTACCTCGAATCGGTTCCGGAAAAAAAGTGGAAAATATTGAGGGGCGTGGCACCTTCCATACAAACATAATCTTTCATGCTGCATACCTCTGGAAGTATTTTCCGTAGAATATCTAAACTTAGTGGCAGAATAAACGAAATCTATGCATAACCTATGATAGAAATTTTGAGTTATTCGAAATGGGGGCGTGGCACCCCTGAAAGTATGAAAATAACTCTAACATTGGTTAAAACCTATTTGATATTGCATATGTATTCGAAATTATAATTTTAGTGGTTGGTTTATAATAGTTTATTCGTTGAGAAAATTTTACAGAATGAAAAAATTTTTTTTTTTTATATGATATAACAATCTAAAAACATTTGATTAAATTCATTTTTCTATACAGTTATAAACACAGTAACAATATTACAAAGTAGAATACAGTATTTAATAGATAATTCTAACATTTGATAAAAATATTATTTAAAAAAAAGGGATGGGGATTAGGGCGGAGTGAATTGGGGCTTTTCTTGAAATCATTATTGCTCTACCTGCAGAAATTTCCAAAATTTCCAAAAAATTTTCTCGAATTTGAAAATAGATGATTCATATGTGCGTGGGGTATATTTTCTCATAAATTAAGTGTATTTTTTGTTGTAATAATTTGCGATAGCCGCGGTGGTACATGTATTACCACAAATGATGAAAGTGCTTGTATCAAATTTCGTCATAATATCACAATTACAATTACACTATGACAAAGATTGAGGGAGGTTATTTGGTGTCAGATTAATTCCCACAGAGAACGAAAGGCCGCCAAAGCGTTTTGATCCCTGAGGTTAATATTTTATACTCAGATGCACTAGTACACAAAGTATTATAATTTAGATTTTATATTATTCTGCCCCCAAATGTGCTGTCGCACAGTTTTATTTGTCGAGTTACGGGCTCCGCAGATACCTTGTTTAAAAAGAGCCGGTGTCAGGTCCACTTTCAAAAATGTATACATATTTAATATCCGTTAATATAATACAATGGCGCTATTATAACTCTGACGAGTTTTATGGCCGAGCTTCTCTCCCAATTCGAGGTGTGCTCCTTTTTGTTTTTCCTACTAATTGGGTGGACCTACAGTTTTATGCCGGCTCCGAACGGCGAATGCATTTTTTGTGAGAAGCTTTTTCATGGCAGAAATACTCTCGGAGGGTATGCCGCCCACTGCCGAGAGGTGACCGCTGCTCTTAAAAAACCCCATAATTGGATTTTTACTAATTAGAAAAATTTGTTTGGCTCGGACCGTGGTTTGAACCCGAGACCTCTGGCATAGCAGGCGAGCACTCTACCCACTGCACCACAGCGGCCACATATCCGTTAGTTTTAACAAAAATATCGTAAAATATTTTTTTATTAGACCCATATAAAAATGGTCATGGTCATCAACCGATTTTGTTAATCTTTGGTCCTATTCAACACTCTTCATTTGATACCAAGGAATTTTCTGGGGTCATCCAGGTCCGCATTTTGACCCATATCTGCGGACCCGACCTAGGAATAATAACCAATACATCTCTATGTAAAAGCACTGCAAAGCACCTTTCATTTGACACCAATATCGCTCAGATTTTTTCTGGGGTCATCCAGGTCCGCATTTTGAGCCATATCTGCGGACCCGACCTAGGAATCATAACCAATACATCTCTATGTAAAAGTCCTGATCAACACCTTTCATTTGATACCAATATCGTCCAGAAATATTTAGGGAAAGTGAATAAATAGGTTTGACCTTTATAGCTGACAAAAAAAAAATAAAAATCTTAATAACGGTTATTCAGGCCCAAAACAGTTTTTTGGTTGCCATAACGGTTATTCAGGCCCAAAACAGTTTTCTGGTTGCTATAACGGTTATTCAAGCCCAAAACAGTTTTTTGGTTGCTATAACCGTTATTCAAGCCCAAAACTGTTTTCTGGTTGTTATAACGGTTATTAAGGACCAAAAAAATTTTTCTCTTATGATAATGGATAAAAACCAAAAGAAGATAAAGGTTATTTTTGCGTAACCTTTTCACCACACTAGAAAAAATAACCGTTATTTTCGGTCCCTGTAAAATTTTATTTTTGATTCCATTTCTCTGAGTATACAAACAAAACAATGTGTATCAGAAAAATAAAAGTAAAAAATATGTACATACATATGAAAAAAACAAAAAAAACAAAAAAAATAACCGAGAAAAAACGATCTTCAAATACCCGAATTGTTCAAATGCCCGTACAAACATACGCGTAATAAATAAACAAACGAGCGTTCGAGCATTGAAAAGCATTTATTCGGGCCACTCGAAAATGTTAAAAAGAAATCTATAACTCTAAATCAAAGTCAATGACGGAACGCAATCAGACTTTTAAATAATACAGCAAAGGAAATTACATAAATGGCTAATGGTTATGCTTCACACATAGGCTTGCCCAGGCAATTTATGCTAGGTCCGCCACTGCTATTTACATATATACATATCGTTGGCTTCGTGAGCAAATGTGCTAAGTCCAATTTTTTTCAAAATTGAGATTTTAATGCAGTAAGATAGTACAACTAAAAATACATCGTCTGCCAAAAGCAAATGTGCTAAGTCCATAAAAAATTTTTTTTTTCAAAAATCTACGTGCTAAGTCCACGTGAAAATAAGAAATTATTAATTTTTTTTAATTTGTTTTGTGGAATGATATAGAATTATTACTACATTGCTTTAATAAGCTTGGCTTAGGACTGCAAATGTTAATAAACACAAAGTATTATAATTTAGATTTTATATTATTCTGCCCCCAAATGTGCTGTCGCACAGTTTTATTTATCGAGTTACGGGCTCCGCAGATACCTTGTTTAAAAAGAGCCGGTGTCAGGTCCACTTTCAAAAATGTATACATATTTAATATCCGTTAGTTTTAACAAAAATATCGTAAAATATTTTTTTATTAGACCCATATAAAAATGGTCATGGTCATCAACCGATTTTGTTAATCTTTGGTCCTATTCAACACTCTTCATTTGATACCAAGGAATTTTCTGGGGTCATCCAGGTCCGCATTTTGACCCATATCTGCGGACCCGACCTAGGAATAATAACCAATACATCTCTATGTAAAAGCACTGCAAAGCACCTTTCATTTGACACCAATATCGCTCAGATTTTTTCTGGGGTCATCCAGGTCCGCATTTTGAGCCATATCTGCGGACCCGACCTAGGAATCATAACCAATACATCTCTATGTAAAAGTCCTGATCAACACCTTTCATTTGATACCAATATCGTCCAGAAATATTTAGGGAAAGTGAATAAATAGGTTTGACCTTTATAGCTGACCAAAAAAAAATAAAAATCTTAATAACGGTTATTCAGGCCCAAAACAGTTTTTTGGTTGCCATAACGGTTATTCAGGCCCAAAACAGTTTTCTGGTTGCTATAACGGTTATTCAAGCCCAAAACAGTTTTTTGGTTGCTATAACCGTTATTCAAGCCCAAAACGGTTTTCTGGTTGTTATAACGGTTATTAAGGACCAAAAAAATTTTTCTCTTATGATAATGGATAAAAATATAACCAAAAGAAGATAAAGATTATTTTTGCGTACCCTTTTCACCACACTAGAAAAAATAACTGTTATTTTCGGTCCCTGTAAAATTTTATTTTTGATTCCATTTCTCTGAGTATACAAACAAAACAATGTGTATCAGAAAAATAAAAGTAAAAAATATGTACATACATATGAAAAAAACAAAAAAAAAAAAAAAATAACCGAGAAAAAACGATCTTCGAATACCCGAATTGTTCAAATGCCCGTACAAACATACGCGTAATAAATAAACAAACGAGCGTTCGAGCATTGAAAAGCATTTATTCGGGCCACTCGAAAATGTTAAAAAGAAATCGATAACTCTAAATCAAAGTCAATGACGGAACGCAATCAGACTTTTAAATAATACAGCAAAGGAAATTACATAAATGGCTAATGGTTATGCTTCACACATAGGCTTGCCCAGGCAATTTATGCTAGGTCCGCCACTGCTATTTACATATATACATATCGTTGGCTTCGTGAGCAAATGTGCTAAGTCCAATTTTTTTCAAAATTGAGATTTTAATGCAGTAAGATAGTACAACTAAAAATACATCGTCTGCCAAAAGCAAATGTGCTAAGTCCATAAAAAAAATTTTTTTTCAAAAATCTACGTGCTAAGTCCACGTGAAAATAAGAAATTATTAATTTTTTTTAATTTGTTTTGTGGAATGATATAGAATTATTACTACATTCCTTTAATAAGCTTGGCTTAGGACTGCAAATGTTAATAGTTTGCGGTACTTTTTACATTTTTATTATACAATGGCCGCTGTGGTGCAGTGGGTAGAGTGCTCGCCTGCTATGCCAGAGGTCTCGGGTTCAAACCACGGTCCGAGCCAAACACCAAAACAATTTTTCTAATTAGTAAAAATCCAATTATTGGGGTTTTTAAGATCAGCGGTCACCTCTCGGCAGTGGGCGGCATACCCTCCGAGAGTATTTCTGCCATGAAAAAGCTTCTCACAAAAAATGCATTCGCCGTTCGGAGCCGGCATAAAACTGTAGGTCCACCCAATTAGTAGGAAAAACAAAAAGGAGCACACCTCGAATTGGGAGAGAAGCTCGGCCATAAAACTCGTCAGAGTTATAATAGCGCCATTGTATTATATTATATTATTATATTATTATACAATTTTACTGTATAAGCGACTTATGCACTTATACGTATGAGCGAACACACGCACGTACACTATGTATAAGCAGCTCACAGCTTACACACTTATGCTGCGCAAGCATTAGCTTTTCGTGCGTTGAGCATGCAAGCAATTCTCAACCGTTTCAAGCGATGTTCTGCTTAAGTAGCATAAATATGACACTGAACAATTATGTATGGGTTCACTCGGGATGAGGTGGCTACCTTGCACTCCTCATGGGTTGGATATACGCCAACCCGGGACGTGACAATCCTCTCATAAGAGTCATTTTTGCACTCGGGATGAGGTGGCTTCTTTAAAAGCCCTGCACGCCCCATTGGTTGGATCAACGCCAACCAGGGACCCGTCTTCCGCCCAGCATCCCTAACCCATGGGATGCCTTTTTTGGAAGGGTGGCAATCTTCATTGTCTTGCCCAGGAGCCTTGCCTCCTCCCAATAAATACATCATGCAAAGGCAGTGGCCGTCTCCAACTTTGGTTGCTTCTCCCTGCGGTGCACCGCACCTCTTATGCCAGGCGCACGAAGTACACCATTGCTCTGGAACGAGCCATACTCCATCTTGCCAAAGCACATGTTCATCGCAGCCCCAAACCCCACAAACAAAAAATGCTACAAACCCAATGGGAATATACAACACCCTGTAGCCAAAACAAAAGATGCTCAATTTAGCCACAAACCCTAACAAACAGTATGCTACTTCCGGTAGCCATATCCGGCAAAAACCATGCTACACCCTGTAGCCAAAAATCACTATTCCAAATACCCTACACAACATTAAACAAATACTACTCGCCAAACCCCGCATATTCATATTACTGAAAGCTTAGACATTTACATTTCATTATATTTTCTATAGAGAGGGTACAGCATAATGTGGTCGTGGCCACACCCTTTATCAACAGTGTTATCTCTCATCAGACCAGGGACCCGTCTTCCGCCCAGCATCCCTAACCCATGGGATGCCTTTTTTGGAAGGGTGACAATCTTCATTGTCTTGCCCAGGAGCCTTGCCTCCTCCCAATAAATACATCATGCAAAGGCAGTGGCCGTCTCCAACTTTGGTTGCTTCTCCCTGCGGTGCACCGCACCTCTTATGCCAGGCGCACGAAGTACACCATTGCTCTGGAACGAGCCATACTCCATCTTGCCAAAGCACATGTTCATCGCAGCCCCAAACCCCACAAACAAAAAATGCTACAAACCCAATGGGAATATACAACACCCTGTAGCCAAAACAAAAGATGCTCAATTTAGCCACAAACCCTAACAAACAGTATGCTACTTCCGGTAGCCATATCCGGCAAAAACCATGCTACACCCTGTAGCCAAAAATCACTATTCCAAATACCCCACACAACATTAAACAAATACTACTCGCCAAACCCCGCATATTCATATTACTGAAAGCTTAGACATTTACATTTCATTATATTTTCTATAGAGAGGGTACAGCATAATGTGGTCGTGGCCACACCCTTTATCAACAGTGTTATCTCTCATCAGACCCAGCCTAAAATATTCTTGTTAGTGCAAAATTGCATCCCTTTATAAGATGCCGCGTTACACGTCACAAGTTTCCAAAGGGAGTTTTACAATTTTTTTTTAAGTAGGCGTGGTTACAAATCCATTTTGCTAAAATTTTACTACAAGTAATAAAATTACATATGTACCTACACCAAGTTCCGCCGTAATATCTGAATTATTTGTCGAGTTATGGGCTCCGAAATCTCTTAGATTCACGACGCCACGCCCATTTTCAAAAATATGTATGGTTTCTGTTTTTGTCCATAGTTAGACACATGCCGAAAACTTTCAATAAATTATCTTCATATTTGACAAAGACGTCGCTTAAAATGTTTTTATTAGGCCACTTTATAGTTGCCATATATAAAATTGGGCGTGGTCGTCCACCGATTTGGACAATTTTTCGCCCAATCGTGTGCCTTAGCAAGTAAATCACGCTTTCCAAATTTCAGCTATATATCTACTGCCGTTTCTAAGTTATTGATGACTTATAAAATTTTTGGAATTTATCCATTCATAAGTGGGTGTGGCACAGCCCATTTTCGAGAGTTTCAGTTTATTTCTTTACAACGGCGTAAGCTCATTGCATGGATGGAATTTCATCCATTATCACTTTTTGCGTCTTTTTCGATAAATACTATATGGGGAAAGTGGGCGTGGTTATCATCCAATTTCGCCCATTTTCAATAGCAACCTTTCCTGTCTAGTTAGGAGCCTCTGTACCAAATTTCATCAAAATATTTCAATTTTACTACGTACAGTTGAGTATAATAATTTGCTAAGTCCACCTAAAAGAACAAAATCATAGAAAGCAAATGTGCTAAGTCCTAAAGAAGCTCATAACTTTATACAAACTTTATATTAAAATGTGCCGATAACTGGTATTTTAGCACGGTCATCTGAGGAAGAAAACTGCATTTTCAGATTATTAAAATAGTAACAACAAAAAAAGTTAGGAGGTTTTTTGTCTCTCCTGAAAAGTTACCAGAAATAGACTTAGCACATTTGATCACGAAGCCAACGATATACTTAATTCTAACTTGCCTAATCTTTTTTAATTACATACCGCTTATGGAGCATTTAGCTTGTTTGCTATCATTTTTTTTACATCCTCGTAAAACTGTTTTTTCAACTCCCAATTTTTTTTCGTAGTAGTTCTCCTTCGCACTCTTTCTTTTTCTAAAGTTGTTTGTCGAACTATTCGATGACATGCCCGATGAAGAAGCGTTATTCGAGGTTGGCATGATTTCAATGGTTATGGGCGAACGCGGGGAACTAAAGGACTCTGAAAAATTTCCCGTATTATAGAAGTTACACGGAATGATACGATTAAATAAACAACACCCGAGATATTTACCAACAGCATGGCGTCTGCATTGTTGCACCTAGGTTTATACTATGTTCATGCTGGATTTGAAACGCAACATTTTACATTTTCGAAGATGGCTTTTCGAAAAGTGTTCATGCTGCCGCGTTTTGTAAATGCGCATTTGAGAAGTTCGAAACAAACGGAGCTAATATCCCAGATTACGCAATCAGGTGTTGAGGTTTATTTTTTTGTTTTGTCTAATTAAAAAAATAGAACAAGAATTTGCAAAATATGTAATAATATAATACACTAATTTTGCAAACCAAACGTACCAACCGCTTTGGTATTAATTTTGATCTCTGTTTTGTTTACTTTCGTTCATTACATGTAGAGTGACGTCATCATGGAGCTCGTGTGCCCATGCTCATGCTGCTCTATATGCGTAATCTTGTAGGTATTTCGTTCTTGTATTGCCAGAGTGTTGCCACTATTTTTGTTGTAAATTTTTTTCGAAGAGTTCAGGGTTGCTTTCTGCGTTAGCATTCAAAACGCAAAAAAATAGTTGCGTTAAGTTGCATTTTGGTGGTGGCATTTGTATGGAGAAATGTAACATTTAATGTTGCGTTTTGGACTTAACGCAAAACTGCCTTCGAAACGCAAAACGCAGGCTCACCATGAACATGCTATTAGGGTGTGTGTGTTTCATATTACCGGCTCACGTCCAAAAATTTCGTCCCTTTCTTCCATGAACGGAGCTGCGCAATATGTAGCACCGGTCTGTCTGTTGTTGTCTTTTGCGCTTTTGTAAGCTATCAAAAGCGTGCGCATCTTCGCCTCCAATGCTCTCGCTGTGATGGTTGTGTCCTATACGTTCAAAAGAAAACATGTATTAACTTTAAAATATACTTTTTGAAGAAAACTTTTACCACAAAGCCCATTTCCAGCGTATCCTCCAAAACGTTCGCATAAGCATACTTCTTTTTTCGGCAGTGTTTAAACTCGTCCGCGCATTGCAGCACTGCAGCAAAAGTAGAGTCTCCTCCCTCGTCCAACGTTTTCTCGCTTCTCTTCTGAAAAAATTAATTAAATAAACATAATTTTATTGAATTTATATAAAATACAAATAAATTCTTACATTTCCTGTGTTGACATTTTGTTTTTCACTTAGAGATGGTACACATATCACTTAGGAATGGTAAAACAGTGATGAAAAGTACATCATAAGACTTGGCATTACTGATTTTATCCGCGACTATTTCATAAGCGCAGATAAATTTGTGCGCTTAGCAGTCCATACAAAATTAAGACAGGCCTAATAATAACTTAATAAACATGGTGGGCATGTATGGATTGCTCTCAGTAGCGCATCCATTTATTGCAGTGCATCAATAAAGATCTGTAAATGATTTTCTTTTGAGGCGTACGAAATTAATTGGTCTTGCCGTTAGGGCTAGAACGAGTAGGTTGGGGTGAGCTAATAATCTCATTTGGTATAATGCAGCATACTTTCTAATTTCTTGAGCGATAGTCAGCTCTATCATGCAATCCATCGTAGACTGTTTTTTCGGAAAAGCTACGAAATTGCTTTCATGCAATTCGAAAGACTCCGAACGTATGTTCGAAATTCGTAGAGTGGCATTCACTGAACTCACTCTAAACGTAAAATTGTGACGTTTATCTGAATTTTTCTACGACAAGTTTTTTGCAGCGGATAAAATTAAAGAAAGGCCGAAAATTTTAAAAATTAAAAGGAGTAAATCGAAACAATGTGAGGTTTTATTTAATTGATATCTAGGCCCAGTTATATTCATCGAAATAATGTTTAATATACAGGTCTAAAATAGTTACGACAAGGCAACAATTTGCGATCCTGCTTGAGTTGCTACAGCGAAGACCCGAAATGGCGCAGGGTTTCACAAAGGGCCCAAAGGAAGAGGCGGCTGAGTTTTGGAAAAATGTGGCCGAGGAACTCAACAGCATAGGCCCACCTGTCAAGGACATTTCCAGCTGGAAGGTAACGCTGCAGCTAAAATGTACAATTGTGCATACAAATATGTACATACGTATGTATCTCTGATTTTTACAGACATAGCTGGATTGGAAGGCCTATATAAAAAGAAAGTTGGCTGAAAATAAAAAGGAGCACTCGGCTACTGGTGGCGGACGATATAGGCAGCACACATTCAATGAAATGGAGGAAGGGGTGATAGCACTGACTGCATTAGAGACCAGTACTCATGGCATTCGGGAGACAGTGACTGTTGGTCTATCTGTGACAGCTGGTGCAAATAATGAGACCGGGGCCGACGTATCGATGCAGTCAGTGAGCAGCAGTGCAGCACCACCCAGGCGTACTCGTTCTGGGCAGAGTCTAACCGATACACGCACAGAAGATTTGCTAAAGGAGCAAATTTCGCTTCAAAAGCAGTTTCACGATAAAACTCAGGAGAAGTTGGACGGTATTTCTTCAGGTATGCGTCGGTTATGCAGAGCAACTGAAAAGCAAATTGAATTAAAGAAAAAGGAAGTGGAAGAAATTATTCGACACAACATAGCCATGGAAAATTTGGCTGCTGCGAAAAACGCAATTAGGCAGCAAATGCTAGAAGTGGAAGAAAGAAGCCTTTTAGCGTTGCACAAAAAAAATAAATAAATAACTAAAATAAAACAAAGATACCTATACAGTGAACCAAGAAAAAATTTGTATAGTAGGGTGTTTGGTATATCGCGAATAGTTCTTAACATAAAAATCATTTGATAATTTCTTTGAAATTTTTGCCAATTTTTACAAATGATTTTTATCTTTAGAACTATTTGCGATATACCACAAAACCTACTATACAACTTTTTTCTTGGTTCGCTGCATGTATGTATGTACATAAATATGTAGATATGTATGATGTAAATTTGTAATGGTACAAAATATATTTAATTAAAAAAATTTTCGGTTTTACATTTATTTTGGACATTATAATCGCGTAAGTGTTCTACAAATATTTTGTCTTATTTGCGAAGCTGCATTATTATAAGCTGATGAAGAGATTTCATCATTCTCACTAAAATACGTGGATTCTGCCATTTCTGAGACATTTTCTGAAATATTATCAGCCACGCGATAATGTAAACATATATTGTGTAAAGCTGCCGCAACGTTAACTATTTGAGATACTTTCATAGGCTCATAGTGAAGCTCACGAGCTCCCAGAAGACATCTAAAGCGATTTTTGAAAACACCGATCGTTCGTTCCACAATATTTCTAGCCTTTGTATGTATTTTGTTGTAATTTTCTTCCGGACTTCCAGAGGGAGGTGAACGGAAAGGTGTCATTAACCACGGTTCTAGGGCATATCCAGCATCCCCTGTGAAAAAATAAGTTAAGAATGTTATCGTATCTTTACAATCGTACTATACTTCCATAGTGAAAGCAGTATATACATATGTGTGCACATACAAAATATGTACATACATACATATCATAATTTACTGTGAAATATGTATAATGACAATCAGCACATTTTCAGTTATGACACTATTAAACTATATGAGCGATATGTGTATATATGTATTACCTAAAATCCAGGAGTTTCGTTCACCATCGAGGTACTTCCTTTCAAAAAAATTTCTCGCGTTGCTGACATTCCATATGTGGGAGTCATGATTACTGCCAGGATACTGAGCATTTACGTAACGAATTTTCATATTGTTGTCACATATCTGAAAAACATTCAATAAGTTGTAAATGTACATAAATTTGCCAACTATCTTACAATTGTTGCATTGATACTGAAGTATCCCTTCCGGTTATAATAAAGAAATTTTTCCTCAGCTGGAGCAACGATTTTAATATGTGTCCCATCTACACACAAAATCGCGCCCGGAAATCCATATTTCTGATAAAAATCCCTTTTGGCTTGTCTTTTTTCCTCTTCATTTAAATCAAGATTCACCCACTGTGGACATAGATGGGTTTGCAACGATGCCAATACTTCTTTTAAGACACAACAAAATGTTGATTGAGCCATTGGAACATCGAAGTCCTTACCTACTCCATGCTGGTAGCCTCCCTCAGCAAAAAAACGTAAAACCGAAGACAAGCGATGTAGTAAAGATATAGATGTAGACCTTGATGTACTTGCATTCCTCTCTAGAATACCGAGGACATACGTAAATGCGGCTTTATTTAAGCGATAATTTTTAATAAACCTGCATTTTAAAAATGTGTTGAAGGATTGTAAATATGAATTTGTGTCACATCCTTAAACATACATGTACTTACATTGTTTCGTCTACATCGAGAGGATTGCTCACATCCCTCAATGATTTTCGCTGAAATCTTAGATCACGCCGGTTTCTTTCACGTTCTTCTTGCATTAAAATAACTGCACACGCTATAGATTCCATTTTCTGATTTTAAATTTAGTAATTGAAAAGTTTCTATTTATTTGTATTTTTTTATTTTTTCTATTTCTTGGATCCAGCTGATTTCGAAATGTCAAAATTCAAAGTTTATGTATGGTAACAATTTTTTCGAGTTCACATGGGTTATATGATGGCAAAATATTCGGATTCGTAACAACCATTCGAATTCGTAGGTTTGCTACGATGGATAGCATGATAGAGCTGAGTATCTCTTCAACAAGCTTTCTTTTCCAAAATCTGCTCGCCTAAGTGATCTAAGTGTTCCTACCTTCAACTCTCTCCCATCTACCAGACTATTCTTTGTGAACACTATTCGTGTATGGAATTCGGTACCCAGCACCATAAGAAACAGTATGAACAAGAGCAACTACAGAAATATTATATACAACTATTTTTCTGAAAATATATAGACTGACCATTGAAATTAAATTAGTTAGTTATTTAGTCCATAGGCTAGTTTTAAATTTAAATTTAAATTTTGTCATTACAGATTATATATAGTTTTTAACATCTTTGTATCATTATTATTGTTATTATGTTCTTTGTTGTTTTGCTATAAAAGATCTTAGATCTTATTGCACTAATGCTCTTTCAATAAATAAATATCAAATATCAAATAGTAGGTATCATTAGGTCACGATGTAGTTAGTCGTTCGTGACGTAGTAGGGCGCATTTACAATCATTCTAATGGTTTTCGATTGGAATCTTTGGAGTAGAGATTTGAGTTTGCCGCTGTTCCCCACAGCTGTATGCCATAAGTCCAAATGGGTTTTAAGATAGCTGAGTAGAGCAGGAGTTTGTTGTCGATTGATAGTTGGGAGTTTCGATTCATGAACCAATAAAGATTTCTCCAAGGTTCTTTGTTACGTAACTTTGCTGTACCTTACTTTTCAGTCGACATCACGTCGCCTCGACGTCGTCGTCACGTCGACGCAAAATCGGTATTAGCTAAGCGTATTGAGACGACGTCGACTGTTTATCGGTAAACCGAATGACGAAAGTACCATCCCTATAATTTCTGCACTAGCAGTTTGATTTTATTTACAATCTGTGCGCAATTTTTTCCGCATTTTTTATTTGTGCTATTTTATTTCTTTATTATAAATGTATTTTGCCTATGATTCATCAAGTTTTAGCGGTGAACATAGCAATGAAGTACTCGAGTAATTAAGAAATAAAAGAAAAATAATTTTAATTGAAATATATACATATGTATGTATGCACATATGTACACAAATATTTAATAAATTAGTTTTCTCCTCAATCTCTCTTAAAGGAGGTGCCAAGGCATTCAATTTAATGGTGATTGCTTCTCAATGTTGTAAAAAATTAGTTGGAATCGTACCACATTGAAAACCTTTGGGTCGGCTTCGGTATTCGGTATGTGCGCTCACCGAATTTATTTTTAAACTAGTGGGAATTTTTCAATGAAACTAGCAGGAAATATTCTGCGGATGTTAGTTATACTAATTTTAACACTCCCGTAATAAAATTTTAAAAACAAAAATGCATACATACTAAATTTTCTTCTTGTCGCCATTAAACGCAGCGTCGACGAAAATGGCAACGAGTGACCGTCGACGTCGACTTAGCTGATACCCTGCCAGCCAGGTAGCAGCTATTTATATGGATATTTAGCAGCTACTCATGTAGCTATAAAACTAGCTATTTTTGTTCAGGCGGCGTGACGATATTGACAAGTAATCCAGAGGTTAAGATGTGGTTAACATTATTACGTTAATGTTGTGGTTATTATGTAGCTAGTGCTACCAATACAAATTTCCTTTTGTTTGGTTAATTCAGTGGCTAAGATGTGGTTAGCAATAATATGCTAATCTTATGGTTATTTTGTAGCTAATTTTAGTTACTGCTACAACAAACTAAAACATTGCAATTAATGAAAGTTTTTTGTTCTTTATTTTATATTTCCTTATACAACTGAATATTTTACTTATTTAAAGCTAAATTTGAATAAAAATTCTTATAATCTATATGGATACATATGTCTAAAAGATTTGGCTAACTTTAATAAGATTTTTCATAGAATCCATTGTACTCTTGGGCCGGCTTTCCATCAAGGAAACACGCTACGAGAAAATTACTTTTTCAGGGATGTAGAGGGGCTGTCACAGATTTCAGAATTGAAATGGAAACTTGTCGGAGTCTTATAGGTCACGAGATATTTGTTGTTGAAGTTGTGAAATTCACCAACCAAAACTGCGCCAATTCCGAGGAAAAGCACATATAAAAACACGCACATATGCATATATGTATGTACGTACATGTGTGTAGAACAACTTTTTGCGTTGATGGCCTTCGCCCGAAGTAATATCTATGGACCCAAACAAGTTTTGATTTTAGTTTTGAGATCTGTGAAAGCTTCTCTACTCCCCTAATAAAAGGGGAAGCCGACACGTACAACGTTTGAATCTTTCCGTTCATGATGTTTTGGCTGCGTCGGTAGTATGTTATAAGGATTGAGGTGGCCGAGCACCACCTACGCTTGGCATTCCACCACCACCTCCACTGGCACCTGGTCCTTGACAATATGGTGGATGGGGAGCTTCAAAATGTAGTTTTTGTATTAGCTTTTCAGACACTCGATGTTCGTCCGTAGCGGTACGAGCATGTTCCACGAATTCAGGACCATATTTACTAAAGAAAATATCGGAAATAACTTTGAGCTCGGCTCTTTCATCTGCGTAATTAGATCGAAACATTGAAGCCACAACACAATTCAATTAATCCACTGCTTCCACAAGTTAATCCTACCTACGGAAAAACAGGATTAAAATGAGAATTCAAATAATTAAAAGTTAATAAATTACCGTACCAACTGGCAATTGCTTTAATCTTAACTGCATTAGATAGTTGATTGATTTCAAATGGTGGAAGCGATACCTCGCCAATGGTTGGCATTAACATACTGCAAAAAATAAATAATAATGTTTGTAAATATTTGTAAAAGTGTACCGAGTATGTAAATTTAAATTAATATATCTCACAGATTTTCACCCAATTCAATTGCGGCTGACCAATTGTTCAAAAATGGCCGTGAATTGATCGATTATGCGCATTATCGGTGTATCGGATTGGAATGTATCGAATTTTTCGATAGAACTGGTTAGCGTTGGCTGGCAGGGTACCAAATATGTTTCGATAGTTGTCACAAGTTATCGACTTTACCATACGTAATACCGATTTTGATAAGTCGTCGCCGACAGCGTCGAGTGAGTGTCGACGACGACAACCGTAATAAGGGTGTATATATTTAATGGAATATGCAATAATGTAATTTTAATAACACAAATTAATTGCAAATACTTTTAATAATGCTGTTATAGCAATATATCAGCTGAGTATCAGCAGCTAAGTGCAAAATAAGCAACGGGGTTGCTGTACTGCTGCAATTATAAATTTTCATGAACATACCCTCCTCCTGCTATTGGGAGGTTATATGTGTAAAGTAGGTACAGTGTTGGGCCCATTACACTACCTTGCGGACGCCTGCTAAGCCCTCGTAAAGCTCAGACTGCTCTGCTCCTTCTTTGACGAAAAAGTAACGATTTTTTTTAGATAAGATTGTATAAATAGAAAGTAATTTGTAGATAGTATTTTTTATTTTATAGAGGAGGCCGTCGTGCCATACGATCAAAAGCTTGGGATATATCTAGAAATGCAGCTGTACAGTATTTTTTTTTTTTGCTCAATGGCAGAGTAGATTTTCTCGGTAAGTCTATGTACTTGTTTGGAACCTAACGGTGAACACCCTGCTCTCTAAACTTCAGCACACAGACTTCCAGGTCATTGCGTACGCCGATGACATCGCCCTGACAGCGACTGGCAAGCATATACCGGTGCTGAGCGGCCTTGTACAAAATGCACTCAATATTGTAAAAACCTGGTCTCTGAAATGCGGGATCAGTGTCAGCTCTGAGAAAACGGAAATGATTCTTTTTACCAGCAAACATAAGATACCCGAATTCAAACCTCCGTCCCTAAATGGGAAGGAGATTAAACTCTCTACCGAGGTTAAATACCTTGGTGTTATTCTAGACAGAAAACTAAACTGGAAACGGAACGTAGAAGTACGATCCCAAAAAGCCATGTTAGCACTTTACGCATGTAAATCCGCGATAGGCAAGAGATGGGGACTTAATCCTCAAATCACCCATTGGCTGTATACAGCGGTAGTGCGACCTATTCTCTTCTATGCAGTCACCATATGGTGGCCAGCACTGGAAGTCGAAACCAATAAGAGCAAATTAACTAGAGTGCAGATAATGGCTTCCATGCTTATTAGCGGAGCCCTTCCCTTCACCCCAACTAAAGCTCTCGAAACCATCCTATTTCTTCTCCCCACGGATATACAGGGGAAACTCATTGCCAGCTGCAACGCGGCAAGGCTCAATGCAACCGAACCCTGGAGGGCCACCAGATTCGGGCAGGCGCTGGTTTAACTTCACGGGCATCTAATGTTAACATACTACTATTGAATCTAATCTTTCGGAAAGGTCTGCAAACAGGGATAAGGAAGCTAGGGCTCCCGTGTGGTATCACAATGGGCCAACTCGGCCTAAGTGTGTCTCCGCTTTCATGAATTGCGGTGACAGCCACCTCAACCTAACCTAAACTATGTACTTGTTCAATTGTTCTGTGCCCTCCACTGAAGCCAAATTGGTGATTAGGTATAATGTTACGCTCTTCTATTTTGGTAAGAGTTTTTTAAAGAAAAGAACTTTTAAGACTTTTGAGACAATGGGCAGGCTAATGAGTTTGTAAGCCGCTGCCGAATCGGGGGACTTTCCTGTAGTGAGTTTCTGTAACTCATATCGATCAATGTTCTCTACTGAAATAGTCGATTTGACGTCATCATGACGTCATTCTCGATGCATGCGTTTCTGTATGAAAATGAGTCGAATGGATCGATAGAACTGACAAATCAGCTGATATGTTCCATTCCAATTCAGTAGGAATGATCGATTAAAGGTGTTTATGTAAGCAAAATAGTCGATATATTATCTATCAATATACTCGCCAACTTTTTAAACGGAGAGAAAGCTTTCACCGGTCGAAAAAATGGACAAAACAGCCGAATTCAGCCAGAATGTAAGTATATTTTAATTAAAACAAATTATTTATGTATATATGTACATACTATATATTAATGAATATACATTTAAATATATTTAATATATATTTAAAGGATTTGTAGAGTCTCTTAAGGAGCGTCTTTGTACTCCCAAAATGCACACATACACACGTTTCTGCCTGTACATGCGCATTGTCGCTTGTCAAATTAGAAATAGGTCTATATTTGCGGCAGCGACAAATGCAACCCTTCTGCCGTGAAGTCGTGCTGGCGTTAAAATGTGTGCGCCCATAAGAACGTGTGCATTTTACTTTTGACAGCTGGCTGCTTTTCGCTCGCCGGTTCGAATGTGTTTAGAGCATTACATTTATTTTGGCGTTTAATACTCTAAGCACATTCGAACCAACAAGCGACAAGCAGCGAGCTGTCAAAATTAAAATGCACACGTTCTTATGGGCGCACACATTTTAACGCCAGCACGACTTCACGGCAGAAGGGTTGCATTTGTCGCTGCCGCCAATATAGAGCTATTTCTAATTTGACAAGCGACAATGCACATGTACAGGCAGAAACGTATGTATGTATGTGTGCATTTTAAATACGTAGCCATGTTCAACGCCGTCGTCTTTAAAATATTTCAGATGTTTACTTCAGACGACGTTTGATGCCAAGAAGTTGGTCGACAGATGCTGCTCTGCAGTTGCCGGTTCGAATGTGCTTAGAGTATAAGTTCTCGATTGGCGTTTCATTTCCATCACTGTTCCGAATTTTATCGATTAATGCTTGTAGAAACACTCGCTATCGATCAATAGAGAAGTTTTGATAGAATCGACGTGACGTCATCAAAATAGACAAATCCACTCGATTTCTTACAGAAACTCACTACTGGTTTCAGAATCATTTTCATCTGAGCGACTTTCCATTGAGGGGGTATGAATGCAGATATTAGTACTGCATTAAACAGTTGGGTGAGAAATTTTATGCCTTCGTAAGGTAAGTGTTTTAGTACATTGCCATTTGGGTTGAGTTTCGCTTTTACGGTTTTTACCTCCGATATTGCGAATTTTTTTTATGGGGAGATCCATTTGATAGGGATGACTTAGAGTATTTTTCACTTCTGTTGTTGTGCTTAGTGAGGGTTCAATATCATGTGGGGTGAATACTGATTTTAGGTGGCGTGCAAAAGTATTTGCTTTCTCTGCGTCACTTTTCGCCCATTCGTTATTTTCCATTCGTATAGGAGAATTGGAGAGAATCGGCCTTTTTAGCTTACTAGCAGCTTTCCAAAGGGAGTAATCAGTTGCAGCTGTTGCATCAATATTACTGAGATATTGTTGAACTTGTCTGTTGTGTTCAATTTTGAGGATATTTTTGAGTTCTTTGGTGAGTGCATTCAATTTTTTCTTGTCGTCGGGTGACGGGTTTGTTGCCACTTTCTCCTTGCGAGTCGCTTTTCTTTGAGCTTAGCTTGTATGTTGTGTGTAACGCTTGTCATTTTTTGTCTGATGAGGGTGGGAGTTGATTTCCATGCAGCTTGTTGGATACAGCTGTTAAAATGTTCGATTGCTGCCTCTATATCTTCAGCAGATTTCAGCGCTAATTTCAAGTCAAGATTAGACGTGATGATGTGTCGGAAGTATTCCCAGTCAGTCTTCCGATTGTAAAGACTGCATTGATCCGCTGCCGGTGGAAAATTTTTATCAATTGTTACCAGGATTGGAGAGTGGTCGGAATACAATTCAAAGCACGATTTGTAAGTTATATCTGAGGAAAGCACACCTTTCACCACGCAGAAATCGTCTAAGTCGGGTATTTTATTTTTATCTGTTGGCCAATAAGTGGGGGGGAGTTCCAGTAGAGAATGGAGTTAAACTGAGCTTGCTAATAGCACTATATAGTTGTCTTCCTTTAGGGGTAATAAGACGAGAGCCCCAGAATGTTTTTGGCTAGAAATCGATTTCCAGGAGTTTTGAAAAAAATTTCATATTCTGCAGCGCTGATAGAGTGCCTCGGTGGCAGAGCTGTAAAAAGCTGCAATCATTCGTCCCAGCAATCATTGATTGTTCTTCCAATTTTATTGCAATGAAAATTTATTGCAGTTTTTTGATTGTAAAAATTGCAATTTGAAATAATTTGTGTTCCATAGATTGCAATAAACATTTATATAAAATTTTTGATTGTAAAATAACTACAATCAGCAATAATTTACCTTCCATTTATTGCAATAAATGTTTATTGAAATTTTTGGGGATCAAGTTCATTGCAATAAAATTTATTTAAATTTTTTGATTGTACAAATTTTCAATACAATAATTTACAAAAATTTCATTGCAATAAACATTTCTCATAAATCATTTTCATTGTAAAAATTACAATAGCAATAATTGTATTGTAATAAATTTTCATCGTAAATCATATTGATTAAAAAATGTTTGATTGCAAGGCTTGCAATAGCAATCATTTCCTCATAAATTTATACGAATTTATTGGGACTGATGAAAGGCAAGCGCTTGGGTAATTCGAGCAATACCCGGCATTCAAATAACACGGTTTGCGCGTAATTACCCATTTCCCGGGTATATATCGCCCGTTTTATGCAATAGGGATTTAACTCGAAATTTTCGATTTCTGATATTTTGCCATATATTTCAATAACTGGGTCGTGCCTTTGAGTCTAGTCTTATAAAATATTCAAAAAGATAAAAATGGCGGAAATAAAAGTGATTTTGTAGTTAGCCGTAGAAGGAAACTATTTGAAATTATAAAACTTTATTTGCGTTTTCCCAAAAAAAAAAAATTTTTTTGAGTTAAATCCCTATTGCATAAAACGTGCGATATGTATGTATGTACATTAGGGTGTCCTTAAAATCAGATTAGCGATTTTCTTAGACCTCACCCCCTACATCGTTAACAGCATGATCAAAGATACCATAAATAAATTTTGGTCCCGTTCGGAGACGGTTAAGGGGTGTCGCAAAGGGGTAAATGTTTAGATAACCATATGGGACCCCGGGCGACACCCGGTATTAGGTATCCTTGAGTACAAGGCTATCGACTTTGGCCATAGATAAAAAAAATTAATTAAATTTTTTGGTCTTTACATGGTAGTCTGAACTTTGACCCCTCTGCGATAACCCTTAACCACCTCCGATCGGGACCAAAATTTGAATTTAGTATTTTTGAGTACAGGACAATCGATTTGCGCATTAGATATGCAAAAAAGGGTATGTTCAGAAACGCAGCATGAAACGCAACAGTGGCAGCAATTATTTTTTTGATGATTGTGATGAGCGACGCTTCATGCAAAATTTACGTTTATGAACGCTCTGCTTGTACTACAAAATCATGTTGCGCTTCAAACTGAGTTTCTGAACAAAGCCAAACTAAACTTAAATTTTTGAGCCCCGATAGTTTTCTGGAGTTTAGCACCTGTGCGACACCCCTTAACGGTTTTCGATCGGGACAAAAATTTATACGTGGTATCTTAGACTATATTAGCATCGACCTAGGGGGTGAGGTTGAAAAAATATGCTATGTACCCTAATGTGCATATTGGCACACGGTACTGGTAATATTTGCAGTCGTCTATTTGTATAAAGTCTAGATGATAAGATGATGAGAAAGAGGTTGAGGGTGCGGATGGGTATAAGGATAAAGATATGGGTAAAATTGAACATGAGGATGGGGATAAGTATATATATATATATTTATGTTAAACAAACATACATATATATGTATGACAGTAATGAGATATCCGGGAGTAAATGAAAAAGCAAATGGTACAAAAATAAATATATATCCTTATCCCCATCCACACCCTCATCCTCTTTCTCATCATCCTATATGTACAAATTGAAGACTGCAAATATTGCCAGTACCGTGTGCCCGGCAGCATCCAATATGTACATATGTAACTACGTACATATGTATGTACCCAGGAGATGGGTTATTACGCGGCTACTCGTGTGATATAAGTGCCGGATATTACTCGCATTACCCAGGAGGCGCTTGCCTTTCATCAGTCCTAATGCATGCGTATAAAGTTATGAGGAAAATGATTGCTATTGCAAGCCTTGCAATCAAACATTTTTCAATCAAATTTGATTTACGATGAAAATTTATTACAATACAATTATTGCTATTGTAATTTTTACAATGAAAATGATTTACGTTTGAAGTTCATTGCAATGAAAAATTTTGTAAATTATTGTAATGAAATGATTTACGAGAAAAGTGTATTGCAATGAAATTTTTTTGAATTATTGTACTTGTAATTTTTACAATTAAAATGATTTACGATCAAAGTTGATTGCAATGAAACTTTTGTAAATTATTGCAATTCTAATTTCTGAAATAAAAATGATTGATGGTGAAGGTCGATTGCTATAACATACTTCTAAATTTTTGAAATTTTTATTTTTACAATCAAAAAATTTACTAGCAATATGATTTACAATAAAAGCTGCTTACAATAATATAGGCTATGTTCAGAAACGCAGCATGAAGCGCAACAGCGGCAGTAATTATTATTTTCATGATTGTGATGAGCGACGCTTCATGCAAAATTTACGTTTATGAACGCTCTGCTTGTACTACAAAATCAGGTTGCGCTTCAAACTGAGTTTCTGAACAAAGCCATACACTTTTTATGATTGCAATACAATCTGATTGCAGCTTTTTACAGCTCTGCTCGGTGGGCTATAGATAGCAGAGTGTAAGCTGGCCGCTCGGGTCTTCACTGACAATATTTGTGGCTTGTATAGCATTTGTACGGAATGAATTCGTGCTGTAATGTTTAATACTTTTCCGTATCAAGATACCTGAGCCTCCATGAGCGTTGTTACTCGGGTGTTTTGTGTGGTAAAACTTGTAGTTAGGTACTTCAAAGTAGCTTTTGTCAGTAAAGTGGGTCTCAGATATGAGGAGTATATCTATATCGTGGGTCTGAAGTAAAACTTTAACTTCGAGTAAGTGTTTGTATAGGCCATTGGCATTCCAAATAATAATTTTCAACGGGTTGAAGATGCACAATTTTTTGTCGTGAAGGTGACGAGCAGGCTCATCATTGCTGTCATTTGTTGCATGTTTTAATAGGTCTATCATTTTTCGCGTTTTTCGTTGGGGTGTGGATTTCATTACTATTTGGAATAGCATTATTAGGGTTCGAACGGGGTGTTAGGCCTTTCTTTGCTGCTTGAGCATATGTGGCTGGGAATGGGTCAATCTGAATTGTGGTTTGACTTGGCTGTTGTGGTTTGTCCTGAGGGTGTGCAGAAGCTTTTTTCCTCAGAGTTGGGTATTTTGCGCTTTGGAGGTTTTTGCATACCATCCCTACCAGACAGATGAGCATATTATAGGTATTTATATGAGCATTGACATTAATGGCTACAGTCCTTAAAAAAGTAGTCAATTTTGTTCAGGCCGCGTGAAAAAAGTGAGCACTTCTCCTCCCAAGTTTATATGCCATCCCTTTTTTACTAATGGTATACTCCCATAACAAAATAATATATCTTACTCATTCTAACAGAGCATGAAAATCATCATTAATATACTGACAAAGTACTTTGCGCTAGCAACAATATTGTTGAATGTTTACATCAAAAACACCTTGCACCAAATGCCAAGAGTGCTGAATGTTTACATCAAAGACACCTTGCACCAAATGACAAAAGTTCCTAAAAAAGTCCCCAAAAATTACTCACATCGAATGCTAAAAGTGCTAAAAAATTTCACCAAAAACTACTCACGGCGAATGCTAAAAGTACTGAAAATTTTCCACAAAAATTACTCAAATCGAATGCTAAAAGTGCTGAAAAATTTCACCAAAAACTACTCAAAGCGGATGCTCAAAGTGCTCAAAAAATGTCCTCAAAAGCTACGCAAAAACATTTAAAATTTTTATATTTTATTTAATTTATTAAAACATTTAAAAATACAAAATTTTCTTTTTGATTTGCTTAATTTATTAACATTTTTGAGATTTAATTTAATTAATTTATTAGTTTTTAAAAATATAAAATTTGTTTTTGTTTAATTTAATTAATTTTTTAATTTATTAAACTATTTAATTAATTTCTTAAACTATTTGGAATTTATTTTTAACTAATTTATTAATTATTTTTAACTAATTCATTTAAATTTGAAATAAAATAGAGATTTAATAAAACTATCTTATGATTTATTGCCTCAAGTTCAGTAAAATATACATTTTTTAATAACTTGCATTATATTGATTTAATGTATTTTGTAGATCTTTAAATTAAGAGTCGTATTGTTATTTAAAATCTTACGAAATATTAAACTACTCTTAATATTCAAAAATTTAAATTCTTTTATATATATTACTTAAAATCTTACTACAAATTATCATTTTACGAAATTTTATTTAATTTTTAAAAGCTTTTCTCAAAGATTTAAAATTAGGTTTATACGACTCTTAATTTAAAGATCTACAAAAACAGACTTAAATTAATTAATTTTTTTTTTATTTAAATATTTTTTTCTGATATTTCCTATCATGACTTAAATTAATATATTTTCTTAATTCTACCCTAATCTGCACCCTTGATTTTTCCGGAAAGATATCCGCCAACAGTTCCTCGGGTGCCCTTTGCCCTGGCTAGAATTTCAGTCTGTATAAAGGAAAAATTAAAATTTTAATATAATACAATATAATGTTAAGATGTTTATTATAATATATTGTGGAACGATTTTCCGTCATCCCTTGTCAAGTTTGGTTTGGCTGATATGTGCCATCTTCAGTGTCTTTTTTCGTTCTCGTAAGAAACCGGTTTGTCTCCAAACCAAACTTGACAATTGATGACGGAAAATCGTTCCACCATACATAATATTCCTACCCTGTCGGAAAAATAAGCAACCAAAAAGTAATGTTTATTATAATTTAAGGTTTCAAAATTACCTAAAAAAAGTTACCATTACGTCAGCGTACGTCCTGCTTAGAAGTTTGGTTTCAACAGACTGCACCTGCACCGGTGATGCGGCTGACAGACTGCTGAACCCGAGCCGTTAAAACCTTACATTCTTTCTTTGGGCCTGGATTTCGGCACTTTCGGGCATCTAAAATCAGAAACAATCACGTTAAAAACAAACGTATGTATATTATGTAATTGCTGAATGTCAATACCTTTTCGGCAAGAGCACCTTGCATGGTGTAGAATTTTTCTCCACCCTCCAGTTGACGGGATTCAACGCGCTCCAATTTGTCGACCACATCGTTGAGACGCTTGTCCAGTTTTTCTGCCAAAGTAAAAAACAGCTGTTGAAAAAAATAAACAAAAGAATATATTTGATTATATTAATTTTGAAATTTGCTAAATTCTTAAAACAGAAATAATGAAAATTAATTTTTTTTTGGAAAAAATAACCATTGACAGTCAAAAATATAATGCAAACTATTAATCGCTAATTTTTACTAGTTCTCCGCTTCTTGATTTTCCATTCGTTTCGCGCTTTATGAGCGTAATCTTTACCGTTTTTCTCTTTTCATTAAACTTGACAGCTAGCTGCTAGTTTTATAAGAAACAAAGCTATTAATTTATTCACAAAAAAAGTGCCAACACAATTTTTGTATGCAATTTTTTTGTCAGTTAAATTTTTATACAACAAATAACTTTAATATATTTAAATAATAGTTGAATGTATTAGAATTAAAATTATTATCCACAGAAATTTACCGAAAATTTCATTGAAAAAACCCCACTAGTTTGCCAACAAATGATATTGGTACATTATATCAAAGCCTAGCCTTCATATGTGCATATCATCCATTATTTCTCGCATACAAATCAAAGCAACCGACATTGGGTGAGTTTCTAAGAAAAAGCTGCTCCGCAACTGTTGAGCTGAACAGTTGCCAACAGTTATGTAGCAGTTGAGTTAAACAGCTACGTCTTAGAAACGGTTTGATGAATTTATCAGCTGTTTGGCTTTACACAACATGTTGAGCTCAAGTAGCGAAGAAAATTTGTGATGCAAAAAATGGCGAAAAGTTGCCAACTGTTGAACTGAGCGGAATTACTCAACAGTGCGTTTCTAAGACAAACACTCAACAGTTGCACAACAGCTCAGTCTTAGAAACTCACCCATTGTATTGTTGCATTTTCGAAACACCTTAATATACTATGTATATGTACTAATTCACACGAAACCCCAACTGCCGGACGCTTATAGTTCAAAGAGATATTTCTTATGAAAGTTCACCGAGGAAAATCACGAATATACGCACATATTTTTTTTTAGAACACTTATGGCATTGGCGACCTCCGGCCGCGCTTTAAAATAATAACCATCAGCCGGAAAAATTAAAAGTGGCAAATATGTATGTATGTATGTACATAAATGAAATTGGTTCATTATACACACCAAACTGATGGCTAGTCTTTTTCACAATTTTCATACATAAAATTTTCCGGTTTCCCTGGCACTAGTCGATTGATATACATAGCTACCATCACAACATATTTTGAACAAATTTATATTGCATTCTGATGCAAATATATGTATGATGGTGGATCAATCGGCCGGCGCCACAAGCCAACCGCCGCACTTTCACAGCCGGAAAAAAAATCACTATACTTGCCAATTCTATGTTGAAAATCTGCTTTCGCTCCTTCTTTTTCGGGTCCAGATCAAGTGGTGGCTCTCCTAAAATAAAATAATACAGCGAAATATGTATATTTTGTAATAAAATATAATAAAAATATTTAAACAAATGAAAATTTACTTACCAAACGTCCAGCTGAAATGCGATTGAAAATTAGGTATGGTCGATATACATATGTATTGACCGATACATTTTTAGTTTCGATATATTTGATGCACTGCAGTGATGATCATGATGTTATTAATTTCGATTTATCGTAAATAGAACTAATACAAATGTAAAGTTATTTTCATAAATGCGTCCTATTTCACAATGGGGTAGTTAAAAAAATACGCGAAAATTGCATACATACAAGTTTGCATTTTTTATTATCTAAAATTTTAACTATCAATGTGGGTAACATATAAAAATTATTTCTCAGTTTTTAAAGGAATTATTTTAGGGTTGTGCTTTCAATATATAATACAAAAATTATTGTTACATTGAAACAAGATTTCCGTGGAAAAAATTTTATGAACCTACATACATATGTATCATGGAAACTGTTTTGAAAAATCCGGCAATATGTACATAGATATTTATTGATATGAGTCTAGCTACTCCTTAGTATAGTCTTAAAAAAACTGGACACTGTAAAATGTCCCAGAAGCCTGTGCGCATTTGCGAACGCAAAAAAAAATGTAAATAATGCTAAAATTACACATACAAGAGTTATCGATATATAAAATATATCGATATCATCATAAGATACATTGCCAAGAGAAACCGATATCTAACTTACTTTCCCATCACTAGCCGAAAATGTATACGAAATAAATGAAATAATGTATCTGTTTCTGTCTTTCATATGCATTTGGTAAGGAAAATCGTCAAATAGTCGAAAATGATATTATTATCTCTTTTGTACATTAAAAAGGTTACACCAACAATGTTTTTTTTAGGTTATGTTTGAATTTGCTAACTAATCACACATATACTCATTTTCAAGGACTTTACCAAAAAGTGCTCTGGCTTGTCTGGTAGGGATACAGCCTTTATAATTTGCTGGATGGTTACCTTCACATAGACCGCATTTGGCAACGTCAGATCTTGCTTTCGCTTGCAATTAGCCGAGAGGTGGTTTCCAGCACATTTTATACTAGTGATGGGCGAGTCCGAGATGTTTTATTCGATTCTCTCGATTGTTGAAACATCTCGAATGCTCTCGATGGTTTTCATTCGTATTCGAGTCAAGTCGTAAATGGCCGTCAGTCGAAACAATCGCTAAAACATCTCGTACTCGCCAACGATTCCTCTCGTTTTCAAAGCAACCCTACAACATCTCGCACTCGCTGCAAAAAATACATAATAATTGTTGCCGCTTGAATATTAAAATTGCTTTACAAAACATACAGAGTGGTACAAATCTATTGCCGTTGTTGGTACTCGTAAAATTCATTTGCTTCATAAGCGTCCCACTTCAGAAAATTTATTAATGTTTAAATAATTAATTATTATTATTATGCACGCCACTGTTTAGTTGTGATTGCAATAATGCAGCGTCTATGTATAGCATATTTTTCAATTTGGTTAATTTATTTATGTATTTGCCTCACTTCCATTAAAAATCCTACTTTCTTTATCAACAAACCTCATTCAGTTTATTTTATCAACTAAAACATATAATCAAAACAACAGCCGGCCCGCCGACTCGGAACAATCGCAAAAACATCTCGCTTGTGTAGTCGAGATGTCATCGAAACAACCTACGACTCGCCGACTCGGAACAATCGCAAAAACATCTCGCTTGTGTAGTCGAGATGTCATCGAAACAACCTCCGACTCGCCGACTCGGAACAATCGCAAAAACATCTCGATTGTGTAGTCGAGGAGCGAGTCAACTTTTGACTCGATTGTGATTTTGCAACGATGGCGATTCTCTCGATTGTCTAAACATCTCGGACTCGCCCATCACTATTTTATACATACTGATTTTCTACGGCAATAGGACTTTGTGTGGCCATATTGCTGACAGTTGGCGCATTGCGGTATTTCACGCTTCGGGTGTTAAGTCTCGAAAGTAATTTTTTAGTGCAGGAGACTTTTAATTTGATATATCATCTTGTTGTTGGAGTAGAGTTTGAGTTCAATGATAAACATGGGGAGAGGCTTTTTTGTGACTGTGTTTTATGTTCCAAATGTTTGTGACTGAGTGACCGAGATATTTTAGAGAATCCACAATTTCTTTTGGGTCTATTGTGGAGTGCATGTTTCTGAGAACTACTTTGAAGGCACGTTCTTGCTTTGTTTTATAAGTATAGAACTCTGTGCCCTTCTGTTCCAGATACTATGGTTCTGTAAGCATCCAGGGATGATGCTTGTACTTTTACTTGATCCTTGCTTGTGAGCTTTAGATCATGGAACAAATTCTTGTAGTAAACTCATTAGAGGGGAATGTTTAGAACTTTGTCTATAAATATTGGCGGCGGCTTGGGGATTTTTTCAGTTGGTTGGTTTGTTTCCTCAACTTCAAGGGAGGCAAATCTGTTTTCATTTTCATTTTGTTGGCGGGTTGCAAGCCAGTAATCGTCAAGCGTAGCCTGTTTTTTAGACAGTATTTTTACCTAGACTTTCGCGTTGGCGTTTGGGATTGACGATCTTCCATTCGTCGATTGGGGTAGCAGATGTCAAGTTTCCTGCAGTTTGGGGTTTCTGGGCTTGTTGTTGTTGGGCATAGAGAAATTCCAGTTGCCTTTGCAGGGTTTCGATCTGCTGTTGTACGTTTGGTACGTTGACACTGGGCAGGCGGGATGGAGTTACCTGTTGGGGCATTTGTTGGGGTGTACCTAGGGATCTCGGGGTTTGGTGCTGTAGTTTCACTTGGACTTGTTGGGCATTTCGCTGTTGGGAACCTCCTCCTTTAGGAGGAGTATGGTTGAGGGGCATCTCGCTGGTGCAAACAAATATTTTAGTCTATATTCATTTGCACCCGGCTGCGCTTGTATTACAACTTTTTATGATTGTAATATAATCTGATTGCAGTTTTTTAAAGCTCTGATACTTATGTATAAGCTTTACTTTACACCACTCGAATGGTTTGTGTCAATACTAAGTGGTGAAAAAGGAGTGTGAGGTGGTTTAGTTTGTGGGAGCTTTTGCTATTGTGCGATCAATGAACCACAACAACATGCACAATCACTCAGCAATAACACTTAATTTACGCTTTAGAATTTAAATAAAGCAATTTTATATTACTTTGATAGCATGCTAAGTTGCGACACTTTTTCCCGACACTTTTTCACAATATTATTGAGTTAAATTGATCAATTATATATGTTTTTAGCACAAAAGTACGGAGGAAAAATTTTTTGACAACTTCACAGCGTGACCAGTGTGTTTTTTTAATAACTTTTTATATAAAAATGGGAATAAGAAAATGTTTCCTGTTTTATCTTTAGCTAACGCTGAGCAAACGATTTAGCCAAAAAAATCGAGAAATTGAGCTGTGCAAAAAAATGTGTTTTGCAATAGCTTTTGAGCAAACGATTTACATATTTTTTACAAAAAAAAATCGGATTTGGATGTGCCAACTTCACAGGGCCTAAATTTCTTGATATGCTCCGATATAAACGCACCCTTATGTACTTTTTCGAAGGAATTTTATTAGAGGAATTGCTAATAAGCTGTTGTACTTTTTACCGTTAAAATAATGTCTATCCATATTCCAGGAAAAATCTAAATTTTATTTTCTTTAATTTAATTTTCTGTGGTTGATCCTGCATTTGTAACATTTACTTTTTATTTCCGCGAAAATGAGGAAAATGTTTCCACTTATATTTTAAATTTCTTTTGTAATCAAGTGAAAATTTCGGCACCGTATATAGATCTTTATTATTTCAAATCTTTATATTAAATCGGCGATATTAGCAGGCATTTCTTCAATGGTTGTATGATAAAACTGTTCAATATCTTTAAGAATTCTTCGGTCCTCGTCTGTTATAAAGTTTATAGCAACGCCTTTACGACCAAAGCGCCCGCCACGTCCGATTCTAGAAATAAAATTTTATATCAGTAAATATCAGTGCATGTGTTATATTTCGGCATTTACCTATGAATGTAGTTTTCTCTGTTAGATGGCAAGTCATAGTTAATTACGAGTGAAACCTGCTGTACATCAATCCCACGTGCGAGCAAATCAGTTGTAATAAGAACACGCGATGATCCTGAACGAAACTGTTTCATAATCACCTCACGGTCACGTTGCTCCATATCACCGTGCATAGCAGATACAGTGAAATTGTGATTAGTCATTTCTTGAGTCAACTGATCAACCTAATGAATCAAAGATTTATTATCCCATACATGAAAATAAATTATCCGGGCTTCTTACCTTACGCCTTGTGTTGCAGAAAATTACTGACTGAGTAATTGACAGTGTATCATACAAATCGCACAAAGTACCAAGCTTCCAGTTTTCTTGTTTTACATTCACATAAAATTGTTTGATTCCTTCCAATGTTAGCTCTTCTTTCTTAACTAATATGCTAACCGGATCTCGCATAAAGCAGCGGCTTACTTCGAGAACGTCGGGTGGCATAGTAGCTGATAACAAAATGACTTGAACATCGGGAGGAAGCATTTTGAAAACATCTTGGATTTGATCTTTGAAACCGCGAGATAACATTTCATCAGCTTCATCCAAAACAAATAACTTAATGTTATGAGTACGAAGCACTTTACGGTTTATCATGTCGTAAACACGACCAGGTGTTCCGACAACAACATGACATCCAGACTCCAAGTTGCGTGCATCTTCACGTACGTTAGTACCACCAATACAAGCATGGGAATGAACTTTCATATATTCCCCGAGTGCCATAACGACACGTTGTATTTGAGTTGCTAATTCTCTGGTAGGCGCCAATATCAACGCTTGGCAATCCCGTATGGACGTATCAATTTGTTGCAAGATTGCGATGGAGAACGTAGCTGTTTTTCCAGTACCTTAAAAGAGAAACCAGGGAGGGTAAATAACTGTTATTAAGCCAAACTTTAATATGAAGGAAATGTTCTACAGTCATGTAAAGTACACAAAACGTTTTGTTTCGTCGCGAAGGCTTGATGCTGGCAATAAACGTTTTTTGGGACTTTTATCAAATAAATTAAAATTAACAGTTATTTTTGAGTTTTATTTTAAAATTGTAATTAACAATTTTTGAGGACTTTTATAATAGAAGTCTATAAATAAATGTTATAATTGAGTTTTATCTTGTCACTTCTGAATACCTCTTTAGGTGAGTTTTATTTTGAAAGTCCATCAATAGATAACACAGTCCATCAAATTTACAAAAATTTTACTCAACACGAACAAACGCCTGGTGTGCTAGAAATCGTCTATTTCTGAACATTAATAAATGTCATATAGCAACATACACTAAATTGCACAATCCGATCAAAACCTCATATCATATTGCTAATTCCATGCTCAGTTCGGTAGATGAAATAAAAGATCTGGGGGTGTTTTTCGACACTAAATTCACCTTCATCACCCATATTAACTACAATATCACTTGCCACACTTGCCTTTATCAGAAGGAATGCAACTAGCTTTACTGATCCATATACAATGAAAACTCTATTTTCTGCCTTCGTGCGGTCTAAACTAGAGTATGCCCCGTTCATTTGGAGACCATATCATGCTATTCATATCAACAGATTAGAGAGAGTTCAACGTATCTTCATCCATTATGCTTTATTTTCATTAAATTTTTCTCATCCAATTCCGTCATATGAGTCTCGATGCCGGCTGATAAACCTAATATCACTTAAAGATCGAAGAACTGTTCTGGCTCTGAGTTTCATATCAGATATTGCTACGGGTAGGGCTGATTGCCCCTCACTCTTAGAGAGGTTATACTTTAATGTGCCGAGTAGGACCCTACGTCGGAACAAACTTTTTTATGTAGGCCTTAATAAAACGGCATACAGTGCTAATGCTCCTATTAACAGATCACTTTCTGAGTTTAACAATTTTGAAAACTCTTTAAACCTAGACCTGGCTGATACTAAGTCTACTCTTAAAGACAGGCTAAATAAATATTTTATTTGTAATTTAAATAACAACATTAGATAATATCGATATATTTTTATTGCTATTTATATAATTCAATAATAAGTATCCCGAGGATCTCATTATAATTAAGTGTTAAATGGTATCAGATTTGTGTAGTCTGCAAGAATTATACATTCATTGACTTCAGAAATTGAAATAAATAAATAAAAAATATGTCAGTGAAAATCATTCAGATCGGATCACTATAACCTATAGCTCCGATACAATATTTTGGTTTATTCTCAGTAGCTCAGCGGCACATACGACATATGTTTAAAATAAACAAAAACGAATTTGTATGGAGATTTGTCGTATGTATGTTACATACGACAAAAGCTTACCCAAATGGTAGTAATTTTGTAACATACGACAAATGCATACTAAATAACTCAAAAACTAAAAGAGATAGAAAAAAATGGATTGGAAAAATTAAAAGATTAGGTCCGATTTAGTTAATCTGCATCAAAAACTAGAAATCGTCGATTTTCACATACGACATTCGATTTCTCAGGCGACGATATGTATCTATATTTTACATATCTACATATACCTATATACTTACCCGCTACCTACATTATATACTTACCAGTTTCTATTTACACTTACCCGTTACTTACCCATATACTTCTCTCACTTACCTCTATATTAAAACCTCTTCCTCGAATTTAAGGTAGTTCTTAACTTACCGCTCGATCATCTGCTACATATGTCAATCCGCGCTCAGTGAATAAAGAAAATCAAATTTGTCAAAAATTTAAAATAAAGAATCTGAATTTTGTGAAATCATAAACAAACAAAGTGTTTTGTTTTCTTTTATTCTAATAAAAATAAAAATAAATGAAATCAGGGAAAACAAACACACTTAATTAATCACGCCAAACCGTGATTATGGTGCCGAAACTCGGTTAAGGAACCATATAAAAAAAAAAACTTAATTGAAGTGGTTCTTACAAAAAAAGAAAATATAAACATACAAAAAAAAGAAAAGTGAAAGAAAATACATACAAAAAAAAAAAAAAACAAAAAAAAAGTTGTATCAAAAAAAAACTGAAAGAAGTATAGTGAACAAAAATAGATACAAGTGCTACTATAAAGAAAAGAAATATCTCAAAAAAAAGTTAGAAAAGTAGTTAAATAAATTAAGAGTTAAAATATATAAAATAAAACATTCTGAACAAAAATCACAAATTAGACAAACCAGAAAAATAAAACCATACATACATACATATATGTGTGTAATAAAAGTGGAGTGCAAAAATTAACCAAAAACTCATAAGATTATAGATACTTAGTATATCCATACATACATATGTACATAATTTAGCGCGAACATAAAACGTATATAAAGAGCAAAAAAGAAAAAAAAAAACAAAAAAAAACCTACAAACATACATATGTACACAAAAGTGCAGTGATCTACAAAAGCCGGTGCGAGAAAAGTGGCGCAAAAAGTTTATATTACATACATACATATCGCTCATTTGCTGCAAGACCGGCATAAATCAAAAAACGTGATTTTTGAGTTAATGATGCAGAATTGTTCGTTATATCATACTTAATGTTGAGTAAAAAATTCATATGAATACCTCTTACATGCTCCGCTTGAGAAGAGAATATGCCGTTATTTCATTTCATCTGTTTCAACTTTTTTTTATACGTAAGAACGACATATCTCAGTTGTGCGACTGCTGCCGTCGTGTTAAGATCGTTTGGCTTTCTCAAACAGAGGCATATTTTGTGTTGTGGAGTTCTTCGTGAAAAGGTAATGGTATTTTTAATCTAGATTTTTTCAAGTACACAGCGCTAATTTGAGTTATGACTATCTTGTTGAAAAGTTTGATTTAATTCAAACATGGTATATTACAAAATATGACGTTCTAGTTGATAAAAATAATATCGCCAACTTAAGTATTTCGTGATATGGCGTTATTACATATAAAAGAATGACTAATAAACAGTCATCATTTTACATTATAACAAAATGTGTCGTTGTTGAATATAGAATTATTAACAGTACCAATAAATTGCTCTCACTAACACAAAATATGATGCTATTGCTGATAAAAAATATAGCTATGTATGAATAAAACGCACGATCACAATAATAAAAGTTGTTGTTTTATGTTATTTTAAAATGTCAAACTGCAACAGCAGCAAATCATCTTCGAGTTTATCCCGATCATCCTCTTTTTCGGAAGACTTTGACGACTCCGTGGCTGATGCAACATACTGCTCAAAATCACCGCAACAAGAAAGTGATAGTGAGGATAGCAAGACGAAACATGTAATCCATTAATTTTTTAATTACTTGAAGTAAAAAATTGACATTTTTCGTTTATGAATTATAACTTAAGATGGAAAGATGTTGAAGAGTTCCTTAATTTCTTAAGTTCAAAAAACTGTTTCTACACTCAGAAAAATAATCACAGTAGTATCAACAGTTTTCTTCTGTTAATCCCTAAATTCGTTAAATTAACAGAAATATGTTTAAGTAGACACATTTAGAGTTATATAAACGAAAACATCTTTTACTTTAACAAATATATCTATTATAACCTATTTGTTAGTTCAACAGGACTGATCGTCAATTATTAACAGAAATTTTCGTTGATATAACTGAGTCACTGTTAACTTAACCCTAATATCTGTTGCTGTAACCTTTATATTTATTTGTTGATTCAACAAATCATTACTGTTGACTATCAAAAGTAGCTTTCTGCCAGCTTTCTCCGTTGTTACTTGTTGCTTTGCTTGCGTGAGTGAGTTTTAATTCACGGATGCTTTTTCGAACAGAGGTAAGTATAATAGCCACTAAAGTTCAATATTCAATATAAAGTTGAATGTTGAATTTCGCACTATACATATGATGCCATTTGATTGAATTTCAGGTTGATGTCATGGTTTGAAATCGGAGGAGAATATAAAATAGAGAACACAATATAGCAAGCAGTGAAGGCGAAGAAGGTGCCGCAATGGAAAACAAGCGGAAATGAAGCTACATATTTGTACTTGGAAACAGAACGGAGGGAGGATGAAGAGAAAAATGCAAACAAAAGATTTAAAAAACTTTCCAATAGCTCTAAAAATACACATTATAAAGTAATTGTTAGAAATAAATGGCCATGTAAAACACAAAGGGATTTGTTTTTAAGTGACAAAATTTCAACTTCGGAAAATTGTTGATTTAACAGCAAAAGTGTTTGGATTCACAGCGATTTTTTGTTTTCAGAGTAGTACAACAATAAAACTGTTAAAACAAAATATCGTCTGTCAATTTAACAGATATATCCTTTGGATGTGATTTGACTGTGGAATCTGTTGTTTTAACCCGTAATCCCGTTGATCTACCAGTATCTTTTCTCTCGGTGTATGAATTATAATTAATTTATGTTTATTTTTGTGATATTCATAAGTACATAATATGTATATTTGAAGTTCAAAAGACTGAAAATAAATTTCAATTTTCAATTTATTAATATAAACAAATGTGTACAGTAAAACATTAAGTTTTTAAGCGTACAAATTACAAGATTTTGTTACAAATTTGACCCTAACTAAGTATCACTTACATAATAATAATAATAATTAAACAAGAAAATAATAGTGTATAAATAATTATAAATATAAATATATAAAGCTTTTCTAAAACTTATTAGTTCCATATGAAATAAGAAGGATTTAGAGAACAGCATTCACGCCAGAGAATATATAGAGTAAAGAGAAAAGAAAGGGTTCACTGTGTTTGAAGATAATTTGCAACTGCGGTTTTGAAGCATTGAATAGACTTTGATGATTTAATTGATATAGGTAGTGAATTCCATATTTTTATAACACTGACAAAGAATAATCTTGAGGCATTTAGCGATTTGAATTTTGGCACAATTAGGTTATGGGTTCGAGACGATTGTACAAATTTAATTTCACGGAAGAGATAATATGGCTTGCGGTTTTTGATTAACTTGAACATAAATAAAGCGTTACGAAATTTAAGATAATTTTCTAAATTGAATCCAAGAATATAATTTGAAAATACTGATATATGGTCAAATTTTTTTCTTACAATAGACAAACCTTGCTGTTCTATTTAGGGCACCTTTAATTTTATTCATCGATTCACAGTCAAGATTCCCGTAAACCGTTTCGAAATACGAGATATGGGGAACAATAAGTGACTTTACTAGCTAGTTTCGTATCACTTGGCAGGCAATAACAAGTATACCAAAGATTTCGTAAAATAAAATAAATTTTTGAGACACAATGGTTGATATGATCCGTACAGGTTAAACGAGAATTCATTTTATAACCCAGGTTAGTGACAGTAGACTGGAATACCAGTTCTGTTCGCCCTAATAAAAGTGGCGACAAGCTACTAAGGTCGAAGGCACTACTTGAAATGGGTAGAACCTGCGTTTTGGCTGCATTTAAGCAGAGGCTATTTGCTTTTGCCCACGCATCAATTCTCTTCAAATCTTCATTTAATCGAGCCACAAGATCTTCACCAAGCCCAAGCGGTCTCGAGAAGTATATCTGCGTATCATCAGCGTACAGGTGAATTGAGGCACTTTTGCAACAGTAGACGATGTCGTTAATGAACAAACTAAAAAGTATGGGGCCTAGGATTGAACCTTGCGGTACACCTGAATAAATTTTTCTGCGACCAGATGTCACATTATTACTTGTTGCCATCGATTTGATAGATATTCATCCATAAGTTTAATTGCCGTAGGACCAAACCCAAAATAGTGCCTCAGTTTTAGCAGAAGAATATCATGTTTTACACTGTCGAAAGCTTTGGAGAAGTCCAAGAGTACTAAAATAGAAAGAAACTTGCTATCATAAGCAGGACGAATGTCTTCGACAACCTTCATAATGGCAGTGGAGCAACTGTGATTGCTACGAAAACCAGACTGAAATTCACTCAGAAGGCTATGGTTATCCAAATGTGCAACTATTTGATATGATAGTAGTTTTTCAAAAACTTTAGCCAGAGCAGGTATAATACTTATAGGTCTATAGTTTTCAACACAGTCACTGGAATTGTTTTTGGGAACAGGGATAACATTAGCTACCTTCCACAGAGTCGGAAAAGAGGAAGACGTTATGGCATAATTAAATATATGTGTCAGGATTGGTAAGATGTAGGGGATAATTAGCCTTAAAAATCGTAAGCTTATACCGTCCACGCCTACAGCATTTGATTTGATGGCAAATATACCCTTAGCAACATCAATTTCGGTAAAAGTCTCAAAATTAAATTCCCAAGGCAATTTTGAAATTAGTGATTGATTTAGCCTGAAAGTGTGAGAGTTGTCAACTGCACTGTTGCCAATGAAATAACGATTTAACTCTTCCGCATTAATCATGCACGGCTTTGTCTCTTTAGTGCAGACTCCTAGAGATTTCAAGTTTGTCCACAGGGTTTTAGTTGGCAAATTAGCATTGAGTTTATTTTCCAAATAAATTCTTTTCCTGGATCGAATTTCTTTTACCACTTTAATCCTAAGTTTTTTGTAGGAACTCCAGTGCACCTCAGTGGGATACTTTTTCCAGCATTTGTATGCCTTACTCCTTTGTTTAATAAGACGAAAGATATCTTTCGTTAACCAAGGTTTTTTGTTACTCCTTATTTTTATAGTACGAGTAGGGATATATTTGTCATATAAATATTGCACATATTTGCTGAATTCTTTTAGCTTGTCGTCAATATTAGGAAAGAACGAGCACGAGCACCAATCCACCGACATGGCGTCATCAAACAATGCAGATGAATCAATATTCTTAAAGTCTCTATACGTCAAGTTTGTGATAGCGTTCATTTTGTTAAAATCAATATTCAGAGATAAAAATATGAGTTCGTGGTCCGAGATTCCATCTAAGGAAAACTGGTCTACATGATTAATTATTTTAGTATTACTTACAGCGAAAATATCTAACATGCTTGGTTTACAATGTGGAGCAAAACGTGTTGCATATTTGTTAGCTATATTAAGACCACCAGAACTAAGATAATTCAGTAGTTGGTCGCGTTTAGCATTAATAAGTAAAACATCAACATTGAAGTCTCCACACACTACAACATTTATATAATTAAGGGACAGTTCATATATTCTGTTAAAGATCGGGTTAAGATCATTAGATCTATGGGGATTATACACACACACAACTAGACATTTCTGAACACCATCATTAAACTCAACAAAAAGACCTTCAACCACATCGTGACACACAGATTTATATACAATTTTACATTTAAGGCGGCTCCTATAATATACAGCAATACCACCTCCTCTATGCCCCGAGGACCTATCATTTCTTACCAATGAGAAGTCACAGAGGCCATAAGAGATATCGGCGATGGAAGGCTTGAACCATGTTTCTGTAACACAGATCACATCAATATTTATATCACGAAAGACAGAATTCAGATAATCAAGTTTTTCAATCGATAAACTGCGTGCATTAAAATGACAAATATTGAAACCTGTGTTGTATTTGCACACAAGCCTTAAACCAAGCCTAAGATTATCACCGCCAGTGTTATTATACATGTCATTCACAATAGACATTACATATGTACATGCTTTCAAAACGAACAGTTGCAAAAAGAAGATAATAAGGTAGGAAGAGAGAAACAAGGAAAATAGCAGTTGAGAATAAGTGGAATAAATCATATGGAAATAATAACTCTTAAACATAAACAAATAAAGTTGAGTTAAATGCATAAAATAAACATACATATGGACATTTTAAGCAGCAGCCGCTAATATATCTACGCTTTCACGATCCAGCACTTTTACTCCCAAGCTTCCTTCACGCTTCTTTACATAAACTTGCCCCTTTATTGAAAACGCACTTACTAGCTTCTTTTGTTTTTTTAGCTCTGTAGCCCGTCTCATAATTTCACGGTTCTTCTTTGTCAAGCATTCATGAACGTAGAATTTTTCATCCGTATTGAATCCAATATTGCGAAGTGTGAGTGATTTTTGGTTGGTTTTGTGAAAGCCTGCAACTGCCATAAACAATCGAGAGCGATCATGGGCAGAATTTAATTTAACTATAATTGGGGAGGGCGTTTTGTTGTTGGTTTGGTTTTTAGGACGTTGACTAGTGCGAAAGGTTGATCGGAGGGGAAGTGGGTCAAGATTTATCGCATTACACAGCTGAGAACACAGAAGGTAAATCTTCATCAGCAGTTTGCGGAATGTTGTACATAATTATGTCAGTCGACACAATTGAATTTTCCATCTCATCTAGATTCATACGCAGCTGATTTATTTCTTTGTTTTGGTTTTCGTTTTCGCAGAGTTCTAGTTTACTCACTCTCGCATCCAAACAATGCATATCATGTTCAAATTTAGCAACCACCCCAGATATTTCACTAATTTTTTGCATTACTCGTTCTTCGCTCTCTTCCATCTTAGCGAGTAATAAGGTGAGCATACTTTCCTTAAATGATTCCAATTTCGCTTCCATCCTCTCCCACAGACTCATTGTTGCTGGACTGTTTGGAATAATTTGCGCGGGATTTAAGTGGGGTGAGGGATTATTGCGGGAACTTTTTCTCATTTTAGATATATGTATATGTATACAATTAATGCCGGAAAAGCCCAAATATATGTATATATCCAATAAATCACAGATATCCAATAAATAGCGAATGTAAATGTGAATCGCAAAAATAAATGCAGCAGGATTATGTTAGTCGTATGTTGGCAAGCTCAAAAGAGTTAAATAATAAGGTAATTACGTTTATATGCGTGATACAATGCAGCGCCACAAAAAACACGACCGTTCACAGCGACATATGTATATAACATGAATTAATACGAAATTATTGTTTTTTTTTTTCAACAATAATGACACATTATAACTTCAGACGCTCTATTGAATATATTTTTGTAACAATAACGTCATTACGCAAAGGAGAGTTGGTTCTTATTCAGGAAAAAACCATAAATGGATACTTGGTGTTGATTTTCCTTTATGGATATGTTAAATATATTATACTGAATTGGTTTGTTTTGAATTTGTAGGATTTCCTATTTTCTGTGTAAGATTAGAGTCAGTTGAAAACTTTAAAAGCGTTTTCTGGACAATCGATTTTTTTTACTTATGCCGGTCTTGCAGCAAATGAGCGATATGTATATATGGACATACATTAAGGTAGTCCTAAAAGTACAGAAAAAACGAGTTTACATTTATAAAAAAAAAAAAACAATATATAATTGGGAAAACAAACCATACATACATATATAAACATAAAATAAAAATTTTGAAATAAAAAACAACTGAGTATAAAAACAATGCCGAAATCGTATTTATACATATGTATATGGCGTACAAGAATAAAAACTATCGTAAATACATTTAGTAGCCACTGTGGTGCAGTGGGTAGAGTGCTCGCCTGCTATGCCAGAGGTCTCGGGTTCAAATCACGGTCCGAGCAAAACACCAAAAAAAATTTTCTAATTAGTAAAAATCCAATTATTGGGTTTTTTAAGAGCAGCGGTCACCTCTCGGCAGTGGACGGCATACCCTCCGAGAGTATTTCTGCCATGAAAAAGCTTCTCACAAAAAATGCATTCGCCGTTCGGAGCCGGCATAAAACTGTAGGTCCACCCAATTAGTAGGAAAAACAAAAAGGAGCACACCTCAAATTGGGAGAGAAGCTCGGCCATAAAACTCGCCAGAGTTATAATAGCGCCATTGTATTATATTATTATAAATACATTTAAATATATTTACAAACAATTTCACCAAAAATCAATAACAACAAAAGCAAACAACAGCAGCATTAAATAACAGCGGAACACTTAGGGACGACCACGTATACGCAGCCCTAAACAGAAAAATAAAAGGGAGTTTACACTCGAAAAAAAAAAAAAAAATTCTCAAAGGGTTTGTACGAAAATACGGAATGTCAAAGTAAGTAACTCTACTTAATATACTTACATGTGTACATATAAAAAGCGGAATTCTGTTCGAAAATCCCAAATTTCACAAAAAAAAAACCCCATCTCAATTCTAGAATTCCGCTATCAAAAACTCACATACACATCTCACCCGTATATACTTATTTGTACATATAAAATATTGCCGTTAATCTCTCACAGCTCTTGCAAATTTTATATAGATATTTAGACTTTCCCAATCGCACATCCGTTATTTCTCAGATCTCTCATTATATAATATATGTACATATACATACATTTATCCCAAAATCCACTACTCTAAATCTCCATAGAAACATATGCATATAAATATATACATATTGTTCCGCAGTGAAGCGAAACCATACCCCTCATACATAGCGCACACTAAATCAAAAAGCGTTACAACTCAAAATTCAAAAATTTTCAAAGAGAGGCAAAAAACTTTTTAATTTTTATATGCAATGATATGGGAAAAGGCTACGTATAACAGTTATTTCTCAGTTAAAAAAAACTCTGATGGAAAAGATTTTTTGGCAGCCGCTAGAGATATATTCTGTGTACCAATTTATGGAAGAAACCCGATTTCGAAAAATTTTGAGTTGTGACGCTTTTTGATTTAGTGTGCGATATATTGTACGACAAACGTATAACAAAACCCTACCCAAAAATATGGCTATACAAATATACATAAATAATACTCCCCCATTATTTAAAAGGGGTATATTTCTTACGACTCACCCCATACCCATTACTAAGGGGTACTCACACCTCCCACTTATCCCGAAATTTTACTGCTGGGTGATTCAGAAAATTCACCGGTATCCATCTCACTGGTACATAAATATATATAGACATATACTAATACACAAGATTAAGTATTTATTTTTCTGCTCCATTTTCCCGTTGATTTGCCAATCTCAAAGCCAAAATCCTGCAAGGAGGTAATAAGCATATATCGACGGCTGATAATAAGATCGCCCTATTTCAAAAATTGTTTCAAAAACGCCCTATTCCAAAAATTGTTTGAATAACGTCCTATTTCAGATTTTGCTTCAAGAACGCCCTATTTCAGAATTTGTTTCAATAACGTCCTATTTCAGACAATTATTCAAAAACGCCCTATTTCAGAGAAATATATATTGAATTTTCTCTGAAATAGGGCGTGTTTGAAGCAAAATCTGAAATAGGACGTTATTGAAACAAATTTTCAAATAGGGCGTTCTTGAAGCAAAATCTGAAATAGGACGTTATTGAAACATTTTTTCAAATAGGGCGTTCTTGAAACAATTTTTGAAATAGGGCGATCTTATTCTCAGCCGTCGATATATACATACCTAGTTTGTATACCCTACTGTTCAAACTCAGTATAACACTGCGGAGAAAAATAAAAGCACTATCCCTTATAATAGTGCGTATTTAAGAACACACACCCATATACTCAAAACTTGTTATCAGACGCACTGATACAAGCTCCCAAAGTCTTACTCGAATCTAAATAAAACCTCAATAAAAATGCCTGAAGAGAAGCAAGAAAAACAAGAAATTCCCCAAGCCCTTCAATTCCCACAAGGCACGAAAACGAGGTCAAAATCCCAAAGTGAAGAAGAAAAGCTTTCTCTCTCCAAAAAGAAGTTTTTCTTTCAAATAAAAAAGCTTGAAAAATTTTGTGAGAAGTGGTGGAGAACTCCGGAAGCTGAGCAAATAGAGGACGGACTTGCAGTTCATATGGAACAATTGGACAAGCTCATGGCACTGGCGGACGCAGCACACGAATCAATGGAAGTGAGTAGCGCGGATGATGAGACACGCGAAGAATGCTATTCTATGTACGACACCGCAAATGACAATGGTACAAATACGAAGGTAAAAATCCGTGAGCTGCTCAGGAAACTCAAGGCGAGCTCTAATCCCTTAACACTAAACCCAAACGGCCCCCAATTACCCCATACCCAACCAGATTCTCATGGATATCTGAAAGTACCGGCCTGTGACACCCAAATCTTCCATGGAGGATACGAAGAATGGCCCAGCTTCAAAGCCATGTTCACTGCGGTGTACATAGACCACCCCAAACTCTCTCCCGCTCAGAAGTTGTACCACTTGAGACAGAAAACTCGTGGACAAGCAGTTCTTATTATAAAGAATTATGCTTTAACCGACCTCAACTTTCAGCTCGCATGGGACGCTCTCAAGTCTCGATACGAAAATCGTAGGATTGTAGTAGACAATCAGATTAAAGCACTCTTCAATCTCCAACCTGCTCACTCAGAGAACGGAGAAAAAATACAGCAACTCCAAACGACAATAAACAATTGTCTCGCTGTACTTAAGGCAAATGGAGTCTCCACAGAGAATTGGGACCCTTTGCTCGTTTATCTTTGCTCTTCAAAGCTCCCTGACGAATCTCTTAGGTCATGGGAGCAATCTCTAAACTCAAGAAAAGAGCTACCTCTCTGGTCAGAAATGGACCAATTTCTCACAACTCGATATGAGGTTGTCGAACGGCTCAACACATATATATATAATTCCAATTTCACACCTCAAGCATCATCAACACAGCAATCGTTCTCCTCTCGGAACAAATCACACGCATTCCACACTGAGTCAAAAAGGCCAGTCTCATGCAAGCTGTGCAACTCTAACCACTCTATGATGATGTGCGTGAAATTCAAAGAACTTTCCATCCTCGAAAGGAACAAGTTCGTGAAAGAAAACAATTATTGTAAGAATTGTTTAGCATACTCTCACTCAGAGAATCAGTGTCGTAGTGGCTTTACATGCACGTATTGCCAACAACGACATCACTCACTATTCCACTACGCGGTGAAAACTCAAACGCCAAACTCCTCAAATCACTCTAAAAATCGTGTCACATCTCACGTGACTCTCGATGAAAGGCCATGTACCTCAAAACAGGCCGCAGCTCAAAACTCACTCTCAAGCTCACCTCAGAGCAGTAACGAACAAACTCTCTCACATTACTCAAACAGTAGAGAAAAAACGTTGCTTCCCACAGCCAACGTGCCAATCCTCCATAATGGCGAAACTACTGTAATACACAACAAAGACCCAGAACGAAATACTCGGAATGGGCGGTCGAACAGTTCAAAACTCCAACAAAATATGTTCGTTAACAATATGTTCCCCAGATCGCATAACAAAAATTGACACTCACGCGATAATACTACCGCAGTTGACGCAATTCCTCCCATCGTTCAAGGTAACAAAAATTGATCTCAAAGAGTATGCGTCACTGTCTCTAGCAGACCCCAACTGCTTCTCTCCCGCCAGAATAGACATGGTGATTGGTAGCGACATACTACCAAAAATTCTCTTGTCCGGTCTTAAAACTAACATAGGCGGAAACTTAATAGCTCAAAACACCATCTTTGGATGGATATTAAGCGGACCAGTGTCAGAACAAATTTCGAAATTCTCAACCCAGGTAGTAGAAAACACAGGAGACTCCATAGGCGATCTCAAAAAATTCTGGGAACAAGAGGAGGTACCATCGGCTCCCACTCAAACAACCGATGATGAATATTGTGAAGCTCTATACTCACAAACCACTTATCGAAGAGAAGACGGCCGATATGTGGTAAAACTCCCATTCAAAGCGGAGTTTCCCAACTCAATGGCTTTAGGGCACTCTAGACCCGCAGCTCAGCAGCAATATCTCAGCATCGAGCGAAGCCTTGAAAAGAAAGGTGATCTCAAAAACACCTACTCTCGGGTCCTAGAAGAATACCTCACTCTAGACCACATGGAGTCCACAAACTCACTCGAAATCATACGTGATGGTAAATATTTCTCGTTTTATCTTCCACATCACGCTGTGATAAAACCCGATAGTAAAACTACTAAAGTTCGAGTAGTTTTCAATGCATCAAAACTCTCACACTCGGGTCTCTCTCTCAATGACGTATTATATACAGGTCCCACTCTTCAAAATGACCTGATGCTCGTCATCCTCAAATGGCGATTATATAAGTACGTCTTCAACGGCGACATTGAAAAAATGTACCGCCAAATATACGTACACAAGGAGGATCAAGATTTCCAAAGAATCGTACTCCGCAGATCTCCCGAAAGCCCTATACAAGACTTTAAACTCAAAACAGTTACCTTCGGTGTAAACTGTGCTCCATATTTGGCCATAAGAACTCTTCATCAATTGGCAAAAGACTCAGAAAGCAAATTCCCAAAATGCTCCAAAATTTTAGTCGCCGAAACATATGTCGACGACATCCTCTCAGGTGGACATGATCTCTCGTCAGTCCGCCAATCGATATCCCAAACTATCGATGTACTAAAATCAGCAGGATTCCCGTTGAAAAAGATAACTGCAAATCATAAACAACTGCTGAAATATATATCCGAGTCTGATCTCCTAGACTCCGAATTTCTCCAATTCCACGATACAAGCTCTACTAAAACTCTTGGAATAAAATGGAATGCTCTAACTGATACCTTCTCGTATTCAGTAACTCCACTTCCCGACTCAAATACTGCCACGAAAAGACAGATTCTCTCATCTGTTGCGAAACTTTTCGACCCGGCAGGATGGCTATCGCCAATACTGATAGCAGCGAAAACTCTCCTCCAACAACTTTGGATGGAAGGCACAGACTGGGACGAAGCAGTCAAACCCAACTCTCTCATAAAATGGAACTCTTTTCGAAAGCATCTCGCAGCGATCGAAGATATAAAGATTCCATGTTGGGTACAGTTCAACCCAGAAAACTCAATACAAGTGCATGGATTCTCAGATGCCTCCGAAAAGGCATTTTGCGCTTGTGTTTATTTGAGAGTTCAAGATGGTGAGAACGCAACTTGCCATCTACTCGCCGCAAATAGCAAAGTTGCACCCCTGCAAACAGTTTCACTTCCCCGATTGGAACTATGCGGCGCAGTCCTCCTAACAAAGATAGTAAAGCAAATCCTATCTCAACTGGATCTCCCATCTCATGAATTAACTTTATGGACTGACTCCTCCATCGTGTTAGCCTGGCTCGAAAAGCCCCCATTGGTATGGAAAACTTACGTTGCCAATAGGACATCCCAGATCCTTAAAAATGTTAGCAATGCTACATGGCGACATGTCTCAAGCGCCAACAACCCAGCTGATTTAGGCACCCGAGGAGCTAAACCCCACGAACTCTCAGAGTGCTTACTGTGGTGGAAAGGGCCCAAATGGCTAGTAAAGTCCCCCGAATTATGGCCTAAAAGCACACCCAACCACTCATCTTCCCCAGAACAGAGGAAAATAGAGGCATTCCACATGACCGAAAGCACTGACATCTTAGACCGATTCTCCTCCTATGCAAGAGCGCTAAGAGTGACAGCTTTCATGCTCCGATTTATTTCTAAAGCAAAAAAATTGCATATTCCCTCCACCACAATTCTTACTCACGAAGAAATAAACGAAGCAAAGAAACGCCTCATAATAAATGCTCAACATAAATATTACGGGCAAACGATCTCAAACTTAACTTCATCGCAACCAATAAGCAAGCGAGACCAGTTATTAACACTCAACCCTTTTCTGGACAAATCAGGTCTGCTTCGTGTGAACGGACGTCTCACTTATGCCGCCCTAAGTTATAATGAGCGTCACCCGATCATAATACCAGACAACTCAAAACTCTGCTCTCTCATACTCAGCTTCCTCCACTCAACACTCTTACACGCTGAAAAGCAGCTGATGATCCGCATGGTACAACAGGAGTATCTACTACATCCCACGCTTAAAGCAAAAGGTGAAAACTTGCATATTTCATTGCAAGATATGCACGCTCTACAAGCAAAAGATGAAGTCGCACATTATGGCCGCATTACCCCCAGAACGCTCGACCTACTCACTTCTCTTCCAAACCACAGGCGTCGATTTTGCTGGTCCGTTTCTCGTGAAAACCTCCATACTTCGTCGAGCATCTCACTACGTTTGTGTCTTTGTATGCTTCTCCACCAAAGCTATTCACCTCGAAGTGTGCTCCGATCTCACCACAGAATGTTTCAAGGCCGCCTTCGCACGGTTCGTTGGACGCCGAGGCATACCCCATAAAATTATGTCAGACAACGGAAAAACATTTGTCAAAGCACAACGAAGTCTCAAAAGGGAATCAATCTCATTTCTCGAAGAAGTCTCAAAAGACATCGCCGAAAAATATGCCATTCATACTCTCTCATGGCAATTCATACCTCCATATGCCCCTCATATGGGAGGACTCTGGGAAGCAGCAGTGAAAAGTTTCAAAACTCACTTCACGAAAGTCGCTGGATCCCAAAGGTTCACGTTTGAGGAGTTCAACACTCTCCTCATTCGCATCGAAGCAGTATTAAACTCCAGACCGCTGACCGCAATGTCACAAGACCCCGATGATGTGCAAGCTCTAACGCCAGGCCACTTCCTACGCGGTGCCCCACTTCTCTCCATCCCTGAGCCCAATTCCGAAAATCTCACACTCACAAATGGCAAAGACTACGGGTACTCCACCATAAATTTGCTAAGCGCTGGAAAAACGAGTACCTGCGAGAACTCCAAAAGAGAAATAAGTGGAAAAGCCAGGAAGTAAATCTCAGTGAAGGTGACTTCGTCATTATTAAAGATGACCTACTCCCACCAAAGGAGTGGCGACTTGGCCGCATCTCAAAACTTCACCCCGCTCCTGACCAGAATGTTCGCGTAGTAGACATACGCACCCAAGGCGGAAAGAAATGCATATGTAAATCAGACGAAGGCGGAGAATCACTTGCTGTCTGTATCTTGTTTATTGCCGAATTGCAAGCATGTCTTGAACTCGTTGTTTTATTAATAATGGACACTTGACGCACGTTGCTAAATGTTTTGGCATTTTATTTACATTTGGATATTTGTACCGCTTTTTGCAATGTTGTCAAGAAACTTCTTTGCTACTTCCGCTGCTATGAAAATGTTTTCAAATAGTTTAATTTTTGGTCTTCCCATCATTTAATTATTTAAAATATGTATAAATTAGCAACTCAAAATACGTGTACTTTATTTCATTCACTAATCGCTTGGAACAAATCTTTACGAATGAATGAACCAAATTCTTTTTATGCACCTGAGGCTCAAGCTTAAGTTTCATAACTGTAAACTTTCTAGGTGATTCAGCATTGTTGTTGCCATCGCTAACACTCATTACATTGAATTGCCATAAGCACGCTGCTAAGCGGTTCTTATTTAACCCTAGATAGATAACGCTATTTTATACCCCTGCAAAGATAAAGATACGTCATAATGACGTATCTTCATTTAATGGCTTTTAATGAGGTGAAAAATATAAAACTTATTTGTTTTTTGACTGAGGTAATTTACTTCATTTATTTCCAGTCTTATGTGGAACATTTAAACATAAAATTCAAGATAATATGAGATTAATAATAACTAATTCATTTGTTTTGACAAAAAGCTACAAAAATTAGACAGCCTTCACAAAAAGGTGCAAATTTCATTATTAATTCTAAATTCACAGAAGTTTTTTAGTTTACTTAACAAAACAACCCTTTAAATAATATTTAAAAAAAAAAAAATAAAATAAAGCAAGATTATATGCATGTGTTACAAACTTGGTTTTGGTGTTGTCAACACAGAGGTGTGTTACACGTGAAACATTATTTTTTTGACATGCGTCTTATTTTAGAAGGACAGATCAAACAGTATTTTATTTTCTGGGAAGAGCCTGATTTCTACTGTCTTCGAGATCATTGCTGGTGTTATTTTTTGTCGTCTTCTTGGGTATCACTAACTCCATCTGAATTTTGTAGGGCAACTTGTATGGTGTTGCGCAAAGTTCTTTGCAAAGAAGATATTTTAAGTCTTGTTTATATCCATAGATTTGTTAACAAATTAAAACTAAAAAAAAAAAAAAAAACAACGTACTAATCTAATAAATTGAAACACAAAAGTGCTAAAAAATTCATGCAATGGGAAAACCAAAATGTCACACTAAAGATAAAGCTACGTCGTTTTGACGTACGTTCTGATCATAACTCAGATAAAAAAAAACTTATGGCAAAAAATCGAGCACCAGCAATGAGCTACAACTACCGACTGAGAAAACTGAGCGTATGAAGTTGCTTCGGAAATAAATGAAAGTCTGAGAGAGTAAAAATAAAAATGAATACGTCATTTCGACGTGCATTATCTAATTAGGGTTAAGAATTATTGTGCTTGCAGCAGCCCAAACCGCCTTTTTTGTGCAAAAAGCAGCAAGAAACGTATAAACAAAATACACTTAAACAACATATGCTCAAAATAAATTCGAAAAAGTCCACATTTCTCTTATGCTACGTAACAACGAGCATTCGCTATTCAAATGAGTATTTACCCACAATTAGGTGGCCGCTGTGGGTAGAGTGCTCGCCTGCTATGCCAGAGGTCTCGGGTTCAAACCACGGTCCGAGCAAAACACCAAAACAATTTTTCTAATTAGTAAAAATCCAATTATTGGGTTTTTTAAGAGCAGCGGTCACCTCTCGGCAGTGGGCGGCATACCCTCCGAGTGTTTTTCTGCCATGAAAAAGCTTCTCACAAAAAATGCATTCGCCGTTCGGAGCCGGCATAAAACTGTAGGTCCACCCAATTGGGAGAGAAGCTCGGCCAAAAAGCTCGTCAGAGTTATAATAGTGCCAATATATTATTATTGTATTATTATTATACTAGGTAAATACCCGGGTATGAAAATGGGTATAAATGGGTAAAAACCCGTCATTGGGTAAATACCCAGGTGTAAACCCATCACTAGTTATAAGCTTGCGATGCGGAAAATTAATTAATTTGTCATATAAAAACTCGATACTTCAAAAACAAGAAAACAAGCAATTTCACTATACCAAAAAATCGAATAAGGACGAGAGGCCCACTAATCGAGCAACCCGACAACAGTATTCGAAGACGAGGATATGGAATGGAACTAGAGTAAGAATTAATTTAAGTTATTTAGGATTTATTATCTTTAAGACCTTTTTATTAAAAACTAATATAAAAAAATATATTTAAAAATGGACGAAGATACTCAAAATGGTGTAATTGGAATAGTACAGGTTGCGGTAGGACAAGTTCAGGAATATTTTATGAGACAGATTGCAGATATAAATAAAAGTATTCAGAGTGTTCTTCCACAAAAATTAGAAAAACCTAAACCGGTAACAATAATAGAAGGTGTGCAAAGTACCCACACTGACCTTAATTTAATAAAATCACTTCCCGAGTTTAAAGGTAAAATATCGGAATATCCTGCATGGAGGGACGCGGCAAAATTCGCATTATTATTATAGTGAAGGCTCTGAGTCGGGGTATATTGCGATGGGAATTCTAATAAACAAGATAACATCTTCGGCCAATGAGAATCTGAGCGCGTTTAATACCCCTTTCTAGGTTAGATCAGCTGTATGCAGACAAGAGGCCACTTCATATATTAGAAAAGCAGCTTAATACTTTGAGACAGGGTCAAATGTCTATTAGTGAGTACTATGATACAGTTGACAGGCAGCTTACCCTGATATTAAATAAAATAACAATGACCCATAGTAATAACGAAGAGCTAAGTAATGCTTTTAAAGAAAAGGCTAGGGAAAATGCCTTAAGAGTGTTAATTTCTGGCTAAAGACGCCCATTATGTGATACGCTTTTTGGCACTAACCCACCAGACTTACCCAGTGCACTTGCAACGGCACAAGAGCTGCAACACAACCGGCAAAGATGAGTTTGCACAAACGTTTGCTACAGGAAGAGAGCCACAAAATTTTCCAACAAACCCCTTTTCAACAAAACCCAAAAATAAATTTTCGAAACTAAATAGCACCACTAATGCTCCTGCTCAAAATCCTACTCCAATGGACGTAGATCCAGGTAGCTCCTGCTTTAAGCGACAGCCTAACACATATTCTACAACAAATTATGGTTCACAGCAACATAGAAATCAGCAGGCAAATAGTTCGAATTTCTGGAATTCATATCCGCAACAAACTGACAAAAATTCTTATCCTTCCCAGCTTCAGCGGAAATACAGTGCTAATAGAAGACAGGGTACCAACACATCTACTCAAGTATCCTTGAATAAGGCACAGCATGTGAACGCAATGAATGATGATCCATATTATTCTGAAACAGAAAATTATGAACACGACGAGCATTCTTTAGATGAGATTAATTTTTTAGGCTAAGGTCTAGCTTGCCGTTCATTACACGAACTCTCCCGAACGGGCAAGATCTTAAATTACTAATAGATACAGGAACAGCAAAAAATTATATAAAGAATTATTCGTTTCTAAAAGGCATTACTTCAATTATTAATCCCTTTCAATTAAAGTCTTTAAACGATCGCCACGTTTTACATTTTACCAAAATTGGATACCTTTGATGGAATATGGTATGATTTATTAAAAGGTATCGAAGCAAAAATTTATACACATGTTGGTCTCATTTTCCACAAATCGGGAAAAGAGAAGCTCAACTTTTTTCATTGCCAGCAGGTAAATATGGCCACAAGTACAGAGAATAAACCCAAAAGCGTCGAATGGCTGATACAAGAAAATATTAATGCATTCGCCGACCCCAATAGAGCACTTCCATACAATACAAAAGTAATTGCGACAATAGATACACAAACTGAAGAAGCTATTTATTCAAGAAGATATCCATATCCAATCCCGGTAGCAAATTTCATAAACAAAGAAATATAATCTTTACTAAAAGACGGTATAATAAGAAAGTCCTATTCGCCCTATAATTCGCCTGTGCACTTTGTTTCAAAAAAAGGCTTACTATCCATTTTATGTGAATATTGATTCAAAATCAATTCCGTGTATGTTTTAATCAAATACTGAGGCATTTATTAAGATGTCTTCACGCTGGCGTACCACTGCAAATGCTTGTGAGAACATTTGTACAATAATACATATGTGAGGTAATTAATTTAAAAAAAAGTTGCTTAATTCAAGTAATTTATTGTCTATTTTATTTGAATATATATTCAAAACCAATTCCGGATATCTATTTATCAAATATAAGAAAAATATTTGGCTTTAAACCTTTCTCACAAGTTTTCTCACAAATAAACAACACAAAACTACAAGTCGTCAAATCACTGACGTTGACGGCAACAGCTGTTTGTTCGATCGCAAATGTTGTTAAGGAAATAGCTAACGAATATCCAAGGTGACAAAAATATCGTTTAGTTCGCTAACCACGTCCGACAAATACCCTATTCCAGATATTGCCGTAATTCTTTCGAATTTAGGAAAATCAAAATTATTTACTACTCTGGATCTCAATCAGGTTTCCATCAAATTCAGCTCTTAGAAAAAGATAGATGTAAAACAGCATTCAGCGTAAACAACGGCAAGTACGAATTTTGTCGACTACCCTTTGGATTGAAAAATGCGCCAAGCATATTCCAGAGAGCCATTGACGACATTCTTCGTGATGATATCGGAAAAATATGTCATGTTTACGTTGATGATATCATCATTTTCTCACAGGACGAAAATTCCCATTACAATCACATAGATTCTATATCAGGGATTACCACACCAATACTTTCAAACATTGTGCATGTGTTAAAAGCACAAAAGCTCTTGGCTACACTCAAAAGAAGCTCAACCATTGTCGAAAATTAAAATTTTAAAATTGGAAATGGATAGTATTTTTATTCCTAACTTCAAAAAAAACCACAAACAAAAAAAATTAAAATAAAGAAATATGAGACGAAATGCAAAATCATGATTCCTAATAAAAATATTACGTAAAAAATCCAAACAAAAAAACCACCCCCAACACACAATCATTTACAAGCATTCAGAGACTGCTCGAGCAGCACTACCTGCTAGCTCAACAGCTCAATGCTGACTGAACAGAAATTTGCAAAATTTCTTTTCGTGCACGAAGAGTTCTGTAGTGTCGGTGTGAGGCTGTCGGTGTGAAAGCTCTAAAAAGCTTGTACCGCGTGCATAGGCTCTGAAAATGCCTGTTCTATATTAAAGAAAATTGAAAAAGCTGGAATGCGAGTAAGCTTAGAAAAATCTCGGTTCTTTAAAGAAGAGTCAACCTCTTTTTTAGGCTACACTGTCTCGTGCAAAGGTATACGAACATGTCCCAGCAAAGTGGAAGCGATATTAAATTATCAAGAGCCAAAGTCATTAAGATCCTTACGGTCATTCTTAGGTCTTTCCGGTTACTAACGAAGATTTATAAAAGATTATGCCCATATATCCAAACCCTTAACCAAATATTTAAGAGGCGAAACGGTCATGTTAACAGTAGGCGTTCTAAAAAAGTTAATATAGCACTAGACAGCGAAACACTCGCTGCTTTTAATAAACTCAGGCGCATTTTGGCATCAGAGGATGTCCTTCTTCAACATCCAGATTACTCCAAACCATTTGAAATAACTACAGATGCTTCATCTCTTGCCCTAGGCGCCGTACTTTCCCAAAACGGTAAGCCAATTACAATGATATCTCGAACATTATCTAAAACTGAAGAAAACTACGCCACGAATAAACGTGAGCTTTTAGCAATAGTTTGGGCATTCCAAGAGTTAAGACATTATTTGTACGGTATCAAAAATATCCATATCTACACTGACCATCAGCCATTGACTTTCGCAATATCAGACAGAAATCCCAATTCGAAAATTAAGAGATGGACTGCATTTATAAACTCCTTTGCACCAAAATATTTCTATAAACCTGGTAAAGAGAATAAAGTAGCTGATGCTCTTTCACGCCAATACATCCACAACCTTGACGATTCATTTTCGACGGCTCATAGTGAGGCAATAAAAACCATAAAAAACCCTGTTCAAATCTCCCCTAGTGCTTGTACCTTCAGAGATTAATAGCAAATCTACAAAAAAATTATTTCAAAAACTTGTTAGGCACATAATAAACTTTAATAATGCGGAATTTCTTTTACAATCAGTTCGGGAAAAGATAAACCCTAACGTAGTTAACGGAATATGTTGCGACCTTGAAACTTTAGGCAGAGTTCAATCTTTACTTTTCTCAAACTTTCCAGGTGTTAAGTTCATACATACTGAAAAATTAGTAATAGATCTTATCAAAAGAGAGGACCAGGTTGAGGCTGCGACCATGGAGCATAATAGAGCTCACCGATCAATTCAGGAGAATTATAAACAAATAATATCGGAATATTTCTTCCCAGATATAAAGAACACTTTGTCAACAATAGCAAAAAATTGTAGAATATGTTTGGAGAATAAATACAATAGACACCCATCTAAAACAGATATAGGCCCAGCGTTGCGTGATTCGAATCAATTTTGATTTAAAATCAACTTTCAAATAAAGAATCAACTTGATTCGTGATTCAAACTATTTTCAAATCAAAGATAATTTTTATTTGTGATTCATTTCTCAAAAGAATCAAAAATACCCTCTGATTGGTGATTCAAACTGTTTTCAAATCAAAGATAAATTTGATTTGTGATTCTTTTCTCAAAAGAATCAAAAATACCCTTTGATTCGTGATTCAAACCATTTTCAAATCAAAGATAAATTTGATTTGTGATTCATTTCTCAAAAGAATCAAAAATCTTTTTTGATTCTTGATTCAAAAAATATCTTTGATTCGAATCAAAAATTTATTTAGAATCAAAAATACTGTAGCATATCAGAAATATTCAAGTATGTATGTACGTACGGCGTAGCACAAACGTAAATACGACAATCAGAAATATGTATGTATGTACATACATACATATGTACATATTTGGCGTCAGCATACAATTTGGCTGTTGTTGCACTTTTGGTGCATTTTATACATTTTTGTGTTTTAAGTTACCGAGAATGTACATACATAATATGTATGTATGTGCATAGGCACTTGGGTGCATACCCTGCAAAAATCATTGGATTATATGCTCCATTTGTGGTAAGTTGGAGTACTTTCAAAGTGACCACAAACATAGCGTAGTTAGCCGAACATAACAAAAACCAAATTTTTATCGCGACGAAGACGATATGTGTATCCATACATAGCTACATACATACATATGTTTGAATGTATACACGTCATTCGTCGTCGTCGCGATAAACATTTGGTTTTTGTTATGTTCGGCTAACTGTTAGATACTCCATCAATTAATCCAATGTAGGTACTCCATGGATTAATATGATTGTTATGCGGGACTGGAGTATATACTCCATTGCAATGACATGCAATGTTAAATGGACCATATTTTTTGTATGAAATGTGGCAAGTTATGGAGTAATCGGTTGGTCCATAGCGAGCACTCCATGGATTAGCGAATGGAGTACTCGGAATTTTTGCAGGGTATGCATACAAAACAATATTTCTCCTTCCTTCCTTCCTTCCTTCTTTAATTGGCACGTAACCGTCTAAACGATTCTGGCGGAATCCAGTAGAGTGCGGCAATTGTTTCTGTTTCGTGCAGCATGGCGCCACTCACATGTGAGACAAACTGATCGCGAAAACTAACAAAGCATTCGCGAAAACAATTTATCACGAACATTTTTCAGCTACGTTGTAGGGAAGGATATACATACATACAAGCAGATTTTCGCAGTTGCCTTAGCCAGCCATTTGCGCGTACATATGTATTTATATTCGCACCAAAAAATCTAAGACTTTTTAAGAATTAAAACCGCAGATTTTAAGGCTTCCGAAATCAGGCCTGAAAATTATAAAGGTAGCAAATTTGTATGGCGTAAGGCTTAAAATAAGGCTGATTTTCCTGTGTTGATGTCATCACGCCATAAGGAGTACTCTCTCTCTGAGAGCACACCTTATTCCTAATGCTTATCCACCATGCGAAATAAGGCCTAGATAATAAATAATGCCATGTTAAATGGTCCATATTTTTTATATGATATGTGGCAGGTTGAGGAGTACTCGGTTGGTCCATAGCGAGTACTCTATACACGCGTGCATGGAGTACTCGGCTTTTTTGCAGGGATTCTTTTGTATGCATACACCCAACCATAATTCGTTCATCCTTTCATTCATTTATTCGTTATATATATGTATGTAAGTATATGCATACATATTTATGCGCAAGTGCTTGGCTAAAGCAACTGCGAAAATCTGCTTGCATTTCCTCCCATACAACGCAGACGTTTGTTGAAATTTTAGATTTTTTGCATTTGAACTGGTGGTGGTGGGATCACGTACTAAAGTATTTTTTATATTAAACAAAGTTTTGATTCAAAATAATTTTTTGATTCGAATCAAAAGTTTGATTCGAATCAAAAATTTTATTCGGATCAAAAATTTTATTCGAATCAAAAATTTTATTCGAATCAAAAATTTTATTCGAATCAAAAATTTATTAAGAATCTTGATTCGAAATCAAGTTTGAATCAAGAATCAAAAAAGATTTTTGATTCTTTTGAGAAATGAATCACAAATCCATTTTATCTTTGATTTGAAAATAGTTTGAATCACGAATCAAAGGGTATTTCTGATTCTTTTGTGAAACGAATCACAAATAAAATTTATCTTTGATTTGAAAATAGTTTGAATCACGAATCAAAGGGTATTTCTGATTTTTTTTTTAAACGAATCACAAATAAAAATTATCTTTGATTTGAAAATATTTTAAATCAAGAATCAGAAAATATTTTTGATTAGTGATTCAGTCAAATCAAAATCACGCAACCCTGTATAGGCCAAACGCCAATTCCAGAATACCCTGGTCAAATCCTTCACATAGATATATTTTCCGTAGAAAAATTCCATTTCTTCACTTGCATAGATAAATTCTCTAAATTCACAGTTACAATCCCAATAGAATCTAGGTCAATAGTGGACATAAAAAATGCACTGTTAATTGTCCTTAATAAGTTCAGAAATACTAAGCTAATTGTTTCAGACAATGAAAAATCCTTTCGATCACATACGATAGCCAATTTTTTGAAGAATCAATTCAAAATAGATCAGTTTTTTATACCAGCCTTACATAGTAGAAGTAATGGCCAAATAGAGAGAGTGCATTCAACATTGACAGAAATTACACGATGCGTTAAAGCGGAACAAAATCTTACCGATATTACAGAGTTAATCTTACTAGCTACACATAAATATAATAATACAATACATTCGACTGTTGAAGCAAAGCCAATAGATATACTAAATAACTGCGCAAGAAATGTCATAAAAAAAATCTAATAATAACCAAAGGACATTTAAAGAAGGGGAAAAAGTATATGTTCGCCGCAATAAGCGATTAGGAAATAAACTAAATAAGGTTTATGTGGAGAATATTGTGGAAAAAGACTTAGGAACAATCGTATTAATAAAGGGCAAAAAGTCCACAAAGATAATATAAGATAAACTTCAAGTTCGAACGAAAAAAGACACTGAAGATGGCGCATATTAGCCGAAACCGGTTTGTCTCCAAACCAAACTTGACAAGGGATGACGGAAGATCGTTCCACAATACATCATATTCCTACCGTCGGAAAAATAAGCAACCAAAAAGTATAAACTTCAACATATTTTCCAAGCACTGCTCATTAAACCACGGAATATCTCCTACCAGCAACTCCAAAATTTCGCTCATTTAAACAAATTGTTGCAATTCAAATTAAAAATATCAATATTTAATTAAACAAGAGCAAAATAACAGTATAAAATCAATAAATAATGAATTTAATATTAAATTTATATTTAGTACAATCGTACGAGAAAAAATCATATTCAACATTCATAGCTTAAATATTGTAGAAAATATGATAGAAAATGAAACAAAAAAAAAACAAATAAAATACAATTGAGGAAATATTCAAAAACACAGAAAACTTAGTACCTACAACTAGGAAATTAATAAGATCAATAGTAGTTAACGTACATATAAATATTTTCTTTCATTCTATAAATATGTGTAATAACTTTTACTAAATGAAAAAAGAAAAATTGAAGCAGAATTAAAACCTTGTCCTGTTTAAGAAAGGAAACAACTTAGTTTTTGGAATTTAATCGGTTTCGAATTGCCGCTTTGCTTCAATTTTTTTCTCATGTTAATATGTAGAAAAATGTGCTGAATTCAAATATCTATATATTAATACCCTAACATGAATTTTGTCCGCGACCTTTTGGCGATTTTACTGAACCGATTTTAAAAGTTAGACCATCATTAGAAAGGAAATTCCCTAGAATAGGTCCATTTTGATTTTCATTAAAATCGCTTGAAAAATACGTGCACAATCGCCGTTGGAAAATTTCTGTGTAATTGTTGTTGTTGCAGAAAATTCCTATGTTATTGTTATTTCAAAACACAATAATTGCAATGTCACAAGACCCCATTGATGTGCAAGCTCTAACGCCAGGCCACTTCCTACGCGGTGCCCCACTTCTCTCCATCCCTGAGCCCAATTCCGAAAATCTCACACTCACTCACAAATGACAAAGACTACGGGTACTCCACCATAAATTTGCTAAGCGCTGGAAAAACGAGTACCTGCGAGAACTCCACAAGAGAAATAAGTGGAAAAGCCAGGAAGTAAATCTCAGTGAAGGTGACCTCGTCATTATTAAAGATGACCTACTCCCACCAAAGGAGTGGCGACTTGGCCGCATCTCAAAACTTCACCCCGCTCCTGACCAGAATGTTCGCGTAGTAGACATACGCACCCAAGGCGGAAAGAAATGCATATGTAAATCAGACGAAGGCGGAGAATCACTTGCTGTCTGTATCTTGTTTATTGCCGAATTGCAAGCATGTCTTGAACTCGTTGTTTTATTAATAATGGACACTTGACGCACGTTGCTAAATGTTTTGGCATTTTATTTACATTTGGAAATTTGTACCGCTTTTTGCAATGTTGTCAAGACTTCTTTGCTACTTCCGCTGCTATGAAAATGTTTTCAAATAGTTTAATTTTTGGTCTTCCCATCATTTAATTATTTAAAATATGTATAAATTAGCAACTCAAAATACGTGATAGATAACGCTATTTTATACCCCTGCAAAGATAAAGATACGCCATAATGACGTATCTTCATTTAATGGCTTTTAATGAGGTGAAAAATATAAAACTTATTTGTTTTTTGACTGAGGTAATTTACTTCATTTATTTCCAGTCTTATGTGGAACATTTAAACATTAAAATTCAAGATAATATGAGATTAATAAAGAAATTCATTTGTTTTGACAAAAAGCTACAAAAATTAGACAGCCTTCACAAAAAGGTGCAAATTTCATTATTAATTCTAAATTCACAGAAGTTTTTTAGTTTACTTAACAAAACAACCCTTTAAATAATATTTTAAAACAAAAAATAAAATAAAGCAAGATTATATGCATGTGTTACAAACTTGGTTTTGGTGTTGTCAACACAGAGGTGTGTTACACGTGAAACATTATTTTTTTGACATGCGTCTTATTTTAGAAGGACAGATCAAACAGTATTTTATTTTCTGGGAAGAGCCTGATTTCTACTGTCTTCGAGATCATTGCTGGTGTTATTTTTTGTCGTCTTCTTGGGTATCACTAACTCCATCTGAATTTTGTAGGGCAACTTGTATGGTGTTGCGCAAAGTTCTTTGCAAAGAAGATATTTTAAGTCTTGTTTATATCCATAGATTTGTTAACAAATTAAAACTAAAAAAAAAAACAAAAACAACGTACTAATCTAATAAATTGAAACACAAAAGTGCTAAAAAATTCATGCAATGGGAAAACCAAAATGTCACACTAAAGATAAAGCTACGTCGTTTTGACGTACGTTCTGATCATAACTCAGATAAAAAAAAACTTATGGCAAAAAATCGAGCACCAGCAATGAGCTACAACTACCGACTGAGAAAACTGAGCGTATGAAGTTGCTTCGGAAATAAATGAAAGTCTGAGAGAGTAAAAATAAAAATTAATACGTCATTTCGACGTGCATTATCTAATTAGGGTTAAGAATTATTGTGCTTGCAGCAGTCCAATCCGCCTTTTTTGTGCAAAAAGCAGCAAGAAACGTATAAACAAAATACACTTAAACAACATATGCTCAAAATAAATTCGAAAAAGTCCACATTTCTCTTATGCTACGTAACAACGAGCATTCGCTATTCAAATGAGTATTTACCCACAATTAGGTGGCCGCTGTGGGTAGAGTGCTCGCCTGCTATGCCAGAGGTCTCGGGTTCAAACCACGGTCCGAGCAAAACACCAAAACAATTTTTCTAATTAGTAAAAATCCAATTATTGGGTTTTTTAAGAGCAGCGGTCACCTCTCGGCAGTGGGCGGCATACCCTCCGAGTGTTTTTCTGCCATGAAAAAGCTTCTCACAAAAAATGCATTCGCCGTTCGGAGCCGGCATAAAACTGTAGGTCCACCCAATTGGGAGAGAAGCTCGGCCATAAAGCTCGTCAGAGTTATAATAGTGCCAATATATTATTATTGTATTATTATTATACTAGGTAAATACCCGGGTATGAAAATGGGTATAAATGGGTAAAAACCCGTCATTGGGTAAATACCCAGGTGTAAACCCATCACTAGTTATAAGCTTGCGATGCGGAAAATTAATTAATTTGTCATATAAAAACTCGATACTTCAAAAACAAGAAAACAAGCAATTTCACTATACCAAAAAATCGAATAAGGACGAGAGGCCCACTAATCGAGCAACCCGACAACAGTATTCGTTGACGAGGATATGGAATGGAACTAGAGTAAGAATTAATTTAAGTTATTTAGGATTTATTATCTTTAAGACCTTTTTATTAAAAACTAATATAAAAAAATATATTTAAAAATGGACGAAGATACTCAAAATGGTGTAATTGGAATAGTACAGGACAAGTTCAGGAATATTTTATGAGACAGATTGCAGATATAAATAAAAGTATTCAGAGTGTTCTTCCACAAAAATTAGAAAAACCTAAACCGGTAACAATAATAGAAGGTGTGCAAAGTACCCACACTGACCTTAATTTAATAAAATCACTTCCCGAGTTTAAAGGTAAAATATCGGAATATCCTGCATGGAGGGACGCGGCAAAATTCGCATTATTATTATAGTGAAGGCTCTGAGTCGGGGTATATTGCGATGGGAATTCTAATAAACAAGATAACATCTTCGGCCAATGAGAATCTGAGCGCGTTTAATACCCCTTTCTAGGTTAGATCAGCTGTATGCAGACAAGAGGCCACTTCATATATTAGAAAAGCAGCTTAATACTTTGAGACAGGGTCAAATGTCTATTAGTGAGTACTATGATACAGTTGACAGGCAGCTTACCCTGATATTAAATAAAATAACAATGACCCATAGTAATAACGAAGAGCTAAGTAATGCTTTTAAAGAAAAGGCTAGGGAAAATGCCTTAAGAGTGTTAATTTCTGGCTAAAGACGCCCATTATGTGATACGCTTTTTGCCACTAACCCACCAGACTTACCCAGTGCACTTGCAACGGCACAAGAGCTGCAACACAACCGGCAAAGATGAGTTTGCACAAACGTTTGCTACAGGAAGAGAGCCACAAAATTTTCCAACAAACCCCTTTTCAACACAACCCAAAAATAAATTTTCGAAACTAAATAGCACCACTAATGCTCCTGCTCAAAATCCTACTCCAATGGACGTAGATCCAGGTAGCTCCTGCTTTAAGCGACAGCCTAACACATATTCTACAACAAATTATGGTTCACAGCAACATAGAAATCAGCAGGCAAATAGTTCGAATTTCTGGAATTCATATCCGCAACAAACTGACAAAAATTCTTATCCTTCCCAGCTTCAGCGGAAATACAGTGCTAATAGAAGACAGGGTACCAACACATCTACTCAAGTATCCTTGAATAAGGCACAGCATGTGAACGCAATGAATGATGATCCATATTATTCTGAAACAGAAAATTATGAACACGACGAGCATTCTTTAGATGAGATTAATTTTTTAGGCTAAGGTCTAGCTTGCCGTTCATTACACGAACTCTCCCGAACGGGCAAGATCTTAAATTACTAATAGATACAGGAACAGCAAAAAATTATATAAAGAATTATTCGTTTCTAAAAGGCATTACTTCAATTATTAATCCTTTTCAATTAAAGTCTTTAAACGATCGCCACGTTTTACATTTTACCAAAATTGGATACCTTTGATGGAATATGGTATGATTTATTAAAAGGTATCGAAGCAAAAATTTATACACATGTTGGTCTCATTTTCCACAAATCGGGAAAAGAGAAGCTCAACTTTTTTCATTGCCAGCAGGTAAATATGGCCACAAGTACACAGTAAAAATTTTAGTTTAATTTTAATACCATTTTGGTATTTATATATAACAATGCCAAAAAGTATAAAATTAAAACCATTCTGGTTTAAAAAAAAAGAGAATATGAGAGACAAAAATTATACTTGGTGTCAAATTAATACTTTTTTGAAATTAAATCAAAACCAAATTTTAATTATTTTTAGAATGTTTTTGGTATTAAAATAGTTGATATGTTATAAGATCTATCCGAAAATTGGAATAAATGCTATATTTTTTGGTATTAAATCAAAACCAAAAATAATTATAAATGTTCATTTTATTTCATATAATATTACAACGATAGGAATTATCATATAGTGTTTGTTGTTTGTATTCCTCGATAATAGGGTGGGCTGCTCCCTTGTCGAATTGTATCACCGTCAGTAAAAAAAAAAATGCTAGAGCTACTGGCTTTTGCCATAGAAATGTCGGCCTTGCAGGGATATCGTGGTATCAAGAGAGACCATCAGCTGCCTCAAGACTGAAGAAAAAAAAAATAAAACAAAGTTTACCCTCAAAATATTCACTTAATCTCCTGTATTACTTACTTGAAACAATTCTTCCATCAGGCATTAAAAATTCTCTTTGCGGGTATTTTGTTTTAATAAATTTAATTTCTCCGTCATAACTATTTCACTTTAAAAAACATTTTGTATTTATTTATGTACATATTTTGACAAATTTTTTCTAATACTTTTTTGGTTTTGATTTCAAACCAAAAGTGAGAAAGAGAGAATTTTAATACTTTTCAAGACTTTATTTTTAAACTATTTTGGATTAAATAAAATTGTAAAACTTCTCATAGTTTAAAAATAAGAATTTTTGGCATTAAAATTCATATTTAATTCCAAGAATGATTAAATTAAATACCAAATGATATTAGAAATAAACTATCATTTTTTACTGTGTACAGAGAATAAACCCAAAAGCGTCGAATGGCTGATACAAGAAAATATTAATGCATTCGCCGACCCCAATAGAGCACTTCCATACAATACAAAAGTAATTGCGACAATAGATACACAAACTGAAGAAGCTATTTATTCAAGAAGATATCCATATCCAATCCCGGTAGCAAATTTCATAAACAAAGAAATATAATCTTTACTAAAAGACGGTATAATAAGAAAGTCCTATTCGCCCTATAATTCGCCTGTGCACTTTGTTTCAAAAAAAGGCTTACTATCCATTTTATGTGAATATTGATTCAAAATCAATTCCGTGTATGTTTTAATCAAATACTGAGGCATTTATTAAGATGTCTTCACGCTGGCGTACCACTGCAAATGCTTGTGAGAACATTTGTACAATAATACATATGTGAGGTAATTAATTTAAAAAAAAGTTGCTTAATTCAAGTAATTTATTGTCTATTTTATTTGAATATATATTCAAAACCAATTCCGGATATCTATTTATCAAATATAAGAAAAATATTTGGCTTTAAACCTTTCTCACAAGTTTTCTCACAAATAAACAACACAAAACTACAAGTCGTCAAATCACTGACGTTGACGGCAACAGCTGTTTGTTCGATCGCAAATGTTGTTAAGGAAATAGCTAACGAATATCCAAGGTGACAAAAATATCGTTTAGTTCGCTAACCACGTCCGACAAATACCCTATTCCAGATATTGCCGTAATTCTTTCGAATTTAGGAAAATCAAAATTATTTACTACTCTGGATCTCAATCAGGTTTCCATCAAATTCAGCTCTTAGAAAAAGATAGATGTAAAATAGCATTCAGCGTAAACAACGGCAAGTACGAATTTTGTCGACTACCCTTTGGATTGAAAAATGCGCCAAGCATATTCCAGAGAGCCATTGACGACATTCTTCGTGATGATATCGGAAAAATATGTCATGTTTACGTTGATGATATCATCATTTTCTCACAGGACGAAAATTCCCATTACAATCACATAGATTCTATATCAGGGATTACCACACCAATACTTTCAAACATTGTGCATGTGTTAAAAGCACAAAAGCTCTTGGCTACACTCAAAAGAAGCTCAACCATTGTCGAAAATTAAAATTTTAAAATTGGAAATGGATAGTATTTTTATTCCTAACTTCAAAAAAAACCACAAACAAAAAAAATTAAAATAAAGAAATATGAGACGAAATGCAAAATCATGATTCCTAATAAAAATATTACGTAAAAAATCCAAACAAAAAAACCACCCCCAACACACAATCATTTACAAGCATTCAGAGACTGCTCGAGCAGCACTACCTGCTAGCTCAACAGCTCAATGCTGACTGAACAGAAATTTGCAAAATTTCTTTTCGTGCACGAAGAGTTCTGTAGTGTCGGTGTGAGGCTGTCGGTGTGAAAGCTCTAAAAAGCTTGTACCGCGTGCATAGGCTCTGAAAATGCCTGTTCTATATTAAAGAAAATTGAAAAAGCTGGAATGCGAGTAAGCTTAGAAAAATCTCGGTTCTTTAAAGAAGAGTCAACCTCTTTTTTAGGCTACACTGTCTCGTGCAAAGGTATACGAACATGTCCCAGCAAAGTGGAAGCGATATTAAATTATCAAGAGCCAAAGTCATTAAGATCCTTACGGTCATTCTTAGGTCTTTCCGGTTACTAACGAAGATTTATAAAAGATTATGCCCATATATCCAAACCCTTAACCAAATATTTAAGAGGCGAAACGGTCATGTTAACAGTAGGCGTTCTAAAAAAGTTAATATCGCACTAGACAGCGAAACACTCGCTGCTTTTAATAAACTCAGGCGCATTTTGGCATCAGAGGATGTCCTTCTTCAACATCCAGATTACTCCAAACCATTTGAAATAACTACAGATGCTTCATCTCTTGCCCTAGGCGCCGTACTTTCCCAAAACGGTAAGCCAATTACAATGATATCTCGAACATTATCTAAAACTGAAGAAAACTACGCCACGAATAAACGTGAGCTTTTAGCTATAGTTTGGGCATTCCAAGAGTTAAGACATTATTTGTACGGTATCAAAAATATCCATATCTACACTGACCATCAGCCATTGACTTTCGCAATATCAGACAGAAATCCCAATTCGAAAATTAAGAGATGGACTGCATTTATAAACTCCTTTGCACCAAAATATTTCTATAAACCTGGTAAAGAGAATAAAGTAGCTGATGCTCTTTCACGCCAATACATCCACAACCTTGACGATTCATTTTCGACGGCTCATAGTGAGGCAATAAAAACCATAAAAAACCCTGTTCAAATCTCCCCTAGTGCTTGTACCTTCAGAGATTAATAGCAAATCTACAAAAAAATTATTTCAAAAACTTGTTAGGCACATAATAAACTTTAATAATGCGGAATTTCTTTTACAATCAGTTCGGGAAAAGATAAACCCTAACGTAGTTAACGGAATATGTTGCGACCTTGAAACTTTAGGCAGAGTTCAATCTTTACTTTTCTCAAACTTTCCAGGTGTTAAGTTCATACATACTGAAAAATTAGTAATAGATCTTATCAAAAGAGAGGACCAGGTTGAGGCTGCGACCATGGAGCATAATAGAGCTCATCGATCAATTCAGGAGAATTATAAACAAATAATATCGGAATATTTCTTCCCAGATATAAAGAACACTTTGTCAACAATAGCAAAAAATTGTAGAATATGTTTGGAGAATAAATACAATAGACACCCATCTAAAACAGATATAGGCCCAGCGTTGCGTGATTCGAATCAATTTTGATTTAAAATCAACTTTCAAATAAAGAATCAACTTGATTCGTGATTCAAACTATTTTCAAATCAAAGATAATTTTTATTTGTGATTCATTTCTCAAAAGAGTCAAAAATACCCTCTGATTGGTGATTCAAACTGTTTTCAAATCAAAGAAAAATTTGATTTGTGATTCTTTTCTCAAAAGAATCAAAAATACCCTTTGATTCGTGATTCAAACCATTTTTAAATCAAAGATAAATTTGATTTGTGATTCATTTCTCAAAAGAATCAAAAATCTTTTTTGATTCTTGATGCAAAAAATATCTTTGATTCGAATCAAAAATTTGATTCGAATCAATAATTTGATTCGAATCAAAAATTTATTTAGAATCAAAAATACTGTAGCATATCAGAAATATTCAAGTACATTCTCGGTAACTTAAAACACAAAAATGTATAAAATGCACCAAAAGTGAAACAACAGCCAAATTGTATGCTGACGCCAAATATGTACATATGTATGTATGTACATATATACATATTTCTGATTGTCGTATTTACGTTTGTGCTACGCCGTACGTACATACATACATAATATGTATGTATGTGCATAGGCACTTGGGTGCATACCCTGCAAAAATCATTGGATTATATGCTCCATTTGTGGTAAGTTGGAGTACTTTCAAAGTGACAACTAACATAGCGTAGTTAGCCGAACATAACAAAAACCAAATTTTTATCGCGACGAAGACGATATGTGTATCCATACATAGCTACATACATACATATGTTTGAATGTATACACGTCATTCGTCGTCGTCGCGATAAACATTTGGTTTTTGTTGTTATGTTCGGCTAACTGTTAGATACTCCATCAATTAATCCAATGTAGGTACTCCATGGATTAATATGATTGTTATGCGGGACTGGAGTATATACTCCATTGCAATGACATGCAATGTTAAATGGACCATATTTTTTGTATGAAATGTGGCAAGTTATGGAGTAATCGGTTGGTCCATAGCGAGCACTCCATGGATTAGCGAATGGAGTACTCGGAATTTTTGCAGGGTATGCATACAAAACAATATTTCTCCTTCCTTCCTTCCTTCTTTAATTGGCACGTAACCGTCTAAACGATTCTGGCGGAATCCAGTAGAGTGCGGCAATTGTTTCTGTTTCGTGCAGCATGGCGCCACTCACATGTGAGACAAACTGATCGCGAAAACTAACAAAGCATTCGCGAAAACAATTTATCACGAACATTTTTCAGCTACGTTGTAGGGAAGGATATACATACATACAAGCAGATTTTCGCAGTTGCCTTAGCCAGCCATTTGCGCGTACATATGTATTTATATTCGCACCAAAAAATCTAAGACTTTTTAAGAATTAAAACCGCAGATTTTAAGGCTTCCGAAATCAGGCCTGAAAATTATAAAGGTAGCAAATTTGTATGGCGTAAGGCTTAAAATAAGGCTGATTTTCCTGTGTTGATGTCATCACGCCATAAGGAGTACTCTCTCTCTGAGAGCACACCTTATTCCTAATGCTTATCCACCATGCGAAATAAGGCCTAGATAATAAATAATGCCATGTTAAATGGACCATATTTTTTATATGATATGTGGCAGGTTGAGGAGTACTCGGTTGGTCCATAGCGAGTACTCTATACACGCGTGCATGGAGTACTCGGCTTTTTTGCAGGGATTCTTTTGTATGCATACACCCAACCATAATTCGTTCATCCTTTCATTCATTTATTAACACGCTTTTATTAGCTTCACCTGTATGTATGTATGTATGTATGTATGTATGTATGTATGTAACTTCATCCCATCCTAAAAACTAAATATTATATCTTTCAAACATTCACTTTTTTGTGTTCTCTCTATTATTTCTATTCTCCTCCGGATTCGAAACATGACATCAACAGCCCAACGGCATCATATAGTAGGACATTCAACATTATATTTTATGCTTCATTGTGGCTTTTATGTTACCTTTCTTTAAAATAGCCTCTATGAATTTCAATTCACTCCCGTATACAGGCCAATAAGTAACAAGCTTGCAGGGTACGGAAAAACTCACTCACGAACGCTCAAAAATACATTCTACTCAAATCACAAACAAAAACAAACAAAGAAAAACGTATAACCACTCAAATAGCGAGCGAACTAACGCACAACAGCCAGCGATCGCTCATAGCGATGGCGATAAACTCAATGCATAAATTCACTCAAAAAAAATGAAGCTTGTAGCTTTCTGTTTTTGGTTTGTTGTATTTGCAATGAAATCAGCCGCATGTACAATGCACATACATACATACGTATGCAGAGCAAGAACTGGTTTTGTGTTTTGTGTAACAACATTCTGTTTTGTCATTGTTGTGTTTGCAATAAAAACAATCGCATGTACATACATATGTATGCAAAGCAAGAACTGGTTTTGTTTGTAATTCATTTAATAGTAAGTTCTGAATCAACGAAAAGGAACCCTAATTACATTTTTATACAATGTTTTGTAAACGTGAGGTGAAAAAAATTTCTCTAAAAGAAAAAAAAAAATAAAAATAAAAAAAATAAAAAAAAAATGCGCCACTCGGGACTCGAACCTGAGCTCCTTGGTCCGTAGGCCGCATACCTCACCATTACGCTACAAACGTATTCGGAGCTTTATTGTCTAAATTCGAATTTATTCAATCAGGTTTCTTTTTTTTTTTGTTCTTTTCAAATGCTTCACCTCAACTTCTCTTCACTTTCTGATTGTGAAATATAACAAAACGTTTGGGAAATTTTGTATTTCCAAACTAGTTTGGAAAACCTTGAATAAAAGGGTTTGGAAAATATTGCATAATAAGCTAGTTTACTTCACTGCATATTGGGACTTTTGGTAGAAATTATAAATACATACATATGTATGTAGATCTATTTCGGAGAACACCACATCCCATCAGACTTCTTTTTACTTTTATTCTTGCGTCCGCATAAAACATCCTTTAATGAAAAATTTCACTAAAAATTCAAAAATAAATAATAGCTTAAAAAACTAAAAAACACGCTTTAATCTTAAAAATCGTACTAAAAATTGAGAAATAATTTAATTAGAAACAAAATGATGAACGAAAATATAAGTATTTAAGGAAAAGCGTGGGGCTGCTCAATAATATTTGAACATGAAAATATTCGATTCGTACAACTAGTACAAAAATATACCTAGTTGCGAAATTAAAGAGTACGATATATGAAATCTCAAAAAAGTCAAAATAAAATTATTAGTAAAAAAACACCGATTTTAAATATTTTTTGACATACTGAGCTCCCCACGCTTTTCCTTAAATACTTATATTTTCGTTCATCATTTTGTTTCTAATTAAATTATTTCTCAATTTTTAGTACGATTTTTAAGATTAAAGCGTGTTTTTTAGTTTTTTAAGCTATTATTTATTCGTTATATATATGTATGTAAGTATATACATACATATTTATGCGCAAGTGCTTGGCTAAAGCAACTGCGAAAATCTGCTTGCATTTCCTCCCATACAACGCAGACGTTTGTTGAAATTTTAGATTTTTTGCATTTCAACTCGCGGGGGTGGTGGGATCACGTACTAAAGTATTTTTTATATTAAACAAAGTTTTGATTCAATATAATTTTTTGATTCGAATCAAAAGTTTGATTCGAATCAAAAATTTTATTCGAATCAAAAATTTGATTGAAAAGATTTTTGATTCTTTTGAGAAATGAATCACAAATCAATTTTATCTTTGATTTGAAAATAGTTTGAATCACGAATCAAAGGGTATTTCTGATTCTTTTGTGAAACGAATCACAAATAAAATTTATCTTTGATTTGAAAATAGTTTGAATCACGAATCAAAGGGTATTTCTGATTTTTTTTGAAACGAATCACAAATAAAAATTATCTTTGACTTGAAAATATTTTAAATCAAGAATCAGAAAATATTTTTGATTAGTGATTCAGTCAAATCAAAATCACGCAACCCTGTATAGGCCAAACGCCAATTCCAGAATACCCTGGTCAAATCCTTCACATAGATATATTTTCCGTAGAAAAATTCCATTTCTTCACTTGCATAGATAAATTCTCTAAATTCACAGTTAATAATATAATAATACAATGGCGCTATTATAACTCTGATGAGTTTTATGGCCGAGCTTCTCTCCCAATTCGAGGTGTGCTCCTTTTTTTTTGTTTTTCCTACTAATTGGGTGGACCTACAGTTTTATGCCGGCTCCGAACGGCGAATGCATTTTTTGTGAGAAGCTTTTTCATGGCAGAAATACTCTCGGAGGGTATGCCGCCCACTGCCGAGAGGTGACTGCTCACTCAAAAGAAGCTCAACCATTGTCGAAAATTAAAATTTTAAAATTGGAAATGGATAGTATTTTTATTCCTAACTTCAAAAAAAACCACAAACAAAAAAAATTAAAATAAAGAAATATGAGACGAAATGCAAAATCATGATTCCTAATAAAAATATTACGTAAAAAATCCAAACAAAAAAACCACCCCCAACACACAATCATTTACAAGCATTCAGAGACTGCTCGAGCAGCACTACCTGCTAGCTCAACAGCTCAATGCTGACTGAACAGAAATTTGCAAAATTTCTTTTCGTGCACGAAGAGTTCTGTAGTGTCGGTGTGAGGCTGTCGGTGTGAAAGCTCTAAAAAGCTTGTACCGCGTGCATAGGCTCTGAAAATGCCTGTTCTATATTAAAGAAAATTGAAAAAGCTGGAATGCGAGTAAGCTTAGAAAAATCTCGGTTCTTTAAAGAAGAGTCAACCTCTTTTTTAGGCTACACTGTCTCGTGCAAAGGTATACGAACATGTCCCAGCAAAGTGGAAGCGATATTAAATTATCAAGAGCCAAAGTCATTAAGATCCTTACGGTCATTCTTAGGTCTTTCCGGTTACTAACGAAGATTTATAAAAGATTATGCCCATATATCCAAACCCTTAACCAAATATTTAAGAGGCGAAACGGTCATGTTAACAGTAGGCGTTCTAAAAAAGTTAATATCGCACTAGACAGCGAAACACTCGCTGCTTTTAATAAACTCAGGCGCATTTTGGCATCAGAGGATGTCCTTCTTCAACATCCAGATTACTCCAAACCATTTGAAATAACTACAGATGCTTCATCTCTTGCCCTAGGCGCCGTACTTTCCCAAAACGGTAAGCCAATTACAATGATATCTCGAACATTATCTAAAACTGAAGAAAACTACGCCACGAATAAACGTGAGCTTTTAGCTATAGTTTGGGCATTCCAAGAGTTAAGACATTATTTGTACGGTATCAAAAATATCCATATCTACACTGACCATCAGCCATTGACTTTCGCAATATCAGACAGAAATCCCAATTCGAAAATTAAGAGATGGACTGCATTTATAAACTCCTTTGCACCAAAATATTTCTATAAACCTGGTAAAGAGAATAAAGTAGCTGATGCTCTTTCACGCCAATACATCCACAACCTTGACGATTCATTTTCGACGGCTCATAGTGAGGCAATAAAAACCATAAAAAACCCTGTTCAAATCTCCCCTAGTGCTTGTACCTTCAGAGATTAATAGCAAATCTACAAAAAAATTATTTCAAAAACTTGTTAGGCACATAATAAACTTTAATAATGCGGAATTTCTTTTACAATCAGTTCGGGAAAAGATAAACCCTAACGTAGTTAACGGAATATGTTGCGACCTTGAAACTTTAGGCAGAGTTCAATCTTTACTTTTCTCAAACTTTCCAGGTGTTAAGTTCATACATACTGAAAAATTAGTAATAGATCTTATCAAAAGAGAGGACCAGGTTGAGGCTGCGACCATGGAGCATAATAGAGCTCATCGATCAATTCAGGAGAATTATAAACAAATAATATCGGAATATTTCTTCCCAGATATAAAGAACACTTTGTCAACAATAGCAAAAAATTGTAGAATATGTTTGGAGAATAAATACAATAGACACCCATCTAAAACAGATATAGGCCCAGCGTTGCGTGATTCGAATCAATTTTGATTTAAAATCAACTTTCAAATAAAGAATCAACTTGATTCGTGATTCAAACTATTTTCAAATCAAAGATAATTTTTATTTGTGATTCATTTCTCAAAAGAGTCAAAAATACCCTCTGATTGGTGATTCAAACTGTTTTCAAATCAAAGAAAAATTTGATTTGTGATTCTTTTCTCAAAAGAATCAAAAATACCCTTTGATTCGTGATTCAAACCATTTTTAAATCAAAGATAAATTTGATTTGTGATTCATTTCTCAAAAGAATCAAAAATCTTTTTTGATTCTTGATGCAAAAAATATCTTTGATTCGAATCAAAAATTTGATTCGAATCAATAATTTGATTCGAATCAAAAATTTATTTAGAATCAAAAATACTGTAGCATATCAGAAATATTCAAGTACATTCTCGGTAACTTAAAACACAAAAATGTATAAAATGCACCAAAAGTGAAACAACAGCCAAATTGTATGCTGACGCCAAATATGTACATATGTATGTATGTACATATATACATATTTCTGATTGTCGTATTTACGTTTGTGCTACGCCGTACGTACATACATACATAATATGTATGTATGTGCATAGGCACTTGGGTGCATACCCTGCAAAAATCATTGGATTATATGCTCCATTTGTGGTAAGTTGGAGTACTTTCAAAGTGACAACTAACATAGCGTAGTTAGCCGAACATAACAAAAACCAAATTTTTATCGCGACGAAGACGATATGTGTATCCATACATAGCTACATACATACATATGTTTGAATGTATACACGTCATTCGTCGTCGTCGCGATAAACATTTGGTTTTTGTTGTTATGTTCGGCTAACTGTTAGATACTCCATCAATTAATCCAATGTAGGTACTCCATGGATTAATATGATTGTTATGCGGGACTGGAGTATATACTCCATTGCAATGACATGCAATGTTAAATGGACCATATTTTTTGTATGAAATGTGGCAAGTTATGGAGTAATCGGTTGGTCCATAGCGAGCACTCCATGGATTAGCGAATGGAGTACTCGGAATTTTTGCAGGGTATGCATACAAAACAATATTTCTCCTTCCTTCCTTCCTTCTTTAATTGGCACGTAACCGTCTAAACGATTCTGGCGGAATCCAGTAGAGTGCGGCAATTGTTTCTGTTTCGTGCAGCATGGCGCCACTCACATGTGAGACAAACTGATCGCGAAAACTAACAAAGCATTCGCGAAAACAATTTATCACGAACATTTTTCAGCTACGTTGTAGGGAAGGATATACATACATACAAGCAGATTTTCGCAGTTGCCTTAGCCAGCCATTTGCGCGTACATATGTATTTATATTCGCACCAAAAAATCTAAGACTTTTTAAGAATTAAAACCGCAGATTTTAAGGCTTCCGAAATCAGGCCTGAAAATTATAAAGGTAGCAAATTTGTATGGCGTAAGGCTTAAAATAAGGCTGATTTTCCTGTGTTGATGTCATCACGCCATAAGGAGTACTCTCTCTCTGAGAGCACACCTTATTCCTAATGCTTATCCACCATGCGAAATAAGGCCTAGATAATAAATAATGCCATGTTAAATGGACCATATTTTTTATATGATATGTGGCAGGTTGAGGAGTACTCGGTTGGTCCATAGCGAGTACTCTATACACGCGTGCATGGAGTACTCGGCTTTTTTGCAGGGATTCTTTTGTATGCATACACCCAACCATAATTCGTTCATCCTTTCATTCATTTATTAACACGCTTTTATTAGCTTCACCTGTATGTATGTATGTATGTATGTATGTATGTATGTATGTAACTTCATCCCATCCTAAAAACTAAATATTATATCTTTCAAACATTCACTTTTTTGTGTTCTCTCTATTATTTCTATTCTCCTCCGGATTCGAAACATGACATCAACAGCCCAACGGCATCATATAGTAGGACATTCAACATTATATTTTATGCTTCATTGTGGCTTTTATGTTACCTTTCTTTAAAATAGCCTCTATGAATTTCAATTCACTCCCGTATACAGGCCAATAAGTAACAAGCTTGCAGGGTACGGAAAAACTCACTCACGAACGCTCAAAAATACATTCTACTCAAATCACAAACAAAAACAAACAAAGAAAAACGTATAACCACTCAAATAGCGAGCGAACTAACGCACAACAGCCAGCGATCGCTCATAGCGATGGCGATAAACTCAATGCATAAATTCACTCAAAAAAAATGAAGCTTGTAGCTTTCTGTTTTTGGTTTGTTGTATTTGCAATGAAATCAGCCGCATGTACAATGCACATACATACATACGTATGCAGAGCAAGAACTGGTTTTGTGTTTTGTGTAACAACATTCTGTTTTGTCATTGTTGTGTTTGCAATAAAAACAATCGCATGTACATACATATGTATGCAAAGCAAGAACTGGTTTTGTTTGTAATTCATTTAATAGTAAGTTCTGAATCAACGAAAAGGAACCCTAATTACATTTTTATACAATGTTTTGTAAACGTGAGGTGAAAAAAATTTCTCTAAAAGAAAAAAAAAAATAAAAATAAAAAAAATAAAAAAAAAATGCGCCACTCGGGACTCGAACCTGAGCTCCTTGGTCCGTAGGCCGCATACCTCACCATTACGCTACAAACGTATTCGGAGCTTTATTGTCTAAATTCGAATTTATTCAATCAGGTTTCTTTTTTTTTTTGTTCTTTTCAAATGCTTCACCTCAACTTCTCTTCACTTTCTGATTGTGAAATATAACAAAACGTTTGGGAAATTTTGTATTTCCAAACTAGTTTGGAAAACCTTGAATAAAAGGGTTTGGAAAATATTGCATAATAAGCTAGTTTACTTCACTGCATATTGGGACTTTTGGTAGAAATTATAAATACATACATATGTATGTAGATCTATTTCGGAGAACACCACATCCCATCAGACTTCTTTTTACTTTTATTCTTGCGTCCGCATAAAACATCCTTTAATGAAAAATTTCACTAAAAATTCAAAAATAAATAATAGCTTAAAAAACTAAAAAACACGCTTTAATCTTAAAAATCGTACTAAAAATTGAGAAATAATTTAATTAGAAACAAAATGATGAACGAAAATATAAGTATTTAAGGAAAAGCGTGGGGCTGCTCAATAATATTTGAACATGAAAATATTCGATTCGTACAACTAGTACAAAAATATACCTAGTTGCGAAATTAAAGAGTACGATATATGAAATCTCAAAAAAGTCAAAATAAAATTATTAGTAAAAAAACACCGATTTTAAATATTTTTTGACATACTGAGCTCCCCACGCTTTTCCTTAAATACTTATATTTTCGTTCATCATTTTGTTTCTAATTAAATTATTTCTCAATTTTTAGTACGATTTTTAAGATTAAAGCGTGTTTTTTAGTTTTTTAAGCTATTATTTATTCGTTATATATATGTATGTAAGTATATACATACATATTTATGCGCAAGTGCTTGGCTAAAGCAACTGCGAAAATCTGCTTGCATTTCCTCCCATACAACGCAGACGTTTGTTGAAATTTTAGATTTTTTGCATTTCAACTCGCGGGGGTGGTGGGATCACGTACTAAAGTATTTTTTATATTAAACAAAGTTTTGATTCAATATAATTTTTTGATTCGAATCAAAAGTTTGATTCGAATCAAAAATTTTATTCGAATCAAAAATTTGATTGAAAAGATTTTTGATTCTTTTGAGAAATGAATCACAAATCAATTTTATCTTTGATTTGAAAATAGTTTGAATCACGAATCAAAGGGTATTTCTGATTCTTTTGTGAAACGAATCACAAATAAAATTTATCTTTGATTTGAAAATAGTTTGAATCACGAATCAAAGGGTATTTCTGATTTTTTTTGAAACGAATCACAAATAAAAATTATCTTTGACTTGAAAATATTTTAAATCAAGAATCAGAAAATATTTTTGATTAGTGATTCAGTCAAATCAAAATCACGCAACCCTGTATAGGCCAAACGCCAATTCCAGAATACCCTGGTCAAATCCTTCACATAGATATATTTTCCGTAGAAAAATTCCATTTCTTCACTTGCATAGATAAATTCTCTAAATTCACAGTTAATAATATAATAATACAATGGCGCTATTATAACTCTGATGAGTTTTATGGCCGAGCTTCTCTCCCAATTCGAGGTGTGCTCCTTTTTTTTTGTTTTTCCTACTAATTGGGTGGACCTACAGTTTTATGCCGGCTCCGAACGGCGAATGCATTTTTTGTGAGAAGCTTTTTCATGGCAGAAATACTCTCGGAGGGTATGCCGCCCACTGCCGAGAGGTGACTGCTGCTCTTAAAAAAACCCCAATTCACAGTTACAATCCCAATAGAATCTAGGTCAATAGTGGACATAAAAAATGCACTGTTAATTGTCCTTAATAAGTTCAGAAATACTAAGCTAATTGTTTCAGACAATGAAAAATCCTTTCGATCACATACGATAGCCAATTTTTTGAAGAATCAATTCAAAATAGATCAGTTTTTTATACCAGCCTTACATAGTAGAAGTAATGGCCAAATAGAGAGAGTGCATTCAACATTGACAGAAATTACACGATGCGTTAAAGCGGAACAAAATCTTACCGATATTACAGAGTTGATCTTACTAGCTACACATAAATATAATAATACAATACATTCGACTGTTGAAGCAAAGCCAATAGATATACTAAATAACTGCGCAAGAAATGTCATAAAAAAAATCTAATAATAACCAAAGGACATTTAAAGAAGGGGAAAAAGTATATGTTCGCCGCAATAAGCGATTAGGAAATAAACTAAATAAGGTTTATGTGGAGAATATTGTGGAAAAAGACTTAGGAACAATCGTATTAATAAAGGGCAAAAAGTCCACAAAGATAATATAAGATAAACTTCAAGTTCGAACGAAAAAAGACACTGAAGATGGCGCATATTAGCCGAAACCGGTTTGTCTCCAAACCAAACTTGACAAGGGATGACGGAAGATCGTTCCACAATACATCATATTCCTACCGTCGGAAAAATAAGCAACCAAAAAGTATAAACTTCAACATATTTTCCAAGCACTGCTCATTAAACCACGGAATTTCTCCTACCAGCAACTCCAAAATTTCGCTCATTTAAACAAATTGTTGCAATTCAAATTAAAAATATCAATATTTAATTAAACAAGAGCAAAATAACAGTATAAAATCAATAAATAATGAATTTAATATTAAATTTATATTTAGTACAATCGTACGAGAAAAAATCATATTCAACATTCATAGCTTAAATATTGTAGAAAATATGATAGAAAATGAAACAAAAAAAAAACAAATAAAATACAATTGAGGAAATATTCAAAAACACAGAAAACTTAGTACCTACAACTAGGAAATTAATAAGATCAATAGTAGTTAACGTACATATAAATATTTTCTTTCATTCTATAAATATGTGTAATAACTTTTACTAAATGAAAAAAGAAAAATTGGCGATTTTACTGAACCGATTTTAAAAGTTAGACCATCATTAGAAAGGAAATTCCCTAGAATAGGTCCATTTTGATTTTCATTAAAATCGCTTGAAAAATACGTGCACAATCGCCGTTGGAAAATTTCTGTGTAATTGCTGTTGTTGCAGAAAATTCATATGTTATTGTTATTTCAAAACACAATAATTGCCATATTTTTTGTTGCCTGCTTTTAGGCGCAGGTATTGCATACGCTTAACCGGTTTCTGTACAATCAGAAGCGCAATTTGTCATAAATGATCTCCGTCCCAACTAAAACAAAAAAAAAACAAGTAAGGAAGCCTAAGTTCGAGTGGAATCGAACATTAGATACTCAGCTGTATGCTTTCATTGTTTGTTTGCGTTTGATGGAAACACGGTGTACTTTATATAAAGCGAGTGCTGCATAAAGTGGGCGTAGCCACGCCCATTTTCTAAATTTTTATCAGTCATCCAACTAAGCATATGAATATTATTCTTTGTGCAAAATTTCATTCCATTCTAGTTACAAAGATGTCACGTTACAAATTCCCACAGGGTGTTCCAGAAATATCTTTGCTAAAAAGTAGGCGTGGTCATAAACCGATTTCAATAAATTTTTGCGTGTCTATTAACACAAGTTATAAAAGTGTATAAACCAAGTTTCGTCATAATATCTCAATTATTTGTCGAGTTAAAGGCTAAGAAATCTCGTATATCCCTTTGTCCAAAAGGAGGCGGTGCCACGCCCATTTTCCAAAATTTGTCTATTTTATGTTTCCGGTCTATTGTGGAACTCATGTCACAAAATTTCAATGAATTATCTTTATATTTGACAAAGATATCGCTTAAAATGTTTTTATTAGGCCACTTTATAATACACATATATAAAAGTGGGCGTGGCCGTCAACCGATTTTGACAATTTTCCGTCAAAACATTTGCCTAAATAAGTAAATCACGTGTACCAAATTTCATCGATATATCTTCAACGGTTTCTGAGTTATGACTCATAAAACTTTCAAAGTTTGCCCCTTAATAAGTGGGCGTGGCTCCTCCCATTTTCCAAAATTTTTGTGGTTTTCGTTTTATGTTCATAGTTGGACTCATGCCACAAAATTTCAGTGATAGATCTTTATATTTGACAAAGATATCGCTTAAAATGTTTTTATTAGGTCACTTTATAATACACATATATAAAAGTGGGCGTGGCCGTCAACCGATTTTGACAATTTTCCGTCAAAACATTTGCCTAAATAAGTAAATCACGTGTACCAAATTTCATCGATATATCTTCAACGGTTTCTGAGTTATGACTCATAAAACTTTCAAAGTTTGCCCCTTAATAAGTGGGCGTAGCTCCGCCCATTTTCCAAAATTTTTGTGGTTTTCGTTTTATGTTCATAGTTGGACTCATGCCACAAAATTTCAGTGATAGATCTTTATATTTGACAGAGATATCGCTTAAAATGTTTTTATTAGGTCACTTTATAATACACATATATAAAAGTGGGCGTGGCCGTCAACCGATTTTGACAATTTTCCGTCAAAACATTTGCCTAAGTAAGTAAATCACGCGTACCAAATTTCATCGATATATCTTCAACGGTTTCTGAGTTATGACTCATAAAACTTTCAATGTTTGACCCTTAATAAGTGGGCGTGGCACCGCCCATTTTCCAAAATTTCATAAGATTTCTTCATAGGGGCCTGAGCTCAACATATGGGTAAAATTTTATCGCTCCAGCTATATTAGGGACTGAGATACCAAATTTCCGATTTTTTCTATATAGGAAAAGTGGGCGTGGTCATGGTCCGATTTCGTCTATTTTCAATACCAACCGTCCCAGTCTCGATACCAACTTGCATTCCAAATTTCATCAAAATATCTCAATTTTTGCGCGAGTTAGAGTGTTTACAGACGGACGGACGGACGGACGGACGGACGGACATGGCTCAATCGATTTCTCTTTTCACCCTGATCATAAGTCTATATCTATCTCGATTATTTCATTCTGTTACAATCCACCGTTATGTGATTAAAACTATAATACTCTGTGTACTAGTACAGCTGAGTATAAAAACGGTGCCATCTAAACTAAGGTAAAAAAGGGCACCTTCCACACTAGGAATTTGGTATGAAAAATTTTAATTAATTAAAAAGATAAATTTGAATAAAAAATATCATAAAGTTAAAAATATTTTTGCATTCTGGAATAGCTGAACGACTAGAAAACTGTCGATTTTCGACAGTAGTGGGCTCTCCTAGTTATAAATTAAATTACGTATTACCGTCGGATCAGGGACGACCCGAACTTAAAAGGGGGAGGAGTTAACATATTGTGCATGCGTCCAAAATGTTCAAGACCGTACAGCAATAATACGGGCTAAAAGTTATTATTTAAACTTAGCCTCGTTTACCACTCTTTGGCCTTGAATTTGTTTATGAAGCTCAAGGGCACTAACAGAAAAACAACCTAATGGCACGGACTGAAAAACAACCCAACGGCATCGACAGAAAAACAACCTAACGGCTCGGACTGAAAAACAACCCAAGATCACCAACAGCAAAACAACCTAACGGTTCGGACTGAAAAACAACCCAAGATCATCAACAGCAAAACAACCTAACGGTTCGGACTGAAAAACAACCCAAGGGCATCAAAAGCAAAACAACCCAACGACACGAGCTGAAAAACAACCCAACGGTGTCATCATTAAATTAACCTAACGGAACCAACAGACAAACAATCAAACGGCCTACTATTGGTCGTATGTGCAATAGCAATGGCCAGCGCAACAACAACTATTATGCGCGTGGATAAATATGGTAGATCAGTAATGATCCAATCAGGAGACATTGCGTTCAAGAACTGTAAACGATCCGACGGCATAGTATTTAAGGCAGACCAATTAGCGTAGGAGGCTAAGTTTAATTTTAAGTTCTTACATGTTAATACCAAATAAAGCTAAAATTAAAAATTAAAATTAATCGTTTATTTTGAAGTGGCGGTGATCGGTAAGTGTTCCGCGAATAAGCAATACGACTTGCTTAACTTATATAATGAACCACTATCCTACCACAGATCATAAAAAAACTCCCTCCCGCCGGACGATTATAGTGCAAGAGATATTCCTTGTTAAAGAATGTAAGTGCCGGCAGTATTCTCATTTTGGAGAACTTTAATATTATAATTTAATAATAGTTGAAAGCGTTAAAGGTAGATGAATTATCATCCAAAGAATATTTCCTGAAAGTTTCACTGAAAAATTCCAAGTAGTTTGTAAATAAATAAAATTGGTTCATTCTATCCAAGCTTAGCCGGTGTTAATTTCCGAATTACAAGGTATTCTCGCATGAAACTTAGTGACAGTATTCTATAAAAAAAATTGAATTAAAATTAATGTCCAAATTCCTTTGTTCTTCCATTTATTTTTTCACAGAAAAAGCTGCTGCAGCAATGGAATCCATTTTTTAACCATTTAATATATGCTTTCTGAAAATTTAATCTAAAACTTACTGAAAATATAAATTTGCTGTAAAAAATACAAATGTGCTGTCAAAAAATACATATGCTTTCGCAAAAACGCTAGCTAACACTGATTCGAACATAGTTTAACACTTAACAACACTTATGTTCGAAACGTTGTAAACCAGAATACCAATTTTCGTTTTGTCGTCCCAGTCGGCGTCGCCGCGATCGAAGTTCCGAGGGATTGTAGAATAGCTGTGTTAATTTCATACCAATATCGTTCAAAAACATTCCGGAGTCATCTGGGTCCACATTCTTACCCAGAATGGGGAGGATGTCTAGGCATCACAAAATAACTCTATGTTGAAGTCCTGCTCAACACCTTTCATTTGGTACCAATATCGCACGTCTAGGTGCAGTCGTTCTTGAGTTATAGCATAGTATGCACGTGTAAACAGGTTTTTGATTGCCAGCGAGACAAACAACAAACCGTGCAAAAACAAACATATGAGTCGCCTGCGCTGCGCTGCCTGGCACGACGCCTCCACTGAACACGGCAAATGACCGAACGAATCTGTCTATGCTTGCGCTTTTTTGAGTTTTTCGAAATTTAAAACCGGGAAAAAGGTATTAAAGTCTCAGAAATGCGCAAGTACATGGTTGTCGAGAATTTACCATTTGTGACATTTTAAAAAAAGAATTATTAAAATCGGTCCGGTACTTTTTGAGTTATCGCGTTACATACATTTTCCATACAATCAATTTTATATAATTAGTATAGATAGTATAGAGTTCTTATAAGGGAATTTCCTGCTTTTAGTGGTTGTAATATTTAGTATCCGATGTATATTATGTAGAGAATAGAAGAAAATACAATAGTTAAGATAAATTCACTGATTAAACTCCATGTAATTGAAAAGAATTGGTGGTAATTGAAAGGAATTGGTGAAAGAATTGAAAAAGTTGTACTTAATTAACAATTACCTGTATAAAGTAATTGTACTTGATACTTGAATTTTTTTAATTATCAAGTAATGGACCAAGTACAAGTACCAAGTATATTCAGTACTTCACAGCTCTGAAAAACAGTATATAATTACTGATACTTTTCGTCAGCCAAAACTGGATTTTGTTACTTTTCGTCTATGTTCTACTTTTCGTACAGAATTTTTTTATTGATAGCTTTCGACAGAAATTTTAAATATGTTAGTTTTCGCATGGTACGACGATATATACAATTTCGATTACATACATATTATTTGTACATACATATCGCACGTTTTATGCAATAGGAATTTAACTCAAAAAAAAATTTTTTTTGGGAAAACGCAAATAAACTTTTGTAATTTCAAATAGTTTCCTTCTACGGCTAACTACAAAATCACTTTTATTTCCGCCATTTTTATCTTTTTGAGTATTTTACAAGACTAGACTCAAAGGCACGAATCAGTTATGGAAATATATGGCAAAATCCCAGAAATCGAACATTTCGAGTTAAATCCCTATTGCATAAAACGGGCGATATGTACATACATACCTGGATACATACATATCTATACTATATAATTATATAAAATTGATTGTATGGAAAATGTATGTAACGCGATAACTCGTAAAGTACTGGACCGATTTTAATAATCCTTTTTTTAAAATGTCATAAATGGTAAATTCTCGACAACCATGTACTTTTTTTTGCGCATTTCTGAGACTTTAATACCTTTTTCCCGGTTTTAAATTTCGAAAAACTCAAAAGCGCAAGCATAGACACATTCGTTTGGTCAATTGCCGTGTTCAGTGGAGGCGTCGCAGTCGTGCCAGGCAGAGAAGCGCAGACGACTCATATGTTTGTTTTTGCACGGTTTGTTGTTTGTCTCGCTGGCAATCAAAAACCTGTTTACACATGCATACTATGCTATAACTCAAGAACGCCTGCACCTACACCTGTAATATTGGCATCAAATGAAATGTGTTGAGCAGGACTTCAACATAGAGCTCTTTTAATAGTGATGCCTAGGCCGGGTCTCCAGATAAGGGTCAACAAGTGGAACCGGATGACCCAAGAATATTTCTGAGCGATATAGGTACCAAATAAAAGGTCTTGACGAGGACTTCGACAAAGAACTATTTTATTTGTGATGCCTAGGCCGGGTTAAAAAATATGGGTCAAAATGTGACCCCGGATCAACCCGGAATGTTTCTGAGCAATATTTATATAAAATGAAAGGTTTTGAACGGGGATTTTACATGGAGCTCTATTCATGATTCCTAGGCCGGGTCACCAGATATGAGTCAAAACGAGGACCCGGATGGCCCGGAATGTTTCTGAACGATATTGGTATCTAATGAAAGGCATTGATCTGGACTTCAGCACAAAACTCTTTAATTGTGATTCTTAGGGCGGCTCCCCAGATATGGGTCAAAATGCGGACCCGGATGTTTTTGAGTGATATTGGTATCAAATGAAAGGTGTTGGGAACGGCTTCACCATAGAGCTATTTTCATGGTGATGTCTAGACTGGGTTATCAAGTGAACCCAGATAACCCCGGACTTGACTTGACTTAACTTAGATTAACTATTGTTCGTCATTGCGAAGCATCGGGTATTTGCTAGTACATATATATATGTATATCTACATCAGGGCTGTTTACCTTATAGGCACTCAAAGCACTATTGTTTTTTTTCCGAATCATAGGCACATATACACATTTTCACTTCAAATATGAAAATAAAATTTTCTTTGCACTCCCATAAGCACTCAGATATAAAAAAATTTTATATGTATGTGCCTATGATTCATATTGAATGTGCAGAGCAAAGGCACTTTGTATAGGAGCTCGAGCACTGCCGTAAGAAATCGAAATTTACAATAACTAATATGTAATGAAAAAAATTCAAAAAATGAAAGCACTGTAAAAAATTTGTATTCAAAAAATAAGAATGTGTATGTATGTGATACTACCATTTGAAAATAAATTCTAAAATAATATTTTATTGGAATTCATAAAAAAATTTAAATGTTGCAATTTTCAGTGCATATAAAAAATTTTTAGATGTATTGAGTTTTGTACTTTCAATACGAGAGCGTTGAGCAGGCCTGATCTACATTGAAATCATAAATATGTATATACACAGTCTAATAATTAAAATTAAAGTCTTTCACCCGAAAACTAAGGTTACTAAACTCTAAAAGTAAAAATATATGTACACACAACCTAACATGTAAATCTTACATTGTAAAATATATACACTCAACTGCACACGCATTGAACCATAGGCAGCCGGCCAGCAGGCGAAGGTCGCACAAAGAGAAAGGCGAAAATATGCAAGTGCATGAGTGACATACAGACATACATATGTTAATATTAGAGGCCGTGAGTTTAGAATACATATGTACGTTATTATTAGCAACAAATGTAAAAGTTATGGAAAATTAGTGCAGGCAGAACCGTTGACCCGTTTCGGGATTTTTGTATGCAGCGACATACATAAGTAGTAGTGGTCGGAAACTATCGATGGCACTATCGTCACTATCGATGGTTTTCGACTATCGTTTGAACTATCGATAGTTTATTGAAAATTTTAAATGTGACCACTAGGCACCAAACAAACGGAAACTATTCCATGCAGGGTTTGAATTGCTGACTAGCAAGTAGTCAAAGCAACATAAATACGACTATGCATTCTAGTCGCATGGTCGTTTAAAATGTGATTACCCAAAAACATTAAAATTACACTACAATATGGGTATCAAACGAAAGGGGATGACCCCAGGTTTCATTTGGACTTCGATATATTTCGATAAATTTATCGATAACTGAGTTATCGGTCAAAATGTGATTGCCCAAAAACAATATGTGTATCAAACAAAAGGGGATGGCCCCAGGTTTCATATAGACTTCGATATATTTCTATAAATTTATCGATAACTGAGTTATCGGTCAAAATGTGATTGCCCAAAAAGATTAATATTACCCTACAATATGGGTATCAAACGAAAGGGGATGGCCCAGGTTTCATTTGGACTACGATATATTTCGATAAATTTATCGATAACTGAATTATCGGTGAAAATGTGATTGTCCAAAAACATTAATATTACCCTACAATATGGGTATCAAACGATATTAGATTTTTAATAGCTGTTATACATTTCTGGAAAGCGCACTATATAACGCAGCCTACAGTGTGATTAGTAAAAAGGCAAAAGGCGGTTACAATGTGAGCGTAGCCGTACTCTCCCAAATCACCCGAAACTATCGTCAACTATCGATATACTATCGATAGTTTGCAAAAAACTATCGTACACTATCCATGGTGCTGACTATCGATAGTTTCCGACCTCTAATAAGTACATAAGGTAATATTAGAAAGCAGTTAAGTTAAGAATACATATTTATATTAGAGTTAGCAACAATTGAAAAGTTACGGGAAATTTGTGCAGCGATAACTGTTCGCCACTGTCAGGATTTTTGTATAAAAGGGCGACAGCATCCGGTGAAAAATCAGTAGGAGTTGGGCAAGCGTTAGGTATACTTGTCGGTGGCAATAACACATCGACAAAGTAGTACACCTGGGGGTCTTAACATCCCATTTGTAATTAGAATTATATTATTATTATTTGGTAGCTTACGTTATGCATTTCGTATAGGAATCAGAAGCAGGTACATTTGTTGGTGGAATTAACACACCCACAAAAGGCGCACACCTGGAGGTCCTAACATATTTGTGTGCAGTTACATATATTTGGCGGGCGGTTTCCACCTCCGTCAAAGGAAGGGTAGCGGGTGGGTAATAACACCTCCGCTACCTTTATGCAATCGTAGGAATTTTGTAGGGAATAAGTTAAATTTAAACAATATATTAATAAAGAATTTTATAACGTTTATGAAAATAATTCAAATACAGGGTTTTCTTTAATTTGGAAAACTAGGAATTCTTATAATTTCAGGAAACCTGGACGGACTGCGCTACCCCAGCAAACCCAAAGGAAAAGTCCGTGACAATGCAACGAATCGACGTACTGCGTCTTTATCATACGGTTTAGGGAATTTCTTTATTGCAGTGATTTTTGAATCGTCCGGCAGTAGGTCGTTTGTCGTGCATTTGTATCCCAAGAATGTTATCTCTGATCGCATAAAGTTGCATTTTGCAGGGTTGAGTCGTAAGTTAAATTTCCTACAAGTTTCGAATACTTCTCTAAATTTTGAATATGGTGGGTTTCGCTGCACCTAATAACATCGTCAACGTATAAAAAGGCTTGATTCGGAGCGATTCCAAAAAAAGCAATGGACATCAGTCTGGATATTGCAAACTGTTAAAAGATATTAAAGATTTTCTAAGTTTTTCAAATGCTATTTCACACGAATAATCCCATTTAAATTTTATTTTCTTTCTGCTAAGTCGATTTAAAGGTGCTGCTATGGCTGCAAAGTTTGGAATGAACCTTCTATAGCAGTGATCGACACACCAACACAGTAACAATTTGTCATTGTATTGTTGCGCGACCAAATACATGCTTGCCACATTGTTTGATTCGTATTCAAAAGTAAAAATGGGGAATTTCTGATATATTTTGATGCGCATATACACACATATATCGCAGGAAATTTAATTTTTATCTGATGATGATGACCAGAGATAGGTTTTTAGGAACTAAAAACCAAAAAAAAAAAAAAAGTTTAAAGTTAGAAAGGTGAAATAATAATAAAAAAAAAAAAAAAAACAATTCATTTAATTCGAAAAAGCCAAAAAATAAATCTTTATTTTGGAAAAAACGAGAAATAAAACGTGTATACCTGGAATTCGGGTTAAGCTAAAAGGCGCAAAAAAGTAAAAAGTTTAAAAATTCCGTTGTTTTGATATCGTGCTTATTGATATTATTTATTCCCCCAACATTTCAAAAATATCTATTTCGTCTGTATATAGCTTTATCAAAAGCAAATCTTTGAGATGTTGGTCGCTGAGACGATTTCTGGATGAGGATTTTATGTTCTTTAAAAATGAAAATGCACATTCGCACAAATATGTTGTCCCAAACATGGAGCACAAAAAGTTTAATATGAATATGCCTTTTTGGACATTGCGTAGATTTTCCACGAAATAACTGGCAAGCATTTGGCAAAATTCTGAAGAAATTCAGCGAACAGCGGAGCAGAATTAGCAGTGTCGTTTTTGTGTATGTACAGCGCTGCCGCGTCGAAGCTACCCACGGGTAACGTTTTGTCTATCAGTGTTCTATAGTAATTAGCAAATGCTGTGAGGACCCCAATCCCGAAGAATTGGAGTCCCCCACAATAAAGTACATACATGCATGTATGAGTGTGAGGACCCCAATCCCAAAGAGTTGGAGTCTCCCACAATAACGTACATACATGCATACATGATGTCTGACCCAGCCTAATGTGAATATTTCGTCTTCGTTCATATGAATATCTTTCAGTCTTTCCTTTACCTCAAACGAGTTTTTTACATTATAATTTTCGGAGATTAAATTTTTTTAAATAGTCCCTATGTGTTTGGCTAGTTTGTAGCAGGGAACATTAATTGAGGGTGCAATGGGTCGTAAAGGGAGATCAGGTTTGTGCACTTTGGGTAAGTCATACAGTCTCGGTGCGATTGCTACTGAACATAGTAGTTGTCTTTTCCCTACTGGGTCAATGAGTTTGTTTTTGTACAGGTCATTTACTATGTTGTTGTTTTTCTTTTGTAATACATTGGTTGGATCTATTCTGATTGATCTGTATGTATTTCTGTCTTCAAGTAGTTCGTCCATTTTCTTTATGTAATCTTCCTTATACATAACTACTGTTTTGTTTCCCTTCTCAGCATCTGTTATAACTATATTGTTTTTGTAATTATCAGGGTTCGGAAATTCTCACTCACATTCATTCACGTTCGCGAGCGAGAATATTTCAAATTATTTTTTTCGTCCATTTATCACGAGTGAGAAATGCAAAAAAAAATTATGCTTCTCACTCGCGATAAGTGAACAAAAAAAAATTTCCATATTTTTCACTCACGAGCGAAAAATAAAAAACCAAAATTTCTCACTCACATGTGATAAAACCGAACTAAGCCGGCTTCGGCTGTTCACATATGAGAAAAGCAATGCGAGAAATACTGATCGCGAGCAGTATTTTAGCGTTCACGAAAAGATTTTCTCATGGACATTTTTCAGCTGCGTTGTATGGAAGGAAATGCAAGCAGATTTTCGCAGTTGCCTTAGCCAAGCATTTGTGCGTACATATGTATCTACATATTTATGTATGGTTGGGTGTATGCATACAAGGGAATGGTTTGCATATGAACATATGTATGTATATACATACATATTATTTATGTATACGTATTCAATATTATCTCGGATTGCCTGCGATCTTTAGTAGAAGGCGGGTACTAAATTTTCCTTGTTTATTATAAAAGTACTTAGGTAGCACTTTTTTGTCCTTGGATTTCATTTTTTTTTTGAGAGGCGGTACAATCCGTCCAAACTACACACATACATAAATATTTTTTTATTGTTAGTAAAGCTGAAATACCCCTATCTAGGTACTAAGTTTGGTAATGATATGTGAATATATATATGTATATGGGCTAATCCTGAAAAAGTCAACCCAGAGCATGAAATTGAAAATGGTCCGAACTTTATTTTTTGGTATTTATTAGTAAAGATAATACATGTATATGTTAGAAAACCATAAGCATTTTCTATTCGTTCTTAAACTCAGGCTGAGAAAAATCACCAAAAAATAATAATTTCCACTAAGGCTTTTTTATTAGCAAAGTATCATTTTTTTTCTTCGCTGGTTTTGTTTATTGAAAAGAGTTATATTATTGTTACACGCTCTAATCATTCTACATTGAACGTAATTTAGTTTAAGAGTATAAAATTTGCGAAGCTAGTAGAATAAAGGAGTTTTTGTACTTTAAAATTTCGCTTATCCTTTTTGTCGCGTGCGTTACCAAAAAACTATATAAATCTATATATTAATAGGCTAACATTTTTTCCATACAAACAATTGCCAGGCTGCTTTGCACATTTAACATACTCATATCCACATAAAATTGATATGGATGTGTTCGTATGAGTGAGGAGCAGTGCATAGGCATATAATTTTTTCTATAAATTATCTAATTTCTTTATAATTAATAAATAAAATTTTTAGTTAAGATACATATACAGAAATGCTTTGAAGAAATACGTTAAATATATGCTTAGATTGAAATTAAGATCCAAATAAACTAAGGAGTAATATAAATCTTGTTCAAAAATATTAAAAATTTATTTTTTTCCTTTTTAGTAAATTTTTATATTAATATTAAATATAAAAGCTTTTAAATTTTTTTCTTACTTTGTTTTATTATATATGTATATAGATAGAATTTTGCACTTACGGTAACGCACGCGACAAATTTAAAACAGATATAAAGTTGTAACATTCAGCTTTCGGACAACACTGATTTTATTTTTGGAAAAAGGTACACAAACTTACTTTGTCACTGAAATTTTTTTTTATTTCAAGTGGTTTCCTAGTTTTAATAACTATTTATATAGTTTTTTGGTAACGCACGCGACAAAAAGGATAAGCGAAATTTTAAAGTACAAAAACTCCTTTATTCTTACTAGCTTCGCAAATTTTATACTCTTAAATTAAATTACGTTCTATGTAGAATGATTAGAGTGTGTAACAATAATATAACTCTTTTCAATAAACAAAACCCGCGAAGAAAAAAAATGATACTTTGCTAATAAAAAAGCCTTAGTGAAAATTATAATTTATTGGCGATTTTTCTCAGCCTGAGTTTAAGAACAAATAGAAAATGCTTATGGTTTTCTAACATATACATGTATTATCTTTACTAATAAATACCAAAAAATAAAGTTCGGACCATTTTCAATTTCATGCTCTGGGTTGACTTTTTCAGGATTAGCCCATATGCATATATATATATTCACATATCATTACCAAACTTAGTACCTAGATAGGGGTATTTCAGCTTTACTAACAATAAAAAAATATTTATGTATGTGTGTAGTTTGGACGGATTGTACCGCCTCTCAAAAAAAAAAAAATGAAATCCAAGGGCAAAAAAGTGCTACCTAAGTACTTTCATTGATACATCCATATGTACATATGTATGTATGCACATATGTACATATATACTTATGTATATACATACATATTTAGGTATGTACCCAGCAAAAAAATGTGCGATTAATACCGAAAGATATTTGTCCCGGATTGATCTCTTTCGAGAACAATCGGTCCACAATTAGTCCCCGATTGTTCCCGAACGGGTATAAATGTAGACTAATTGTAGACCAATTGTTCCCTAACGGGTATAAATGTAGATTAATCGCTTTCATCCCGAACGGGTACAAATGTAGATCAATCGCTTACATCCCGAACGGGTACAAATGTAGATTAATCACTTTCATTCCGAACGGGTAAAAATCTAGATTCCTTAAATGTAGAAATTTTACAAAAATATGCAATGTATTTCAAAAATTGTAGAACAACCGGTAAAACGAATTGAACACCCTTTTTTTAATAACAATGATGAATAATAATTTTAACAAAATGTTGCCTCAAATATTCTATGAAAGAATTTACATTACGCTCATATAATGCATACTCAAAACTTACAATTTCTTTTATTTATTTATTTAGATTTTTTTTCAAAAGTAAAACATTATATAATCTTTATTTATATATGCATGAACATTTAAAATTTTTTAAAGATTGTTATTAAAAATTGCCTTGGCGAACAACTTGGAAAAATCTACATTTGTACCCGTTGGGGATGAAAGCGATTAATCTACATTTGTACCCGTTCGTGCTGGAAGCGATTGATCTACATTTGTACCCGTTCGGGATGAAAGCGATTGATCTACATTTGTACCCGTTCGGGATGAAAGCGATTAATCTACATTGGTACCCGTTCGGGTATACAAGTTGAACAATTAGTCTCTTCATAGGACATGCTCGAACAAATGCGATCAATTCACTCCATATAAAGGGATGTAAAATTGTATTAGTCGCATGCTCCCTTGCGATTGATCCCGGACACGTCCCGGATTAATCGCATTTTTTGCAGGGTATGTATATCATTCCACGTTCAAAAACCTTCCTAAATAGGTATAAAAAAGGAGCTAGCATCTACATACCTACATTTGCTATAAAAATGGCTATTAAGAACTCGTCACATATGTATGTACATATGTATTTGCAAAAAAAAAAAACAAAAATTATAAAAAAAGACTCAATAATGTAATTATAATAAACAAGGAAAATTTAGTACCCGCCTTCTACTAAAGATCGCAGGCAATCCGAGATAATATTGAATACGTATACATAAATAATATGTATGTATATACATACATATGTTCATATGCAAACCATTCCCTTGTATGCATACACCCAACCATACATAAATATGTAGATACATATGTACGCACAAATGCTTGGCTAAGGCAACTGCGAAAATCTGCTTGCATTTCCTTCCATACAACGCAGCTGAAAAATGTCCATGAGAAAATCTTTTCGGGAACGCTAAAATACTGCTCGCGATCAGTATTTCTCGCATTGCTTTTCTCATATGTGAACAGCCGAAGCCGGCTTAGTTCGGTTTTATCACATGTGAGTGAGAAATTTTGGTTTTTTATTTTTCGCTCGTGAGTGAAAAATATGGAAATTTTTTTTGTTCACTTATCGCGAGTGAGAAGCATAATTTTTTTTTGCATTTCTCACTCGTGATAAATGAACGAAAAAAATAATTTTAAATATTCTCGCTCGTGAAATTTCTCACAAATGAATGAAAATGAGTAATCATAAATGAGAATTTCCGAACCCTGGTAATTATTAATAAATGCTTTACTTCTACCATATGTTTCTAAAATGAATTTTTCCGCTGCATTTCTTTCTTTTAAATTGTAATATACGGTTGCTTAGTTTGTTTCTTGCAATATCTCTGTCTCGTTTATCATCTATTGTTTGTATCACCTGTTCTATCTCCGCGATTGTGTGTATGAGAGCGAAGTCCTTTGTTGTTGTGGGAATTGCAAATTTCTTGCCCAGAGAGAGTAACCACTTGACGTCATCGGGAAATTGTATGTTTGTTTTGTTGACAAACCAATCGTTGTTTGTGTTTATTCCTAAATTTCGGAGTTTTTGTGCTTTTAGAGATTCTATTTTCGATGTGTGTTTTCGTTGTCTCTTTTTTTATTCGATTTCCTAAGAATTGTTGTTGATTTTTGAACGTGTTTAACTCCATTTCGCTGATTATGTTTTTTAGTTGTCTTTCCGCACAACAACAACAAGACACACGGCTGATACCAAGAACATTAGAATCATAGACAGAAACAAAAAAGGAAAAGCTCGATATACATTAGAGAGTTTACGAATATTACAAAAAAGAGAAACGACAATGAAGAAGAAAGAGGACACTGACGATATTGCTTCGGCTTATCTTATTTGTTTATAGATTTAGTATGACGACAATACCAAAGACGAATGGTACTGAAAACAATTGACGACTATTTCTTTTTTTGTTAATTATCATGTAAGTACTCATGTTTGTATGTTTATGTATATGTATGGAATGTTTTTCAGATATTTTTCAGAGTTTACGAATATTACAAAAAAGAGAAACGACAATGAACAAGAAAGAGGACACTGACGATGTTGCTTCGGCTTATCTTATTTGTTTATAGATTTAGTATGACGACAATACCACAGACGAATGGTACTGAAAACAATTGACGACTATTACTTTTTTTGTTAATTATCATGTAAGTACTCATGTTTGTATGTTTATGTATATGTATGTAATGTTTTTCAGATATTTTCGATGTGTGTTTTTGTTGTGTCTCTTTTTTATTCGATTTCCTAAGATTTGTTGTTGATTTTTGAACGTGTTTAATTCCATTTCGCTGATTATGTTTTTTAGTTGTCTTTCCGCACAACAACAAGACACTTGGCTGATACCAAAAACATTAGAATCATAGACAGAAACAAAAAAGGAAAAGCTCGATATACATTAGAGAGTTTACGAATATTACAAAAAAGAGAAACGGCAAGAAACAAGAAAGAGGACACTTACGACATTGCTTCGGCTTATCTTATTTGTTTATAGATTTAGTATGACGACAATACCACAGACGAATGGTACTGAAAACAATTGAAGACTATTTCTTTTTTTGTTAATTATCATGTAAGTACTCATGTTTGTATGTTTATGTATATGTATGTAATGTTTTTCAGATATTGTAAAATTTCTTTGTTTAATAAAAAAACAGACTCGCCCCTGAAGAAGCTAGGAAGTCTAGCAAAACGTTGGGCCAGAATAGCGAAATAACGTTGTTTTATTTGCGCTAATAACCTACTGGCCAGAGAAGACTATAGCTTTGTTCGTGTACTTTCTCCAACAGCATTTACTCAGCAGCCTCCAACAGCCAGGTGTTGGAGAAAAATGTCATCTATCCTCTCACAAGAGAAAAATATCGTAAGAGGTAAACGAACACAAAATTTGCAGAGTTCAACAGCTTTGGCAAACAGCTGATTTTTATACTCAGCTGTACTAGTACACAGAGTATTATAGTTTTAATCACATAACGGTGGATTGTAACAGAATGAAATAATCGAGATAGATATAGACTTATATATATCAAAATGATCAGGGTGAAAAGAGAAATCGATTGAGCCATGTCCGTCCGTCCGTCCGTCCGTCCGTCCGTCCGTCCGTCTGTCCGTCCGTCCGTCCGTCCGTCCGTCTGTAAACACTCTAACTCGCGCAAAAATTGAGATATTTTGATGAAATTTGGAACGCAAGTTGGTATCGAGACTGGGACGGTTGGTATTGAAAATGGGCGAAATCGGACCATGACCACGCCCACTTTTCCTATATAGAAAAAATCGGAAATTTGGTATCTCAGCCACTAATATAGCTAGAGTTTTAAAATTTTACCCACGTATTGAGCTCGGGCCCTTATGAAGAAATTTGATGAAGTTTTGGAAAATGGGCGGTGCCACGCCCACTTATTAAGGGTCAAACATTGAAAGTTTTATATGTCATAACTCAGAAACCGTTGAAGATATATCGATGAAATTTGGTACGCGTAATTTGCTTACATAGACAAATGTTTTGACGAAAAATTATCAAAATCGGTTTACGGCCACGCCCACTTTTATATATGTGTATTATAAAGTGACCTAATAAAACCATTTTAAGCGATATCTCTGTCAAATATAAAGATCTATCATTGAAATTTTGTCGCATGAGTCCAACTATGGACATAAAACAAAAAACACAAAAATTTTGGAATATGGGCGGTGCCACGCCCACTTATTAAGGGGCAGACATTGAAAGTTTTATGAGTCATAACTCAGAAACCGTTGAAGATATATCGATGAAATTCGGTACGCGTAATATAATTACTTAGTCAAATGTTTTGGCGAAAAATTATCAAAATCGGTTGACGGCCACGCCCACTTTTATATATAGGAAATATAAGGGGGCCTAATAAAAACATTTTAAGCGATATCTCTGTCAAATATAAAGATCAATCACTGAGATTTTGTGGCAGGAGTCCAACTATGGACATAAAACAAAAACTACAAAAATTTTGGAAAATGGGCGGTGCCACGCCCACTTATTAAGGAGCGAATATTGAAAGTTTAATAAGCCATAACTCAGAAACCGTTAAAGATATATCGATGAAATCTGGTACGCGTGATATATTTACTTAGCCAAATGTGTGGACGAAAAATTACCAAAATCGGTTGACGACCGCGCCCACTTTTATATATGTGTATTATAAAGTGACCTAATAAAACCATTTTAAGCGATATCTATGTGAAATATAAAGATAATTCATTGAAATTTTGTGACATGAGTTTTACAATAGACCGGAAACAAAAAATAAAAAAGTTTGGAAAATGGGCGTGGCACCACCTCTTTTTAGACAAAGGGATATATGAGATTTCTTAGCCTTTAACTCGACAAATAATTGAGATATTATGACGAAACTTGGTTTATACACTTTTATAACATGTGTTAATAGACACGCAAAAATGTATTGAAATCGGTTTATGACCACGCCTACTTTTTAACAAAGATATTTCTGGAACACCCTTTTGGAATTTGTAACGTGAAGTCTTTGTAACTAAAAGTCATAGAGGGATGAAATTTTGCACTAACAATAATATTTGTATGCTTATTTGGATGATTGATATAAATTTTGAAAATGGGCGTGGCTGCGCCCTGTTTATGCAGCACTCGTTTCATATAAAATACACCCTATATCGAACAAACGCAAACAAACAATGAAAGCATACAGCTGAGTATCTAATGTTCGATTGCACTCGAACTTAGGCTTCCTTACTTGTTATTTACATTCACAAGCCCCAAATTCAAAGGATAAAAAGGATTAAAATTAAAATGATAATAAAATTGGTGGAAATTATTGCTGTTAATTATGTATATATAACATAAAAATAATAAAATAAACCATAGTTTTTTTTCTTATTTAATTTCTTTTGATTCGTTTTGGGTTTCGTTTTGGTCAGTCTTTTGTCACCTCGCGATAACCTCCTCAATCTAAAAATCGTTCGCATAGGCTCGCAAAAAGGTTTTTTGAAGTTCGGAAATGCATCCGGAACTCTCTTTTACAATAAATCGGTACTGTTTGTTCTATATAAATGCCAATGGAGTTACAATTCTGCCTGAAAACAGTGGATATATATGCGCATATGTATGTATCTGCAATACAATTTACTTCATGTTGTCGTTGTTGTAGCCACCAAGACACTCCCCGAAGGTTTTGGGGAGTGTAGGGGATGTGACAGTCCTTTGCCGGATAAATCCGGTACGCTCGGGCACTAGTCCCTTCTGACACTAGCCCGACTGACGTGCGAACGATTTTTTCTGACCATAATCAACCTTCTAGGCCGGTGGATTTTAGTCGCGTCTAACGACAGGCATTCCTTACAACGGATATATTCCAGACCCCCTAACCCGCTGGGGTTCGCTGTTACTATCTAATAAATAGGATTTCATTGTAATAATTATCACACTAACAATTGCTTTTCTTTGTACCCATGTCCATACTGTTTTCCACCGCAGTATGTCTTCGCGTCTGCTGCCCCGCAGTAGAGATTTCAATTTAATGCACCCGGCCCTGGCCATGCTTTAAAAAAATAACCCTCTATGGACCGATCCACAGTACTTTTGAGTAGAACAAGCTTTTGCGATGGCGGTATTTGGCCGCGCTTTAAAAAAATAGCCCCAGCCAGCAAAATTTCCTTTCTCGAATTATATCTGCGGAGCGATCGGGAGTGTTATAATTAGTAAAATTAACATCCATAGAAGATTTCCCGAAAGTTCCAGTGGTTTGAAAATAAATACGGCGGGCGCATTATACTGAAGCCGACCCACTGCAGAACTACTCTCGGGTGTGCCACCCACTGCCTACAGTGGCTGCTATTTTTAAAATCCGGATAATTTGGTTTTAGTTAGAATTTGTTGTCTATCCAGGCTCAGTGAAACTTTCAGGAAATATTCTGTAGATGATAATTCATCTTATCTTAACACTTTCAACTATTATTAAATTATAATATTAAAGTTCTCCAGAAATAGAATTCTCCCGGCTGAGGGTTATTTTTGTAATGCGCGGCTGAAGGCAAAAGGTGTTCTATACAAAACAACTGTGGATTGCTCCATGGATATTAATCCAGAAAGAGAATTCTGCCGGCTGAGGGTAATTTTATTGAAGCGCGGCTAAAAACCGCCAACGCAGAAAGATGTTCTACACATACATACATTAATTTAACAAGGAATGTCTCCTGAACTATAAGCGTCCGGAGGGTAGTACTTTGTTTTTTGTGATCTGTGAGACCACCCCTACCCTCTGGAAAATTAATTGTTATCGGATCGTGGATCATTATATACAAATTTTCCCTCTATCCAGGCTGGGGATCCAACCCATGACCTCTGGTATGGCTGACTAGCCACTGTCCGCCACACCACAGTGGCCACAACACTCCCCACTGCACCACAGCGGCCCCGTTAATATATATTCCCGCAAAGGAGATTACAATTTACTAAGGTACATAATATGCATATAAATACTTCGCAAAAAGTATGTAACTTATTTCGCATATTTAATTTATCCATATTTGTTGCCAATTTAGTGTATTTTTCCAATTTATAATTGATTTGTATATTTTGCAAATCTTGTTACTTGCAAACATTCAAGTCAGCTGTTGCTTGATCAGCTGTTTTCCTGTTGGAAAACTGCTGTTGGCAAAAATTTATCCAACAGAATTCAACAGCTTCTCACAAAATGAAATGTCAGTTTTCTCTCTCAGTTGGTTCTCTTCTGTTGGAGATTTGGCGTAAAAAAACGGCGACAAAGTGTTTGTTTTTAAAAGTTTTCGAAAAACATCAAAAAATATCCGTAAACGAACAAAGCTTATATAAGCACAATTAACCAATTTAAACTCACCGAAAAATAGATACATCTGTATATTCCTTTGAACCAGTGGGAATATTTTTTCTTCAGTCCGCATGTTTAAACTTTTGGATTATATTTTACAGCATTTTCCAACATTATTTCAAAGCAATTTCACATTTCGTCAATTTTCCGGCACGAAAAACACTTATTTTGGAGATTTTTTCTTCTTGCTATAAGTTGAATAGTGCAGGGGTCTCCTCGACCATTCTGAGTCCCTGATGGTATTATAGGGTTAAAAACCTAGTATATTATAAAACTTCATTTGATAGTTAGTGATTTAGTTTTTTATTATCTATAAAAATCTCCAGTCTTTCGAAAAATATTTTAATTGAAGTTTGGTGTCCCTATTATTTTTCACAAGCTGAAACGAACTCACTCCAGAAAATCATCAGTGATTATGAAACGACCCAAAAAATGGACAATTAAATAACTGTTCCTTACTCCGGAGACATCTGAGCAAGAAATTAATGTATAAGTTTTGACCACTGTTTAGAAATTGAAGCAGAATCGATCTTTGAAATATTTCAAGGCAAGTGTCCCTATTATTTTTCACATGACTGTATGTATTAAATGTCAGCAACAGTGAAAGTAAATCGGGGTGTTTTAATCAATAAATAATAGCTCAGTATGTCAAAAAATATTTAAAATCGCTGTTTTCTTACTAATATTTTTATTTTGACTTTTTTGAGATTTCGTATATCGTACTCTTTAATTTCGCAACAAGGTATAGTTTTGTACTAGTTGTACGAATCGAATATTTTCATTTTCAAATGTTATTGAGCACCCCCACGCTTTTCCTTAAATACTTATATTATCGTTCATCATTTTGTTTCTAATTAAATTATTTCTCAATTTTTAGTACGATTTTTAAGATTAAAGCGCATTTTTTAGTTTTTTTAAGCTATTATTTATTTTTAACTTTTTAGTTAAATTTTTCATTAAAGGATGTTTTATGATCTCCGAAATAGCTCTGCATACATATGTATGTATGTAATTATAACTTCTACCAAAAATATTAATTTTTCACATACATTTTTTCCTTATAAAAGAAAACATTGGTCATAAGAGGTCAAAAATAAAGCCTAAACGAAAAAATATCAACTAATATGTACTATGTGTATCGAAGCAAAACTATTTCGGTTTTTAATCGGAGATATGCTCTTCTTTATTTACCTGTGCATATTCACAATGAACAGTCGTGCTCCAAAATATTCTCATTGTCCTATAATCACTCTCATATTTTCTTTTATACCAAAAATAGTAAACAATTTCTTGAACATAAAAATAGCCAAACACATTTGAAAGTTACCAAGAAACCAACAGCGACAAAATAACCTATTTTGGTAATTACCAAGTTCGCAACCGTGCTATAAGTGCTATAAATAGAATTTGAACAAACAAAAAACACAAAACCAGTTCTTGCTTTGCATATGTATGTATGGTTGTTTTCATTATCCCAATAAACATTTTTCTTCATTTTCAATTTGAGGTTCATTTGAGAAGTAACCCTATTGTCAAATACCAACCGTTTGTTATCAAATGCACCTCAAAATTCCCCTGATAGCGTTCTCAAACAAAAAGGCTCATTTTTAGTATGGGATTTTGGGCTGATTCTCAATTTGATAAATTCCATTTTCTCAAACCCACTTCAAAGGTGGTACGAAATGGAATGCAATCAATAGATGTATGTATGTATTACATATATATCTCATGAGTGCAAAAAAATTGAGGGATAGTGAGAGTGAGAGAGTTTGTGGTGTAAGCGCAGAAATGGAATGGAATAAATAGATTGTACATATGTATGTATTACATATTTGTTCGCTTATGTGATGTTTTTCATTTACCCGTGCGGGTGAATTTCGCCGGAGCCTTTTGTACAATTACATGAGTATATTAATATCTTTTTTAATATATGTACATTAGGCTGGGTCAATTTTCTAAGCCATAGTGTTCCTAGCAAATTCGGATTCTGCATTAAATTCTATGAAAAAAAGTCTTCTAGAGCATGCCTCTAAAATCAATTTTGAGCTTGCCCATTTTCGATTGAAGTTTATGTAGAATTGTTTTAAGTATAGCAACCCATACTCTTTTAAATTCAACCAGTAATTTTAACGTTATCGCTTTACTTTCTTTTTCATTTTGTTTGTCACTTTAAACACGTTTAATAATGGATAAAAAGTTGAATTTCGCTGTTGCGGTTTTCAATTCAATTCAATTCAATCTTTATTAAAGTCTATGATTTACAATCTTACAGACTAGATATACATATAAAGAATTAACATAAAAAATATATATAAAGGAAAAAATTATAATTTTGGTGAAAAATAATAAAGAACTGGTACATACAACAAAGCCTAGGAGAAATACACAGTAAGATTAGACTTAAATAGAGATCTTGATGATGAAAATTCAATATCAGTGAACTTTGCGATATTATTATATTCGCAAGGAGCTCTGAAAATTGGGGCTATCGAAATATAATTAGCCTTAGCCGTCGAAATGTGAAACGGCTGATGGTAACGTAGGAGTCTATGAGGGACATTGAAATTTATGAACTGAAGCAATTCAGAGCAGTCAATATGCCCACAAACTAAATCATAAACAAACATTAGTGATTGGATATGTCTTCTATTTTCCAAAGATTGTAAGTTGATAAGTTGGCAGCGAGCAGAATACGATGGAAGCGGGTCAGAATAATTTAGAGGCTGCAGCGCGAACTTAATGAATTTTCTTTGAACTCGTTCAATTCGTGCCACATGACAGCTATAAATTGGGCTCCAAATTATTGACGCATATTCAAGCTTAGACCGTACAAGTGAATTAAAAAGAGTTTTTCTGGTATACGGGTCCTTAAAGTCCTTCGCATACCTACGTAAAAAGGCCAAATTACTATATGCTTTAGGTAGTAAATAGCAAACATGGTTTACAAAAGAAAAATTAGAATCAAAAACGACACCCAAATCAACGAAATTTTGGACTGTGTCTAGCTTGTGGCTTGTAATAGAATAATTTGAACTAAATTTATTTGAAGACCTAGAGAAAGATAGGTGGAAACATTTTTTGATATTAAGTGTTAGCTTATTTTTCAGACTCCAACTAATAAGATTATTAAGATCTTGTTGTACAAGCAGGACGTCGGACGGACACGTGATTATGCGAAACAATTTAAGGTCATCTGCATAAAGCAGTTTGAAACAGGAGCCAACATCATTAATAAAAAGAATAAATAGTAAGGGACCCAGAATACTTCCTTGTGGAACTCCAGAAGAGGCAACAAAAGGTTTGGATTTACAATTTTCAATTTCAATAACTAAAGTTCTGTCCGAAAGATAAGATTTCAACCATATAAGAAAAATGGAATGGAAACCAATAGATTCAAGCTTACGCAATAAGATAGCGTGTGACACTCTATCGAACGCTTTCGAGAAATCAGTGTAAATAGTATCTACCTGAAACCCATTTTTAAACGCTGATATGCAATATTCTGAAAAGACTGCTAGATTTGTGACTGTAGAACGGCCACTTACGAACCCGTGTTGATGGGTCTCAACTATATTCTTGCATAAGAAAGACAATTTATCTTTAACAACTTTTTCAAATAACTTTGAACAGACTGATAATTTCGAGATGGGTCTATAATTAATTACCTCATTTTTGGAACCTGATTTAAAGATCGGGGTGATTGAGGTTATCTTCCAACGATCAATAAAGTCACCAGCAGATAACGAGAGATTAAATAATTTGCATAAGGGAACACAGATGGAGAGGCAACATTGTTTCAAAAAGTAAGCGCAGATTCCATCATTATCACATTTTAAAGAAAAATGAAATGAAAAAAGGATGTTTCTAAACAACGTCCACTCCTTTAAACGCAAAATCAAAATATCCAAATTCCACAATTTTTGACTAAGAACAATAAAGTAACACTTTTCTAAAGTAGAATCTTCTTCTGATTCCGAATATCACATATACTTGCTTGTGGTAGATCTAGTTTCCTAGAAATCCTGGCCTAAAGATGATTAAGATGCAAAAATTGCTGTTTCTGCGCTAATTTTTACGTAGTGTAGGATCAACATGCATAGTTTGAAAGTGCAATATCTCAGTGAAGAAACAATATATTTGGGCAAACTAAGTGGCAGTTGAAAGACTGAAATACATACTTTAAGCAGCTGTTCTTAGCTTTTTGATTGATGGAAAAATGTTGATGTTACACTATGTCAAAATTAGCGCAGAAACAGCAATTTTTGCATCTTAATCATCTTTAGGCCAGGATATCTCGGAATCTAGATCTACCACAAGCAAGTATATGTGATATTCGGAATCAAGAGGAAGATTCTACTTTAGAAAAGTGTTACTTTATTGTTCTTAGTCAAAAATTGTGGAATTTGGATATTTTCATTTTGCGTTTAAAGGAGTGGAAGTTGTTAGAAACATGCTTTTTTTCAACAAAACCGCAACAGCGAAATCCAACTTTTTATACATTATTAAACGTGTTTAAAGTGACAAACAAAATGAAAAAAAAGTAAAGCGATAACGTTAAAATTACTGGTTGAATTTAAAAGAGTATGGGTTGCTATACTTAAAACAATTCTACATAAACTTCAATCGAAAATGGGCAAGCTCAAAATTGATTTTAGAGGCATGCTCTAGAAGACTTTTTTTCATAGAATTTAATGCAGAATCCGAATTTGCTAGGAACACTATGGCTTAGGTTCCGCCCATACAAATTGACCCACCCTAATGTACATACACAGATATCGGAAACCAACTACATATCACAGTTGGGCAAAACTTATTCGAACAAGAATAATAAATGAATAAATTTTTTTTATTTTTATTTGAATAATAAATAATTTCGTTTATTCAAACAAAAAATTATTCGAATAATAGATAATTTTCATTTACATATGTAAGAACAAACATACAAACAAAAAAAAATATACAATTTTTTTTTTTACTATTACTCAGTTGTTTTTTTTTGTTGTACCCTGAGTTTTTATTTATTATTTGAAATAACGAATAAACAGAATAATTATTCGAATGAATCTATCTGAATAAAATTTGAAAAATAAATTTTTATTCAAATAATTATCTAAATAAAAATTTATTCGAATAATGTCCAAGTCTGCTACATATGGTCAATTCCATTGTGACGGGTGTGACCATGATACTCATAATTTTCGCTATAATTTTGAAATGGAAAGCTTGCATTTCAAAAAAAGGCCGTTATTCCCAGCAATGGGAAAGTTAAAAACGGTGGATAGCAGGTATATACTTGAAGGACACCATTTCCGACCAGAGTGGCCATTAGAAAGCTGGGACGGGTGTGACCTTATATATTTGAGCTTTCAAAAAATCCCACTTTGCATATAAATTTTGTAAAACTTTTCACAGAACGCATATAAAAAATTTAGTCCAGCACGTTGTTCAAAGTCTTTTTGATTGTATAGCATACTTACTATTTTGAAATTCACGTTTTTCTTGCGAAAACCCTGTTTAAAAAATTGGACGGGTGTGACCTCTCTATGTGACGGGTGTGACCCAGTACCAAAATTCAAAATTTTTGATGAACTAAAAGTTTTTATTGACTTCATTTATAACTCGTAATATGAAAAAAAAAAAAGTAACATAACATTGTTTTCTCGCTATCATAAAACTCACATTATTCCAAAGGTGTATGTTTTAGGAAAATTTGTTTAAATTCAGATAAATATGAATCGCAAGCATACACAGAGGCCGCATCTGCTCTTTTAAAGTTGTGCATTTTTTGAATATTCTTTATTAATTTTACGTTTTCCCACCTTGCGTTCAAGAAATTACTGTCGCGCACAACATCGTCTTTTGATGCGTAAAAAACGTCGATCTTATTAAGTTTCTTTGTTTCAACTAGATATTGGAAACAGTCAACGGGTGTTTTCATAAAATATTCTCTAGCCTTAATGCCCGTACTTAAGGTTCTTTTTACAGCTGCAGCTATTCCATCTACAGCGCCTTTACCATGGCCTGTAGCGAAAAAATTCCAAGTCATTTCTAATCCAAAATCCTCAGGAGCATGGCAAATGTTAAAAATATTGTATCGATTTTTAAACTGAGATGCGCAGTTTTATCTGTTATCATTTTTTTAGCATCCCTCCTTCTTTTATCTACTACTTTCTCTTTAGCTAGATGCAATTCATATTTTTCTTTGTTTTCTTTAAGCTTCTTCCTCTGTTCGCGCTTTCTGTTTTTCGAATCTATTAAAAAATATATGTATACTTCGTGTTGGTGTGACGGGTGTGACCAAATATTTTTTAGAACTGAATACTAAATTACTGCGATAAATTTTAAGAAAATGTCACTAAGTATTTATCGCGACTACTTTGTTATTATTGGAGAGTGTCAGGTGGTTAAAATGTAAAGTACCAATATAATTAAACTTTTTCAATTTTTTCTGTGACGGGTGTGACCGAAAATTTTAGTATATTAAACACGCCATAAAATTGTTACTATAAAACGTATAATATCGAAACTTCACAGAAATGTAAAACAATGACCTAGTCTCTTCAGAGGTAACGGTTTTTATTAATATTGAGAATGGAAGAGTATAAAAATGTTAAATAAAGAGACACCTTGCAGAGAATGTGAACTGAATATTCAGTATAGACAAAGTTCAAAGTGTTGCCAAACTTATAAAAATTTACGTGAATCCATTTTTTTTATTCACCCATAAAAAGCATCCTCTTGTGCATATTAACAAATTAAATTTAATTAAAAATAAGTGATTTCTAATTTTGCTGGATAGGGCCGTTTTAAGTGGAATTGACCATATGTTCTTATTAAATTTTGTGTAACTTCACAAAAAGCCACAAACAAATGAAATAAGAGTAAGAAATACAGAATCATTATTACACACAATCATTTTCAGCCATCATCATTTCAACCGTTAAGGGACTGCTCGAGTAGAACAACGAACGCTGACTGAAATTTGCAAACACACAAAATTTCTTCGTTCCTTCAAACCTTGACATGTTGAAATTCGTGAAATAGTACAAAATACGAAATAAGTTTTTATACTCAGCTGTACTAGTACACAGACTATTATAGTTTTAATCACATAACGGTGGATTGTAACAGAATGAAATAATCGAGATAGATATAGACCCACGTGTTGAGCTCAGGCCTCTAGGAAGAAATTTGATGAAATTTTGGAAAATGGGCGGTGCCGCGCCCACTTATTAAGGGTCAAACATGGAAAGTTTTATATGTCACTAGCTGACCCGCCAGACGTTGTTCTGCCTAAAATTTATTCCTATAGAGCCTAAAGGAAAAGTCCTAGATTACCGTGTTGCCGTATCCCTATCCCTATCCTTGTCCCTATCCCTATCCTTATACCTATCCCTATCCCTAATCCCTAATTCCTATCCCTGTCCCTATCCCTATCCTTATACCTATCCCTATCCCTATCCCTATCCCTATCTCTATCCCTATCCCAATCCCAATCCCAATCCCAATCCCAATCCCAATCCCAATCCCAATCCCAATCCCTATCCCTAATCCCTATCCATATACCTATCCTTATACCTATCCCTATCCCTATTCCTATTCCTATCGCTAACCCTATTCCTATTCCTATCCCTAATCCCTGATCCCTAATCCCTAATCGCTAATCCCTCTCCATATACCTATCCCTATCCCTCTCCATATACCTATCCCTATCCCTACCCCTATTCCTATCCCTATGTCTGTCCCTATCCATATACCTATCCCTATCCATATCTCTAGCCCTATCCATATCTCTAGCCCTATCCCTATGCCTATTCTATCCCTCCAGACTTTCTAGGGTCAACCCTGGTCCACATTTTGGTCGATATCTCGGAAAAGGGTCTTGAAAATCACCTCTTTTTGAATTACTCACCAACACCTTTTATTTGATACCCATTTTGTAGAAAACCCGTTTGGGGTCACACCTGGTTCATATTTCAGGAAATACCTCGAATACGGGGTCTTATATGGGACCAATAACTACACCTTGTTCAAACACTCGTCAACACCTTTCATTTGATACCCATATCGTACGAACCCGTTATAGGGTTACCCTGGTCCACATTTTGTGGGATATCTCCAAAACCTTCCCGGATTCTTATACTTTTTTTGGCCATAAACCATGTCGGGCTCAATCGAAAACTACGTGCAAAATTTCATTTAATTCAGTCCAGCCGTTCTGGAGTTAAATCATAAGGGAGGAAAATGCGACTTATTTTTATATAATAGAATAACTCAGAAACCATTGAAGATATATCGATGAAATTTGGTACGCGTGATTTACTTACTTAGGCAAACATTTGGACGGAAAATAGTTAAAATCGGTTGACGGCCACGCCCACTTTTATATATGTATATTACAAAGTGACCTAATAAAAACATTTTAGGCCATATCTCTGTCAAATATAAAGATCTATCATTGAAATTTTGTCGCATGAGTCCAACTATGGACATAAAACAAAAAACACAAAAATTTTGGAAAATGGGCGGTGCCACGCCCACTTTTTAAGGGACACACATTGAAAGTTTTATGAGTCATAACTCAGAAACCATTGAAGATATATCGATGAAATTCCGTACACGTGATATACTTACTTAGGCAAATGGACGAAAAATTTCCAAAATCGGTTGACGGCCACACCCACTTTTATATATGTGTATTATAAAGTGGCCTAATAAAAACATTTGAAGCGATATCTCTGTCAAATATAAAGATATGTCATTGAAATTTTATAGCAGAAGTCCAACTGCGGACATAAAACGAAAAACACAAAAATTTTGGAAAATGGGCGTGGCACCGCCTCTTTTTAGAAACAGGAATATACGAGATTTCTGAGCATAACTCGACAAATAATTAATATATAATGACGAAACTTCGTGTGCACACTTTTATTACTTGTGGTAATACATGTTGAAAATTTTAGCGAAATCGGTTGACGACCACGCCCACTTTTATATATGGGTATTATAAAGTGACCTAATAAAAAACATTTTAAGCGATATCTTTGTCAAATATAGAGATAATTCATTGAAATTTTGCGTCATGAATTTTGGAAGATGGGCGTGGCACCGCCTCTTTTTAGACAAAGGAATATACGAGATTTCTTAGCCTATAACTCGACAAATAATTGAGATATTATAACGAAACTTGGTTTATACACTTTTATAACTTGTTTTAATAGACATGCAAAACTTTATTGAAATCGGTTATGACCACGCCTACTTTTTAACAAAGATATTTCTGGAACACCCTTTGGGAATTTGTAACGTGACATCTTTGTAACTAGAAGTCAAAAAGGAATGAAATTTTGCGCAAAGAATAATATTCATGTGCTTAGTTGGATGACTGATAAAAATGTTGAAAATGGGCGTGGCCCACTTTATGCGGCACTCGCTTTATATAAAATACGCCGTGTTTCCATCAAACGCAAACAAACAATGAAAACATACAGCTGAGCAGGGCCGTGCGCACGGGGGGAGGAGGTTTGGGGGTTAAAACCCCCCCCCCCCCATGACCAAATCTAAGTTGCAATGATTTTGCAAAAATTTTCAAAACACAGTTTATAAATTTTGCATTGAATCTTGACTCATAATTTTTGACAAAATTAGTACAATAATTTTACGGAAGAAGAAATTGGTGAAAGTTGCAAAAAATAAGGTTGGCCAATACATAAGTTCGGCACTTTGAATTGCACTTGGAGCTTTCCGAAATTACAAAGTTGTGTAGCATATGGTCGTTTGAAATTTTTCAAAAAATTGTACTGATAACAAAAAATTTTCATTTTGTGAAAACAGTGAGCAGTTTCAATTAACAAGTACTGCAAACAGTACTATTCAGGACCTGGTTAACTAGGTTTTGATGAATCAGAATTAGACCCGATAAGTCAATTATTTTGGCAAAGGGATGTTCTCATTGTTTGTCTACGTTTGACGGAAACACGGTGTATTTTATATGATGCGGATACCGCTTAAGGTGGGCGTAGCCACACCCATTTTCAAAATTAGTATCAATTATCCGACTAAGCATATGAATATTATTCTTTGTTCAAAATTTCATTCCTTTATGATTTTTAGTTACAAAGATGTCACGTCACAAATTTCACAAGGCCATTTTAGAAATGTTTTTGTAAAAAAGTAGGCGTGGTTATACACCGATTTCGCTAAATTTTTTAACGTATATTAGTACAAGTAATAAAAGTTTAACCCTAAGTTTCGTCATGTGGTCGCTGTGGTGCAGTGGGTAGTGTTCGCCTGCTATACCAGAGGTCCCGGGTTCAAACCCCAGTCCGAGCAAACACCCAATTAGTAGGAAAAACAAAAAAGGAGCACACCTCGAATTGGGAGAGAAACTCGGCCATAAAACTCGTCAGAGTTATAATAGCGCCATTGTATTATATTATTATTATTATTATTCGTCATAACATATCAATTATAATAATTATTTTTTGAGTTATGGGCTCCGAAATCTCGTAGATTCTTTTGTCCAAAAAGGGGCGGTGTCACGCCCATTTTCAAAAGTTTTTCTGTTTTTTGTTTCCGGCCTATTGTGGGACTCATGCCACAAAATTTCAATCAATTATCTTTATATTTGACAAAGATTTCGCTTACAATGGGTCATATTAATAAAAGCCAAGCATTTGCTTTTGCTTAAGATTTCAAATTTTATATACACAAATTCTCTATCAAATACAGAAAAATTTTTACAACCAAAAAAATTTCTTGGGTATAATTTTAAGCATCAGAGTATGCAGTTTCAGAAAATTTAGAGAACATTTAAATTTATGATGTATGGGTCTGGATATCTGTTTCAGCAAATATGTTTATCTTAGCGAAAAATGTATGCGAATGCAAACCAAAATTAAAAACCCCCCCAAGGCTAATTCCTGCGCACGGCCCTGCAGCTGAGTATCTAAGCTGAGTTCGATTCCACTCGAACTTAGTCTTCCTTACTTCTTTTTTTTTTAAATGTGTTGCAAGTTAATCTAAAATTGATAAACAATGTTTGATGAACAGTTGAAAATTGTTTATTTTCAAATGATATATATGCTGATTCTCAAATTTAGAAACAATATTTTCTCAAACGTTTGATAATTTCTTTTTCATTGTTTAATAGGATGGCTTCGTGTGTAGAAGTCCACGTAAGTGAGGAAAGCTTCTGACTGCCATCCACCTGGGGGTGGCCAGAGCGATTCTTTTGCATGCGGAGCAAGCAGCTCACGACTTCCGCGCAGTGTCCTCTGGATAGCCACCGAACACCCGTTTGGTGGTGAACTAAAGTGAGAAGGCGACAACTCGACAAGGCCACTCCGACATATTCGGTTTAAGGGCTTGTTGAGGGGAATAACTGCAGCGTCTGTTCACCAGAAGGTGCGGCTGCGAGCGGGCGTCTGTCTTGGAGCAAGCGGCTCGCTATATAAACGTGTACAATATACAACTCCCGCAGGGCGGGTTGTGCGTCGGGCTTGGGACCCACCACGTAAAAATCCTATCCAATGAAAACAACAACAAAGCCTCGGATGAGACCACCCCTTTCTGATGACAACCACGGCAAACGTTTAAAGGACTATGATTTGAGGGTAAGCACCTGGAACGTCCGGACCCTTAATTGGGAAGGTGCCTCTGCCCAGCTGGTTGATGTCCTCGAAAGAGTGAAAGCTGACATCACCGCCATACAAGAGATGCGGTGGAAGGGGCAAGGCAAGAAGAAATGTGGGCCTTGCGCTATATATTACAGTGGCCATGCAGAGGAGCGTATATTTGGTGTGGGTTTTGTGGTGGGAAAGAGACTCAGCCGCCGAGTACTGTCGTTCACGCCAGTGAACGAGCGTCTAGCCACCATCCGCATCAAAGCGAGATTTTTCAACATATCTCTCACCTGCGCCCACGCCCCGACGGAAGAGAAGGACGATGCGATCAAAGACACTTTCTATGAGCAGTTAGAGCATGCCTACGACCGCTGCCCCCGTCACGACATTAAGATTGTGCTTGGCGATTTTAATGCCAGGGTGGGTAAGGAAGGTATCTTTGGCAGCACAGTCGGAAAATTCAGTCTCCACGACGTAACCAGTCCCAATGGGACGAGGCTGATCGACTTCGCCGGGTCACGAAACATGGTCATTAGCAGTACCAGATTCCAGCACAAAAAAATACACCAAGCCACATGGCTGTCTCCTGATCGAAAAACGCGAAATCAAATTGATCACGTCATGATCGACGGCAGACACAGCTCCAGCATCCTAGATGTGCGCACAATCCGTGGTCCCAATGTCGACTCCGACCACTATCTTGTAGCAGCCAAGGTACGCACCCGCCTCTGTGCAGCAAAGAATGTGCCAACAGGACAGCAAGGAAAGTTTGAAGTCGAAAGGCTGCACATGACGCAGACAGCCAATGAATACACCACTCGGCTCTCACTCCTGCTCTCTGAGAGCAACCCTTCACCAAACGATGTATCTGAGGAATCTATAGGATACAAGCGAGCCCACAAAAACACCTGGTACGACAAGGAATGTCGCGATGCCTCGGAAAGAAAGAACGCCACCTACAGGGCTACATTGTGTGCGGGCGCAACGCGAAGCGTATGGGAGCGTTATCGAACGGCGAAGAAGGAAGAGAGGCGCCTTTTTCGAAAGAAGAAAAGGGAGGTTGAAAGGCGCGAGTGTGAAGAGCTTGAGATGCTGGCGGGTAGGAACGATGCTCGAAAATTCTATCAAAAAATCAGGCGGATGACTGAAGGTTTCAAGACCGGGGAAAATTCCTGCCGGAATGATAACGGTGATCTGGTAACTGATGTCCAGAGCATACTTAAGTTGTGGAGGGATCACTTCTCCTCCTTGCTAGATAATGGCAACAGTGAAAGTGCGGAAGGAGAAGATGTACGACCCGAATCCCCAATAGCAGATGATGGTAGGCATGTTCCACCACCTGATCATGACGAAGTGCGAATAGCAGTATCTAGGCTTAAGAATAACAAGGCCCCGGGCGCTGACGGCTTGCCAGCCGAGCTATTCAAACATGGTGGCGAAGAGTTGATAAGGAGCATGCATCAACTCCTATGCAGAATATGGTCGGATGAGCGCATGCCCGACGATTGGAGCTTAAGTGTGCTCTGCCCAATCCACAAAAAAGGAGACTCCACAGTAAGCCTCCTGAATATCGCATATAAGGTCTTAGCAAGTGTATTGTGCGAAAGACTGAAGCCTATCGTCAACAATCTGATTGGACCTTATCAGTGTGGCTTCAGACCTGGTAAATCTACCATCGACCAGATCTTCACAATACGACAAATACTGGAAAAAACCCATGAGAAAGGAACCGACACACACTATCTCTTTGTCGATTTTAAAGCCGCTTTTGATAGCACGAATAGGAATTGCCTGTATGCCGCAATGTCTGAATTTGGTTTCCCTGCTAAACTTATACGGCTATGCCACTTTTTTTTTTTTGTACTTACTTTCAATGCGATCGGATGTGTTTTTGTGCTGCTCCAAAGCAAGTAGCAGAAAAGCAGTGATTTGATTCGGATAGACTTGAATTGGTATTAACAAGAAGAGAGACAGTGACTCAAATTAAAGAAATTAAGTGTGGTAAAGTAAAGTGACCTTCGAATATAAAAAATTAAAGTAATCGAAGTGAAAAAAATCGTAACACACAAATATAAGTACATAAATATATAAACACCAAAATATAAGAGAAAAACAACGGAAAACTAATAACAAAACTGTATAGACAAGAGACAGTGAAACATACATATTCTTGTGAAACAGCACTTAACCTAGTAATAGCAGAGTGGAAGGAGAGCAAGTCTAAAAAACTATTAACAATAGCAGTTTTTCTGGATCTGAAAAGAGCCTTTGAGACTGTAGACATCCTATTGATAAAGTTGGGTAATATTGGAGTAGGAGAACTGGCATTGAAATGGTTTAAGAGCTACCTTAGCGAAAGGAAACAGAGAACAATAATAGGGAATGCATTATCACCAGAAATAAACGTCGAAATAGGCCTACCTCAAGGATCAGTCTTAGCAGCTCTTCTGTTTATCATATATATAAATGATATAAAAAGTTGTCTTGAGCATTGTAAAATAAGGCTATTTGCGGATGATGCATTGTTGACAGTAAGCAGCTTATCTCTAGACGAAGCGATATCAAAAATGCAAGAAGACTTAGAGTCGATTTATAAGTGGCTATGCCGCAACAAACTTAAAATTAATATCGAAAAAACAAAGTGGATGATAATGAGAAAAAAATCAACTGATGTTAGTAATGTTTCATTGGAAATATCGAATACACCTATAGAGAGAATAAACAAATATAAATATTTAGGGGTTATAATAGATGATGAACTAAACTTCGATGAGCATCTAAAGTTTATAGAAGGGAAATTATCTAAAAATGTTGGATTTATGTTCAGAGCATGCAAGCATATCAGCAAATACTATAAAACAATTGTTTATAAATCCATTGTCATGCCACACCTTACGTACTGCCCCACTGTATTATTTATGCTAGCAGACTCGCAGATATCAAAACTTCAGAAAAAGCAGAACAAAGTAATGCGATTCATAACGAAGAAGAGATATGACACTCCAATTCAGGAGCTACTGGATACTTTGAACTGGCTCAGCGTTAAGCAAATGATAAAATACTACACCCTTAAATTTATACATAATATAAAGCTAGGAAATCTGCCGACTTATTTAAATGATCGTCTGACTTACAACAATGAGATTCACACCTATGAAACAAGAAAAAGGTACGATTTTCATTTACCAGCGGTACGAAGTGAATTCGATAAAAAAAAGTATATACTATGAAGGGGTAAGAGAGTACAATGAATTGCCAAGCAATATAAAAACCTGTATTAACTTAGATGAGTTCAAGAAATTACTAACCATATATTGCAAATCATTACCAATTCGATAACTAATTCCGTGATATTCCTATCTTTTTTTCTTTCTTTTTCTCTATCTTTTCGTGTCGGCCGGGTGACGGCTCGTGGTGGAGTTAAAGCCTGTATGGAGAAATGACGTTCCCTCATGAACGTCGAATTCACGTCCCTTCTGACGAATTAATACATGAGACGTTCTCTTGCGAACGATAAAAAATCCGTCCCTTATGACGGCAGGAAATGGAAATATCTTGTGAAGGACAGCAACACCCGTCCCTAATGACGGGAAGGCATGTAAATGTACCTAATATATATATATATATATATATATATGAATTGTATTCTCGATCTAGGCTAAATAAGCCGTAACAAATAAATAAATAAAAATAAATAAATGCCAAATGACGTTGACTAACACCACCAGCTCCGTCAGAATTGGGAAGGACCTCTCCGAGCCGTTCGAGAGCAAACGAGGTTTCAGACAAGGTGACTCTCTTTCGTGCGACTTCTTCAATTTGATGCTGGAAAAGATAATACGAGCTGCAGAACTTAACCATACAGGAAGCATCTTATATCACAAGAGTGTGCAACTGCTGGCGTACGCCGATGACATCGACATCATTGGCACTAACACGCGCGCCGTATGTTCTGCCTTCTCCAAGCTGGATAAAGAGGCTAAGAAAATGGGTTTGGCGGTCAACGAGGACAAGACGAAGTACCTCCTGTCATCACACAAAGAAACAGCACGCCTTGGCAGCCACGTCAATGTTGATAGCTACAAATTCGAAACTGTTAAGGACTTTGTCTATCTGGGAACCAGCATTAACACCAAGAATGATGTCAGCACGGAGATCCAACGAAGAATCACGCTTGCCAATAAATGCTACTTCGGACTAAGTAGGCAACTGAAAAGTAAAGTCCTCTCTCGACAAACAAAAATCACACTCTACAGGACGCTCATCGTTCCAGTCCTCATGTACGGCGCAGAAGCATGGACAATTTCAAAATCAGATGAGATGGCACTTGGAGTATTCGAGAGAAAAGTTCTTCGTAAGATTTATGGACCTTTGCGCGTTGGCGAGTACGAGACGGAGATTTAACGATGAGCTGTACGAGCTTTACACAGACATCGACATTGTTCAGCGAATAAAGATCCAGCGGCTACGTTGGGCAGGTCATGTCGTGAGAATGGACGAAGGCGCTCCGGCCAAGAAAGCATTTCTATCGAAACCCGCTGAACGCAAAAGAAAAGGGAGACCTCCACTGCGTTGGGAAAATCAGGTGGACAGCGATGCTGCCTCCCTAGGTGTTCCCAAGTGGCGCCATGCTGCACGAAACAGAAGCAATTGGCGCGCTCTGTTGGACTCGGCCAGAATCGTCTAGACGGTTAAGCGCCAATCAAGAAGAAGAAGAATAGGATATTTGCAAATACAACAACAACAAAACAGAAAGCTTGTTACTTATTGGCTTGCATACGTGAGTGAATTCGAAATTCATAGAGGCTATTTCGAAGAACGGTAACTTAAAAGTCCCAATGAAACATGGAATATAATGTTAAATGTCCCACTATATGATGCCGTTGGGCTAAATCTGATGATGTCATATTTCGAATCCGGAGGAGAATAGAAATAATAGAGGAGAGAACACAATAAAAGTAAAGTGAATGTTTGAAAAATATAATAATTTAGTGAAAGGTTGCAACTTTTGGATGGGATGAAGTTACATACATACATACATACATACATACATACAAGTGAAGCTAATAAAAGCGTGTTAAATATGTCATAACTGGTAAGTGGTAGATAAAGTAAATCCGGGCCTTTTTTTTTTTTCAAAAAGAGCATAATTGTACATTTGTAGTTGTAGTAAATCTGGATATATTTCGGAAATATTGGTACTGTTAATAAAATTCGCTGTTAGGTAAGAAAAGCATAATTTGCAATTTGATATTAATCTGGCTATTCACGAAACTTCGTTGGCACTGTGTTCCAACAGTATATAATATTAAAAAAAGTATCAAAATTGTATAAAATTTTATAGTGTTTTTGCGAGCTTTCAGGGTTTTCATGCAAACGAAATAGCTATGCAAAAATGTATCGCTGTAAACATTCCATCAATTCCAAAGTAATAAGGAAAGAACACAGTATGCAATGTTCTTTATGTATGGTATGAAGAAAAGCTTTTAGGGCCGTTTACTCAACCGCTGATTAACGCTAACCACGGTAAAAGTCCGGTTAAACATCATTATCGACTTCATCACATCATACATTTATCATATGGTCGATAATCCAGTCAACAACTTAACCGGACCTTTATCCTCCGGTTAGCGTTAATCAGAGGTTGAGTAAACGGCCCTTAATGATAGAAAAATCAGGCCGCTTTTGATTTTGAGCAATATGAAATCAGCACAAAATGAAAATCAGGCAAAATCGCTAATTTTGATATTTGGCTGCTTTTGATTTTGAGCAATATGAAATCAGCGCAAAATCAAAATCAGGCAAAATCGTTCATTTTCATATTTTTTCATATTGATTAACTGCGACTTCTGATTCTTTAAAAGCGGAATCAAAATCAACAGAAATGAAACTTATGCCAGTTTTTTAAACACTGATTTTAACCACGTTTTTTACCACCGCTTCACCACTGCGCACTGCTGGTTAATGTTTTAATCTGTCAACTTTTTGTTGTAAATATAAATTGTAAAGTTTTATGTAATAGTTCATTTCAAATATGACGAAAGCACTTGCTATATAATCAAACAATACAACAAAAACCACAAAAAGCTAGCCAAACAACAACAAAGGTTGAAATTTTTGCTGGAGTGCAAAGGTTATGGGGTAATTCCACCGCACCTGAAAGGTAAAATGAACAACACTAAACATAGCTTCAAATTAGACGTAACAAAGAGGGAATTACAAAAAATCGAAAATATCTTTATCATAAAAATATTAAATCTGGAAATCAAGGAGGCCAATATCCAAATTAAGATAATCCGCACCATCATTAGTTACATTAGAAAAGACCTCAGTACCAAGCTAGATCAGCACGATTATGATTCGGTAGAGAAACACCAACAACGATTCTTAAACGACATTGCGACGAACACAAAAAACAATCTAAATAAGAAATTAGAAACACAGATAAACAACAAATTTGACAAATATGGTTTCACCTTGAATGAGGATTGGTTTATTAACAACACCAACCTAACAATTCCACGAGAGTCAAGATGGCTGCTTTCTCTAGGTAACAAATTTGGCCTACCCACAACAAATAGAGCAATGTCGCCGGTAAAACTAATAGCGGAAATAGAACAGGGGATACAAACATTAAAGGAGGACAAGGAGAAGGACACTGCAAGATGCAACATAGCTAATAGAATTAAGTCATTTAGGAATAGGTTTAAAAATAGCGAAAAAGATAAGTTTATACTGAAAGTATTTGATAACACTAAAAAATTAATGCAACAACATAAAGACTTGATTATTATAACAAACGCAGACAAGGGCAACAAGACAGTACTGATGAACAATAGTGACTACAAGAGCAAGATGATGGGACTGCTTAACGAAAAAGACACATACAGAACTATGAGAGTAGATCCCACACAAAAATTAATTAGGAAAAACAATACGATGGTGAATGACTTATATAAACAGGGCAGCATTGATATTACACAAAAACATAATTTAACTTGCACAGCCGCCGTAGCCCCAAGACTATATGGACTGCCGAAAATACACAAAAAATATACACCGCTTAGACCTATCTCTGCTTCGACTAACATACCATGCCTCCAACTTTCTAAGTACATAGGACAAATTTTAAAACAACTGATTTCCAAAGATTACAATATTTCAAATTCGATACAACTAAAAGAGAAATTAAAGGACTTGACAATAGAAAAAGGTGAACTACTAATTTCCTTTGACGTAATTTCCCTATTCACCAACATCCCAGTGCACCTAGCTATAAGGACAATTATGCAGATATGGACATCATTACATGATAAAACTAATCTCACAAAAAAACAATTCCTTGACATTATAGATTTCTGCTTAAGAGACAATAATTACTTTATCTATGACGGGGCGGTATACCAACAGATTCATGGTATGCCAATGGGTAACCCACTATCACCCACGATTGCTGACATTGTGATGGATAAAATTCTTGACGACGCCATAACCGAACTTAAAACTAAGGACATAAATATCAAATACATAACGAAATATGTAGATGATATTTTCGCTATTGTAAAAATTAAGGACGTGGAAGACATACTGACAGTACTAAATGCCCAACATAATAAAATTCAATTCACGGTAGAAAAAGAAAAAGACAACAAAATTGCCTTCCTAGAAGTAGAAATCCATAAAGACAATAAAAAACTTCTGACAAATTGGTATACAAAACCAATAGCTTCTTCGAGGATGATTAATTATCATTCCAATCACCCCTGGACCCAAAAAGAAAACACCGCGACTAATTTTATAAAGAAAGTATACGACCTGAGCGACCAGGCGTTCATAATCGAAAATGAACGAAAAATTACAAACATCTTACACAAAAACGGCTATCCAACCAAAATAATTGCAAGATGGTTAGCAACAACAAAACGTCTACGAACGGCATGTACAACAAATGGAGAAGTTACAGACAAACACACAAACAAAATATTTAGAGGAGTGAAATTTATAAAAGGGCTAACGGACAACAAAAATTTAAAGAAATGTATCCAGAATGATAAGCTTATATTTGCACACAAACCACTTCACACACTTAACAAAATATTTAGTAGGACAAAAGACAAAATTAACAAAGAACAACAACACAACGTAGTCTACGAAATTAAATGCAAAGGCAATAATAACGAGATCTGTAAGAAAACGTACATAGGCACAACAAAACGCGCACTAGGTGTTAGAATAGGCGAACATAAGACCGATGTTAGGAACAAAAAGACAACAACAGCACTAGCGCAACACTTAACGAATACGGGACATACGGCAGACTTTGATAACGCGAGAATATTGGACATTGAGAGACGAACAAAAACAAGATTGACGATAGAAAGTCTGCGCATACAAGAGAGAATAAGAGACGCAATGAACTTTAAAGAAGACGTTGACAACATAAACTGCGATTATAAAGCAACAATAACAAGGACGAATGTCAATAGAAAATAAATAACAAAAGTGCAATATTCATGTATACGTATGTTTGTTGTAGATGAAATGTGAAGTGTTTTTAATATTCTGAATGTAAGTAATTAAATTATGTTAATTGGTTAAAATATATGTATTTAATTATATGTATGTATTTAATCAATTAGTGTTAAATGTGATTATCTAATGTGCTGTGTTCTTTTGAATTTGTTTGCAATTTTTAATAAAAATAGACTCCCTGAAGAAGGCGATGATAACGCCGAAACGCGTAGGAGAATAAAGGAACTTTACTGTTTGCTTTTTTCATAACCGGCCTAAAAGCTCTTGATCAGCTAGATAGTTCATTTCAGTTCTTAATTTTTTTTTATTTCAGAATTTTTGTATAAGCTTGGAGACACTGATTTAAACATATTTCATCGGAAAATTTCCTATATTTTTAGGAGAAATTAGCAAATTAATTTTATCTAGCAAATGAATTTTATGCATCTGGAGCATTTTGTCCATTCTTTAATGGAATTGGGGTACCTCCAAATAAAGGACTAAGCCAATAATATTTTGCAGTCTTACTTCTGTACTAGAAAGGCAACTTTCTGCAGGTAGAGCAATAATGATTTAAAAAAAAAAAGAAAGCGTGAGTAACGAGTACTCATGAACATTGATGTGTAAACAGTTTCGAAATCGAATTTTTATTCCCTTTCCTTTGTTCCTTTAATTAAAATGCGACTATCGTTTTTAAAATTTTTTGTTGTCATTGTCACTGTTACATTTTGTTGTTTTTGTTTGTTTTGTTGTTTGGTTTTTGATTTTTGATTTTTAATTTTTGATTTTTGATTTCTAATTTTGATTTGTTTTGCTCAGAAACATGCAAACTCATTCGGGTCCACGTTTGACCCATATCTCGGGACTCTGTGTTGAAGTCCTGCTCAAAACCTTTCATTTGATACCAATATTGCTCAGAAATATTCAAGGATCATCCGGAGACCCGGCCTAGGAATCATAAAGAATAGAGCTCTATATGAAAGCCCCACTCAACTTCATTTCATACCAATATTGCTCAGAAACATTCAAGGATTATTCGGGTCCTCGTTGTGAGCCATATCTGGAAACTCGGCCTAGGGGTCACAATTAAAAGAGCTTCATATCGAAGTCCTTCTCAAAACCTTTAATTTGATACCAGTATTGCTCAGAAACATGCAAGATCATCCGAGTCCTCGTTTTGACCTATATCTCGGGACCCGACCTAGGAATAATAAAGAATAGAGCTCCCTGTATAAGGCCAGCTCAAAACCTTTCATTAGATACCAATATTGCTCAGAAATATGCAAGATCATCAGGGTCCTCGTTTTGATCCATATCTCCGGACCCGACCTAGGAACCATAAAGAATAAAGCTCCCTGTAGAAGGCTTGCTCGAAACCTTTCATTAGATACCAATATTGCTCAGAAACATGCAAGATCATCCGGGTCCTCGTTTTGACCCATATCTGGAGACCCGGTCTAGGGGTCACAATGAAAAGAGCTTCATATCGAAGTCCTGCTCAAAAACTTTCATTTGATCCCAATTTTGCTCAGAAACATTCAAGGATCATCCGGGTCCTCGTTTTGACCCATATCTCGGAACCCGACCTAGGACTCATAAAGAGTAGAGCTCCCTGTAGAAGCCTTGCTCAAAACCTTTCATTTGATACCAATATTGCTCAGAAACATGGAAGATCATCCGAGTCCTCGTTTTGAACCATATCTCGTTTTGACCCATATCTGGAGACCCGGTCTAGGGGTCACAATGAAAAGAGCTTCATATCGAAGTCCTGCTCAAAAACTTTCATTTGATCCCAATTTTGCTCAGAAACATTCAAGGATCATCCGGGTCCTCGTTTTGACCCATATCTCGGAACCCGACCTAGGAACCATAAAGAAGAGAGCTCCCTGTAGAAGGCCTTCTCAAAACCTTTCATTTGATACCAATATTGCTCAGAAACATTCAAGGATCATCCGGGTCCTCGTTTTGACGCAGAGAGACCCGGAGACCCGGTCTAGGGGTCACAATGAAAGGAGCTTCATATCGAAGTCCTGCTCAAAACCTTTCATTTGATACCAATATTGCTCAGAAAAATGCATATCCATACATTTGCATACATGTTCAAACAGGTTGGTCCTTTTTATTTTGCCTATTTGTCGCATTGTTGCAGAAAACAACAACAACAACAACTTCGCTTCGCTTCGTTGCTGTTGTTGCTGATATTTGCATTTCGATGCCTTACTTTCTCAACCTCGTATCTTAAAAAAATGCGATTTTGAGATTTTCATATCAAACGATTCCTATTTTTCTGTTCTATAACTGCAACAAATTCCTATCTCAATAGATTGTGTCTATAGCAAAAAAAAATAGGAATAAATATCTTGATATCTCAATGAATGCTTTTTTCATAACTGCGTCAAACTCTTATCTTAATATACATGTATATTTAAAGGCGTATTAATCGTTTTGTCATCCCCCGTCCGTTCGTCTGTAAACACTCTAACTCGCGCAAAAAGTGAGATATTTTGATGAAATTTGGAATGCAAGTTGGTATCGACACTGGGACGGTTGGTATTGAAAATGGGCGAAATTGGACCATGACCACGCCCACTTTTCCTATATAGAAAAAGTCGGAAATTTGGTATCTCAGCCACTAATATAGCTAGAGTGATAAAATTTTACCCACGTATTGAGCTCTGGCCCTTATGAAAAATTTGATGAAATTTTGGAAAATGGGCGGTGCCACGCCCACTTATTAAGTGGCAACTATTGAAAGTTTTACTGTAAAACTTTTACAAGCCCTAACTCGGAAACCGTAGCAGATATATCGATGAAATTTGGTATGCGTGATTTACTCACTTAGGTAAACGTTTGGAGGAAAAATTGTCAAAATCGGTTGACGGCCAGGCCCACTTTTATATATGTGTATTGTAAAGTGACATAATAAAGCATTTTAAGCGATATCTCAAATATAAAGATATATCACTGAAATTTTGCGGCAGGAGTCCAACTACGGACAAAAAACAAAAAACACAAAAATTTTAGAAAATGGGCGGTGCCACGCCCACTTATTAAGGGGAAAACATTGAAAGTTGTATCAGTCATAACTCAGAAACCGTTGAAGATATATCGATGAAATTTATTACACGTGATATACTTACTTAGGCAAATGTTTGGACGAAAAATTGCCAAAATCGGTTGACGACCACGCCCACTTTTATATATGTGTATTATAAAGTGACCTAATAGAAACATTTTAAGCGATATCTCTGTCAAATATAAAGATATACATATCATTGAAATTTTATGGAAGGAGTCCAACTATGGACATAAAATAAAAATGACAAAAATTTTGGAAAATGGGCGTGGCACCGCCTACTTTTAGAAGCAGGAATATACGAGATTTCTGAGCCTATAACAAATAATTGAGATGTTATGACGAAAATCAGTTTGTACACTTTAATAACTTGTGGTAATACATGCTCAAAAATTTAGCGAAATCGGTTATGACCACGCCTACTTTTCAACAAAGATATTTCTGGAAAACCCTTTAGGAATTTGTAACGTGATATCTTTGTAACTAGAAGTCATAAAGGAATGAAATTTTGCACAAAGAATAATATTCATATGCTTAGTTGGATGACTGATAAAAATTTTGAAAATGGGCGTGGCTACGCCTATTTTATGCAGCACTCGCTTTATATAAATCACATCGTATTTCCCTCAAACGCAAACAAACAATGAAAGCATACAGCTGAGTATCTAATGATCGATTCCACTCGAACTTAGGCTTCCTTACTTGTTTTTTTTTTATAATATCCTCTAACAAATAAAACATTGAATCTAAGCAAAATATTGTTTTTATTTAATAGTTTTGAAGTATCTTCGTTGTATGCATATAAGTGCATACAGTTTGCAATACAGTTTTTTTTGTTTCCTGAAAAGTTTCCTTATTTAAGGTACGAGGTCGAGAAAGTAAGGCATCGATTTGCACGAGTATGCATGCAAGCATTTGTAAGTACATGCCTAGCTACCTACCTACCACCGACAATGCCAAGGTCATTTACGGTTTACGCATTTACATGTTTACGCATTTACATGTTTACGCGTAAACTTTACCTGTTTTTCGAAATCACTCGTAGCTACAGCAAAGATGTTTACACATCAAAAAATCCCCAATTCACTCCGCGCTAATGTCTAGTCTCTAAAACATATATTAACATAATTTCATTATTATACTTACCAGATTGCGCCTGGGCAATAACATCGCGTCCTTTTACACAAGGAATTATAGCACGTTGCTGAATAGCAGAAGGCTTTTCAAAGCCATATCCATAGATTCCCCGCAGAAGTTCTTCACGCAAATTCATGTCGTCGAAGTTATCATATACCTCGTGCCAAGTCGATTCGATGACACCCTCAGGGTCCATACCGCTAGGGCCTTCATGAACTATATCACTTCGATCATCCCTGTAGAATAAAGGTTTGATATAATAAATATAACATGAACTTTCCCGTTAATGTGTATGTATGTGAGCCGTAGTGTCAGATCGACGGAGATTTCCGTTTTCGGGGGATAATTTAATATAAATTTCTTTAAAAGGAAAAAAGTGGACATTTCTAAGTAATTCATATAAAAAAAAAAATTAAAGCGTGAATAACGGGTATTCATGAACATTGATGTGTAAACAGTTTGAAATCGGATATTTATTCCCTTTTCTCTATTCCTTTTGTTCTGGTTTTCTATGGATTAAAAGGCGACTATCGTTTTGTAATTTTTTGTTGTCATTGTGACTGCTACTATTTTGTTGTTTTTGTTTGTTTTGGTTTTTGGTTTTTGACTTTAAATTTTTTATTTTGTTTTGTTTTGTATTGCTCAGAAACATGCAAGATTATCCGAGTCCACGTTTAATCCATATCTGGAGACCCGGCCTAGGAATCATAGAGTAGAGCTCCGTGTAGAATCCATGCTCAGAACCTTTTATTTGATAACAATATTGCTCAGAAACATTCAAGGATCATCCGGGTCCTCGTTTTGACCCATATGTGAAGATCAGGCCTAGAGGTCAGAATTAAAAGAGCTTCATATCGGAGTCCTGCTCAAAACCTTTCATTTGATACCAATATTGCTCAGAAATTAGATAGGTAGATGTAGGTATGCATATCCATACATTTGCATACATGTACAAACAGGTTGGTCCTTTTTATTTTGCCTATTTGTCGCATTGTTGCAGAAAACAACAACAACTTCACTTCGCTTCGTTGCTGTTGTTATTGATATTTGCATTTGTACGGCTATACATGCAAGAATTTGTCAGTACATGTCTAACCACCTACCTACCACTGACAATGCCAAGCGATTCACACGGACACAGCAGCGCACTAACACAAAGGTCATTTACGGTTTACGTTTACGCGTAAACTTTACCTGTTTTTCGAAATTACTCGTAGCTACAGCAAAGATGTATACACATCAAAATGAGTTTTTGGTTGCAGAACGGTTTATGTATAATTGAGAGTTTAACTTAAAATAATCGTCGCTCTTAGGTATGTCAAAATATGCTATAGAATGCGACCGAAATATCGTACTGATCGCAAATTTACGATACGAAAATTGTCCTTAACAGTTTCGAATTTGTAGCTGTCAACAATGACATGGCTGCCAAGGCGAACAGCACGCTTGCTTACAATTTTTTTCAATCTGCTTAAAAGCGAAACAAGCTGATTGAAAAATTTCCAAGCAAGCTATTGCTTGTTTGTTTAAAAGCAAACCAAGCAGTGCTTGCTTGAAAAAAATTCAATCATTTTCAAGCAAGTTTCAATCAAAAGCAAGCAGGCTGGAGGAGATTTTCAATCAGATTTCAAGCGTTCATTTCGCTTTTTAAAAAGAAGATTTTTAAGGAAGATCTTTCAATCATTGGGGAATAGGCCCACAGAAATGGAAGATGAACTCAATTCTGCCAGTATTTTTCTGCAGATAATTGTAAGAAAATAAAGCGTAAAGCCTTTTGTACATATTTAAGCATGTATATACCCTGAAAAAATTCTTATTGTTGACAAATCAGGTCTAAAACAGGAGTATGCTGGCAGCACTGCTCCTGCTATGCACTCACTCTGTCTACTCCTAACTTTCTAATACATGACATCAACAAAAGAAAATCAGCCTTATTTTAAGCCTTACGCCAATCCAATTTGCTACCTTTATAATTTTCTGTCCTTATTTCGTAAGCCTTTAAATATGCTGCTTAATTCTTAAATAAGGCTAAAATATTTTGGTGGGTAGGTATGTCCGCAAATTTTGCAACCAGCAGTTTTTATATGTAAATATTATGTACATATGTATATATGAATCCAGCATATTCAATTGTTTAAATAGGTTTATGTATATAAATACGAGATCTTTTTTATTCCTGGGCCCTCACTTTGTAGTTCTATTCGAAAGTGAAATTAGATTCGAAAGCACATTCGTAAACTGTAGAAAATAGTTTATATGGAATATGAAATATTCTTTCGAATCGAACTACACAGTGAGGGCATTGGATAACGAGAATGTACTAAGTATTCTTTTGTATACTTAAGTATGTACTTGTAAAATTATATTCTATTTAAGAATAACAGGTACTGGTTATAATTCATTCAATGTAAAAAAAATAAACTTATACTTAAAATACCACACGGTAGAGTAGAAGAAATTTTAATACGAAGGGCAGACCATTGCATAATATCAAAGTTCAATGCTTCACTAACAAGTATCTGTCAAACCGAAAATCGCCCAACGGTAACTTTTTGAGAAAACCGCGCTTTTATATATTTCATGTTTTGGCGGAATCTAATATCCGCTACAGTTCGAATTTTTTCGATTGGTACACCTTTTCATGTTAAACTTTCAAAACTTGTTCAGTACAACATTTAGGTTCAACATTTTAGGCTTGTTTCAAGTGAAAGGAAAAGAAAAAAATGAATTACGCAAAACGAACAGGAAATCAAGAAACGGAAAAATGGTAAAAATTAGCAAATAATTATTTGAATACTATTTTTGTCTGTTAATGGTTATTATTTTTTTTTTCTAAATTATTTCTATTTTGAAAATTCAAAAGAAATAAAATGATATACATTAATTCATATGTGTGTGTGTGCATTCTTTGTTTATCTACTTTTATTTTAGCGATTTCGCGCAACTACGTGAACAATAAAGAGTAAAAAATAACATTTGAAATAAGTAGAAAAAAGTCCATTCCCCAAATATTTTGCACAAAATCAGTGTTATAAATCAAAGCAAAAAAGTGAAGTGGAAATTGTCAAAGTGTTAATTGTAGCAAGCATCTGGAATTTCGCTTTGCTTTAAAGGGAATTGTGCACGGGCTATTATTTGCCAATTTTTTTTGCTTTGAAATCAGCTCCGGGACCCTGTGTCAAACTCTTAAAAAAAGCGATAAAACCCTCGAGATAAGAGAAGCTTTTAAATCTATTATTCATCTAAATGAGGGATGCCATATCTTATGGTTGTATAAACATTTAACTCTTGCATACTTGCATATGCAACTTTTATTAGAATTTGTAAGAATAAATTATAAAAGTAAGTTAATTCTGATTGGTCAAAATCGAAGTGATTTGGGGAAAGAGGAAGTGACGAAGTGACGGCATAAAAGTGAAGTGAAATACTTCGATCGAAGTGAAAATGACATCACTGCTAGCGGGTATGTGATAAAAATGCAACCAGCTTAATTGTCATTACTTAGATTCTCACCAGCTCGTAAGTGGTCAATTGAGTAATCATTCCAATGAAACTACTTCTGTATGTAAGCAAATTCACTTTTAAACAAGTAAGGAAGCCTAAGTTCGAGTGGAATCGAACATTAGATACTCAGCTGAATGCTTTCATTTTTTGTTTGCGTTTGATGGAAACACGGTGTAGGTACTTTATATAAAGCAAGTGCTGCATAAAGTGGGCGTATCCGCGCCCATTTTCAAAATTTTTATCAGTCATCCAACTAAGCATATGAATATTATTCTTTGTGCAAAATTTCATTCCTTTATGACTTCTAGTTACAAAGATGTCACGTTACAAATTCCCAAAGGGTGTTCCAGAAATATCTTTGTTAAAAAGTAGGCGTGGTCATAAACCGATTTCAATAATTTTTTGCGTGTCTATTAACACAAGTTATAAAAGTGTATAAACCAAGTTTCGTCATAATATCTCAATCATTTGTCGAGTTACAGGCTAAGAAATCTCGTATATTCCTTTGTCTAAAAAGAGGCGGTGCCACGCCCATTTCCAAACTTTTTCTATCTTTTGTTTCCGGTCTATTGTGGAACTATTGCCACAAAATTTCAATGAATTATCTTTATATTTGACAAAGATATCGCTTAAAATGTTTTTATTAGGTCACTTTATAATACCCATATATAAAAGTGGGCGTGGCGTCAACCGATTTTGAAAATTTTTCGTCCAAACATTTGCCTAAGTAAGTATATCACGCGTACCAAATTTCATCGATATATCTTCAACAGTTTCTGAGTTATGACTCATAAAGCTTTCAATGTTTGCTCCTTAATAAGTGGGCGTGCCACCGCCCATTTTCCAAAATTCCATCAAATTTCTTCTTAGGGGTCTGAGCGATTTTTTCTATATAGGAAAAGTGGGCGTGGTCATGGTCCGATTTCGCCCATTTTCAATACCAACCGTCCCAGTGTCGATACCAACTTGCATTTCAAATTTCATCAAAATATCTCAATTTTTGCGCGAGTTAGTGTTTACAGACGGACGGACGGACAGACGGACGGACGGACATGGCTCAATCGATTTCTCTTTTCACCCTGATCATTTTGATATATATAAGTCTATATCTATATCGATTATTTCATTCTGTTACAATCCACCGTTATCTGATTAAAACTATAATACTCTGTGTACTAGTACAGCTGAGTATAAAAAGGAATTTAAAGAAAATCTTCCAGTCTTTGCATTTAAAAGCATAGGCGCACAGAAACGGAAGAATAACTCAAATCTGCGACTTTTCTTCTGCTGATAACTTTACGAAAAGCAACGTGGAAATGTGTAATTATCTACATTCTGTTTTATATACGCATCAGCATTTTATCCTTTTGTCAACAAAGGAAAATATTTTTCTATGTATATGTACATATGAATGGCCTTGTGTAATTCCCTCTATTTGCATAGGCGTCATTCTAACCTTTTCGTTTTCTATACCTACTTCTGTAACAAACCAAAATATACATATGTATGTATATACATGTATGGCATTCTACCTACTTTTGTAACAAACCAAAATACATATCCCTGCAAAGACTGTGCGAATAATCCCAATAGAGATTTATCCCGGCTTGATCTCTTTCGGGAACAATCAGTCCACAATTAGGCCAAGGCTATTTTTTATGCAAATGTCTAAAATTTATAAATTGTTATATATATTAAAAGAAAGTTTATTCAATTAGTTTTAATCGCGTAGTGAAATCTTTTCATGAAAGGCAAGACTGAAACGGATGTGTTCTTATTGTGCTGCTAAAGAATTGTGATAAAAATCAGTGATATAAATCAAATATTGCTGAAATCATGCCAAACTTGAGATAGTGACTCAAACTAAAGGGTGGAAAGAAAAAATTTCGAATTGAGATAGTGACTCAAATAATTTTTAATGAAAACAAATAAAAAATATAAAGTTATACATATAAATACGTATATACATACATTTTTTCATAAAAAAGCGGGATATTTGCTACACAAACAATGTCGTGTAATAAATGCAAATTAGTTATCCGCGGCGAAACCGGTATAAGATGCGTAGGAGTGTATGGAAATATATACCATACAGCAGCCTAAGGCTCGGGACTGAACCAATATGCTATATTTGCTATACAAAAAAGAATTTAATGAATTGAATAAGTCTCTGTATAATAATTACGTCCGAAAGTTTGAATTGGATGTCAAAGATAATCCGAAAAATTGCTGGCGTTACATTAAGTCTAAACGAAATTCGTCGAGTATACCTAAAACGGTTTCTTATTATGGTTCTACTGCTACCTCGGTAAATAATGCGGCTAATTTGTTTGCCGAGTTTTTCTCGTCTAATTTTGTATCTGACGATGATGTTTCTGAAGCAGATATCAATAATATTCGGCGTAACCTTTCATCTAGCATGCTTTCTGTCATGGACTTTGGTGCACTTGTTATCTCTGATGATGATATAGCATTTTCAGGTCAAATGAAACCTTTTTCAAGTCAAGTGAAACTTTTTTCAAGTCAAGTGAAACCTTTTTCAAATTAAGTGAAACCTTTTTCAAATAAAATGAAACCTTTTTCAATTTAAGTGAAACTTTTTTTCATTTCAAATGAAACCTTTTTCATTTCAAATGAAACTTTTTTTATTTCAAATTAAATGAAACCTTGTTTGATGTATTGTGGAACGATCCTCCGTCATCCCTTGTCAAGTTTGATTTGGAGACAAACCGGTTTCGGCTAATATGCGCCATCTTCAGTGAAAAAAGACACTTGAAGGGATGACGGAGGATCGTTCCACAATACATCATATTCCTACCCTGTCGGTAAAACAAGCAACCAAAAAGTATTGAAACCTTGTTTAGTTAGTACAATAGCATTCTTATATAAATTTTTTGTACACGGCTTTTACACATCGAAAGTTATTGAACTTTGAATGTTAGTAGTGGTAACTATGTACAACAATATATATTGTTACCTTAATTCACAGACGCCCTAACTGACAAAATAATTTTTTTACAGGAGAGCCAAAAAACGTGTTAAAATGAAAATAAAAGACTTTTGTGAGTTTGTAAAAATGCAGTTTCTGCACAAACAAGGCCCTGAAGTAGATCTTGAAGACAAATTTTATATACATTGGATTTTGACAATTTTGTGTCAGATAGGGCTTTTTTACACTACGAATTTAGAAAAAAAAAACTATAGTTAGGGATTTTTGTGGTTGGAATATTTATTCAAATTTTTAGCTGCAATTGATTCCAATAACTTCAAAGCGCATTATAAATAACATTTCAGACTGTAAATATATATGTACATCATATATCGTAAAATTAATATATGTATTAATTTCAATACACATACATACTGTTGCATTCTTGTGCAAACGTATAATTTATTTAAAACAATTAAATTACATAAATTACTTTAATTAAACTCATTAACAATTTAACAAAAATTAACAATTGTATTTTCTGCGACTCGTTGCGTTGGCGGCTAGTTTGACAAGTGTCAAAGACACGGCGAATTACCAAAACGACTCTGTATGTTCAGGGTTGCCATATGTATATAATATGATGCCAACATCCCCTTTTGTTTTTAGAGGTAACGTCTCGGTACTCTACGTTGCCTGGTTGATCTTCGTAAGGGCGCAACAGGATTCGCTTCGACAGTTGCTGGAGAATTATCGGTTATGTCTTCTATTTCGCTGACTGCGTCTTCACTTACTTCGGCATCGCAATATCGTTTTCGTAGTTGATTGGCGTGCGATCGCTGAAGTTCTGTTCGCTTTCTAGATTTGATCAAAACATTGTATACTACCTTGCCGACTTTCTCGATAACTGTTCCTGGACTCCACGACCATTTATTATTGTGAAATATTTTTGCATATACTTGGTCTCCGGCACTGAAACTTCGTTGAACAGCTCCATGCTTCTTATTAAAATTCTTTTCCATTGCTGTATTTTTGTCTTGCGATACAATCTGTGGCTTAAGCAGATCTAACGGCGTTGATAGTTTTCTTCCAATAAACAATTCCGATGGCGCATGACCGTCAGGTGCATTTGGATTCGGAGTTGCACGGTATTGTGAAAGAAATACGAGAAGATTATATTTGTCGTTTGATGAATGTTCGGAGAACGCTTTTGCCAATGCTCGTTTTACGGTATCTACAAAACGCTCTGCCTGACCGTTTGATTGGGGATGATAAGGTGGTGTAAACATGTGTTGTATTCCCCTCTCCTTACAAAATTGTGAAAAATGTGAACTTGTAAACTGTGTACCATTGTCCGAAACTACAGTTTTTGGTTGCCCATATCTACTAATGAACTCGTGCAAATGGTTGATTATTTCATTAGTGGATATTGTTGATGTTTGCGCTACTTCTGGCCATTTTGAGTAAGCGTCTACCATAATAAAATAATATTTATCTCTGATAGGTCCCGCGATGTCAATATGTACGCGTTCCAATGGACTTTGTGCAATTGGCCATGAGCTTAGCTTAGCTTTAGTTGGAGCTTTCGCTGTTAGCGCACAGTTTTGACACTGTTTAACAAAATTGCTTATTTCTGCGTCAATCCTTGGCCAGTAAACGTACGATCGAGCAATGGCTTTCATGCGTTCGCTGCCTTGATGTCCTCTATGTAACTGTTTAAGGATTCGTTTACGAAAAATTTCAGGAACTACCAGTCGATCTGCATACATGAGACAATCATCGATGACTGACAATGAATCTTTACGGTTGAAAAATAGTTCTTCGTCGGTCGAAAGCTGTTTTGATGATTTCGGCCATCCTTCATTGATGTGTTTGATGATTTTGCAAAGTGTCTGATCTCTTAACGTTGCTTCTTTTACCATCTTAAGTGTAACTGGTAAAGTGTTTACGTTATCCTGAAGAATCGTTTTTATTTCGTTTTCAACTTGGATTTTCGCTATGATGAATTCGTCTTCTTGTTGCTTTTGTTGATTTATTAACCGCGATAGTACATCAACATTGCCAAATTCCGTAGTTTTGACATATTGAATTTGAAAATCGTAGCTCATTAACACCAATGCCCATCTCTGCAGTCTGTTTGCGGTGTGCGTTGGAATGCCTTTCTTCGAACCAAATATTGTAAGCAGTGGTTTATGATCTGTTAATAAAGTGAATCTACGTCCGTATATCATTTTATGAAATTTCGTACATGCATATACGAGCGCTAATGCTTCTTTTTCTATTTGGCTATACCGTTTCTCTGTCGATGTAAGAGCTCGTGAAATGTGATAAACAGCTTTTGTAGTTCCATCTGGTAAGGTATGAAAAATTTGTGCTCCAATACCAACAATGGATGCATCTGCTGCAACGGATATAGGAAGAGAAGGATCGTAGTGAGTCAACAAAAGATTGGATTGCAGGATGTGTTTAAAATCATTAAACGATTTCTCACATTCCGACGTCCATTCCCAATTTTTATTTATTTTTAGTAGCTCGTCAAGCGGGTATCGAATTTTTCTCATGCGGTGTATGAACTTTCCGTAATAATTAACCGCTCCCAAAAATGATCTGAGCTCCGTTACATTTGTAGGTCTCGGCATGTGTTTGATTGCTTCCACCTTGGATGGATCTGGATGTAACCCTTTCTCGTCAATGATGTGTCCAAGGTATTTTATAGATGTTTGTAAAATTTCACATTTCGCCCAGTTTATAGTGAGGCTGTGTTCTTTAAATCTTTCCATCACTTTCATTACCATTGCATAGTTAGCTTGTATTGTAGGCGTCGCTATGATCACATCATCAAGGTATGTTATAACTCCATCTAAATTAGTGAGAATAGTTTCCATCGCTTTTTGAAACGCACCTGGTGCAGATGTTAATCCAGGAGGTAAACGATTAAATGTAAAAATGCCTTTATGTGTATTGATTGCAAGTATTTTCTTAGATTCGTCATCAACCTCTAACTGAAGATATGCATCGGATAAATCAATTTTGCTAAAATATTTACAACGTGCCATTTTTGCGAATATTTCATCTGCGTGCGGAATCGGATACAGATTAGGTACCATACAATCGTTTAACCCTGTCGAATAATCAGCACATATCCGAATACAGTTGTTGGGTTTACGTACGACTACTATGGGTGCTGCCCAGTCTGAATGTGTAACTGGTGTGATAATGTTTTCGTTTTGTAGCCTATTTAACTCGTGCTCTACTGCCGCTAATGCTGCATATGGTACTGGTCTTTTGGTCTTGAACACGGGCTTACAGTTTTCCTTTACTTCTAAATTAACTTTAAATTTTGTGCAGTGCCCTGTATGCTGTTGAACCACTTCTGGGTATTTATTTAATATGACCTTAAAAACCTCATCTTTACTCATATTGCCTGTGATAACATTACAAACGGAACGAATAGGTTGGTCCCAATATCCGAATTTATCGATTAAATCTATTCCAAAAATATTAAGGTTTGCATAACTTGTCACATAAATTCTACAATTAATCGATACGTTTTGATGCGTTATAGCTGCTTCAAATTGCCCGAGAAGAGGAATCTGATTCTTCGATGCATCTGATGCGTTATGCTGACAAGTATATAGCGCTGGTTTACCTAACTTCACCCAATTTATTTTTGAGATCAGAGAAATATCTGCTGCTGTGTCGAATTGCAGTTTGATTTGACACGAATTGATGATCACATGAACATACTTGCGCTGTATGGTATTGTTGTTAATGCTTAATACTCTGCTGTTAGCTATAACCACTTTCGTTTGAAAATTTTTACGCTGACGTACATTTCGTTGAGAATTTTGATTATTTTTACGCTGACCTGAGTTTGTGGTGCTTGTTCTTTTGTTGGAAAAACAACTACAATAACCCTCTTTATGACCTATTTTACTACAATCTTTACACTTGTGTTGTGAATATGTGCAATTCTTTACAAAATGCATGGCACCGCATTGCCAACATGGACGTTTCGGCACTTCATTTGCTTCACCACAAGCTTTGGTCGGAAGTTTTTGCTTTGGTTTGTTTGAAGAAATTGCATGGACCGTCGTAGAACTCGAATTTGAATTCGAAGTTTCAACGAGTTTTGTATCGTTGCGCAAAACAATTTGTCTTTGGGCTGCTGAAGTCAATTGCTCCAATGTGGTATCTGGATTGGTGTCTAACATTGAAAGCAGTTTGCTACGAATATCGCTATATGTAGATGATCGAAGTCCGCATATAAAAACTAACACTTTCAACTCGGCTGACGTCATTTTTCCTTGGAAGAATTTTTCGCACTGGCTGTTTACTCGCCCTGAGTATGCGATATAATCTTCGGAATCTAATTTGCTGACTTGCAGGCATTTATACCTAACGCTGAATATTGACTCCTGCCTACCAAATAGTGTTGATAATTGTTTTACCGTGCTATCAAAATCACAGTCTTTTGGCAATCTAGGTAATATGCAATTTGCGTATTGTTCGTAAACTTGTGGGCTTAATTTTCGTAAGAGAAGTCGAACCCTACTAGCATCGCTTAATGACTTTGCATCTTCCGTAAAATGTTGTTCGTACCTGTTAAACCAATTTGTAAAAATTTGATTATTATCTGGGTCATATATAAATTCATGGATACCGCGAGAAATGATGTCTGCTAATGCTTCCGGCTGTTGCTGTTGTGGTTGCTGCTGATGATGACCTGCCCCTGTGTTAGTCTTGACTAGCGCCGTAAGAGTTTCTAATAATCGCTGCTGCCGCTCTGTTGTTTCTTGTTGTTGCACCAGCAATTTTCCTACAACGCCTTCTAACGACATTGTATACCGTCGAGTGATTCGAGAAAAAAAAAAATTTTTTTTTTTTTCGTTGCAATCTACAATAAATTGCGCCAAGTAAGTTAGACTGTAGTGATTGCCTAACCGTACTTTTTTTTTTTTTAAGCTGCTGCTGTGAAAAGCCACCGGTAAAATTGTACAATGATCCCAATGTAATTCCGTTAGGGTATATCATGCGTTGTCGCCAATATGTATGTGTTTGGCTGTTTGTGTTTCGCAAACACATATACACACGTATATATGTACAACAAAATTTACCGCTGGTATTTTTTTTTTTTTATATCGAAACTGTATGGAGCGCTAGGGCTTCGCCGGCATTAACACCACTGTGTGTGTGTTTTTCCAGAACACGTTCTTACTGCACCACTGCCAATATCCTCGTCGCCATCTGTTGCATTCTTGTGCAAACGTATAATTTATTTAAAACAATTAAATTACATAAATTACTTTAATTAAACTCATTAACAATTTAACAAAAATTAACAATTGTATTTTCTGCGACTCGTTGCGTTGGCGGCTAGTTTGACAAGTGTCAAAGACACGGCGAATTACCAAAACGACTCTGTATGTTCAGGGTTGCCATATGTATATAATATGATGCCAACACATACTAGTGGTCGGAAACTATCGATGGCACTATCGTCACTATCGATGGTTTCTGAACATCATTTACACTATCGATGGTTTTCGACTATCGTTTGAACTATCGATAGTTTATTGAATATTTGAAATGTGACCACTAGGCACCAAACAAACGGTAACTATTCCATGCAGGGTTTGAATTGCTGACTAGCAAGTAGTCAAAGCAACATAAATACGACTATACACTGCAATATGGGTATCAAACGAAAGGGGATGGCCCCAGGTTTTATTTGGACTACGATATATTTCGATAAATTTATCGATAACTGAGTCAGCTCATAATTGTGGAAAAGCGGATAAATATGGATACGGAATACGAATGTAGAATACCGAGCACCGCAAAATGGGTATCAAATGAAAGCGCTTGGCTAGGGCCATTTGGTCGAGTCTTAATTAATTATGAACTGATCTAAAAAATATCCATCATCCAGTAATTGTTATGGAAGATCGAAATAATATAAATTGCTCATAACAATTATGGGATGATCTAAAAAATATCCATCATCCAGTAATTGTTATGGAAGATCGAAAAAAATATCAATTGCTCATAACAATTATGATATGATCGAAAAAATATCGATCTTTGAGTAATTGTTATTGATGATGGAAAAAATTTTCCATTGTTCAATAATTGTTATCAACTGATTTTTATATTTATTTGTTATAATTGTTATGGCCTCTGGTTAATATATTAATTTTTTTGAACAAGAATAAATGGCTAATAAATAAATAAAACAAAACAATGTACTGAAAAAAGTTTTATTGGATCATCTTCTATTACTTTCATGAATTGGTAAGAATAAGACCAGGACAGGTGGGCAAAGTTTGTTTACATTCGGGTGAAATCGGGTGAGCTCATTTAAAACAGATGTGTTTGTGGATGTGTTTGCTGCCGGACGGCAAAAGGCGGTTACAGTGTGAGCGTAGCCGTAGACTCTCCCAAATCACCCGAAACTATCGTCAACTATCGATATACTATCGATAGTTTGCAAAAAAACTATCGTACACTATCGATGGTGGTGACTATCGATAGTTTCCGACCTCTAATACATACATACATACATAATATAGGAAAATTTCATTAATTTTTAAAGGGCAAGTTTTCATAAAAATAATGGCAATCTTTAGGTAATGATATTTTTAGATCCTATAGATTTTCCCATTTCTTTTTAGAGATTGGAAGTTGTTGATTATGTAATAAGCTGGGCTTTACTATTTCAAAATTTTTGCTGGCTCTCTGAGGTAGAGGCTGGTACTTAGATGTTATATCAGTTTTATAAAATATTTGTCCCGAAGGATCATATCCTAAGGCACGAAGCATGTTGACTGTGGAGTCTCATGACATTCTTCCTGAAAAGTAAACACCATAATATAATGTTAGATATGTTTAACGCACTAGGAATATACATATTACATACCAGGTCGAATTGTTGAGTACATTTTCGGAATATTTTCAAAACTAAAAAAAAGCTATGCTCTAGGTGGTGAACTTGAAGTGGACTAGGATTTTTTCGAGCCTCGCGGATAAGTTGTACAGGTTGAGGTGGTAAGTTTATTTGTTTTTTAGAAACTTTTCTTTCAATAAGAGAATGTGTAGCCTCGCATTCCATTTGTGTATGTCCTTTTACTAAATATTTATGTTCTATAGTTACATTATTTTCCATACAAAAGTTTAGCAAAGCATTTGATAACACAGTGTTACGATTTTGGTAAATACAACCATCTAAGCATGCATGGAGTCCAAAATTTATAACTCAAAGCCTGCCAAACACTTTCACCTTGTACTACTGCAAATTGTAGCAAATGTAGTTAGGGCCTTTTAATTTATAGATTTTCAGCATATGCAGATAGGGCTTTTTAAAAAGTGGTATAACTTCGTTACTTTTGTAACTATTGCTATCAAATTTTGAGGGAAGGTGTATTTTAATATATCCTACTACAATCTGCGAAAAACGCAGTTTCGAAAAAAGTGTCAATTAGGGCCTTTGTGAATTAAGGTAACGATATGTACCTACTATATATATATATTTGCAAAATAATCACAACAACAATTTAATTGTTTAGTTTGTTATTGGTTTCATTAGGGGTATTCGCTATTCATAGCATAACCCTAGCACGTAGCACGGATTGCACGGATTGCAAAGTTTTACAACGCACAACAACAAAATACAAGCGTACAGAAATATGCTAGACCTCAAAAATATGCTACACCAAAACCTATGTATATTTATTTGCTATGAAGTGTAGGAAATTAATTGCGACCCTGCGTCAGCTGACATTCGCCAATTGCTAATTTCAATTTCAATTTGAGCATTCGAATATTGCTTAAAATGTTATTTTTTATGTCTAATTATTAAATTTACTAAAATAAAATGATTTATTTATTAAAAAGTGAGTGATGAACGCGTCCCTTTGGCTAAAAAGAAAAGCTGTTTCTTAAAATTTCCTACGACTGTGCAATGGGGTGCTCTCTATGTGTAGCATATTTTGGTCTAGGTTATTTGCAATCCGTGCTATCTTGCTATCTTGCTGGGGATAGCGAATACCCCTATTATTTTTATATATGTACATGATATATTTATATATGTACTAAAATTAAGTAGATCAAGCTCTTTCAGCCCAGCAAACATTCTTGAAATTCTCATAATTTGGAGTCTGATATGAGTCTGAAATATATAGGTGACATATGTGGTATAAAATAATAATAATATAATACAATGGCGCTATTATAACTCTGACGAGTTTTATGGCCTAGCTTCTCTCCCAATTCGAGCTGTGCTCCTTTTGTTTTTCCTACTAATTGGGTGGACCTACAGTTTTATGCCGGCTCCGAACGGCGAATGCATTTTTTGTGAGAAGCTTTTCCATGGCAGGAATACATTTGGAGGGTATGCCGCCCACTGCCGAGAGACTGCTGCTCTTAAAAAACCCAATAATTGGATTTTTACTAATTAGAAACATTTTTTGGTGTTTGCTCGGACTGTGGTTTGAACCCGAGACTTCTGGCATAGCAGGCGAGCACTCTACCCACAGCACCACAGCGGCTTATGTGGTATATAAGCTTAAGAAATGTTTACTGACGCTTATATGAGTCCGAATGTTTGCTGGGATACAAACAATAAAACAACAAAAACATTGAAATACAAAAAGTTCTGAGGTGATGTCGAACTTTTATACATATTGCTACCTTAGAGTGCAAATTGTGTAAAATATTTTGAATTGTTAGCTTTCGAAAAAAAACCGTGTTCAAAAATTTCATATAAGAATATTATTGTATTAACTAAACAAGGTTTCATATAATTTGAAAAAGGTTTCATTTGAAATGAAAAAAGTTTCATTTTAAATGAAAAAAGTTTCACTTAAATTGAAAAAGGTTTCATTTTATTTGAAAAAGGTTTCACTTAATTTGAAAAAGGTTTCACTTGACTTGGAAAAAGTTTCACTTGACTTGAAAAAGGTTTCATTTGACCTGAAAATGCTATATCACTGATGGGATAAATAATATCAAAATGTCATCACATACTGATACCGATGGTCTTTCTGTAATCTTGCTTAAGAATTGTGCTTCCTTAATGGAATCACTGAAGCTTTTATTCAATAATAAGTCTCTCTCGTCGGGCATCTTTATTGATGATTGGAAGTTAACCTCGATAACTCCAATCTATAAGAGTGGTGGTATGACCAACGTCTCCAATTATAGACCGATCTCTAAGTTAACTACTGTAGCTAAGCTTTTTGAAGCTATTGTTAACAATAAGCTTTACTTCAACGTTAAACATCTGATTTGTTCCAATCAACATGGTTTTGTGGCGTCTAGATCGACGCTAACTAATCTATCTGTTTTCACTGAAGATTGTTATGCTGCAGTTCGTCGTGGCTTCCAAATTGATTGTATTTATACGGATTTTTCCAAAGCCTTTGATAAGATATCACATAAAATTCTCATAGCTAAGCTAGCTTGCTTTGGTTTTCATTCCATATTTCTAGACTGGATTAAATCTTATTTGGACAACAGAATTAGCACTGTTCGTATTGATGGTATTTCCTCTAATCCCTTTTCCGCTACCTCAGGTGTACCTCAGGGTAGTATTTTGGGATCTTTTTTCTTTATTTTATTCATCAACGATATCTCTTCATATTTACGTTTGTATTTATATGGCCGTTTTAATTCTAATAATTATTTTTATGTGAATTTAAATTAGCTATTGGCCATTTTTTTTAAGAAGAAAAATTGAAAAAATTTTTTTGGTAGAAGTTATGGATCCATTTCGGAGACCACCACATCCTCTTATCAGACTTCTTCAAGCGGCCTCAACCGAGAATCGAACTTAAGTCGTTCGATTGGTAGTCCAATGTCTATCCCATTGAGCTACCACCGCCGTCAGCTTTGTTTCGCTTAAATTTAAATTTTCCCTCCATTACAATCCACATACCAACAACAGTAGCTTAATGGCACTCTGCCTTTGCTACCTAGTATGTTGGTGCGATTGTGCGTTTGGTTTGTACAAAGTTCTAAAGCTTTTAACAAGCAAGGCTTTTGTACAGGCAATGCTTGTTATTTTTTCAGACTTTTGTTTTTCGGCAGGCTCTCCGATATACATATTTACGTTTGTATTTATATGGCCGTTTTAATTCTAATAATTATTTTTATGTGAATTTAAATGGGCTATTGGCCTTTGTTTTTTTAATGAAGAAAAATTGAAAAAATTTTTTTGGTAGAAGTTATGGATCCATTTCGGAGACCACCACATCCCCTCATCAGACTTCTTCAAGCGGCCTCAACCGAGAATCGAACTTAAGTCGTTCGATTGGTAGTCCAATGTCTACACCCAGAAAAAAAATAATGTGAAATCAACCAAAAACCCACAAATTTTGTGGTTAATTTTTTTCAACACGATGCTTAATGTATGCCATCATGTAAACGTGTAAATTTAACACTACTGTCAAGTGTTAGTTTAAAAGGATGACAACTGTAGAATTAACACTAAAAAGTATTGAGTCTTCCTGTTGATTTTACAATTTTAACTAGTTAATGTTACAATTTAAGCTGGTTAAATTAACACGAAATGGTCCTGTTGAATTAACAATAACATCTTTTTGATTTTACCTTAAATTTATTGTTAAATTAACTAGAAAGTCTTGTTGATTTTACAATTTATTTTTTTTAAATAAAAAAACATATAAAACATCAAATATATAATCATCAGATCAATAAAGCATATTTGAGTACATAGACATTGGACTACCAATCGAACGACTAATGTAAGTTCGTTTCTTGGTTGAGGCCGCTTGAAGAAGTCTGATGAGGGGATGTGGTGGTCTCCGAAATGGATCCATAACTTCTACCAAAAAAATTTTTTCAATTTTTCTTCATTAAAAAAAAAAATGGCCAATAGCTCATTTAAATTCACATAAAAATAATTATTAGAATTAAAACGGCCATATAAATACCAACGTAAATATGTATATCGGAGAGCCTGCCGAAAAACAAAAGTCTGAAAAAATAACAAGACAAAAGATTTGCTTGTTAATAGCTTTAGAACTTTGTACAAACCAAACACACAATCGCACCAACATACTAGGTAGCAAAGGCAGAGTGTCATTAAGCTACTGTTGTTGGTATGTGGATTGTAATGGAGGGAAAATTGAAATTTAAGCGAAACAAAGCTGACGGCGGTGGTAGCTCAATGGGATAGGCATTGGACTACCAATCGAACGACTTAAGTTCAATTCTCGGTTGAGGCCGCTTTAAGAAGTCTGATGAGGGGATGTGGTGGTCTCCGAAATGGATCCATAACTTCTACCAAAAAAATTTTTTAAATTTTTCTTCATTAAAAAAAATGGCCAATAAATAGCTCATTTAAATTCACATAAAAATAATTATTAGAATTAAAACGGCCATATAAATACAAACGTAAAAATGTATATCGGAGAGCCTGCCGAAAAACAAAAGTCGCAAAAAAATAACAAGCATTGCCTGTACAAAAGCTTTGCTTGTTAATAGCTTTAGAACTTTGTGCAAACCAAACACACAATCGCACCGACATACTAGTTAGCAAAGGCAAAGTGTCATTAAGCTACTGTTGTTGGTATGTGGATTGTAATGGAGGGAAAATTGAAATTTAAGCGAAACAAAGCTGACGGCGGTGGTAGCTCAATGGGATAGACATTGGACTACCAATCGAACAACTTAAGTTCGATTCTCGGTTGAGGCCGCTTGAAGAAGTCTGATGAGGGGATGTGGTGGTCTCCGAAATGGATCCATAACTTCTACCAAAAAAAAAAAAAAAATTCAATTTTTCTTCATTAAAAAAAAAATGGCCAATAGCCAAATATCTGCTCTACGCTGATGAATTAAGTTTATTCCGAAATAAGCAGCCCTAAGGACGCGGCAGATCTTCAGTCGGAACTTGACAACTTATATAAGTGGTGTGTCACTAATCGACTATATCTTAATATTAGTAAATGTCATAAGGTCTCGTATTATATACTATTACTGCTTCCCATCATCACCTCGTATCGCATATCTAACTGTATGCTTGACGAGGTCACTGAGATTAGAGATCTTGGTGTGTATTTTGATTTCAAGTTTAGCTTTGCATTGCATATCTATACTAATTATATAAAATTGATTGTATGGATAATGTATGTAACGCGATAACTCAAAAAGTACTGGACCGATTTTAATAATTCTTTTTTTAAAATGTCATAAATTGTACTTTTTTTGCGCATTTCTGAGACTTTAATACCTTTTTCCCGGTTTTAAATTTCAAAAAACTCAAAAAAGCGCAAGCATAGACAGATTCGTTTGGTCATCTGCCGTTTTCAGTGGAGGCGTCGCATAAGTGCCAGGCAGCGCAGCGCAGGCGACTTATATGTTTGTTTTTGCACGGTTTGTTGTTTGCTCGGTGGCAATCAAAAACCTGTTTACACGTGCATAATATGCTATAACTCAAGAACGCCTGCACCTACACATACGATATTGGCATCAAATGAAAAGTCTTGAGCAGGACTTCTACATTGAGTTATTTTCATTGTGATGCCGAGACATCCTCTCCAGATATGGGTTAAAATGTGGACCAGGATGACTCGGGAATATTTTTGAACGATATTGGTATGAAATTAAAGGTACTAAGCAGGGCTTTAACACATACCTATGTATTTTCATCAGGGACCGAAAATAACGGTTATTTTTTCTAGTGTGGTGAAAAGGTTACGCAAAAATAACCTCCATCTTCTTTTGGTCCTTAATAACCATTATAAAAACCAAAAGTCCGTTTTGGGCCTGAATAACCGTTATGGCAACCAAAAAACTGTTTTGGGCCTGAATAACCGTTAATCAGATTTTTATTTCATTTGATACCAATATCGCCCAGAAATATTGATAAATAAACTGGCTTGATTTTTATAGCTGACCAAAAAAAAATAAAAATCTGAATAACGGTTATTCAGGCGGCCCAAAACAGTTTTTTGGTTGCCATAACGGTTATTCAGGCCCAAAACGGTTTTTTTTTCTCATGATAATGGTTCAATATGACTTTTACCCCATTTCTCTTATAACCGTTACGTCCCTGATTTTCATTGTTATTTCCATGCCGGGTCTCCAGATATGGGCCAAAACGTGGACGCGGATGACCCCGGAATGTGTCTGAGCGATATTGGTATCGAATGAAAGGTCCTGATCTGGACTTCAACATAGAGCTCTTTTAATAGTGATGCCTAGGCCGGGTCTTCAGATATGGGTCAATACGTGGACCCGGATGACCCAAGAATATTTCTGAGCGATATTGGTACCAAATTAAAGATCTTGATAAGGACTTCGACATAGAACTATTTTATTTGTGATGCCTAGACGGGTTCCCAATATGGGTCAAAATGTGACCCCGGAATAACCCTGAATGTTTCTGAGCAATATTGGTATCAAATGAAAGGTTTTCAACCGGGATTTTACATGGAGCTCTATTCATAATAATTCCTAGGCCGGGTATCCAGATATGGGTGAAAACGAAGATCCGGGTGGTATCGAATGAATGGCCTTGATCAGGACTTCAACACAAAACTCTTTAATTGTGATTCCTAAGCCGGGTTCCCAGATATGGGTCAAAATGCCGACCCGGAAATTTTTGATCGATATTGGTATCAAATGATATGTGTTGGGAACGGCTTCAAAGTTATTTTCATAGTGATGTCTAGAACAGGTCATCAAGTGGACCCAGATAACCCCGGAATAATTTAACTTAACTTAACTTAACTTGATTTGACTGGACTTTAATTTGACTTGACTTGGCTTGACTTGACTTGACTTGACTTGAATTGACTTGACTTGATTTGATTTGACTTGACTTGAATTGACTTAACTTGACTTGGATTACCTATTATTCGTCATTGCGAAGCAACGGGTATTTGCTAGTTAATCATACAATTTCAAACTCGCTCGCCATGCTTGCCTTTGTTAGGAGAAACTCTTCAAACTTTGGTGACCCATACACTCGTAAATTGCTATTTTTGGCCTTTGTGTGGCCTAAAATTGAGTATGCTGCCTTCATTTGGCGCCCCTACCACGCGATTCATATAAATAGATTGGAACGTGTACAGAAAATTTTTCTCCGATTTGCTTTATATAATTTAAATTTTTCGCATCCGATTCCGTCCTATGAATCGCGTTGCCGTTTGATTGGTCTTCCGTCCTTATGCAATAGACGAACTCTCCTAGCCATATCTTTCATTTCAGATGTAGCAACGGGTAGGATTGACTGCCCTTGTCTGTTTGAGAGGTTGCCGTTCAATATTCCTAATAGAAATCTTCGCCGGTTTGATGTATTTCGTATTAGCTTGCGCAAAACAATCTACACCGCTAATGCTCCTGTCAATAGAGCACTTTCAGAGTATAACTTCTTCGCAATTTCTTTAGTCTTGGATTTATGTGAATCAAAATTTGTTCTAAAAACTAAATTGAAACACTATTTTCTTTGTAGTCATCTTCCATAGTTGATCTCAATTTTATTTGTTATAAGTATCTTACTAGTTATATATGTATAATAATTTTCATTCTACTTTTTACTCTTTGTCAACTAGTCTGTAAGACAATTTCGTTATAGACTTGAAATAAATAAATAAATCTGTACCCGCAAATTAAAGTGGCCTAACTCAAAATATGGTGAACGGAGAAAACTCAATTTTTTGTCAAAATTCAAACAATTGGACCAATTGGGATTTTTAAAAGGGGAAATAGTGGATTTTTAGTGTTAGAATGGGAATAGTTGTGAACCAGAAATCTTAAAGCAAGGTTAATTGCAAAAAATTGTCTTTTATAACTAAGTGCTTTTATTGGATGAAATTTTTACGAAAAGCTGAATTAACTCTAGTTAAGTTCTTTTATTGTGTTGAATTCTTCCCAATAAGATTTTTATTTCCATTTAACTCGAGTTAAGTGTTTTTAAGCGTAGACCTACGTTCGGGTCGAAAACGACCCGAAACGACCATTTAAGTGGATATAACTAAGTAGTGGAATTAGAAGTCTTAGAGTTTTTGACTTTTAATTTTTGTTTGAAATGAATGAAATAAAATAAAAAGCGTTTCGCTAATTATTGTTGTTTGGGCCTGAAAAAAATAATCCATAATCCTACGCCGCGGATCGTTTTCAACCCGAACTGAATTTGCGTTTTATTTTACCGAATACTGAAAAAGGCATGGTACTAGGGAAATCACCACAAGAAGCTTGGTTTATCCGAAAATGATTAATGAAGACTCCCAAGCCAGAGGTTCAAAGCTATAACAGCTGGAACCGCCGAAATAAGGGGCGCGGTAGCACTACTGTTTGATAGAAAACATCTGGTAATTGTGATGGAATCGACATATAGTCATGTGCAAAATACATATGTTTATAAACCCAGTGATGAATCTTTATATTCGTTTGTTTTTTTTTTCGTTCAATTAAGGCATGTCTACAGCACACTCCATATGCGTATGACCAGGAACCAAAAACTTGTGATAAATTTTCTCAATGTTAGTATCACCTTGCATGCAGATTTAAAACATAGTACTAATAAAGGGTTTTGGTTTTGGCCAGGACAGCAATCGCTATAAAAAACGACATGTTTAATACTGAATGGAAAACTATTTAAGTGTTTGAATAAGCTATTCCATTGCCACCACTATTTGCAAGGGTCTCATCACACATATAACACGTAGGTTGTCCGAAAACACAGTCATGTACAGTTAAATAAAAAGTGTATAAAGCGTTTATAAAAATATTCAGAAGATCGCAAAAAGGTGTAGGAAGGCATAGGCTAATCAGCACAATCTGACCCCGTGTCCGACTGACTATCGTTAAAAAACGAGTCCTTAATTGAGTCGTCGCTACTATAATCCATATTTAGTCTTCTTCCTCCATGTTACCAGGATCCATACATTGTAAAAGGCTACACGATTAAAGTTTAATAACAATAATAACTAGCCTAAGGCCAGTGCTATATAAAAAAATATCTGTTAGTTTCTAGCTTTTAAGCTTAACTATCAATATTTATAAATAAAAACAATAACAATAATAATACACTGGCGATATTAAAACTCTGACGAGTTTTATTGCCAAGCTTCTCTCCCAATTCGAGGTGTGCTTCTTAACTATTGTTTTTACTACAATTTGTGTGGACCTACAGTTTTATGCGAGCTCCGAACGGCGAATGCTTTTTTGTGAGAAGCCTTTTCATGGCAGAAATACACTCGGAGGGTATGTCGCCCACTACCGAGAGGTGACCGCTATTTATAAAAACCTAATAATTGAATTCAATTAGAAACATTTTTTGTGGTGTTTGTCCGGACTGGGTTAGAACCCGAGACCTCTGGTATAGCAGGCGAGCACTCTACGCACTGCACCTCAGCGGCCACATTAAAGTTTAATTGATGAAAAAAGGTGTTTTATGTATACAGTATATAATAATTAATTGAATTTCTATAATATATATCTTTGAAAAATCTCTTATCTCAGTTTATCATATCCACTTGCTTCCAACAAAAAAACCTAACTGAAGATAATAACACATGAAATGAGAAAAATATTCTAACAAAAAACCAAGCTCGAGATAAATTGTGTAAAAATATAAAAAATCACATAAAATACCCTATTTCGACTAAGGCTATGAAAACAAAATTGATAAAAAAAAAATTATAATTCCTAACTGAAGTTAAGTTTTTTTAATAAACTGAAAACGCAAATAAATACGTCCATGAAGTACCCACATAACTCTAGTTAGGATGTTTTAATAAAACGATTTTTCATACAATACTAGACTTAAGAGATTTGCTAGAAGGTAAGTTGTTTTAACTGGTGCAAAATGTTTCTATCTGAGTTAGGATAATTTTTATATCTTAATAACTTTTTAAATATGGGGTTTCCTCCGAAGATTAACACTATAACAATAACTCAATTTCGCATTATCTCGAGTTAGGCTACTTTAATTTGCGGGCACAGAAATGTTATTAACACTGTGAAAATGGTCAAATATATGTGTGATGACCAGGGATCGTAACGATTATGACTTTTATCGAAAACGTCAAAAAATAACTATTAAATTTTGACTTTTATTTTTTACGTCAGAAAATAACGATTAAACTTTGATTTTTATTTTTTACGTCAGAAAATAACGATTAAACTTTGATTTTTATTTTTATTTCTGTATGCGTATACCAATACAGAAGCGAATGCGAATACCGAATATCGAATACGAATACCGAGGACCGAGAACCGAATATGCATACGAATATGCATATGAATATGTATGAATATGAGTATGAAAAGTGTGTGAAGGGGAATACGGATGCCAGTATGAACACGTACGTATACCGAATACCGACCACGAATACTGCATATCGAAACGAATACGTATAGCGAATTCGAGTCCCGAATTCAAAAACCGACTAGTACCGAATATTAATCTGAAAAGTAGGAGGATGCGAATACGATGTGATGTCATGATGTGATGTTGTGATGTGATGTCATGATGTGATGTGGTGATGTGATGTCATGATGTGATGTGGTGATGTGATGTCATGATGTGATGTGATTATGTGATGATGTGATGTGATTATGTGATGATGTGATGTCATGATACATATGAATATGTATTTGCATTCACCTACTTTTCAGATTAATATTCGGTACTAGTCGGTATTTGAAATCGGGACTCGAATTCACTATACGTATTCGTTTCGATATGCAGTATTCGTAATCGGTATTCGGTATATGTACGTGTTCATACTGGTATCCGTATTCCCCTTCACACACTTTTCATACTCATATTCATACATATTCATATGCATATTCGTATGCATATTCGGTTCTCGGTACGCGGTATTCGTATTCGATATTCGGTATTCGCATTCGCTTCTGTATTGGTATACGCATCGACCTATATACCAAATATGACCCAGATACCAATATTCATTGATCTACGCCATTTTGATTTTTATTTTTGACGTAAAAAATGAAAATCAAAATTTAATCGTTATTTTCTGACGTAAAAAATAAAAGTCAAAGTTTAATAGTTATTTTTTGATTTTTTCGATAAAAGTCAAAAAAATAAAAATCACATCGGATTGACCATCTGTGGCCCACGAGCATCACAATGGTATATATAAATGTTAAAAATATTAATCCTTTCCCTTTGACTTTTTGAGTTGAAATTTCAAAAATAACAATTATTTTCCATCCCTGGTGATGACTGTAGTGAATAAATTAGCTTTGTTCGCGTACTTTCTCCAACAGCATTTACTCAGCAGCCTCCAACAGCCAGGTGTTGGAGAAAAATGTCACCTATCCTCTCAGAAGAGAAAAATATCGTAAGAGGTAAACGAACACAAAATTTGCAGAGTTCAACAGCTTTGGCAAACATCTGATTTTTATTTACATTCACAAGCCCCACATTCAAAGGATAAAAAGGATTAAAATTAAAATGATAATAAAATTGGTGGAAATTATTGCTGTTAATTATGTATATATGTACATATAACATAAAAATAATAAAATAAAACATACTTAGTTTTTTTCTTATTTAATTTCTTTTGATTCGTTTTGGGTTTCGTTTTGGTCAGTCTTTTGTCACCTCGCGATAACCTCCTCAATCTAAAGATCGTTCGCATAGGCTCGCAAAAAGGTTTTTTGAAATGCATCCGGAACTCTCTTTTACAATAAATCGGCACTGTTTGTTCTATATAAATGCTAATGGAGTTACAATTCTGCCTGAAAACAGTGGAGATATATGCACATATGTATGTATCTGCAATACAATTAACTTCATGTTGTTGTTGTTGTAGCCACCAAGACACTCCCCGAAGGTTTTGGGGAGTGTAGGGTATGTGACAGTCCTTTGCCGGATAAATCCGGTACGCTCGGGTACTAGTCCCTTCTGACACTAGCCCGACTGTCGTGCGAACGATTTTTTCTGGCCATAATCAACCTTCTAGGCCGGTGGATTTTAGTCGCGTCTTACGACAGACATTCCTTACAACGGGTATATTCTAGACCCCCTAACCCGCTGGGGTTCGCTGTTACTATCTAATAAATAGGATTTCATTGTAATAATTATCACACTAACAATTGCTTTTCTTTGTACCCATGTCCATACTGTTTTCCACCGCAGTATGTCTTCGCGTCTGCTGCCCCGCAGAAGAGATTTCAATTTAATGCACCCGGCCTGGCCATGCTTTAAAAAAATAACCCTCTATGGACCGATCCACAGTACTTTTGAGTAGAACAAACTTTTGCGTTGGCGGCATTTGGCCGCGCTTTAAAAAAAATAACCCCAGCCAGCAAAATTTCCTTTCTCGAATTATATCTGCGGAGCGATCGGGAGTGTTATAATTAGTAAAATTAACATCCATAGAAGATTTCCGCAAAGTTCCAGTGGTTTGAAAATAAATACGGCGGGCGCATTATACTGAAGCCGACCCACTGCAGAACTACTCTCGGAGGGTGTGCCACCCACTGCCTAGAGTGGCTGCTATTTTTAAAATCCGGATAATTGGGTTTTAGTTAGAATTTTTGTCTATCCAGGCTCAGTGAAACTTTCAGGAAATATTCTGTAGATGATAATTCATCTTATCTTAACACTTTCAACTATTATTAAATTATAATATTAAAGTTCTCCAGAAATAGAATTCTCCCGGCTGAGGGTTATTTTTGTAAAGCGCGGCTGAAGGCAAAAGGTGTTCTATACAAAACAACTGTGGATTGCTCCATGGATATTAATCCAGAAAGAGAATTCTGCTGGCTGAGGGTAATTTTATTGAAGCTCTGGAAAATTAATTGTTATCGGATCGTGGATCATTATATACAAATTTTCCCTCTATCCAGGCTGGGGATCCAACCCATGACGTCTGGTATGGCAGACTAGCCACTGTCCGCCACACCACAGTTGCCACAACACTCCCCACTGCACCACAGCGGCGTATTTTTCCAATTTTATAATTGATTTGTATATTTTGCAAATCTTGTTACTTGCAAAAATTCAAGTCAGCTGTTGTTTGATCAGCTGTTTTCCTGTTGGAAAATTGCTGTTGGCAAAAATTTGTCCAACAGAATTCAACAGCTTCTCACAAAATGAAATGTCAGTTTTCTCTCTCAGTTGGTTCTCTTCTGTTGGAGATTTGGCGTAAAAAAACGACGACAAAGTGTTTGTTTTTAAAAGTTTTCGAAAAACATCAAAAAATATCCGTAAACGAACAAAGCTATTATAAAAGCTGATTCGGTGATGCAAGATGTGAGTGAAAAAATTGCTGAAAGTGCTAACCGTTTAAGGGAATATCGCCATGAGTTTGACACGTCGTTAAAAGAAAGCGAAAATGAATTTAAGAATCTTATCGTGTCGGTCGAAAAAGAATATATGGGGAGATTAAATGAAATGCAAAAAAATCAAGAAAAAAATCTAATTGAAATGAAAAGAATGCAAAGGTACTGTGAGAGTTTTAAAGAATTTGGGGAAAAAATTACAAAAGCAATTGAAGATAACACTAAGGAAAATGGAAAAAAGCTACAACCGAAAACAAAAACGGTAAAATTTTAGACGACGATATCCGGGCTAGAAAAAAACGGTTTTTTAGGAGGGTAGGGAGCGGAGGGGATCACAAAACTGAAGACCCTCCCCTCCGGAGGCCTATGCAAAAATCTTGGATGTTACCTTCGACAGCCTAGCTTCCTTCTCCGCGCATACGACCGCGATCGCGAATAAGGGTTCAAAGTCGCAACAAAATCCTTAAATCGCTAGCCGGCAGCACCTGGGGAAAAGACAAAGAAACCCTTATCGCAACATACAAAGCAATCGGCCGGCCGGTCTTGAACTATGCATTGCCAATATGATCGCCGGGGACTTTCAGGACGCAGTGGAAGAAACTCCAATCCTGCCAAAATTCGGTGTTACGTACCTCCACGGGAAGTCTACTCATGTCACCAGAACACCATTTACATTACGAGGCACATGTGCTCCCAGTTGAGAATCATAACATCATGCTCAGCAAACAGTTTCTCCTGGGATGCTACCGCAGAGGGCATCTAAACAACCATCTACTGGAGCCCGAACCTCCCCCGGTACATGAAAAACACCTCTTCAATCTCAAGCCAGAGATTGAAAAATACATAGGTCAACCGTTATGTAGACCCCAATGCATAAAGGCAGGCATTCAAGGAGATACACAACGAAACAGTCTCCACATTTGTTTCAACCCGCCCCGCGTACATAATACATAATAATTAGAGACCAACCACCACCAAGAGCTGCAGAAGAACTGGAGTTGCCCAGAGAAACCCGAGTCACCTTATCACAATTAAGGTAGGGATTCTGTTGTAGGCTCAATTCCTACAGGGCCAGAATCGATCCAAACATACCTAACGTATGTCCGGCATGTGGAGAGACGCTGCATGACACATAGCACCTCTTTGCATGCCGCCTCAAACCAACCAACTTAACACCCTTGTCTCTCTGGACAAGTCCAAAAGAAGCTGCAACATTCTTGGGCCTTCCGTTAAGTGAAATTGATGACAATTTATAAGCAGAACACGTCGGCTAAGCAGGGCTTAGTACCGCTACAACAACAACAAGGGATTTTTATGCCAATATCACGAACACCGTCGGCGGTACCGAAATAACGAATCTTTCGAAGTTCGGTAAATCAACATTGTCCGTGTCCAAACACAGCAACTCTGCCACGAAATTATCCAACGATTCTCTTTTGTGCCGCTGTTCTGTCTTCCATTTGTCCAAACACATCAACTCGTCGCTGGCCAACTTTTGTTCATTATGTTTTGTTCTGGAATTCTTCGAACGCTCTGATTGGTCACTGGCGATAAGAATTGCTGCACAAAGCGTGTTGTCCGAGCACCGACGACTTGGTGCCCCCCTCCTTTCCTCGTCGCCTTCTCACCCACAAACGAACAAAAGCAGCGGGTTGCTCAACTTCGTGTCTCCGTGTTTGGACGTCGACATTATGAACACCTAATGAACGAACATTTTGACAGTTTTTCGTGCCGAAATTTGCCGCAAGTATTTGGTTGCGGCGATATTAACAAAATATCAAAAATTACAATAAAAGTATAAGTAAATTATGTAAATGCATGTATGAATTTGTAATAAGTGCTGATGAGTGTGAATATATGTATGTAAATACATTAATCTTAATGTCTTTTATAAACAGGTGAAGAAATCGTAAAAAATTCGGTTTATGAACTTTTTTATGGAAGATTTTTTTTCGGCATAAGGATACCGTCCGGTGAGCTAAAAAAAAAACAAAAAGTGGGCGTGGTCCGCCTTTTTGTCCCGAGTTCAGTGATATACTTCTTTTTTGGCGCAAACGATTTTTTAGGGAGTTAGAGGGGGATGAAGTTAAAAAAAACTTTTTTTTAAAAAGCCTTTATCATCCAAAATATTCACTCAATTTTTAAAATTAAGGTATCGTTGGAAAGCTTATTTAAAGGCCTTTCATATGACGTATCAAAATTTTCGTAATTCCTTACAAATTTTGTTAAAAAACAAAAAACTCAAATTTTGGTATTTTTTTTAGGGAAAAACTGTGATTTTTTTTTGTGTTATTAAGTATATTAAAAATTATATTCATTTAAAAGAGCATAAAAATATCTTTCATTTCATATACTATTCTCTGTAGCAAGACTTCTATATAATTAGCTATCGTGAAATGAAAAGATGTTTTTAGTAGTTTTAGGTATACAGAGAACCATGAAAAAAGTTGTACAGTAGGCTTTTCGACACACGAAGGGTGTACTACGCAGAAGGACATCACCGTGGCGGTAGCCACGGTTAGGGCACACGTCCGGACGGATGGCGTAGCCCAGGGTTATTTTTTATAAGCGCGGCCGAAGGCCGCCAACGCAGAAAAGTGTTCTGCGCAAAAGCACTGTGGACCGGGTCATAAATATTACTCCGGAAAGAGAATTCTGGCGGCTGAGGGTTATTTTTTTATAAGCGCGGCCGAAGGCCCCAACGCAAAATCTGTTCTCCGCAAAAGTTTTTTCTTTATCTATCGTATTTATATGGAGAGTTACTAAACTTTAACCATAAATTCCTCGAAAACGAGGTACGTCCGGCGCCTAAATTTTACGGATTCAGAACACCCTTCCCCTCCCCTACCCCCCGGTAGAAGTCTTTTTTTTGGGGGCGTGTGACATTATTGGAAAGTTTCACCATAGATGCTATTGCGGAAGTAGAATTCTGCCGGCTGAGGGTTATTTTTTTAAAGCGCGGCCGAAGGCCACCAACGCTATTCGGGGTTCTGTATAAAAGTACTGTTGTCCGCGCTATAGATGCTTTCTTGATATTATACATAACTAACAAGAATTGTTTTGCACGTTTTTAACAAAATTTTCGTGACAAATTATATATCAAATGAAAGGTAATTTAACGTTCTTTTTAATGTAATTAATTTTGTATAGTGTTAATAAGGTCATTTCAACAAAAAAAAGAAAAAACAAAAAAAATTTCCAAAATTGAAGTTTTTTGCTTTTTTTACAAAATTTGTGTGGAATTTGGGGAAATATTAATGTATGATATGAAAGGCATTTAAGTAAGCTTTCCAACGATGCCTTAATTTTAAAAATTGAGTGAATATTTTGGAAGATATCGGCTTTTAAAAAAAAAAGGGTTTTTTAAACTTCATCCCCCTCTAGCTCCCACAAAAATCGTTTGCGCCAAAAAAGAAGTATATCACTGAAATCAGGCTAAAAAGGCGGACCACGCCCACTTTTTTTTTTTAGCTCATTGGTCGGTATTCTTTACTTGTTCCCTATCTACTAAAATAAAGAGTGAAATTTCTTTTGCAGATGAGGAATTGGGGTTATTGGTAAAAATTTAACAACTTTAATATAATAAATTCCGGGAAAAACAGGTACGTCTGGTGCCTAAATTTAACTGATTCAGAACCTACTACTCCTCCCCTATATCCCAGTAAAAGTCGTTTTTCTCGGGGCGTGTGACAACCTCTTTCAGGACGCAAAAACTTGTTCTACAAACACATTACTTTAACAAGGAATATCTCCTGAATAATAAGCATCCGGCGGGTGGGAATTTGTTTTGTGATCTGTGAGACTACCCGTACCCACCGGAAACACATTTATTTTTATCGGATCGTGGTTCTTTATATACATATTTTGCCTTTTTATATTTGATTATTCTATGACCAACATGCTAATGCAGCAAATGTAGGAAGTGAACCCATGTATAGAATAGGTATACATTTAATACTACAAAAGGCACATTAAATAATTATCTTTAAACTAGTTCGGTAAAAATTCATTTAACTTCAATATAAGCACCGCCACAAAACTGTACATAACACATATGCCGATGTTCTATGATTATTTAATTGGTTTTATACTAACATTTTATTATTTTAGTTGGCACTCTTTTAACACGTGCTGAAAATGCTTCGTAAAAACCAAGCGAAAGGCTCCATCTTGCCGATTTCTGAGTCATTTAGTAACGTAAGTTTCGTTGAGTTTATCGGTTGGTGGAATGCAAAAACTTAACGAAACCTACAGAGCCATAGTTCAATTATAGGTTTTCGCAGTATGACATACGTACAATCATACATACACACTCCATGTAAATTGTTTGTGTATTCTGTGGTGCTTCTGTCACAATTTAGCCCGCCATTGTAGAAATCATATTAGGTCTGTTTGGTGAGATTAGCTAAGCAATTTCAAACCCTGGTTTAAGGTAGGGAGCTGACAATTGGTATAGAGGTAGGTAATATCAAAACCCTTCTCACTCAGAAAAGTGTAGGTTATCAAAAAAGGGGGCGTGGCACCTCCCATACCATACAACCTTATTTTTTAAAGCTGATTATCTCTAAAACAGTTCAAGGTAGGGAGCTGAAAATTGGTATAGAGATAAATGATATCAAAACCATTCCCACGCATATAAGTGAGGGTTATCGGAAAAAGGGGCGTGGCACCTCCCATACAAACTTAATTTATCATGCTGAATATCTCTAAAATTGTTTACGCTAGGGACTTGGAAATTCTACATCCACAGAGGTATCTAATACGAGCATGTTTGAAAACCGCTCTTTGGCGGCAGGTATGCACCGTATCGAAAATATTAGGTCTGTTTGGTGAGATTTTGGGTAAATGCTATTTTATGTCAAACTGAAGATGAAGGCAAAAGCTCAACAAACGCATTTATGCGAAATGCTATTTAGGGCCGTTTACTCAACCTCTGATTAACGCTAACCGGAGGATAAAGGTCCGGTTAAGTGATGTACTGCGTTATCGACCACATGGTAAATTCATGGTTTGATGAAGTCGATAATGATGTTTAACCGGACTTTAACCGTGGTTAGCGTTAATCAGAGGTTGAGTAAACGGCCCTTAGTGTCAAAAATTACGCTTAGGAATAGTGTTGCCACAACCTCAAAAATTTTGGTATCACAAATTAATGCCTTCATGATTTTTTTTCGTGGTCACGCTTTCCTTTACCGATCCAGGGGGGCGTAAAAACCGTTTATAAAAGGGGCGTTGCACCGTCCTCCATCCTATATCTGAAGTCGGAACAGTCCGGAGGCCGATAGTTTTCGAAATATAAATATTTGTTTTTTTTTCAAAATACCTTTATTTTGGTGCATAACTGATTGAAAGGACCACATAATCCTCTTTCTGGGGCAAAATCTACGTACCCATACACAGTAATCTTTCGTGGACCACCTTCATCGTCTTCATGAGGGAGTACTTAAATTTATCAAAAAAAAAAAAAAACACCTAAGCGCAATTATATATGAATGATAAGTAGATAATTTTTATTTTGGCTTAGAAAAAATTTTATTTTTATCAAACTTTTGGTAGGATCACTGCCCATAGCAGGAATTTTGACTTAAAGGAGGGCAGCGCGACAAATATTTAAGAACTGCTTCAATGACTCCAATTCAATTCCAAAATCAGCTCTGGCAACTAGATCACCCAGCTCGTTTGACCCATTTCATTTTATAGAACTTTTATATTACTCGGTACAGTACCAAAGTATTCATATTTATTTGCATGTGAAATATAAGTATTATCTTTATATTTTTATATTAAAAAAAACGATATCGTTAAAACGACGAAAGTAGCTTACTTTATTAATTTTAATTTTTTTTCTGAAAAATTTTTCGGTGCTAGAACCCAAAAGCAGTATATTTTATTAATTTTAATTTTTTTTTCAAACATTTTTCGGTGATACCAAAAAAACCATAAATGTATCAATTTGTGATACCAAATTTTTTGAGGCTGTGACAACACTGTTTACAATTTCTTCCTCTTCTTCAGAGATTTTGACACATTTTAGGAAAGTACCCACACAAATTCTGTGTGCGGATTCCTACAAATAGCTAGTCTTCTTTCTCGCTAACATCCTCTGATCCTCTCGCTCTTTTGTAGTAAAATTCCTGCAGATCATAAGCTTTCCTACACTCAACAAACGCTATTATTGCTTCAAGATCAAAATTGACATAAGTTTCACATAATAATATAATATTAATAAAAAAAAAAGTAGAAAAAAAGTTAGCAATCAGCTGTTTAGTAGGTTAACCTTCTATAAATTAGCCTTGTACAGAGCTATTAGAGCCCGTGCACAATTGACTTCTACCTCGCTTTGCTTCAGAGTTTTGCTTTGACAGTTTCGTTCAGCATGTGCTTTTCAAAGGGATATGTTCACTATTGAGGTGAAGCGAGTAAGAGCCCGTGCACAATTGGCTTTGTCTGCTCCAACTTTGATAGAAAAAACCTTAAAGCAAAGCGAATTTCCAGATGCTTGCTACAATTAACACTTTGACAATTTCAACTTCACTTCTATGCTTTAATTTATAAACCTGATTTTTTGTAACATTTTTGGGGAATTTGCTTTTTTCTGCTTATTCGAATGTTATTTTTTACTTTTCTCTGTTCACTTCTCACGAAATTGCGCGAAATCGCTAAAATAAGTGTAGATATACAAACATACACACACACACACAAGGGGAGATGTTTGTCAAAGTGTAAAAAGATGAAATATGGCTAACTTTATACCTTGCTTTACTCGCTTCACCTCAATTGTGAACATGTCCCTTTGAAAAGCACATGCTGAACGAACCTGTCAAAGTAAAACTCTGAAGCAAAGCGAGGTAGAAGTCAATTGTGCACGGGCTCTAAAGCAAGGTATAAAGTTAGCCATGTTTCAACTTTTTTACACTTTGACAAATATCTCCCCTTGTGTGTGTGTGTGTGTATGTTTGTATAGCTATACTTATTTTAGCGATTTCGCGCAATTTCGTGAGAAGTGAACAGAGAAAAGTAAAAACTAACATTCGAATAAGCAGAAAAAAGCAAATTCCCCAAAATATTTTACCAAAAATCGGGTTTATAAATTAAAGCAAAGAAGTGAAGTGGAAATTGTCAAAGTGTTAATTGTAGCAAGCATCTGAAATTTCGCTTTGCTTTAAGGTTTTCCTATCAAAGTTGGAGCAGACAAAGCCAATTGTGCACGGGCTCTTATGCCCATCCATTTGTCGTCAAACCATGATACAACTATACCAGGGTTTGAATTTGCTTGCTGCAAAATAGCAATAGCCGATGTTTTTTGCTTATTGCTGAATTCAGCCGAGCCAAAAACGAAAACACGAATCATTCGCTTCAGTTTTCAGCTGAGTCGTGTTTGCTTGTATAGTTAAGCCAAGCAACTCAATTTGAGAGGGTTGCTTTTACTTCCAGCAATTAGTTGAGTGGTAAATTTTTGCTTACAGTTGCTTATTTTGCTGAAACTAGTTTTTAAGCAAAATTCAACATGAAAAGATGTTTACAAATGGACATACATACATATTATGTGTACATACATACATTCATAAGTAAATATGTATAAAAAATCGAAATATGCGTTAACAAATCGTTTCAGCAAAATAAGCAAAAGCAGAAAAAATGCAAAGACACAACTAATTGCTGGAAGTAAAATGAAATCTCCCAAATCGCGTTGCTTTGCTTAACTATACAAGCAAACACGGCTCAGCTGAAAACTGAAGCGAATGAATCGTGTTCTCGTTTTTTACTCGGCTTGCCGAGTTTTCTAATTTACTTTTCGTTAGCAAAAGCAAAGCAAAAGCAAATGCAGCAAAAGTAGTTAAGCAATTTCAAACCCTGAACTATACACATATATATAATACTTCTATATTGCTACTATTCAGGATCCACCAATACAGGTCGGCTCTTCAGATCAGCTGACTTCTTCTTTTTCTTCAACAGCTATCCAATTTCTCTGCTTCTGCATATTCTATACATACATTCGTGTTTACTATTGGTCAAATTCTTCGTTCTCTGAGTTTCTCCATCATTCGCTCGTGAGCTGAATGTCAAATTATTTCGTTCTCCTTTCAGTTTTGACATTCCGTTTGACATTCAGCTCACGGCATGTTTGTGTGTATGTACCATGGACCGACCTGGTAATTGGATCATGCTACTGTTCAATTGTTTTGTTGGTCAAACTTCACAGTAACGATATACTGTAAGAAAGGGAAGCAAGATTCCATGGGTGTCGTTAAACATTTCTTTTCAAAGACGAGGGGGACTACAGAAACATTTGATACTATGAAATACATAGGTATTTTATTTAACAAAGATATGGGTATGAATATATGTACCTACATACATATGCATGAATAAAAATGAATTTTCAAGGAGCGCTCATTGGACGCTCACGAGCGCATAAAATGAATTTCAACGCTGGCGCTCATTGAACGCTCGCGAATATTCTTTTGCATTCGTAAATTGGTGTGAGGCATTCTTCGTTGTTGGATGTATGTATGTATGAATTGTGTATTTGCGTTCGTGAGAGAGTGGCATATTATAAAGTGATAATTCGTTTTAGTGATTTACTGCATGTAGGTATGCATACATAAGTTATTTGGTTGTGAACTACGTTGAAATAATAAATGCATGTGTACAATTTTGTTTTCGAAAGATTGGCATCTCATTGTTTAATCTACTGCTTTGTGTTTTTATAACGACCGTGAAAGTTTTATATGAAGGGAATAACGACCCCTTTTAATCCCCCTTCTGTTTTTTTTTTGTAATGCTACTACAATTTTACAAATGTGTGTGTGACATATATTCACATATACGACTTTTGCTTGTGTTGACGCATGCGCACAAATTACATATGTAGTGAGAAACGAGTTCAGCGCGACCAGTAGCCCGTTTCTGTAACCTTGCGATATGAATTATAACGCAAATACAAAATCATATTTATCGCAAGGTAGCGTTTCTGTAAGTGTGGTGAATTTTGGTTTTCGTTATTTCTTGCGATATTCATATCACCAGCTTTGAGGGTAGTGAAAACAGATACATTTCAAAATAATGAGTGTGGTTTGTATTAAATTTCTTGCATTTTTATTTATTACATTAGTGTGTATTTTGTGTAATAAAACTATAAGTGGGAAAATTGCAAAAAGTGAAGCTCATGGAAGTTATGAAATCCAATAAATAGTCGCAATGGGAATATTTAGTGGGCCGAATAGTGCCTAACTCGCAGAGCTTGCAAAACCGCGGAACAATGGAAAAGGGTAATAGCTAAGTGAAAAAAGTATGTATTTATAAATACGTGTGTATGACAAGACGAAAGAGTGGCACTGTTTTACCTTTTCTATTTACCTTATCGTTTTCGTTTTTTATTATTTTTAAATCACATACACAATACCTGTGTTCAATAACAAGAAATTGTTACGAATTTTTCTTAAAAAGTGTCATTTTTATATGGAGATGTGTATTTTTTGTTATTCAACAGAGCTAATCTTACTGGATACTTAGTATTTTTTATTATTATTTTATTTATTTTTTTTTTTTATTATTATTTTATTTGACTTTTGATATCGAATAAAAATAAATGAAATGAAGCGGTAATGATTCGTTTTCGAACCCTTCTTCCTCGGTTCAACAAACCATCATTTAGACGGTCTTTTTCAAGAAACTCTACTTCAACGAAATTTCTATTCCCATTGATATATGATAATCTATGTTTCAGCCTAAAATTGTGTAGCGTTAAGTATTAATATTTGGCAACGAACGCGCACTTTGTTTACAATTTTTTGTTGGGAATGACACATTTTTCGATTATTCCAGCGATATGACGACAACTCACCATTACCATATCGCAAGGTGAATTTGTCTGAATAATAGTTCAATAAAGGTATTTTTTGCCTGTTTGCAAATTTTCTTTCTCGTCGATAACGTAGTTAATGACGCACTAACCAAAATGAACCCAGTCCCACGGATGAATATTTTGCTGAATATGGCTGAGTGCACAATCTTCTTTATTTGAATCATGCATGGCCATAAATACGCGGCACTTCATTTTTCTTTATTTAAAATAGCTTTTTAATATAAATTTCACATTTATCGCACACAATATTTAGTTATTAGAAAACCGGAAACGAAACTGGGTGAAAGATAATTTATGTTACTACGTCACTAAATCAGCTGATTCTGTCAAAAATTAAGTTTCTGTCTGGAAAAATTAAGTTTGTATGTGATATGCCACGCCTCCTTTTCCGATAACCCCACTTTTATGCGTGGGAATGGTTTTGATATCATTTAGCTCTATACCAATTTTCAGCTCCCTACCTTGAACTCCAGCATGAAAAATTAAGTTTGTATGGGAAGTGCCACGCCCTCTTTTCTGATAACCCCCACTTTTCTGCGTGAGAAGGGGTTTGGTACCACCTACGTCTATACCAATTTTCAGCTCCCTACCTTGAACTCTTTTAGAGATAATCAGCTTTAAAAATTAAGATTGTATGGGAGGTGCCACGCCCCCCTAATATTTTTTAATTTTTTCTTCGACTAAACCTTTGCCGGGTAACAACAAACAAATCCCCCCACAGTGGGGGCACCTCTATACAAACGCGACCAAAAATAGTAACAATTGAGGTAGAATCTTGAAACTCGGAACTTAAGCTTTTTTGGTTGAAATTACTAAGCTGTGAAAATTTGAACAAAATCCACCCACAAATACGCCCACCTCCCATATAACGGAATTTTTGAAATTTCAGCATTTTCCTAACTATTATAGCTAAAATGCTCAATTTTGATTAGTGTATACATTTTTAAATATAAATCAAATGCAGTAATCATTTTAGAAAAGGGGTACCCTGCTAGAATTGTGTGACCGAAAGTACTAACACTATTACAAAAATATAATATTAGCAACACATTTGCACTCGTATGTGTTCTAGCCAAGTTCAAAACCAATGAGATACATAAGGATAGAATGGAATTTGAAAATACACATACGGGAACGTGATGAATGAAACGGTCACAAAAGTTCCCGATGCCCTTAAGAATGTGATAGGAAATATCCCAAAACTTTTGGTCATGCCTGCTGATCATATGACCGGTCAAATGACCTGCACAGTTCTTGCAGGGTAAAGAACTTCACCGTTTTTAAATTAAAAATATATGCACTTTTAAGTATTTGATAAGCATTTTCATAAAATTTTCATACAAAAAATCGCATTTCAAAAAAATTTTATACCAGAAATGAAGTTCCACTTTTCTAAAGGATTTCAGTGTGCTAAACCTGAATCTGGAGTCAGAATTTCCAAATTGGTTCTAGTTTCTGTGATTTATCATTTGTTTCGTGCAGTATGACGCCACTTGGGAATACCTAGGGAGTCAGCATCACTGTCCACCTGATCTTCCCAACGCAGTGGAGGCCTCCCTTTTCTTCTGCGTTCAGCGGTTTCGATAGAAATACTTTCTTAGCTGGAGCATCTTCGTCCATTCTCACGACATGACCTGCCCAGCGAAGCCGCTGGATCTTTACTCGCTGAACAATGTCGATGTCTGCGTACAGCTCGTCGTTAAATCTCCGTCGATACTCGCCCTCGCTAACGCGCAAAGGTCCATAAATCCTCCGAAGAACTTTCCTCTCGAATACTCCAAGCGCAATCTCATCTGCTTTTGATATAGTCCATGCTTCTGCGCCATACATGAGGACTGGAACCATGAGTGTCCTGTAGAGTGTGATTTTGGTTCGTCGAGAGAGGACTTTACTTTTCAATTGCCTACTTAATCCAAAGTAGCATTTATTGGCAATAGTGATTCTTCGTTGGATTTCAGTGCTGACATTATAGAGGAAATCCTTAACTGTTTCGAATTTGTAGCTATCAACAGTGACGTGGCTGCCAAGGCGTGCTGTTTCTTTGTGTGTTGACAGGTGGTACTTCGTCTTGTCCTCGTTGACCGCCAAACCCATTTTCTTAGCCTCTTTATCCAGCTTGGAGAAGGCAGAACATACGGCGCGCGCGTTAGTGCCAATGATGATGTCATCGGCGTACACCAGCAGTTGCACACTCTTGTGATATAAGATGCTTCCTGTATGGTTAAGTTCTGCAGCTCGTATTACCTTTTCCAGCATCAAGTTGAAGAAGTCACACGAAAGGGAGTCACCTTGTCTGAAACCTCGACAGGTCTCGAACGGCTCGGAAAGGTCCTTCCCAATTCTGACGGTGCTGGTGGTGTTAGACAACGTCATTTGGCATAGCCGTATAAGCTTTGCAGGGAAACCAAATTCAGACATTGCGGCATATAGGCAATTCCCATTCGTGCTATCAAAAGCGGCTTTAAAATCGACAAAGAGATGGTGTGTGTCGGTTCCTTTTTCATGAGTTTTTTCCAGGATTTGGCGTATTGTGAAGATCTGGTTGATGGTAGATTTACCAGGTCTGAAGCCACACTGATAAGGCCCAATCAGCTTGTTGACGGTGGGCTTCAATCTTTCGCACAATACACTTGCTAAGACCTTATATGCGATATTCAGAAGGCTTATCCCACGATAATTGGCGCGTATTGTGGAATCTCCTTTTTTGTGGATTGGGCAGAGCACACTTAAGTTCAAATCGTCGGGCATGCGTTCGTCCGACCATATTCTGCATGGGAGTTGATGCATGCTCCTTATCAACTCTTCGCCACCAGGTTTGAATAGCTCGGCTGGCAAGCCGTCAGCGCCCGGGGCCTTGTTATTTTTAAGCCGAGACATTGCTATTCGCACTTCGTCATCATCGGGTGGTGGAACATGCCTACCATCATCTGCTATTGGGGATTTGGGTCGAACATCTTCTCCTTCCGCAATTTCATTGTTGTCGTTATCTAGCAAGGAGGAGAAGTGGTCCCTCCACAACTTAAGTACACTCTGGACATCAGTTACCAGATCACCGTTATTATTCCGGCAGAAATTTGTCCCGGTCTTGAAACCTTCAGTCATCCGCCTGACTTTTTGATAAAATTTTCGAACATCATTCCTACCCGCCAGCATCTCAAGCTTTTCACACTCGCGCCTTTCGGCCTCCCTTTTCTTCATTCGAAAAAGGCGCCTCTCCTCCCTATTAGCCGTCCGATAGCGCTCCCATACGCTTCGTGTTGCGCCCGCACACAATGTAGCTATGTAGGCGGCGTTTTTTCTTTCCAAGGCGTCGCGGCATTCCTTATCGTTCCAGGTGTTTTTTCTGCGGGCTCGCTGGTATCCAATAGTTTCCTCAGCGGCGGTGTGAAGTGAACGAGCGATGTGTTCCCATTCCTGGGATACATCGTTTGGTGGAGGGTTGCTCCCAGAGAGCAGGAGTGAGAGCCGGGTGGAGTATTCATGGGCTGTCTGCGTCATGTGCAGCCTTTCGACTTCAAACTTTCCTTGCATTCCTGTTGGCACATTCTTTGCTGCACAGAGACGGGTGCGTACCTTGGCAGTACCATATGGTATATGACGCAAGACCCGATTTTCTTTGGGTCATATCCCGTCCATCGTACTTCCTGTATGGCGGTGATGTCAGCTTTTACTTTCTCGAGAACATCAACCAGCTGGGCAGCGGCACCTTCCCTATTAAGGGTCCGGACGTTCCAGGTGCATACCCCCAAATCATAGTCCTTTAAACGTTTGCCATGGTCGTCATTAAAAATAGGTGGGCTCATACGAGGCTTTATTTTGCTTTTCATTGGATAGGATTTTTACGTGGTGGGTCCCAAGCCCGACACACAACCCGCACTGCGGGAGTTGTTTATTGTTACATGTTTATATAGCGAGCCGCTTGCTCCTAGTCAGACGCCCGCTCGCAGTCGCACCTACTAGTGAACAGTCGCTGCAGTTATTTCCCTCAACAAGCCCTTAAACCGAATATGTCGGAGTGGCCTTGTCGAGTTGTCGCCTTCTCACTTTAGTTCACCACCAAACGGGTGTTCGGTGGCTATCCAGAGGACACTGCGCGGAAGTCGTGAGCTGCTTGCTCCGCATGCAAAAGAATCGCTCTGGCCACCCCCAGGTGGATGACAGTCAGAAGCTTTCCCCACTTACGTGGACTTCTACACACGGAGCCATCCTCCTTTTAGGACTATCAAATAGTAAAAAATTGAGGAGGTCATATTTTTTGTTTTCTTTTAATTTCATTTTAAAATTTTTACACATTTTTTTTTATATTTCAAAAGAAAAAAGCTGCCAAAGATATAAATTAATGCTGATAAAAAAAATTACCTCATAATTTGAGAGTATGCACAATTTACTGCAAGACGATAAAGAAATATTCGATTAGTCGCTTAAATATAAACGTTTTTCATAATGTCAAAACCAACATAATTATTGCGTTTACAAAAAATTATAAAAGCAAATGGAGCAAGTGAATTTTTAAAATGAAAATGCAGTTTGATTAAGAAGATATTGTTTCAAAGCATAAAAAAAAATTTGAGAAGGTCATATTTTTGGTTTTTTTATTTTTTTATTCAAATTCGAGCAAAATTTTTTTCTCATCGACATTTTTCGTCAATATTTGAAAATTCATATAAATTCAATAGTGAACGCCATATACAACTAGGTTATAATTTCTGAAAGAGAAAATTATTATCTATGTAATGATGTATTACTCGAGTTCGTATGTTAACAATTAAACGAGATAGAGCATTTTGTATGAGGTCTATTCATTGAGAAATAAAATAACCTATTTTTTGCTCAACTTTGGGCACCCTGTACGGCTAAACGAAAATAGACTAAAAAAATTTTATATAAGCTTTTTTATTACAATTTGATATACCTGTCGATCTCTAATCAAAAAAATGGTTTTACTCATACTTTAATTTTGAATTTATTTTTGGCCACAATCACCCATTGTGCCCCTAAGGAAGTATTTGATTTGGTTCAGCCATTTTCAAGTTTTAGCGTTACAATTAAATATCAAATCATTTATATATATATAGATAAATATAATGCTTAAATTTTACATGCAAATAAATATGAATAATTGGGTACTGTACCGTACTGTTCTGTACTGTTCTATAAAATGCAATGGGTCAAAGAACTAGGTGATCTAGTTGCCAGAGCTGATTCTGGAATTGATTTGGAGTCATTGAATCAGTTCTTAAATATTTGTCCCGTTGTCCTCCTTTAAGTCAAAATGCCTGCTATGCGCAGTGGTCCTACCAAAAGTTTGATAAAAAATAAAATTTGTTATAAGCCAAAATAAAAATTATCTACGTATCATTCATATGTAATTGTGCTTATTTTTGAGGCTGTGGCAACACTGTTTCTAAGCGCCATTTTTGACACTAAATAGCATTTCGCACAAATGCGTTTGTTGAACTTTTGCCTTCATCTTCAGTTTGACATAAAATAGCATTCTACCCAAAATCTCACCCAACAGACCTATTGAAATCCGCTGCCTCTCAAACGTCAAAAGACCCGGAAGCAAGGCAGATCTGGCAAGGTAGGCGCATAGGCGAGTTCAGAAATGTATCATATATTTTACTATTGTGATTGTTAGAGCCGTTTACTCATTAATGCTAACCGGAGGATAGAGGGCCGGTTAACTTGTGGACTGCATTATCGACCACATGATAAATGTGTGGTTTAATGAAGACGATAATGATGTTTAACCGGACTTTAAGGGCCTTTTCACATTACTCGGTACGACATCGGATCGACATTTTTTGCTCGGTATTTTCAGCTTACCGAAACGATTCCGCGTTGCTGTGTTTTTCACACTTGTGGGAATACTTTCGGTGCGTAATCGGCAGAAAATAGGAAAACAAAGAGCGCTTTCACATTACTCGGTGCGGTGTCGGATCGACATTTTTGGTTTTTACCGAAAGTATACCGAGAGCTTACTGACCACATGTATTTCAATTGGCACTTTCACATTAGTGTTGCATACATGAAATCGGAGCGGATTAATTTCGGTATACCGCAACGCGGTAAGACCGGTCAGTGAAATCTGAGGAATTACTGCAGACATTTTTGTGGCGTAATAAAAGAAGAAGAACAAAGTCAGTAAAAAACTCGTTTCGGCTATAAATGTAGCAAGTTATAATGTCTTCGTCTTCTCTAGAAGACATTATTGTTATTATTGAGTGATTTGTTGAAGTTAAAAATTTTGTTTTGCAAATTTCGATGTTTGTTTTCCTATTTTCTGCCGATTACGCACCGAAAGTATTCCCACAAGTGTGAAAAACACAGCAACGCGGAATCGTTTCGGTAAGCTGAAAATACCGAGCAAAAAATGTCGATCCGATGTCGTACCGAGTAATGTGAAAAGGCCCAAACATCGAAATTTGCAAAAAAAAAATTTTTAACTTCAACAAATCACTCAATAATAACAATAATGTCTTCTAGCGAAGACGAAGACATTATAACTTGCTACATTTAACGAGTTTTTTACTGACTTTGTTCTTCTTCTTTTATTACGCCGCAAAAATGTATGCAGTAATTCCTCAAATTTTACTGACCGGTCTTACCGCGTTGCGGTATACCGAAATTAATCCGCTCCGATTTCATGTATTCAACACTAATGTGAAAGTGCCAATTGAAATACATGTGGTCAGTAAGGTTTCGGTATACTTTCAGTAAAAACCAAAAATGTCGATCCGATACCGCACCGAGTAAGAGCGCTTTCACATTACTCGGTGCGGTATCGGATCGACATTTTTGGCAGTAAATTGACGGAGTGCGTTTGATTTAGGTTACACAGTTAGATCTGCCTTGCCAGGAAGTAAACGAAAAGTTGACAATCGAGAGGAATTAAAAATGAAAAAAGTAAAATCAACTGTTGGGTTGCTACTACCTGTATAGTTGTATCATGCGTCAAACATCATTTTTACCGACGCTTTGTAGAGTACACAACAAGCTAATGCATACGGATTGTGCTGGTTCTACATGTAATAATTGAAAAAAATGCTAATTTTTGTATTATAAAAATATATAAGTTAAATGTTTATATTTTTCACACTTAATATTGCACATTTTGGCAATATTCTTGTAGCAATTTATTAAATTTTGCCACTTTTATTTCTTATTCCAACATGATGCGCGCGATGCTTTCACTTCAGCGAGAAAAAAATAATAAAGTTTGTCAAACATATCCACTAACATTCCAATTTGTTGTAGAATGCAACAAAATATCAAAATCGTTTGATCTTCATCCAACCGTCTGTCCAACTTGTACAACAAGCCCACTAATGTGCCGATTTGTTGTACAACGAGCCCAAGTCGTACGATAAATTGGATGGTTAGTGGGCCCTATTATACTATGTTCATGCCATGGTATAAAAAATACAGGTATGTGCATTGTCATTTTGACGCTGTCTTTTTGATTAAAAAGCAGATTTTTGAAGTTTGATTTTATGTCAGTTTTGGAGTATAGCGATGCCAGACTTTTATTTTTTGAATGCGTAGATTTTTGTTTGAAAGTTTGGGTATTTCAGGAATCAAAGGACAGAAATAGAAAGGGCACTAGTGAGCAGATTTATGGAACTTACGGTAGCTCCTCTTCGCTCACTCCAAAAATCTTCATCCACTCTCCGCGAATAAAGGGTATAGTCGGAAATTGGAAAAATTTTATATCACCGTCTTTGCAGCCATATTTGGTATTATTGCACCGCGGAAATAAGCAACTCATGTTGTTAAAATCTAGGGTACATATTTTTTTGTAATTGGATTGGACATATGTACATACATACATATATAGACTGAAATGCTCACTTAGTATGGTGGTGTACATACATATCGTCGTTTAAAATGTAAAACCGCGTGACATTTTTGCCAAAAATGAGATTTCATCAAAAGTACATTCCTGGCGTCCATCCCCATCCATTCATGCAACAATTTTGAGATTCACACAACGCAATTCCAAATAATGACACAGTTTCAAAACCGTTTTTTTTAAGGAAATTTTTCGAACCAATACCGCGAATAATAGGTGTTATTGCTTTATAACTGTACTGTAATGTACTAAAGTTGATTATACTTTCATAAACACGAAATGGATTATTACTTTGCTTTATTGAAGAAAAGTTTTTACGTACGCCTGCAAAACCGCCTATACGTCACTATTGTACAAAATAAAAGACGCAAAACCGCTTTTTTCAAAAAAAAAAATAATAGTAATAATAATAATAATAATAATGGTACTCAGAAGAATCATCAATAATCATTCAGCAGTGAAAGAAATTTACTGCAGGATGTGTAATTTTTACAAATTGAAAAAATTTCTTTCAATTCAAATTGAAAAAATTCGTTACAATGAATACCATGGTTACATTTTATTTTTAAAACAAAGCAGTGAAAAATACCATTAATGGAAGATTTTTATCATTGAGTATGGCAGCACGAAATGTCATAATCTGCTTAATTGTCTGGTGGTTAATATGGCGACGAAAACTTGACGTTTGTTTTACCTGGTATACTTATACCATGGTTCATGCTGGGCCTGCATTCAGTGATGGTAGATACTTTTTTGGAATTTCTCTACAGAGCAAGAAAAAATCCTAATCCTGTTACAAATTTTCCCCACGAATTCCCTAACTGTTTTTTTTGTTATTTCCATGTTATAACAATGAATTAAATGCACCGCAGTAAGTGAACGTTTTTTTCTTATATAAATAATGGAAATCAGCCGTTTTACTGCATATGCATATCTCATATTTCTACAAAGGGATATTTATTATTATATGATGAAATATTAAGGGGGATTTACGGAAGGAGCTGATTCTTAATTGTCCCAGTTTTTAAAAGAAAGAAATCAAAAAAAAATTTACAATAAAATACTGATGGTTTAATGTTTTGACCATTTATTATAATAAAAAAAATATATGCATTAATGCGTTGTATACAGACCTGGGTAATATCAAGTACCAGTACGACAAGTACATTTTAAAGGAATTGTACGGGTCTGGTACTGGCATTCCCAAAATTTTCAAGTACAAGTACAAGGAATTGAAAAAGAATTGAAGTTTTAGCAAATACTTCAAAGTATTTAAAAATAATTGAAAGTACTTAAAAAGAATTGAAAAATGTACTTGAATCGATTTTTCAATTCTTTTAAAGTATGTACTTTCAATTATTTACAATCTTGAAATCAATATTTAAAAAAAAAAATACAAAAATAAACGATATTTTATATTTTTTACATGTCGCTTGTAGTCCATATTATGTTTATTTAACAAAATGCATTTGAAATTTAACATAAATAAATAATTAAATTAAATTTAAAACAAACAAAATAATTCAACATAAATAAAATTATAAGAAAAAATATAACGGATCTTAATCCTAAATATCTAGAAAGACTGTCGAAATTCGACAGTAGGCCCACTCTAGTTTTTTTAAATATTGATTTCAACTTGACGTTCCGTCGTCGATTGTAAGTAATTGAAAGTACTTCAAAATTTTTGAAAAATCGGTTCAAGTACATTTTTCAATTCTTTTTAAAGTACATTCAATTCTTTTCAAATACTTTGAAGTATTTGCTAAAACTTGTACTTGTACTTGTACCTGAAAATTCTGAAAGTACTTAGTACGGACTAATTACTTCAAGATCAATATATAAAGTATTTAAGTACGTAATAGTCCAATTACTACTCAGTATTACCCAGGTAGGGTTGTATGTAACATATATACGATTTACGCAACGATTTATATATTATGTAATATATACACAACAATCCGTTATATTTTTTCTTATAATTTTATTTATGTTGAATTATTTTGTTTGTTTTAAATTAAATTAAATGATTTATTTATGTTAAATTTCAAATGCATTTTGTAAAAATATAAAATATCGTTAATTTTTGTAATTTTTTTTAAATATTGGTTTCAATATTGTAAGTAATTGAAATATATATATATACTTACTTAATTGGCACGTAACCATCTAGACGATTCTGGCCGAGTTCAATAAAGCGCGCCAGCTATTTCTGTTTCGCGCAGCATGGCGCCACTTGGGAATGCCTAGGGAGTCAGCATCACTGTCCACCTGATCTTCCCAACGCAGTGGAGGCCTCCCTTTTCTTCTGCGTTCAGCGGGTTTCAATAAAAATACTTTCTTAGCTGGAGCACCTTCGTCCATTCTTACGACATGACCTGCCCAGCGCAGCCGCAGGATCTTTATTCGCTGAACAATGTCGATGTCTGCGTGCAGCTCGTACAGCTCGTCGTTAAATCTCCGTCGATACTCGCCCTCGCTAACGCGCAAAGGTCCATAAATCCCCCGAAGAACTTTCCTCTCGAATACTCCAAACGCCATCTCATCTGCTTTTGATATAGTCCATGCTTCTGCGCCATACATGAGGACTGGAACGATGAGTGTCTTGTAGAGTGTGATTTTGGTTCGTCGAGAGAGGACTTTACTTTTCAATTGCCTACTTAGTCCAAAGTAGCATTTATTGGCAAGAGTGATTCTTCGTTGGATTTCAGTGCTGACATTATTTTTGGTGTTAATGCTGGTTCCCAAATAGACGAAGTCCTTAACTGTTTCGAATTTGTAGCTATCAACAGTGACGTGGCTGCCAAGGCGTGCTGTTTCTTTGTGTGTTGACAGAAGGTACTTCGTCTTGTCCTCGTTGACCGCCAAACCCATTTTCTTAGCCTCTTTATCCAGCTTGGAGAAGGCAGAACATACGGCGCGCGTGTTAGTGCCAATGATGTCGATGTCATCGGCGTACGCCAGCAGTTGCACACTCTTGTGATATAAGATGCTTCCTGTATGGTTAAGTTCTGCAGCTCGTATTATCTTTTCCAGCATCAAGTTGAAGAAGTCACACGAAAGGGAGTCACCTTGTCTGAAACCTTGTTTGGTCTCGAACGGCTCGGAGAGGTTCTTCCCAATTCTGACGGTGCTGATGGTGTTAGTCAACGTCATTTGGCATAGCCGTATAAGTTTTGCAGGGAAACCAAATTCAGACATTGCGGCATATAGGCAATTCCTATTCGTGCTATCAAAAGCGGCTTTAAAATCGACAAAGAGATGGTGTGTATCGATTCCTTTTTCATGAGTTTTTTCCAGGATTTGGCGTATTGTGAATATCTGGTCGATGGTAGATTTACCAGGTCTGAAGCCACACTGATAAGGTCCAATCAGCTTGTTGACGGTGGGCTTCAATCTTTCGCACAATACACTTGCTAAGACCTTATATGCGATATTCAGGAGGCTTATCCCATGATAATTGGCGCGTATTGTGGAATCTCCTTTTTTGTGGATTGGGAAGAGCACACTTAAGTTCCAATCGTCGGGCATGCGTTCGTCCGACCATATTCTGCATAGGAGTTGATGCATGCTCCTTATCAACTCTTCGCCACCATGTTTGAATAGCTCGGCTGGCAAGCCGTCAGCGCCCGGGGCCTTGTTATTTTTAAGCCGAGACATTGCTATTCGCACTTCGTCATGATCGGGTGGTGGAACATGCCTACCATCATCTGCTATTGGGGATTCGGGTCGAACATCTTCTCTTTCCGCAATTTCATTGTTGTCGTTATCTAGCAAGGAGGAGAAGTGGTCCCTCCACAACTTAAGTACACTCTGGACATCAGTTACCAGATCGCCGTTATCATTCCGGCAGGAATTTGTCCCGGTCTTGAAACCTTCAATCATCTGCCTGACTTTTTGATAAAATTTTCGAACATCATTCCTATCCGCCAGCATCTCAAGCTCTTCACACTCGCGCCTTTCGGCCTCCCTTTTCTTCATTCGAAATAGGCGCCTCTCTTCCCTCTTAGCCGTCCGATAGCGTTCCCATACGCTTCGTGTTGCGCCCGCACACAATGTAGCTCTATAGGCGGCGTTCTTTCTTTCCGAGGCGTCGCGGCATTCCTTATCGTACCAGGTGTTTTTTCTGCGGGCTCGCTGGTATCCAATAGTTTCCTCAGCGGCGGTGCGAAGTGAACGAGCGATGTGTTCCCATTCCTCGGATACATCGTTTGGTGGAGGGTTGCTCTCAGAGAGCAGGAGTGAGATCCGGGTGGAGTATTCATGGGCTGTCTGCGTCACGTGCAGCCTTTCGACTTCAAACTTTCCTTGCTTTCCTGTTGGCACATTCTTTGCTGCACAGAGGCGGGTGCGTACCTTGGCTGCCACAAGATAATGGTCCCAGTCGATATTGGGACCACGGATTGTGCGCACATCTAGGATGCTGGAGCTGTGTCTGCCGTCGATCATGACGTGGTCGATCTGATTTCGCGTTTTTCGATCAGGTGACAGCCATGTGGCTTGGTGTATTTTTTTGTGCTGGAATCTGGTACTGCTAATGACCATGTTTCGGGACCCGGCGAAATCGATCAGCCTCGTCCCATTGGGACTAGTTATGTCGTGGAGACTGAATTTTCCGACTGTGCCGCCAAAGATACCTTCCTTGCCCACCCTGGCATTAAAATCGCCAAGCACGATCTTTTTATCGCGGCGGGGGCAGCGATCATAGGTTTGTTCTAACAGCTCATAGAAGGAGTCTTTGGTCGCATCGTCCTTCTCTTCCGTCGGGGCGTGGGCACAGATGAGCGATATGTTGAAGTACTTCACTTTGAGGCGGATGGCGGCTAAATGCTCGTTCACTGGCGTGAAAGACAGTACTCGGCGGGTGAGCCTCTTTCCCACCACAAAACCAACACTAGTCGGCGAGTCGTAGGTTGTTGCGATGACATCTCGACTACACAAGCGAGATGTTTTTGCGATTGTTCCGAGTCGGCGAGTCGTAGGTTGTTTCGATGACATCTCCACTACACAAGCGAGATGTTTTTGCGATTGTTCCGAGTCGGCGGGCCGGCTGTTGTTTTGATGATATGTTTTAGTTGATAAAATAAACGGAATGAGGTTTGTTGATAAAGAAAGTAGGATTTTTAATGGAAGTGAGGCAAATACATAAATAAATTAACCAAATAGAAAAATACATACGCTACATTATTGCAATCACAAGTAAAGAGTGTCGCGCATAATAATAATAATTAATTATTTAAACATTAATAAATTTTCTGAAGTGAGACGCTTATGAAACAAACGAATTTTACGAGTAGCAAAAACGGCAATAGATTTGTACCACTCTGTATGTTTTTTAAAGCAATTTTAATATTCAAGCGGCAACAACAAATATGTATTTTTTGCAGCGAGTCCGAGATGTTTTAGCGATTGTTTCGACTGACGGCCATTTACGACTTGACTCGAATACGAATGAAAACCATCGAGAGCATTCGAGATGTTTCAACAATCGAGAGAATCGAATAAAACATCTCGGACTCGCCCATCACTAGTATATGTCTTGCGCGCATATACACATAGGGTTGTATGGCTTGCGCCCATACCACCCTCTTCTACTTCCAGCTATTGGCATCTCTGTCATAGTTGGAAGTCCGACCGCTACATTTCCAGTATAGCGGTCATAAATTCTAAAACGTAGTTTTTCTTCAACGCAGTTTTCGATCGGTTTATTCGTTCGCGCTAATCGCTTATAATAATTTACCCTAAGCATATGCCTAACGCAACATCAAATAAATCACTTACAATAATTTACCCTAACGCAACATCAAATAAATCGCAACGCCATACATGCGCAGCAGACTTAAACCAACCAAGGCAGATCTAGGAAGGATTCCTCTACGCCAACATCTGTATCAGGTAAGAGTCGACATATCTTCACATTGCAGTCACACTGCAATTGTTCATGGTCCTTGCGAGCCAAATTGGGAACTACCCACATGGCAACACATTCTGGAAAATACCAAAGCCCTGTTGGTATACCAGTATTATAATACCGGCTCTCTACCTTAAATCGTTCAATTTCACTTTCATTCTCAGTTATTAGTTCTCGGTCATCTTTCGCGTGCGGTCTAATAAAATAAAATCTCTATTCGCGGTCGCGACTCGGTAAAAAACAAAGTGTGTGAAAAGTAAAAAAAAAAAAAAAAACCAAAATCAAAAATTAAATGGTGTGAAAAAAGACAAAACAAGTGTGATTCAAATAAACCAAAAATTAAATAAAAACGATACATAACAAACATACATTTTGTGCGTGCACGCGAAACATACGTACGTACATACGTATTGTACATATGTATGTACATAGTGCCAGTGCGCTGAAAAATTAATAAAATAAAAGTAAAAACCTAAGTCGGGCGCGGAGCAAAAAACATAAAAGTGCAAACAAAAGTTGTAAACTAAAAAAGGTATAATTTGTGGTGGTGGCTAAACAAAAACAACAAAGAAAAATCACCAGGTTAGTGCGGGTGACAGGCGCACAAAGAAAAAAAATCAAATCTGAAGTGTGTAGTGAAGTCGCCGCCAAACCAGTGCGAGCACAACTTATACAAAAACAACAACAGCAATTCGTGTTTCCGTGGCGCAAAAGCAATAAAGCGCCCAACAACAAAAACGGCAATCGCATTCCCAACAGCAACAACCATAAGCCACCATCCTCACTAGGAGACTTAAGTATGCCCCCAATACGGTTCTTCACATATATGTACCCATGTTTGTATGCCCTTGATACATACAAACATATAAGTGTACATATATCCCAATTTCCACCAAACACCAGTTGCGCACTTTACCATCATATTTTCAGGTTAGGGTGGCTACTTGCGCCAGCGCCAAAAATTTTCCCACAATTATTTTCATTCTGCTCGACAGTTAATTCTCGCAAATCCAGTTTACATACATACTTATATTCCCATATATGCATACATACCTCAAAATCATCACATACGTTTTTTTTTTCTCTTCACCTTTTGTCAACATATATATACATATTTGTATATATAAATAGTTGAAAAAGGCTCCGTACTGTACTTAAGTACATACATATTATATGCAGTAACGGAACATTATCCCGTAATTTTCCAAAAGCTCGCTCACACGGTTTTTTATCGGCGTCGGTAAAGCTACCGGTACATAGACATATCCCGCTATTCTCTTATTCAGTGGCGTAGTAAGAGAATTTTTCGGGGGGGCTTCACAGCCAATGTAAAAAATTTACCAAAATTTAAATTACCAAAAGAAACTACAATTTTTTTTACAAATGATAAAAATCGCTACCTAAGAATGCAAATTGTGTAAGTCCTTTTTTAAAACTTTGTAGGAGAGACAAAAAACAAAAAACGAAAAAAAAATTCGAACTGCAAAACAAAATTTCTGTTCATATAAATATTTTGGACTTACACAATTTTCTTCGCTTTTTGGACTTACACAATTTGCGTATAACTGAATAACAACGAGTAGAAATATGACAAGTATCTCAGACTTGTTTAGCGCGGTGCGTATTTGATTTTTCTAGCGTTCTACATAAAAATACACTTTTTCATAAAAGTGGACTTACACAGTTTGCACTCTAAGCTAGCGAAATGTAATTTTTTTCAGACTATAATTTAACATCTTAGTACACAAATATCACTTATTATACATATATCAAACTCTTAAGGCCCTTGGCCACTTAAAATCTGTGTGAGTGTCGGGTGATTGACGCAAATATCTAAAAGATTTGATTCTCATCAACGCGAGCCCGACAACAAGAACGTGTATCACGACGACTGCCGATTGCACTAACACACACAAAAAAACTCACACATACACACTGCTTGACATGCCAGATTGTCAGTTGCCAAGGGCCTTTAACTATACTTCAAATGTAAGTCCCATATTCTCTTCTGGAAATCTACGCGCATAGGTAGATTTTCAAGTTTTATGCGGCCAAAATTGAATTTTGTAAAATTGTTACAATTACAGAAAAAAAACATACCCACATATTGGAAATAGAATGGGGAACAATAATTCATTGCTTTTTTCCCGACCTCATACTCTGCACTTGCCCCAGATGGTCGAAACTAAGCACATCTGAAGTTAATTTTTTTGTTTTTTTTCTTACATATTTTTAAGTGCTAGTTTCAACTTGAATATTTATTATTTAAAGCAGGGATGGGCACACAAACACATTCAAACAATCTCCGAAAATTAGTGTGTGTTGGTGCGCCTACTGTAGGTCAAAGTGGAAAACGATAAACAATAATCAGTCTGCATGCAGATGTTGAGCGAGCAGGGTCATGTTGCACACGCTTTGCGAAATTATGAAACAACGTAGGTATACAAGTACATACGTATGTTATTTGCAAACTCTTCATAGTTTTATTTATTTTCTGGCTTTTGCAAATAAAACAAAAGAATGTCAAGCGACGATCACCTAGCGACCACCTGCTTTCACGATAGTCGAAGGCAAATTAATTATGTAATTATGTTTTACGCTCTTAGTGACAATCGGTGTGTATACGTGTGAATCGCAAACAGCTGGTCTGCCCGCGGGCAAGCGATGCGCTGATTTAAAGCATTTCATTTAAGTAATCGTGATGAATCCTAAAGGTTCAAGTAATTATTAACACTTTTCAACAATATCCTTGGTTTCGAATAATTCTAAGTTTATTTCGTATTTCCAATTTTTCAAAGTAAAGGAAGTACTTCTCATAAAAAGGGCTAAGAATTATAAAGCTACATTTTTTTAGAAGATTTTTGAGTATGCAATTTTGCAGCTCATTCAATTGTAATATAGTAATATGCAACATTCAACTTTTTGAAAAATTTCATTGGCTTTTCGGAAATTTTAAAATCGACGGAAATTTTTACAGCATTGAGAATTGCACTTTTTACACTAAAATTGGTTGGCTGCATAACAGTACACTTAGAAATCTCCTCAAAATCTTCTATAAATTCTGGCCTCGCTTTGAAATTTTTAATCCACTTTTAGAAATTTCTACGATTTTTCGGATTTTTTCCATAAGCTTAGAAATCCTGCTTAAGGCGATTTTTATTGAAAAATTGTTTACATTTTTAAACGAAAATAAGAGAGTCAAATTTTCGACAGAACTCTTTGAAATAAATTTAAAAACTCTGGAGTATGATTTTTTTTTTTTGAGTCACTGTATATATTTTTCAATAAAATCGACTTTTAACACAAATTATTAAAATTTTGCATTAAACAAGCAATTTGGAATAGATGTACACAATAAAATATTTTTGGCCGCATAAAACTTGAAAATCTACCTACATATCGACGGCTGAGATTAAGATCGCCCTATTTCAAAAATTGTTTCAAGAACGCCCTATTTGAAAAAATGTTTCAATAACGTCCTATTTCAGATTTTGCTTCAAAAACGCCCTATTTCAGAGAAAATTCAATATACATTTCTCTGAAATAGGGCGTTTTTGAATAATTGTCTGAAATATGACGTTATTGAAACAAATTCTGAAATAGGGCGTTCTTGAAGCAAAATCTGAAATAGGACCTTATTCAAACAATTTTTGGAATAGGGCGTTTTTGAAACAATTTTTGAAATAGGGCGATCTTATTCCCAGCCGTCGATATGTGCTACGGTTATAAATAATAATTTTCTTATATAATTTAGTTTTTTCATATTCCATTTTGACAGACATTAAGTAAAATCTCAAGTTCAGATACTCTTATACATTGCATATTTAATCCCATTGTAGTTTATACTAATATTATTTGATTAAGATGATAAGTAATTGAAAGAAAACTTGAAGGTTGAATAATTGGCGTTACTTTTCTGTTATTAGCATGTTAATAACAGCAATACCGTATAATAATTGTAGCGTTTGTTGAGCCGTAGGAAAGTGCAGGAACCGTAGGAATTTTACCACAAAAGAGCGAATATAAGTACAAAGAATGTAAATTGTGGTAAAATTTCTGCGGTTCTTGCACTTTCCTACGGCTCAACAAACACTAGAATTATAAATAATACTTCGTGAAAAAGCGCTAAATTTCGAATTACCAATTTCGAAAAATTACTATTTTCATGGCTTTTTTCCTGAAAAAGAAATGTATGCTAATAAAGCATTTCTTAGTTAAAGATGGTTTTATGGTCAAAACGAATCTTTCGGGGGGAGGGTTTTGTCCCCAAACCCTCCCCCCGTTACTACGCCACTGCTCTTATTCAAGAAAATTACTTCCAATTCTTCCAAAAATTATATATACAGTTTGTCAATTAATTCTTTGCAAAATGAAAACAGCTCAGAAATTTGTTTTCATACTGGTATTTGGTCAACTAAACTTAACTTTTAAATTTTTTTAAATGCTAATATTAAATTAAATATGTTTACAACATTTAGGACCAAAAAAGTCCAAAATTTAAGGCATAGAAACAACACAAAAAACAAAAGTTCAAAAAATTATAAAACACACATTGTCAATTAATTCTTTGCAATTTCTTCATATGTGACAGAAACTGAAAAAAAGCCGACCTGATCGTTGAAATTTTGATATGACGGCCGCTAGCCTCAACCACACATTGTAGACGAAGGGACATAGAATGAATCAGGTCCATCAGCCCATAAATTTCGCGTATTTTATGCCATTCTTCCTGAATGGCATTAATTACAGCATTTTTCGCTAGTACATCTTCATTTTCTGTCTTGTTATTTAAAAAAAAGCCAAAAATGTTTGATTGGGTTTAAGCTAGGACTTTGGGCAGGTGTATCCATTCATTTAGTGCAATTATGCAGTACCCAAGTCCTGCACAGCAACGATTTTTTTAGGATGTCTCTTCAAGTACAGCTTTTACTTTAATTTATTGGCGTTTTTTGGTTAAAAAATGCAAATTTTTATTGCGATTCTCGACTAATCCTGTCAAGCTAAAACTCCTTCTTCATCAGGTCATTAAAAATCCATAGTCCGCCAACACCCTTGAGGATAAACGACACCGCATTATTTCAGACAATTTTCGAAACATCTGATTTGGTGTAATATTCTTCTGTAGCAGAGCTGTGTTGGTCGTTCGCGAAATTTTTCTGTGTCCATCGCGATGCATCGTGTGTATAGAGATCTATTTTTGTTTCATTGCGAAAAAGAACATCAACACAGCTCTGCTACAGAAGAATATTAGAACAAATCAGATGTTTCGAAAATTGTCTGAAATAATGCGGTGTCGTTTATCCTCAAGGGTGTTGGCGGACTGCGGATTTTTAATGACCTGATGAAGAAGGAGTTTTAGCTTGACAGGATTAGTCGAGAATCGCAATAAAAATTTGCATTTTTTAACCAAAAAGCGCCAATAAATTAAAGTAAAAGCTGTACTTGAAGAAAAATCCTAAAAAAATCGTTTCTGTACAGGACTTGGGTACTGCATAATTGCACCAAATGAATGGATACACCTGCCCAAAGTCCTAGCTTAAACCCAATCAAACATTTTTGGCTTTTTTTGAAATAACAAGACAGAAAATGAAGATGTACTATCGAAAAATGCTGTAATTAATGCCATTCAGGAAGAATGGCATAAAATACGCGAAATTTATGGGCTGATGGACCTGATTCATTCCATGACCCTTCGTCTACAATGTGTGGTTGAGGCTAGTGGCCGTCATATCAAAATTTCAACGATCAGGTCGGCTTCTTTTTCAGTTTCTGTCACATATGAAAAAATTGCAAAGAATTAATTGACAATGTGTGTTTTATAATTTTTTGAACTTTTGTTTTTTTGTGTTGTTTCTATGCCTTAAGTTTTGGACTTTTTTGGTCCTAAATGTTGTAAACATATTTAATTTAATATTAGCATTTAAAAAAAATTTAAAAGTTAAGTTTAGTTGACCAAATACCAGTATGAAAACAAATTTCTGAGCTGTTTTCATTTTGCAAAGAATTAATTGACAAACTGTATATATCTATATACATACATACGTATATCTCTATACGGTATCCCTCTACCAAGTACAGTGTCCACCAAAAATATATAGTAATATATTAAACTCCATACCCATATACCGTATGGGTACACACTAATGTACATATATTTCCATAGGTAACATATTGGATTGAATATTACATCAATATATATATGTACAGTGCAGGCGCGGATCCAGGATTTCGGCAAGGGGGGGTTTTGAAAATTTATTTTTTGGAAGATGTTTTTTAAGGGCAAACGCTGCACATAGGTAGATTTTACGAATTTATGCGGCCAAAATTGAAAATTTTAAAATTGGTGCAAATACAAAATCCAAAATCGCTCTACGTTTATAATAGACCGGGCGATAATAAACCGGTCTTCTCGGCTTTTATAGACAACGGGGGTGTCCCTGCCGCTAGTCGAAACTTATTATTCTCCCACTTTTTCGATTTTTTATTTTTTACGTATTTTAAGTAACCCGTTTTTAGTTTTTGTTTTAAGACAGTTATCAAAGTAAACATCATGGATTCGAGTGCTTCAGGTAAATATCATTATTTATTGAAGAAATCGTCAACCTAGCATAATAAGAGACCCACCATTTTGAAGCTTTTAAGCATATTGGCCTTTCTTGAAAAAATATTGTTAATTTTTTAATTCAAAAGCATTTTAGTTATATTATCGCCTCCGATCGATTACCCGTCAATTTCTCTACGGAAAAATGCAAAGCCAGAAATTATCTACAATGGATTAAAAATTGGCCTATTTGGAAAATTACCTGCTTTCGTATTTTTAGTATTTCCAATTTTTCAAAGTCAAGGAAATACTTATCATAAAAAGGGGCTAAGAATCCTAAAGCTACATTTTTTAGAAGAGTTTTGAGTATGCAGTTTTGCAGCTCATTCAATTTTAATATAACAATATGCAACATTAAACTTTTTGAAAATTTTCATTGGCTTTTCGGAAATTTTAATTCTAAAATTGACGGAATTTTTCACAGCATTGAGAATTTAACTTTTTACACTAAAATTTGTTGGCTACATAACAGTACACTTAGAAATCTCCTCAAAATCTTCTATAAATTATGGCCTTGCTTTGAAATTTTTAATCCACTTTCAGAAATTTCTACGATTTTTCAGATTTTTTCCATAAGCTCAGAAATCCTGCTTAAAACGATTTTTATTGAAAAATTTTATATATTTTTAAACTAAAATAAGAAAGTAAAATTTTCGACAGAACTCTTTGAAATAAATTTAAAAACTTTGGCGTATGATTTTTTTTTTGAGTCACTGTATATATTTTTCAATAAAATCGACTTTTAACTCAAATTATTAAAATTTTGCATTAAACAAGCAATTTGAAATAGATGTAGACAATAAAATATTTTTGGCCGCATAAAACTTGAAAATCTACCTATGTGCGCTGGTGAAAATATGGACTAATACCACCTACTATTATCATTCTATATACTAGTTGCGCCATTTCCCGCACCTTAAAAACACCAAACTCAAAACCCTCCAAATTAACAATATGTATGTCATCACATAAAGTGCAGGAGATTTCAATTGAAGTTCTAAATAACATGTATAACGTATGTATACATATATATTTTTGCATTGGTACGTGCGAATGAGTATCGTATCGTATTGGTGGCAAATTGATCATCAATTTCACTTACCCTTGCATTTAAAGCCAAAATAAATAAGAATATATGTATGTAGTACTTTTTGGTTATATTTATATTTTTAATACATAGAATTTTTACTTTATTGAAGTTCTTGTGTTTATATACTCAAATTTTTAAAAGATAAATTTAAACAAGAATTGCGAAATGCCTCTGAAAAAGGCAATTTCTCCAACGATTCAGAAATTTCTGACCAAATTAATTCTGTACAATCCCGATAAAAATAGGGATAAGAAAGAAAAGAAAATAAATTTGCGATTTGGCAATTTGCGAATAGCATTTGACAAATTTGATTTTATGCGCGTGCGTCCAAAGGTACCTACATTAACTTTTTTCGCATGTATACATATTTTGGATGTTATGTGGTCCAACCATTGCTTTTGGAATCATAGAGTTTTCCTTGATCACTTTGGGAAATTTGGGCGCAGAATCTATAAAGGCATTAATTTGGGATCTATGATAAACCACAAGGGGGGTTTGAACCCCCAAAACCCCCCCGTGGATCCGCCACTGGTACAGTGTCACCAAAATTTAAATTTCTCAACTTTAAATTCAGTATCATCCTAATTTAATTCCAAGGAAATCACTTATTTTTCTGTACGAATATACGTAAATTTCTACATTCCGGTATACCGTATAATATACATACATATCTCCATATTTATATACATACATATATATAATTGCTTATATCTACACATATTTCCACTCATATTAAGCTTATTACCCTTTCTCTTTTCCCTTTTCTTGTTTTTTCCTTTTTCTTTTCTTATCTCTTCTCTTCACTCTACTTTATTTTACTTTTCTCCTCTTGCCTTCACCATCTCTACCTTCTTTATCTACCTACATATATCTTCAGCTATTTGTTACTAGTATTAATTAGTTTTAAGTTATTGTTAAGTAATTGACTATATTATTGTCCAGATTGTTACTGTTGTACAAAAAAACGTTTGTTCTTAATGTACTAATGCTATATGTTTAATAAATATGAAATATGAAATATATAAATCTCTACCCGCCTGGACGGTTATTTTCTCTCATCAAAAAAAATCTCTCATACATACTTACGAATTTCGGTAATTTTCCAATTTTGTTGGTATCCCTAATACAGTGATAGGCGTTTCATAGATCAATTGATCGCGCTCAAATCACACAGACACGTTATGCTCTTTCTTTTGTAAACGATTTAGTCGTCGCTCTAGCCATGGGTAATGGCGCAATTTTTTTGGCGCTGATACAATAACTCCAGCGCCAGTCGTGGCGCCAACTCACGGTACTGGCGCAATAACACCTTTAGCGCAATTGTCATGGAATAATCGATAAATAACATTTTTTCGTTTGTTACTGTTTACCATCCCTGTTTTATTTCTTTTGGCGTAATTCTGCTTACATATCCGAGGGCACAATTAATTTAAATTTTCATAATCATTTGGAAACATATTCCGTATATTTGTGAAAATATGCTGGAAATTAAGGTCACTTAGATCACTATCAAGCATACATAACTGTGACGGTGTCATACGTATACATATACTATGGTGCTGTTATTGGCGTTGTGGTTGCGCCATTTTACACTAGCGCTATATTGGTGCTGGTGTTATCGCACGAAATTGAGTCGGTGTTATATTGCAAAATTGAGTTGGCGCAATTTTGAGTTGGCGCTATATTGAGTTGGCGCATTTTCCAAATCGGAGTTAGCGCAATAACGCCAGGGTTGGTGTTAGCGCAATTGCGCCGCGCAGTGTTACCCATGCCTACGTCGCTCAGCAAGTGGCGTAGCAACATCGTGGGTGAATGTCGCTTGTTTGCGCATATTTATATATGTAAAAGCATAATTACTTATACATATGTACGCATGCTTGTCGTTTTTATAAACGACCGCATTCATTGAGGGCCAGCAAGCGACTAAACGAAAACGAACCAATTGATTTGCGCTATTACGGCGCTCTCACTAATACAGTTGCATTTCAATTTTGCCTATCACTGCCCTAATATATGCACTCATTTGCATATACATACATACGCTCATCAGTTCCAGTTTTGCAAATCATCCCTTTTGTTCTCATTCGTTGATTGCGCCACTGCAGGTGAATCGCGAGCCTGCATAATAACCCAGCACACTTCTCAGTGATCACATCCCAGTACATTTTTCGTGGTCCTCAGTGAGTAACTAATCCCCTACTCAACCCAAACTGATCTCAACACAGATTTAACTCCCAATCGGCTTTTTTCATCAAATTCGATTTTTTTTCGATTATTAAGCATCAATTCTTAAAAATAAGCTCTAAATTTCTCACGATTTTCCCAAAATCATTCAAAATGGCTGTTGAGTCACCACTTATGGTTGAATTTATATTCGACTCCAATAATCTCATAAATTTCTGCACGCTTTTTGAGCAAGATGATCCTGCTGATCACACCGATACCCTACTCGAGGTCAAACTTCAAGATCTCAACTCTCGTTATGAAAAACTGCAAACCACATATCGTAATACATATATGGCTGACGAAAAATTAGTCTCTATCGTCTTTAAGAAGAAGCAAATAGAAAATTCCAGCTATGCACAGAGTCGTTCTATATCTGTAAATCGCATATGCTCGATCAACTAAAAATTCTTCAGGCATCGACCGATCAAGGTAACTCAACCAGACTTTCCGGAAGCGTAGACCACTCAATGCCGTCGGTTAAAGTTTCACCGTGCGATACCCAAATATTTTATGGAAGTTACGAAGAGTGGCCGGCTTTGCGCGATATGTTTACCGCAGTATATCTTAACCATCCCAAGCTCACGCCTGCTCAAAAATTATATCACTTGCGTTTGAAAACAAAAGGCAAAGCTGGAGCCATTATCAAACACTACTATGTGACGAAAATTTCCCTCTCGCATGGGAAGCATTACGATCCCGATTCGAAAATAAGCGTATTCTCATCGATAAACAACTCAAAACGTTGTTTAGTCTCCCGTCTGCGAATTCCGAAAACAGCGAAGCGATTCAAAAAATTCAAATCAGTATAAATGATTGCCTCTCGAGCCTCAAAAGGAGTCTCCGTTTCCGATTGGGACCCCATCTTAGTTTTTCTCTGCTCAACGAAATTGCATGAAGAAACTCTTTCTCTCTGGGACAATCTTTGAAATCCCGAAAAGATCTTCCCACCTGGTCTCAAATGGACCAGTTCTTCACTAGTAGGTACGAAGTAGTAGAGCGTTTGCACGAATACAAATCTACAAAACCCGAACTTCCGTCGGATCAAAAACGCCCGCAAAAATCCAATCATACCTTTCTCAAGAAACCAATTCGGTTAAATGCAAACTTTGCAGTAAGGATCATCCGTTAAGATTCTGCATCGAATTTAAAAATCTCTCAGTTCAAGATCGTTCCAAGTTCGTTGAACAAAACGGCTATTGCTCCAATTGCTTAGCCTACAACCATCGTCTCTCTGACTGCCAAAGCGCATTCCGGTGTTTTCAGTGTAAAAAATCTCATCACACTATGTTACACCCTACTCCCAAAACAACTTCTACTCCCAAACCAATTACCAAACCACCCGTTCGGAATCAACCACCGAAATCCAGGAAGGCAACCACTTCGTTGTATACCCAATCGGCTGAGCCTTCTCGTCAGTCAAAACATCCAATTTTTGACATCACCAAAGGCAAGACGAATCCCGAGGAATCCCCAAAGTCCTCTGTTGACCCTGACACCAACGTTCAGGTCAACTTCTCTACCAACAACGAAAAAACGTTACTTCCGATAACCCAAGTACACATCGAGCATTTGGGTGGACTCTTTACTCTCAGAGCCTTAATCGATCAAGGTTCTCAAAAAACTTTCATTGCTGAAAGAATTTTAAATCGTTTGAAATTACCCACCAATCGAGAAAACTTTTCTATTTAGTGGTATGTATGGGCAGTAAGATTGTTGAAAACGCAACACGCGTTTGATATATAAGTCCCGTTTCCAAACGCCATGACATTCGTCTCAATGCCAAAGCGATTGTTCTCCACAAATTAACTAATTTTCTCCCGACTTTCCAAGTCAAACCACCACATATCTCCGAAATAAGGGATCTCGACCTCGCTGATAGGCATGGGTAACACTGCGCTGCGCGGCGCAATTGCGCTGACACCAACCCTGGTGTTATTGCGCTAACTCCGATTTGGGAAATGCGCCAACTCAATATAGCGCCAACTCAATATAACGCCAACTCAATGTAGCGCCAACTCAATATAGCGCCAACTCAATGTAGCGCCAACTCAATGATGCGCTATTGCAATATAACACTGACTCAATTTCGTGCGCTAACACCAGCTCCAATATAGCGCTAGTGTAAAATGGCGCAACCACAACGCCAATAACAGCATCATAGTATATGTATACGTATGACAACGTCACAATTATGTGTGCTTGATAGTGATCTAAGTGACTCTAATTTCCAGCATATTTTCAGAAATAAAATGGGGATGGTAAACAGTAACAAGCGAAAAAAATGTTACTTATCGATTATTCGATGACAATTGCGCTAAAGGTGTTATTGCGCCAGTACCGTGAGTTGGCGCCACGGTTGGCGCTGGCGTTATTGTCTCAGCGCCAAAAAAATTGCGCCATTACCCATGGCTACTCGCTGACCCATATTTCTTCGCTCCATCACAAATCGACCTAGTAATAGGTAGCGATTTAATACCCCAAATACTCCTCCTTGGAGTAAGACATAATGTGCTCGGTAGTCTCCTTGCACAAAATTCCATTTTCGGATGGTATCTCAGTGGGCCTCTAAAATCAAGTGAATGTGCCTCATTCCATACTTACCAGTCAGAGGACCCAAACGAAAATCTCAATTCTCAACTCAAACGATTCTGGGAGTTAGAAGAAGTCTCCGAACAACAACCACTCTCCGATGCAGACACTTTCTGTGAAAAACTGTATCAGGAGTCCACCTATCGGCAAATTGATGGAAGATACGTAGTCCGTTTGCATTTAAATCGAATTTTCCAAACACTATCTCTCTCGGTCCATCTAGATCTCAGGCTAATGACGCAAGCCATTCGGTTGGAACACTCACTTAACAAAAAAACCGAACTCAAGGAAGAATACAACCGCGTTCTAGAGGAATATCTTTCACTCGATCATATGAAACCAATCTCTCCACGAGAAATTCATGAAAATGGTCAATACTTTTCATATTACCTACCGCACCTGCCTCATCGGGAAACACGCAGAGAGACCGGGTGCACCCTACCGTAGATGCTGCAGAAGCTGCAAAGATGATGAGGAAGAGGAGACAATCGAACACCTCATGTGCCATTGCCCTGCTCTTAACAGCGCCAGACGACGCTTTCTTGGGACACATTTCCTGGAGAGCCTATCTAAAGTCGCGGTTGTCGACATAAAGGACCTGGTGAATTTCATTAGGTTATCAAACTGGTTTAAAAAGGAGGAGTAATCTGTTTTCTTCTTGTGGTATCACAATGGGCCTATGCACTGGCCTAAGTGTGCCACTATGGCAGCCACTCTAACCTAACCTAACCTACCGCACCACTCTGTCATCAAACCGGACAGTAAATCCACCAAAGTTCGCGTCGTTTTTAACGCTTCTAAATCAACAGCGTCAGGGGTATCTCTCAACGATATTCTCCATATCGGCACCACTCTTCAAGCTGACCTCATGCTCGTTATTTTGAATTGGCGCTTATACAAATACGTATTCAATGGTGACATCCAAAAAATGTATCGCCAAATCTTATTACATGAGGATGACCAACAATATCAGCGAATTCTCTTTCGAAGAGCCAACGAAACTCAATTAACCGATTTTGCACTTAAAACCGTAACCTTCGGTGTAAATTGTGCACCATATCTTGCCATTCGTACATTGCATCAATTGGCACACGATTCCCAAACTTCACATCCGTTAGCTCAGAGAATTCTCACAAAAGAAACTTATGTCGATGACATCCTGACAGGAAGTCACGATATCCCAAGTTGCCTCTCGGCACAGTCCCAAATAATTCAATGCCTTCGTTCGGCTGGATTCCCTCTAAAGAAAATTACAGCTAATCATCCAGATCTTCTCAAACATATTCCAACAGAGGATTTACTCGACTCGAATTTTCTTAAACTCGATTCTTCAAGTTCTACAAAGATTTTAGGCATCCAATGGAATGCCATAAGTGAGGCGTTCTCTTATTCCACCGAACCTATCCCACCAACTACACGGGCCACAAAGAGGGAAATCCTTTCCTCGGTTTCGAAACTGTTTGACCCCGCAGGGTGGCTTGCGCCCATTATCATTCAAGCAAAAATACTTTTGCAACACATTTGGTTGGAAAGCACTGAATGGGACGAATGTGTAAAACCACTCTCGCTGCAAAGATGGAACCAATTTATTTCTGATCTTCACAGTATCGAAAAAATTCAAATACCCAGATGGACTGAATCCCCGAATCAATCAGTACAAATACACGGATTTTGTGACGCGTCAGAGAAAGCGTATTGCGCCTCAATATACATACGCATTCAATCTCCCGAAAATGTTTCCTTTCATTTACTCTTTTCCAAGACAAAGGTGGCACCCCTACAAACTATTAGCATTCCCAGGTTAAAATTATGTGGTGCCGTACTCTTGTCATAATGCATCAAAAACGTCTTTCAACAACTTCCGTTAGGGAAAACCGAGATTTTCCTATGGTATGATTCCTCAATAGTGCTAGCGTGGCTTGAAAAACCTCCTTGCTCATGGAAAGTGTACATAGCCAATCGAATTTCTCAAATTCTGCAAAACGTCGGAAATATTCAGTTGCGACACGTTTCAACCAGTCACAATCCCGCTGACTTGGGAACAAGAGGTTGTCGGCCTCAGGACTTGCTGCACCAATCGCTTTGGTGGCATGGACCCGAATGGCTTCGGAAGCCACCAACTCAATGGCCAATCTCACTTCGACAAAACGTACCATCGCTCGAAGAACTCAAAGTGGAAGCTCTACATCTCACCGAAAAAGAGCCTGACATTTTAGATCGTTTCTCTTCTTGGTCGAAAGCCTTGCGCGTGATCTCCTATATGTTCCGTTTCATTCATCGTACCCAACCGAATAACATACAGTCCACTCATGATACCAACTACGAAACGGTAACAATCACCCAACGCGAAATTCAGTTCGTAAAAAATCGTCTCATCAAGCTTGCCCAAGAAAGATACTATCCAAACGAATATTTGAATCTCTCCGATGACAAACCCATTCCCAAAAAGAGCTCGCTTTTAACGCTGAATCCATTTCTGGATTCTGCCCATATTCTCCGAGTGAATGGTCGCTTGGCCAAGGCCTGTCTCCCATACAATGAAAGGCATCCCATCATCATCCCGGAATCCTCAAGATTCTGCTATTTGCTCTTGCAATTTCTGCATAATCTGTTGATGCATGCGGAACATCAACTCATGATACGCACTGTAAGGCATATAATATAATATTTCATCCCGAGACTCAAATCTAAAGTCAAAAATTGTATACGAAGTTGCAAGACGTGTACTATTTATAAACAGAACTCTCGTCTCAGATCATGGCCGCACTTCCTCCCGAAAGATCGAGTTTCTCATTGCCTTTCACGTATACCGGAATCGTCTTTGCCGGTCCTTTCGATGTCAAGTCATTTCATCTTCGACGCGCACCCATGTTCAAGGGTTATGTTTGCGTCTTCATATCTTTTTCAACCAAGGCAATTCATTTGGAGCCTAGCTCCGCTTTATCAACAAAGGCATTCCAAGCCACATTTTCCAGACTTGTAGGCAGACGCGGGCTCCCGCAATGCGTCTTCTCCGACAATGGGAAATATTTCGTAGGTGCTATCCGTGCATATCAACGTGATTTTACCCAATTTCTCAAAGAATCCTCAGAGGAGGTACGCACCGTTATTCCGTACATGGTTTTGACTGGCGGTTCATTCCGCCCAACGCGCCTCATATGGGCGGCCTCTGGGAAGCGGCCGTCAAGAGTTTTAAGCTGCATTTCAAACGCATTGCTGGAAGTCTTCAGTTCACTTTCGAAGATCTGGCGACCATACTAGCGCGTATTGAAGCGGTATTGAACTCTCGACCGCTTTCACCTATGTCCGATAATCCCGATGAGCTGTTAGCTCTAACTCCCGGTCATTTCTTACGCGGAGCACCACTGCTAGCACCACCTGAACCCCAACTCGATCAGATCTCTCTCCGCAATAGGTGGGAAAAACTCAAACTCTTACATCAGCAATTCAGCCGAAGCTGGAAAGACGAGTATCTCAAAGAACTCCACCAAAGGTACCGGTGGAAATACCCTCAAAAAGATCTAACGCCAGGAGATCTCGTCGTTATCAAAAACGAATCCTTGCCCCTGAATGAGTGGCGGACAATCAATCAATGAGTGGCAGACATATGAACGCAAACTGGCATATGTACTCGACCAATAGTTAAACTATGCCCTCTACCGATGCAGAATGATTTACCCAATCCAACATTATGACTAAATCTCGTTCGTTTGCATATTCGTAACCCTAGCCATAAGTTTTCCAAATTATTTACTAATCCGAATCTCTCGCGTCGTTGCAGACCATCGCTATCGTGACGCAACTCCCCCGGCGCGTAGCCCAGGGCCGCGCAAACGCAACGCATCACGCCAACTAATTGAACGCCATCGTGGCGTAACTCCACCGTCGCGAAGCCCAGAGCCGCGCCAACGCGCCAACGCATCGCCTCAGCCACGTGAGCCAGAGCATCGTCATCGTGGCGTAAACCCACCGGTGCGTAACCCAAGACCACGCCAACGCAGTGCATCGCGTCAGCCGCGCGATCTGGAACCACGTCATCGTGATGTAACTCCATCGCGCAATCTTGAGCCCCGTCAACGCGGCGCATCCCAAGCAGCGCGCCCGCCACGCGACCCGCGCATTCATAAATGTCGAGTGTGTCAGCGATATCATGCATTGCGCTTTTGAAAACGTTTTTTGCAAATGTCATTGGATGAGCGGCGAAGCACTGTATTGAGGGAGGGGTATTGCTTCAACTGCCTGGCGCGCACACACTCGCTCGTGATCGACTGTCATTCCCAGGATCGGTGCAAGACCTGCCAGCAGAGGCACCACTCCTTGTTGCACCGCCCATCCCCAGATGATCCACCAGTACCGAACTTGCGCATCCGTCAGGGATTGGATCAGGCCATCCGAGGCCTACAACGCCTAAGGGAGGAGGTTGCACAGGTGCAACGGGGGCGCCATGTTTAGGTGACTTGCGCTCACCTAAATAAGTGTATATGTCTTGCGCACATATACACATAGGGTTGTATGGCTTGCGCCCATACCACCCTCTTCTACTTCCAGCTATTGGCATCTCTGTCATAGTTGGAAGTCCGACCGCTACATTTCCAGTATAGCGGTCATAAATTCTCAGATAAAAAGGCAAATCCCTTTGGCCTAAAACGTAGTTTTTCTTCAACGCAGTTTTCGATCGGTTTATTCGTTCGGACTAATCGCTTATAATAATTTACCCTAAGCTTATGCCTAATGCAACATCAAATAAATCACTTACAATAATTTACCCTAACGCAACATCAAATAAATCGCAACGCCATATATGCGCAGCAGGCTTAAACCAACCAAGGCAGATCTAGGAAGGATTCCTCCATGCCCACATCTGTATCAGGTAAGAGTCGACATATCTTCACATTGCAGTCACACTGCAATTGTTCAATATGTAAAGGTACGAAAAATTTCATCTATACTAGTATAGGTACAGCATTTCTCTGAAAAATTATAAACAAAGTTATTGCGTCGAAAACTTTGGTTTTAATTCAACAGTTTAATAGTCAAATTAAATATGTATGAAGTAGGTACTTAAAGCAAATCTTTTTTTCATTTGGTCGTGATTTAAAGGCTAGACATCTATTTGAAACAACAATGCCGCATTTATTCAGTCAAGTGCAAAATATTTGCCGTAACAACTTTTTTATTGGAATAAATGTTTGGGTACATCCAGGCGACGAGTACTTTTAGAAAGTGAAATATTTAAATTTTTGTATATGTTTTTTTTATTTTAAAGTAACAAAAACAAAAATTTTAATTTTTCACTTTCTGAAAGTACTTTCTTGCGTCGTCTGGCTGTACCCGTTTTCGTTTTAATGAAAAAGTATTTCAAAAAGTAAACAGAATAAAAAAAACCTTTAAGCAATGTATTCGTACGATATATAATTACTTAGCGCGTAGCAAAACAAATTAATAAGTGTCGTAATTTGATTTTTTTTCAAATGGTACTCCTTGCATTTAAAAGTGCAACAATTAAGATTTTTGTCTTGTAATAGAGAGCCTATTGAGCAAATCGAAGTTAAATTTTTAGCCGAAATTACTAGCAAGAAACACATGAAAACGGAAGTAATATATCCTTAGGTAAATAATTCTTGTCTATAACTAGTTAATAAGAAACGAACCTTTTGTTTTTTTTTTAATATTTTGAAAATATTAATTGAAATATTCAATATCTGCAATTTACCAAAAGTGAAATTAAAGTAGTGCTGTTAGCATGACAACTCTTTCCACTACGAATATCACTGTTGTTGTTGCAGTCGGTCGACTAAATTATCTGTAGTGTGAATACGTAGAAGGGCGCCTTGCTGATCAAGCAGTTGGCCGACTGTTTCAGTTGGAATGGAATCGGGCTGCAAATCCAACTGTTTCAGTCGGCCGACTAATTGGTTGTTGTGTGAATGCTTCCATACATCCCGATGCAAATCAAAGCCCGACTAACAGCCTCATTCCCTTTCACGAACGATAGCCTTGACGAACGATAGCCGTGAAGATGATTGCCACTATCACCAACACCGTCGGCGGTACCGAAATGACGTTTCCGGCAAATCGGCATTATGACAACCGACGGCGCGCCGAATCTTTCGAAGTTCGGTTTATCGGCATTATGAACACCGAATGAACGAACATTTTGACAGTTTTTCGTGCCGAAATTTGCCGCAAGTATTTGATTGCGGCGATATTAACAAAATATCAAAAAATTACAATAAAAGTTTAAGTAAATTGTGTAAATGCATGTATGAAGTTGGAATAAGTGTTAATAAGTGTGAATATATGTAAATATATTAATCAACCGGTCGCGAGAAGCCACAAACATGGCGTGGGTCCATTGCATTTTCCAACGAGATTGAATTGCTGTTATATGAAAAGAAAAACTTCAGAGAAAAAATTGTGAAAAAATGATAATAACAGTAATTTAAATACGTGTGTATGTAGGTTTTGGAAATTAAAATATATTTTCACCAAAGAATAATAATGCATTTTCTGAAGTTGATAACTATTGTTTGACTACTATAAAAAAGCAACTAACGAATTATGAATGTGTATTACCAACAATTTACCATTTCAGTAAAAACTTTCGTCTCGATAAAGACGCATTCAAATAAATATTGAAGGTGGTAGAATATCGGCTTCAGTATAATGCGCCTGCCATATTTTTTTTTTCAAACCACTAAGAATGTTTCAATGAATCCTTCAGGAAAAGTTCTGCGAATGATAATTTTACTAGTTATAACACTCCCGACTACCCAAAATTACTGTAAATCTCTCCAGATCTAACTCCAGAAAGGGAGTTCTGTCGGCTGAGGATTACTTTTCAAAGCGCGGCGCAGTGCATAAGGGTGCTATACGCAAAAATACTGTGTTATTAATGAATTATAAGTTTTCGCAAGATTTCGTTTGCATTTTAGTGATCTATAGCCAAAAAAAAGAAACAAAAAATTCCGGTGCCGGGTACATTGTTATTGAAATTTCCCCCTGTTTTTGTATACAATTTGCTTTTATGTAGTTCAAAATAATTCTATGAAAAACAGAAAAAAGGACAAGGTAAAGGTTTCTTTCACGCAAAATTAAGACTATTATTTTTATTTTCCGCCTCTAATTAAATTTACGCTTGTTTACTTAAAGTAAAAGGATTGCTATGATCCCTTAAAAACTTTCTCTCGTTTATCAGATTACTTTGCTTTTCTTCCTCCACTAATATAGCTGCTATCGCAATATAATCCATTATTTTATTATTTAAATAAATAGTTTTTAGTAAAATAAACTAACGATGTATTTGCTTTTATCAAAAAGATAAGAAACGTCAGAAAATCCCGCTCAATTCCGCCAGCCAGATTTAGAAAGGTAGGCGCATACGTGAATTCAGAACTTTAATATTGTAACTGGTATAGTTTAATTTCAAAATAATGTTTCGGCTTGGTTAAAATCTGTATTCGCTTGGGACTCGCCATGATGCAACTAGAAAGGTGGTATCGGCAGACCAGCTGATATGTAATTTTTTTCGCCGCAATGATACATAGTTGTCAAATGGAGCCCTGCAGAGCTGTTTCTGATTGGCTGGGTAAATGCATGTCACACCAATGTTTTTGTTTACATTTATATGTTTATTTACATTTACCGTTGGAGTTTGAATTTTAATTTTGTGTGCATAAGTATATTTTTTGCGTTAAAAAATAAAATTAATACAAAATATTAAAAAAATCGAAAAATGGGCTAATGTGTGCTTTGTAGTAAGCGACTGAAGGGCGGTAATGGACCTTTCTTTCAAGTGCCACGAGATCAGGAGTGTAAAATGCAGTGGGAGTTAGCTTGTGATATGACGCTTGGGGAAAATTATAGGGTGTGTGGAGATCACTTTCTTCCATCTGATATCCTAAGCTTGGGTGTACGAAAAAATTTGCTACCAGGTGCGGTCCCCCATCCTCATGCGTTTGTCAGTGAGGAAAAAGAAAACACGGAAGATTTGGTGTGCGAAAATACAGAGTAAGTGTTTATTTAATTCTTTATGTGGGTCAGCTTCGGTATAATGTTTCCGCCGTATTATTTTTTTAAAGAGCATAAGAGTGCTCTCCGCAGGGTGTGTAACGAAATCCCGAAAAACAAAATCCAGAAACACATAATCCAGAAATACACAATCCAGATTCGACCAAATCCCGACCAATCAAAATCCAGACACGACCAAATCCAGACCAATCAAAATCCAGACACTACACAATCCAGCCAAAAAAATCCCGACAAATATAATAATAGTTTAAAAAAAATCGCGCAATTTTTTTTAAACTATTTTTATATTTGTCGGGATTTTTTCACGTTTAATAAGCATCATGACTGTGTTATTGTTTTTGATTTTATTGTTGTTGTTGGTGTTGGTAAAGATCTGGTTGTTGTTTCTTTCATCTTCTTCATTTTCTTCTTCTTCTCCTTCTTCTTCTTCTTCATCATCACCACCATTCTTCTTCTTCTTTTTCTTATTTTTATTCTTCTTCATCATCATCATCACCGTCATCATCCTCATTCTTCTTCTTCTTCTTTTTATTCTTCTTCTTCTTCTTATTTTTATTCTTCTTCTTCTTCTTCTTCTTCTTCTTCTTCTTCTTCATAATCACCATTCTTCTTCTTCTTCTTATTTTTATTCTTCTTCATCATCCTCATTCATATGATACGATCACAATCACGAGCTGAGTCGATTAAGCCATGTCCGTCTGTCCGTCGGTCCGTCTGTCCGTCTGTTCGTCCGTCCGTCTGTGTGAACGCAAACTAGTCCCTCAGTTTTTGAGATATCTGAATGAAATTCGGAATACAGGTATTTTGTTATATGCAGCTGATCATTTGTCGGAACCGGCCGAATCGGACCACTATAACATATAGAAAACAACCGATTATTCAGATATACATGACATTTTTGGATGTAATTTGTGCATAACTTCCCAATTTAAACAGCTAAGGACGTGAAACTTTGAAGTAGACGTACCCATTTTGGCCCAAATAAGGTTACCGAAAATTGTCAAGATCGGACCACTATAACATATAGTTCCACAACATCCGATTATTCAGATATACACATTTTGGTGTATAACTCTTCCATTTTAACAGCTAACGGCGTGAAATTTTTAAGTATTTGTACCCATATGGGCCCAAACGGGGTTACCGAAAATTGTCAAGATCGGACCATTATAACATATAGCTCCCCTACAACCGATTGTTCAGATATGGACATTTTGGTGTATAACTTCTCCATTTTAACAGCTAACGGCGTGATCGGACCATTATAACATATAGCTCCCCTACAACCTATTGTTCAGATAAACACATTTTGGTGTATAACTCCTCCATTTTAACAGCTAACGGCGTGAAATTTTTAAGTATTTGTACCCATATGGGTCCAAACAGGGTTACCGAAAATTGTCAAGATCGGACCACTATAACATATAGCTCCCCTACAACCGATTGTTCAGATATGGAAATTTTGGTGTATAACTTCTCCATTTTAACAGCTAACGGCGTGAAATTTTGAAGTATTTGTACCCATATGGGTCCAAACGGGGTTACCGAAAATTGTTAAGATCGGGCCACTATAACCTATAGCTCCCCTACAACCGATTGTTCAGATATGGACATTTTGGTGTATAACTCCTCCATTTTAACAGCTAACGGTGTGAAATTTTTAAGTATTTGTACCCATATGGGCCCAAACGGGGTTACCGAAAATTGTCAAGATCGGACCATTATAACATAAAGCTCCCATACAACCGATTGTTCAGATATGGACATTTTGGTGTATAACTCCTCCATATAAATAGCCAAGACACCATTTTTTCTAATAAATCTTTCCATAAATGAACCCACAGAATTAAAATTATAAATTAAACTTAATCCGGCTATGTACATACATAGGTAACTTTTCATTTCCCCACTCATGAAAGGTATGAAGTCTTCGGTACGGCCGAAGACAGCCGCGCTTTTACTTGTTCTTTTTATTTTTATTCTTCTTCATCATCATCATCATCGTCATCATCCTCATTCTTCTTCTTCTTCTTATTTTTATTCTTCTTCTTCCTGCTTCTTCTTATTTTTATTCTTCTTGTTATTTTTATTCTTCTTCATCATCGTCATCATCCTCATTCTTCTTCTTCTTATTATTTTTATTCTACTTTTCCTGCTACTTCTTCTTCCTCATCTTCTTTTTCTTGCTCCTGATATTACTTTTACGCTTCGAATTGAATTTCGCTTTCAAATAGAGCTACAGAGTGATGGCCCTGTCTAGATTTTGGCTTGTCAGGATTATGATCTGTCTGGATTTTGTCTTGTCTGGATTATGATTTGTCGGGATTTTGTCCTGTCTGAATTTTAAACTGTCTGGATTTTGTAGTTTCTGGATTTTTAAAATTGTCTGGATTATGTCCTGTCGGGATTTTAAAAATTCGGGATTACGGTGCGCACCCGCTACAGAGTGATGGTTCTGTCTGGATTTTGGCTTGTCGGGATTATTATCTGTCTGGATTTTGTCTTGTCTGGATTATGATTTGTCGGGATTTTGTCCTGTATGGATTTTAAACTATCTGGATTTATTAGTATCTGGATTTTTAAAATTGTCTGGATTATGTCCTGTCTGGATTTTAAAAATTCGGGATTACGGTGCGTACCCGTTATGATGCTTATTAAACGTAAAAAAATCCCGACAAATATAAAAATAGTTTTAAAAAATCGGATTGTGTAGTGTCTGGATTATGATTAGTCTGGATTTGGTCATGTCTGGATTTTGATTGGTCGGGATTTGGTCGAATCTGGATTGTGTATTTCTGGATTTTGTTTTTGCGGGATTTCGTTACACACCCGCGTATTTATATATGTATATATATATACATATGGGTGTGTAACGAAATCCCGAAAAACAAAATCCAGAAACACATAATCCAGAAATACACAATCCAGATTCGACCAAATCCCGACCAATCAAAATCCAGACACGACCAAATCCAGACCAATCAAAATCCAGACACGAACAAATCCAGACTAATCATAATCCAGACACTACACAATCCAGACAAAAAAATCCCGACAAATATAAAAATAGTTGAAAAAAAATCGCGCGATTTTTTTTTAAACTATTTTTATATTTGTCGGGATTTTTTCACGTTTAATAAGCATCATGACTGTGTTATTGTTTTTGATTTTATTGTTGTTGTTGTGTTGGTAAAGATCTGGTTGTTGTTTCTTTCATCTTCTTCATTTTCTTCTTCTTCTTCTCCTTCTTCTTCTTCTTCTTCATCATCACCACCATTCTTCTTCTTCTTCTTTTTCTTATTTTTATTCTTCTTCATCATCATCATCACCGTCATCATCCTCATTCTTCTTCTTCTTCTTCTTTTTATTCTTCTTCTTCTTATTTTTATTATTATTCTTATTCTTCTTCTTCTTCTTCTTCATAATCATCATTCTTCTTCTTCTTCTTAATTTTATTCTTCTTCATCATCCTCATTCATATGATATGATCACAATCACGAGCTGAGTCGATTAAGCCATGTCCGTCTGTCCGTCGGTCCGTCTGTCCGTCCTTCCGTCTGTGTGAACGCAAACTAGTCCCTCAGTTTTTGAGATATCTGAATGAAATTCGGAATACAGGTATTTTGTTATATGCAGCTGATCATTTGTCGGAACCGGCCGAATCGGACCACTATAACATATAGAAAACAACCGATTATTCAGATATACATGACATTTTTGGATGTAATTTGTGCATAACTTCCCAATTTAAACAGCTAAGGACGTGAAACTTTGAAGAAGACGTACCCATTTTGGCCCAAATAAGGTTACCGAAAATTGTCAAGATCGGACCACTATAACATATAGTTCCACAACATCCGATTATTCAGATATACACATTTTGGTGTATAACTCCTACATTTTAACAGCTAACGGCGTGAAATTTTTAAGTATTTGTACCCATATGGGCCCAAACGGGGTTACCGAAAATTGTCAAGATCGGACCATTATAACATATAGCTCCCCTACAACCGATTGTTCAGATATAGACATTTTGGTGTATAACTTCTCCATTTTAACAGCTAACGGCGTGATCGGACCATTATAACATATAGCTCCCCTACAACCGATTGTTCAGATAAACACATTTTGGTGTATAACTCCTCCATTTTAACAGCTAACGGTGTGAAATTTTTAAGTATTTGTACCCATATGGGCCCAAACAGGTGTACCGAAAATTGTCAATATCGGACCACTATAACATATAGCTCCCCTACATCCGATTGTTCAGATATGGACATTTTGGTGTATAACTTCTCCATTTTAACAGCTAACGGCGTGAAATTTTTAAGTATTTGTACCCATATGGGCCCAAACGGGATTACCGAAAATTGTTAAGATCGGACCGCTATAACATGTAGCTCCCCTACAACCGATTGTTCAGATATGGACATTTTGGTGTATAACTTCTCCATTTTAACAGCTAACGGCGTGAAATTTTTAAGTATTTGTACCCATATGGGCCCAAACGGGGTTACCGAAAATTGTCAAGATCGGACCATTATAACATATGGCTCCCATACAACCGATTGTTCAGATATGGACATTTTGGTGTATAACTCCTCCATATAAATAGCCAAGACACCATTTTTTCTAATAAATCTTTCCATAAATGAACCCACAGAATTAAAATTATAAATTAAACTTAATCCGGCTATGTACATACATAGGTAACTTTTCATTTCCCCATGAAAGGTATGAAGTCTTCGGTACGGCCGAAGACAGCCGCGCTTTTACTTGTTCTTTTTATTTTTATTCTTCTTCATCATCATCATCATCGTCATCATCCTCATTCTTCTTCTTCTTCTTATTTTTATTCTTCTTCTTCCTGCTTCTTCTTATTTTTATTCTTCTTGTTATTTTTATTCTTCTTCATCATCGTCATCATCCTCATTCTTCTTCTTCTTATTATTTTTATTCTACTTTTCCTGCTACTTCTTCTTCCTCATCTTCTTTTTCTTGCTCCTGATATTACTTTTACGCTTCGAATTGAATTTCGTTTTCAAATAGAGCTACAGAGTGATGGCCCTGTCTAGATTTTAGCTTGTCGGGATTATGATCTGTCTGGATTTTGTCTTGTCTGGATTATGATTTGTCGGGATTTTGTCCTGTCTGAATTTTAAACTGTCTGGATTTTGTAGTTTCTGGATTTTTAAAATTGTCTGGATTATGTCCTGTCGGGATTTTAAAAATTCGGGATTACGGTGCGCACCCCTCTCCGCAAAATATTGTATTAATAAACTATGTTTCCGCCAGATTTCGTTTGAATTTTGGTGATCTATATGACCCTCTCCACCAAAAAAAAAAAACGAAAAATTTCTGACCATCGAAATTCTCCCTTTTATATGCCGAAGCCGATAATATAGAACACTCTGAACTTAGTTCCAATCTATAATTAATTAAGTCAGGTATTCTAATTGAAGTAAAATTATTTTAATTTAGCTCAATTCAAACCCGTCCAGTTTTCGCATATGCAATGACTGGTGGTGATATATTTTCTAATGTTGTCATGGAGTCATCCATGGCCAAATCAAATATAAGTAATGTATCCGAGAAACCAGCTGTAGTTTTTAAAACTAGCGAAACTCAAACAGAGTAAGTGCATCGTGGCACACAATAGGTATTTAACTAATGAGTATGTATGTACTTTTAGTACTACAATTCTGAAGTCGAATACGCAGTCCGAAATTACACGGCTAAAGGAAGAGCTTCGAGCTATGAAGACGACAAATCGGGAGTTGGAGAGCCAACTTATGGAGGCCAACGCCATAATAAATAATTTAAAAACAATTTTTACAGAAGGACAAATGCGGAAGATGATTCTCCCTTGTAGGTTACCTTTTTTAAGTGTTAATAAATGTTGTTAAGTAGAAAAAATTATTTATTATAGCGAAAAACGTGAAATGGTCGTGGAAGGACATTTCAAGCTCGATATGCCTTCATGCGACAGGCCCACGAGCGTACAATCATTTATATGAGAAGGGGTTTCCGCTTCCATATTTCTCAACACTACAACGTTGGTATCGCAAAAGCGACGTAAGTGAGGGTATGTTAGGTGCTTCGTTGGAAACCATGAAGCGCATGTCTGAACTCACAGACAAAGACAAAATGTGTGTGTTATCATTTGATGGGATGAAAGTAGCTGAAGCATATGAATACGACCAAGTAGAGGATTATGTACGGAAGCCACCCAAAGATGTGCAAGTGGTAATGGCGCGTGGATTGCTTAAGTCCTGGAAGCAGCCTATATTTTACGAGTTTGATTGCCGCATTAGTAAAGATATTCTCCTGTCAATGATCTCGACATTACACCACATACATTTCACAGTGGTAGCAGTAGTGTGCGACATGGGTACAAAAAATCGCGAGGTGTGGAAAGATTTAAACGTAACAATGGGTAAGACTCATTTTAATGCTTTCAACACACATACATATGTATATATATATACATATATAAATACGCGGGTGTGTAACGAAATCCCGAAAAAACAAAATCCAGAAATACACAATCCAGATTCGACCAAATCCCGACCAATCAAAATCCAGACATGACCAAATCCAGACTAATCATAATCCAGACACTACACAATCCGATTTTTTAAAACTATTTTTATATTTGTCGGGATTTTTTTACGTTTAATAAGCATCATAACGGGTACGCACCGTAATCCCGAATTTTTAAAATCCAGACAGGACATAATCCAGACAATTTTAAAAATCCAGATACTAATAAATCCAGATAGTTTAAAATCCATACAGGACAAAATCCCGACAAATCATAATCCAGACAAGACAAAATCCAGACAGATAATAATCCCGACAAGCCAAAATCCAGACAGAACCATCACTCTGTAGCGGGTGCGCACCGTAATCCCGAATTTTTAAAATCCCGACAGGACATAATCCAGACAATTTTAAAAATCCAGACAGTTTAAAATTCAGACAGGACAAAATCCCGACAAATCATAATCCAGACAAGACAAAATCCAGACAGATCATAATCCTGACAAGCCAAAATCTAGACAGGGCCATCACTCTGTAGCTCTATTTGAAAGCGAAATTCAATTCGAAGCGTAAAAGTAATATCAGGAGCAAGAAAAAGAAGATGAGGAAGAAGAAGTAGCAGGAAAAGTAGAATAAAAATAATAAGAAGAAGAAGAATGAGGATGATGACGATGATGAAGAAGAATAAAAATAACAAGAAGAATAAAAATAAGAAGAAGCAGGAAGAAGAAGAATAAAAATAAGAAGAAGAAGAAGAATGAGGATGATGACGATGATGCTGACGATGAAGAAGAATAAAAATAAAAAGAACAAGTAAAAGCGCGGCTGTCTTCGGCCGTACCGAAGACTTCATACCTTTCATGAGTGGGGAAATGAAAATTTACCTATGTATGTACATAGCCGGATTAAGTTTAATTTATAATTTTAATTCTGTGGGTTCATTTATGGAAAGATTTATTAGAAAAAATGGTGTCTTGGCTATTTATATGGAGGAGTTATATACCAAAATGTCCATATCTGAACAATCGGTTGTATGGGAGCTTTATGTTATAATGGTCCGATCTTGACAATTTTCGGTAACCCCGTTTGGGCCCATATGGGTACAAATACTTAAAAATTTCACACCGTTAGCTGTTAAAATGGAGGAGTTATACACCAAAATGTGTTTATCTGAACAATCGGTTGTAGGGGAGCTATATGTTATAATGGTCCGATCACGCCGTTAGCTGTTAAAATGGAGAAGTTATACACCAAAATATCCATATCTGAACAATCGGTTGTAGGGGAGCTATATGTTATAATGGTCCGATCTTGACAATTTTCGGTAACCCCGTTTGGGCCCATATGGGTACAAATACTTAAAAATTTCACGCCGTTAGCTGTTAAAATGGAGAAGTTATACACCAAAATGTCCATATCTGAACAATCGGTTGTATGGGAGCTATATGTTATAATGGTCCGATCTTGACAATTTTCGGTAACCCCGTTTGGGCCCATATGGGTACAAATACTTAAAAATTTCACGCCATTAGCTGTTAAAATGCAGAAGTTATACACCAAAATGTCCATATCTGAACAATCGGTTGTAGGGGAGCTATATGTTATAGCGGTCCGATCTTAACAATTTTCGGTAATCCCGTTTGGGCCCATATGGGTACAAATACTTAAAAATTTCACGCCGTTAGCTGTTAAAATGGAGAAGTTATACACCAAAATGTCCATATCTGAACAATCGGTTGTAGGGGAGCTATATGTTATAATGGTCCGATCTTGACAATTTTCGGTAACCCCGTTTGGGCCCATATGGGTACAAATACTTAAAAATTTCACGCCGTTAGCTGTTAAAATGGAGGAGTTATACACCAAAATGTGTATATCTGAATAATCGGATGTTGTGGAACTATATGTTATAGTGGTCCGATCTTGACAATTTTCGGTAACCTTATTTGGGCCAAAATGGGTACGTCTTCTTCAAAGTTTCACGTCCTTAGCTGTTTAAATTGGGAAGTTATGCACAAATTACATCCAAAAATATCATGTATATCTGAATAATCGGTTGTTTTCTATATGTTATAGTGGTCCGATTCGGCCGGTTCCGACAAATGATCAGCTGCATATAACAAAATACCTGTATTCCGAATTTCATTCAGATATCTCAAAAACTGAGGGACTAGTTTGCGTTCACACAGACGGAAGGACGGACAGACGGACCGACGGACAGACGGACATGGCTTAATCGACTCAGCTCGTGATTGTGATCATATCATATGAATGAGGATGATGAAGAAGAATAAAAATAAGAAGAAGAAGAAGAATGATGATTATGAAGAAGAAGAAGAAGAAGAAGAAGAAGAAGAAGAAGAAGAAGAATAATAATAAAAATAAGAAGAAGAAGAAGAATAAAAAGAAGAAGAAGAAGAATGAGGATGATGACGGTGATGATGATGATGAAGAAGAATAAAAATAAGAAAAAGAAGAAGAAAAAGAATGGTGGTGATGATGAAGAAGAAGAAGGAGAAGAAGAAGAAGAAGAAGAAAATGAAGAAGATGAAAGAAACAACAACCAGATCTTTACCAACACCAACAACAACAATAAAATCAAAAACAATAACACAGTCATGATGCTTATTAAACGTGAAAAAATCCCGACAAATATAAAAATAGTTTAAAAAAAAATCGCGCGATTTTTTTTAAACTATTTTTATATTTGTCGGGATTTTTGTCGGGATTTTTTTGGCTGGATTGTGTAGTGTCTGGATTATGATTAGTCTGGATTTGGTCGTGTCTGGATTTTGATTGACCGGGTTTTGGTCGTGTCTGGATTTTGATTGGTCGGGATTTGGTCGAATCTGGATTGTGTATTTCTGGATTATGTGTTTCTGGATTTTGTTTTTCGGGATTTCGTTACACACCCCATTCTTCTTCTTCGTTATTGCTGTTGTGTTCTTATTTTTGTTGTTGTTTCCTCTTCATCTTCTTAATTTTCTTCTTCTTCTTCGTCCCTGTCTGGATTATGATTTGTCGGGATTTTGTCCTCTCTAGTTTGTTATCTGTGGATTTTAAACTGTCTGGATTTTGTAGTTTCTGGATTTTAAAAATTCTGGATTATGGTGCGCACCCTATATGTACTTATAAGTAAGTACATATTATAAAATACAAAAAACTTCACTTGATACAGATAACCCGTGGTTCCCGAATCCCGTGGTAGATGATGCAAAAATTTTTGTATTCTCCGATGCGCCACACTTACTAAAACTTATAAGGAATCATTTTTTGGATACCGGCTTTATATATAAAGGCGAATTACTGACTGTGAAAACAATAGACCAGTTGGTGACACATGCATATTCCCAATCAGATGCGTCAATTGTGCATAAAATTACAGAAGACCATTTGTCAGTAAAAGGAATTGGTGGTAATTTGCATAAAACAATTTCTTATGTATGCATATAATCCTCTAAAACTTTCAGGAAAGCAAAAGGTAAAATTGGCAGCCCAACTATTTTCTCATACAACTGCTAATGCAATCAAGCGTTGTTATGTATCGGGCTATGTTTTACGTAACCCAGTGGAGACAGCAGAGATGTTCCAGTTGGTGAATGACTGGTTTGATGTCCTTAATTCGTCAATGAGAACTTTTTCATATCCTGGAAAGGTATCTTAAAAAGGGTTTCAATTAGGGTTTTTATTAATTAAATTATTTAAAGGAACCTTTTGGAAGGGCTCTCGCACATCAGAAGGAAGTGCTGACGAATATGAACAATTTCATGTTGTCACAAATTATTCCCAGAAAAGATATGCAAAAGCGTAGAGCACTGGAGCCTTTTCAAAAAGGGATAGTGCAGACGAACAGAGCGTTGGTTGGTCTTTATGAATATCTGCAATCAACCTCAGATGTGGAATACGTCCTTACAAACCGATTAAACCAAGATGTGTTAGAGCATTTCTTCGGAGCTATCCGCAGCAGAGGCGGTCTTAACGATCACCCAACTCCAAAGGAGTTTAAGTATAGATTGCGGAAATACATCTTGGGTAATAAGGGTAAATAAATTACATGTTATTCACAATCAACTTTCCCAATTAATTACAGCTCGTGATACGGAACTATTAAGGAATACGGGTAATGTCCAGAGAGATACCACCGAGTGGCTTAATCCTTCTTCATCGACATCATTAGTTAATATTTCGCATAGAAGCGCTGAGAGGGACGCAACTGCCGTGGGCAGCTATAACAACAACAACGACGACGACGTAGATATTACATGTGATGTGGAAATGGAGCCAGTTATTGAGGCGCTTGCAACATCGCAACTAGAGGACTGCGGACCTCTTCACGAGGATGCCCTTGAATATATATCAGGGTATATAATAAAGAAGATGGATCTCAGTGAACATGAAAGCAGCGAGTATTCGATGACTTGGGTAGACCAGCTTTCCAAGGGCTCTTTAAAAAAACCATCACCACAATTTTTACAAGGCATTAAAAGATTGGAGTCGTTTTTTTACGAAATGCATGGAAAAATATGAAATATGAAATGCTTGAAAGAAGCGCAGAAGTGGAACTTCCAGATAGCGTAAAGCGTTTTTTTTACAAATGCAGAATCCACTTCCGTATAAAGGACTTGAATAGGCGATTAAAAATACAAAAGGCCAAGCAGAGGATAATGGGTCACAAAAAATTAATTAAAATTAAATTGTAAAAACGATGGAGCAATAATACCCGGACATACAAATATATACACACATTTTAAATGGCCGCAATAATTTAACAAAAAGTCAAAAAATTTAACAATATAATTTTACAATGTCCACAGAAACTGGAAAGAGATCAAAAATATGCATTAAGAACTTAATCGCAACAACGCGAGCTTTTACATTTAAAAAGAACTAATTTAAATAATTTTTTATTGGTAAATATGCACTGCCGTTTAATATAAATAAGTCACACAATTAATCAAATATGCAAGTGTTTTAAAGAGAAAACGCCAAATTGATTCTTCTTTAGCACATCGTCGCCCGGATAAATTAATGTCGTATGTTGCATTTACACTGTGCGCCTTTTATTTTCCGCGCTTACACATGAACACGCCGAATTCCAAATTGGATGACTTGCTACCATCCCCAATAGTAACTTCCAATACGAGCACTATAGCGAAAATTCGGGATTTTCTAATAATGCAACCAAATAAATTTAAATTAATGTGGATCCCAGGACATATTGGCATTAAAGGTAACCATAAAGCCGACGAAGAAGCTAAGTTTGCTACCAGAGCCCCAGTGCTCTTGATAGAAACGCATTCTAAGCCCGATCTAATGAAAGCAATAATCAGATATTATTCAAACGAACGCCAACAACACTGGACCAACTACAACCATTTCTATAAAAGGTCAAATCCAAACGGAATCGCACCTATATATCCATCAGACTGCTCAAGAAAAGATATCCAAAAATACGCGCGGCTAAGAATGGGCCACACACGCCTGACCCATGGTAACCTAATGGACAATACTCCAAGTGCATCATGCCCTTTATGCAACAATGCTTCACTAAATATCACCCACCTCATTGACGAGTGCAATTGCCTAAACAGATACCGTATCGATGAAAATACACTACTTGACTTATTGAAACACGTTACTTCTAATAATATAAAAAGAATTGTAGATATATTATTTGACCTTCACTTATATTATAGCATTTAAGTCAATCTAATCACTATTGTAAGTAATCTAAGGTAAGGCTGAAATCCATCGCTGTTAGTGCCTAGCTTTTAAGATTATTTGTAAAATTTATTTTATAAATAAACTGTTCATAATAATAATTTAATTTCGAAGCATGAAGGAATTAAATAAATATTTACTTTTGTTGTTCCATGAGCAGATTATAAACCGAAATTAAATTTGACTAGACCAAGGCGGCTCTGCTATGGAATGGCCGGAGTGAATTATATGCGGAAAATTGCAAACCGAAATATTTTAATATCTTCAAAGTTTTTTCATCCTTAAATAAAATTTACAATAATTCCGCCACCAAATGCCATTTTAATATAAAATAAATTGTATAACAAAATTAATCGTATTGAATATAAAAATTTCAGTGCCAATTAAATGTCAGTTCAATGGTGGGAAATGACGGTTAAAATTCGCCTTGATTTCGCCTGCATTCATTTTGATAAAGGCGTATTTCCTTTAATTCGCCATTTTCCTGTCTGATTTTGACAACCAGTTACCAAAAAAAAACACTAACAAACACAAGGGAATCGTTGTTGTTGCCGTACTGCTACGTCCATATAATTTGACCATGGGACTCGCCCATTCCTGTTGGCCATAGTGTGAATTTGCTTTGATTTTGAAATTACACTGTACCTTTGTAAATAAAAAAAGTAGTTTCTGAATTCGCCGCTGCGCCTACCTGTCTTGAATTTCGCATCAGTACTTGGAAACACTGATTCGAACACAGTTCACATATTTGGCCACACTGAACTTCGAACCGTCGGGGTTGCTGATGCCATTTTCGATGAGTTCGGCGCCGTGGCTTTCGGCATTTCGGTGACGCCGACGGCGTTGGTGATACACACAGATATCGTCTGATTTTGGTATTATGAAACTTACGTTGCCGATATCGTCTAGCATTACGTAGATCGCCAGCACCACGAAAAAAATGCCAAATTTGCAACGCTGCACATAAGTAGATTTTCAAGTTTTATGCGGCCAAAAATATTTTATTGTCTAAATCTATTCCAAATTGCTTGTTTAATGCAAAATTTTAATAATTTTTGTCAAAAGTCGATTTTATTGAAAAATATATACAGTGACTCAAAAACAAATTCATACGCCAGAGTTTTTAAATTTATTTCAAAGAGTTCTGTCGAAAATTTTACTTTCTTATTTTCGTTTAAAAATGTAGACAATTTTTCAATAAAAATCGTTTTAAGCAGGATTTCTAAGCTTATACGCCAGAGTTTTTAAATTTATTTCAAAGAGTTCTGTCGAAAATTTTACTTTCTTATTTTCGTTTAAAAATGTAGACAATTTTTCAATAAAAATCGTTTTAAGCAGGATTTCTAAGCTTATGGAAAAAATCCGAAAAATCGTAAAAATTTCTAAAAGTGGATTAAACATTTCAAAGCGAGGCCAGAATTTATAGAAGATTTTGAGAAGATTTCTAAGTATACTGTTATGTAGCCAACCAATTTTAGTGTAAAAAGTGCAATTCTCAATGCTGTGAAAAATTCCGTCGATTTTTGAAATTTTTTTCTGTAGGGTGTTTGCCTTATATGTACGTGAGACCGTTCCAATTAAATTTCCGAAAAGCCAATGAAAATTTTCAAAAAGTTGAATGTTGCATATTATTATATTAAAATTGAATGAGCTGCAAAATTGCGTACTCAAAAATCTTCTAGAAAAATGTAGCTTTAGAATTCTTTTTATGATAAGTATTTCCTTGACTTTGAAAAATTGGAAATACTAAAAATACTGCCTAAAAAGTTAACAATAATCGGTGATAAATATCTCGGTTACTTTCGAGCATCACCTACTTTAACATTAAAATCAAATATAAAACACAAAAAAGAAAATTATTGTAGGTACTTTTTGGTTGCTTGTTTTTCCGACAGGGTAGGAATATGATGTATTGTGAAACGATCTTCCGTCATCCCTTGTCAAGTTTGGTTTGGAGACAAACCGGTTTCGGCTAATATGCGCCATCTTCAGTGTCTTTTTTCGTTCTGAGTTATTTTGTGTAAGTTCGATAGTACTTATAGTAACTAACTTCCATCGTTTGGTCACGTACTTCGTGTTCGTGTGTTCGTGCGTTCGGGCGACGTGCATGCGTGCGTGCGTGCGAGTCTGTGCGTTTAGGTATGTAAATCTATTTTTGTATCCTCATTAAACAGGTAAAAGTCCGTTATTGTCCTCTTGTGTGTTGTTTTGTTTATGTCGGTTTTAGGTTTTTTGTCCTCTTTTCGGTATAATAGCTTAAGCGGTTCAAATAATGTATCTGATGCGGTGTTTATTTGTTCATTTATTATTTTACCTACGAATGTCTTCTGTTTGTATATCTCCATATTTTCTAATACGTGAAGTCGTTTTCCCTTATGTTGTATGTGGAGAATTTTAGCTGTTTTTCCTATTTTCATGGGTGTACATTTGTGTTTTCTGCCATGTGGTTGGCGAAATTTGATTCCACTGTCGTTGATGATTTCCTTATCTTCTTATTGTAATCTCTTACGTGTTCTCGATATCTCGTCTTGATTTGGCGTCCTGTTTGTCCTATATAGCTATTTTGGCATTCGCAAGTCAATTTGTATACGCCTTGTTTGTCAAAGGGGTCCTCCTTGTTAATGTTGTTTCGTAGAAGTTTTTCCATGCTGTTCCTCGTTTTAAATGCTGCATTAATTTTATATTTTTGGAAAACTTTAGCCAACTTGAAAGATGTTGCTCCGGTATATGATAAGACTGCCCATTTCTTCTCTACCTTTGTTTTCCGATTTCATACGAAAAACCCTCTATCTAGTAGTAGAAGTGCGGCTTTGTGCGACGTAATTTTTTGACGGAAAAATACTAATTGTACTAGATATCATGTCCGAGAGTTAATTTGACTGAGTCTGACAGAGCAACATAACAAAATCAATTTTGAACACAGAAAAGAGTGAAATTTTTTTAAATATCCCAACTTTAAAAGCTTAAAACTATAAACTTAGGATTATTGGAAATCAAGGATATTATTGAAAAGTGTTAATAATTACTTGTAGATTTAAGATCCATCACGATAACTTAAATGAAATGCTTTTAATAATAAATAGCACTTAAAAATATGTAAAAAAAATTTAAAATATTAACTTTAGATATGCTAAGTTTCGACCATCTGGGAGCAAGTGCAGAGTATGGGAAAAAACCGATGAATTATTGTTCCCCAGTCTATTTTCAATATGTGGGTAAGTTTTTTTCTGTAATTGTAACAACTTCACAAAATTCAATTTTGGCTGCATAAAACTTGAAAATCTACCTACGTGCGCTGTGCTCATATGATTCATCGTTCAAGAAGGTAGGTACAGTGGCGAGTTCATATATTTTGTTACTGCAGTTAATTTATTTTCATTACTTTTCTGCCAAATCTATATAATTAGTGTTAATTAACGTTGTTGTTGTTGTTAATTGGCACGTAACCGTCTATACTAGAGCTCCAGATTTTTTTTGAACATTTTCGAGTAGCCCGAACAAATGTTGTTCAAATGCTCGAACAGTCGTTTGTTTATTTATTACCCGTATGTTTTTACGGGCATTTGAACAATTCGGGCATTTTGAAGTTTGTTTTTTTCTTTTGTTTATTATTTTTTTTTCTTCTTCATATGTAGTTGTTTTTATTTTTGTTTTTTCGATACGCATTTTTTTGTTTGTAAGCTCGAATGTTTGTACGGGCATTTGAACAACAAACGGGCTTCAAACAAAAACGATCAATTCGAAATGTTCGATACCCGGGTATCTAGAGCTCTAGTCTATACCAATTATCGGCATGGCCTGGCTCACTGAGCTGGTGCTGAGAACAAGCTTCTCACACGTATTTAATACGTGATTTTCATGCGAGCGCAATAATTAAAACGGAACAAAGTGCTTAGTATCATTCGGTTCGCCATTCTAGCAGGTCGATGGCGGATAAAGCAATGCGTGTACGTTTCCTACATACGTATATATGTTTATTTGTAGGTATGTAAACACATATGCGTGTTTTCATACGTACGCCCGCACATCATTGGACAAACGTCTGTTGTCAACAACAATCTGACATCAACTGATCGAATGCTAGCGGTTTCCGACATTGCCCGACAACGCTCTCTCACTAATACACATGCAACTAATAATTTCTTTGCATGTATTGGAATGCCGATAACTGGTCTAGACGATTTTGGCCGAATCCAACATAGCGCGCCAGCTATTTCTGTTTCGTGCAGCGTGGCGCCATTTGGGTATACCTAGGGAGCCAGCATCACTGTCCACCTGATCTTCCCAACGCAGTGGAGGTCTCCCCTTTCTTCTGCGTTCAGCGGGTTTCGATAGAAATACTTTCTTGGCCGGAGCACCTTCGTCCATTCTCACGACATGACCTGCCCAGCGGAGCTGCTGGATCTTTATTCGCTAAACAATATCGATGTCTGCGTACAGCTCGTACAGCTCATTGTTAAATCTCCGTCGATACTCGCCCTCGACAACGCACAAAGGTCCATAAATCCTCCGAAGAACTTTCCTCTCGAATACCCCAAGCGCCATCTCATCTGCTTTTGATATAATCCATGCTTCTGCGCCGTACATGAGGACTGGAACGATGAGTGTCCTGTAGAGTGTGATTTTGGTTCGCCGAGAGAGGACTTTACTTTTCAATATCCTACTTAGTCCAAAGTAGCATTTATTGGCAAGAGTGATTATTCTTTGGATTTCAGTGCAGACATTATTTTTGGTGTTAATGCTGGTTCCCAAATAGACGAAGTCCTTAACAGTTTCGAATTTGTAGCTATCAACATTGACGTGGCTGCCAAGATGGCCGTATGTTCTTTGAGTGATGATAGGAGGTACTTCGTCTTGTCCTCGTTTACCGCCAAGCCCACTTTCTTAGCCTCTTTCTCCAGCTTGGAGAAGGCTAGTTAGTTAGTGCCAATGATGTCGATGTCATCGGCGTACGCCAGCAGTTGAACACTCTTGTGGTATAAGATGCTTCCTGCACGGTGAAGTTCTGCAGCTTTTATTATCTTTTCCAGCGTCAAGTTGAAGAAGTCACAAGAAAGGGAGTCACCTTGTCTGAAACCTCGATTGGTCTCGAACGGCTCGGAGAGGTCCTTCCCAATTCTGACGGTGCTGGTGGTGTTAGTCAGCGTCATTTGGCATAGCCGTATAAGTTTAGCAGTGAAACCAAATTCAGACATTGCGGCATATAGGCAATTCCTATTCGTGCTATCAAACGCGGCTTTAAAATCGACAAAAAGATGGTGTGTGTCGATTCCTTTTTCATGAGTTTTTTCCAGCATTTTGGCGTATTCTGAAGATCTGGTCGATGGTGGATTTATCAGGTCTGAAGCCACACTTATAAGGTCCAATCAGCTTGTTGACGGTGGGCTTCAGTCTTTCGCACAATACACTTTCTAAGACCTTATATGCGATATTCAGAAGGTTTATCCCACGATCATTGGCGAGTACTGTGGAGTCTCCTTTTTTATGGATTGGGCAGAGCACACTTAAGTTCCAATCGTCGGGCATGCGTTCGTCCGACCATATTCTGCATAGGAGTTGATGCATGCTCCTTATCAACTCTTCGCCGCCATGTTTGAATAGCTCGGCTGGCAAGCCGTCAGCTCCCGGGGCTTTGTTATTTTCAAGCCGAGACATTGCTATTCGCTATTGGGGATTCGGGTCGAACATCTTCTCCTTCCGCAATTTCACTGTCGCCGTTATCTAGCAGGGAGGAGAAGTGATCCCTCCACAACTTAAGTACACTCTGGATATCAGTTACCAAATCGCCGTTATCATTCCGGCAGAAATTTGTCCCGGTCTTGAAACCTTCAGTCATCCGCCTTACTTTTTGATAAAATTTTCGAACATCATTCCGGCCCGCCAGGATCTCAAGCTCTACACACTCGCGCCTTTCGGCCTCCCTTTTCTTCATTCGAAAAATGCGCCTCTCCTCCCTCTTAACCGTCCGATAGTGCTCCCATACGCTTCGTGTTGCGCCCGCACGCAGTGTAGTTCTTTCTTTCCGAGGCGTCGTGGCATTCCTTATCGTACCAGGTGTTTTTTCTGCGGGCTCGCTGGTATCCAATAGTTTCCTCAGCGGCGGTACGAAGTGAACGAGCGATGCGCTCCCATTCCTCGGTTTGGTGGAGGGTTGCTCTCAGAGAGCAGGAGTGAGAGCCGGGTGGGGTATTCGTTGGCTGTCTGCGTCATGTGCAGTCTTTCGACTTCAAACTTTCCTTGCTTCCCTGTTGGCACATTCTTTGTTGCACAGAGGCGAGTGCGTACCTTGGCCGCCACAAGATAATGGTCCGAGTCGATATTGGGACCACGTATTGTGCGCACGTCTAGGATGCGGCGAAAGCGATCAGCCTCGTCCCATTGGAGGTAGTTACATCGTGGAGACTGAATTTTCCGACTGTGCCGCCAAAGATACCTTCCTTGCCCACCCTGGCATTGAAATCGCCAAGCACGATCTTTTTATTGCGACGGGGGCAGCGGCCGTAGATCTGTTCTAACAGCTCATCGAAGTAGTCTTTGGTCGCATCGTCCTTCTCTTCCGTCGGGGCGTGGACACAGATGAGCGATATGTTGAAATGCTTCGCTTTGATGCGGATGGCGGCTAGGCGCTCGTTCACTGGCGTGAAAGACAGTACTCGGCGGGAGAGTTTCTTTCCCACCACAAAACCAAGACCAAATATGTGCTCCTGTGCATGGCTCCTGTGGTATATGACGCAAGACCCGATTTTCTTTGAGTCATGTCCCGTCCATCGCACTTCCTGAATAGCGGTGATGTCTGCTTTTGCTTTTTCGAGGACATCAACCAGCTGGGCAGCGGCACCTTCCCTATTAAGGGTCCGGACGTTCCAGGTGCATACCCTCAAATCATAGTCTTTTAAACGTTTGCCATGATCGTCATTAAAAAGAGGTGGTCTCATCCGAGGCATTGTTGGATTTTTCATTGGACAGGATTTTTTACATGATGGGTCCCAAGCCCGACGCACAACCTGCACTGCAGGAGTTGTTTACTGTTACACGTTTATATAGCGAGCCGCTTGCTCCAAGACAGACGCTTGCTCGCAGCCGCACCTTCTGGTGTTCAGACGCTGCAATTATTCCCCTCAACAAACCCTTAAACCGTATACGACGGGGTGGGCTTGTCGAGTTGTCGCCTTCTCAAACGGGTGTTCGGTGGCTATCCAGAGGACACTGCGAGGAAGTCGTGAGCTGCTTGCTCCGCATGTAAAAGAATCGCTCTGGCCACCCCCAGATGGATGGCACGAAGCGGTTAGTGGGTAGAAAACACACCTATTGATAGAGTATAATGTCAAAATGGTATTTTGCCTTGGTTAAAATATGAATTCACTTGGCACTCGCCTTGCGTGCATTATTTGACGAAACATCAAAGTCATACAATTTTACATTTATTTTGCAAATAAAACGTTGAAAGTTGCCACAAGATTATGTTTCACTTGAAAAATGCCAACAAACACACAAAATATTCCACGAATAACACGTGAAAAATGTAAAATCAAAACAAAGTACACATGTATAATAATTTGACAACCTATAAAACAGAAAGAAGAAGAGCAATTATCTATCTCTGACCATTCTTCTTGTGCCCATATGTATACTAGCTTTGGTTTTGAAATTATACTCTAGCTTTGTAACTAAAAGAAGAATTTTTTGAATTCGCCACTGTACCTACCTTCTTAGATCTCAGAAGAAATTGCATGCTTGTTGTTTTTTTTACAATCTATAATAACAATAAAAGTGGCCGCTGTGGTGCAGTGGGTAGAGTGCTCGCCTGCTATGCCAGAGGTCTCGGGTTCAAACCACGGTCCGAGCCAAACAAATTTTTCTAATTAGTAAAAATCCAATTATTGGGTTTTTTAAGAGCAGCGGTCACCTCTCGGCAGTGGGCGGCATAAGCTTCTCACAAAAAATGCATTCGCCGTTCGGAGCCGGCATAAAACTGTAGGTCCACCCAATTAGTAGGAAAAACAAAAAGGAGCACACCTCGAATTGGGAGAGAAGCTCGGCCATAAAACTCGTCAGAGTTATAATAGCGCCATTGTATTATTATATTATATTATATTAATAACAATAAAAACACACATTGATAATATAAAATGCACAATATTCAAAATATACTTATAGGCCATTTACATATACGAGATTATCTACTTTTTTCGAGGTTTGCACAAAATTTTCGATTGAAATTCGAGATTTGCCATACAAAAATCCACTACCAAAAATTCTAGATTTAAAATGAATCTCGGATTATGACGATACTTTTCTGCATACAACCCTGGGCCCGAATCGTCACACACATGATCGTATAACTCGTCACGTAAAAACTGGCATTTCGCATTATGACATACGTGATCGTATAACTCGACACGTAAAAATGCAATTTTTGGATTACCACATACGTGAACGTACTATCAGTTTCGTAATTTGGTATTATGAAAATTGTGAATAGGTAAGCTTTCGAGCTCGTTCGTTCGTATTGTTATACGATCACAAATTTTAAAACGGAATCAAACGTAATCGAGGAAAAAATTTAAGTTTATTCAAAAATAAATATAAATATAATATTTTAACTAATATTTGACTTATCTAAGGGCCAACTATAATAAATTGAACCCCAAACAAAAGGAAGTAATGGCGGAGTTTATGTCGGACGACCACGTTTACCGCAGGAGAACGAGGAAAGTGCTAAGCTATTGCATAAACTAAAGGCGCCATACGCGAAATACGCAGAGACACATAATTCATACAGAAGATGCTTTTGCAACAGAAGATTGAAAAGTATGTAGTTTTTCATTTTCGTTTCTCCAAACCGAACTCAATTGTCCATACACTGTGCATTATCTTTAATCGTATATGATGTTTTTATATCGACGGCGGAGAATAAGATCGCCCTATTTCAAAAATTGTTTCAAAAACGCGCTATTCCAAAAATTGTTTCAATAACGTCCTATTTCAGATTTTGCTCTATTTCAGAGAAAATTCCATATATATTTCCCTGAAATAGGGCGTTTTTGAATAATTGTCTAAAATAGGACGTTATTGAAACAAATTATGAAATAGGGCATTTTTGAAGCAAAATCTGAAATAGGACGTTATTCAAACAATTTTTGGAATAGGGCATTTTTGAAACAATTTTTGAAATAGGGCGATCTTATTCTCAGCCGTCGTTATGCTAATTTCAGCGACAAGGAGCGTATGGAGCAATCTTATTCTCAGCCGTCGTTATGCTAATTTCAGCGACAAGGAGCGTATGGAGAAAGTTAAGCGAATTTATCAGGAGGCGGCAATGCAACAAGGTGAACTCAATGTATTGGAACGCCTTCAGGACTTTTGACATTATCCTTTAATACACCCGGATGTTCGTGTCAGGCACCATTTGCCCAGCTCCCAAAACGGTTTGCACGGACAGACGATATGCCAAAACGCGTTGCAAGCCCATGGACAAGCGTAAACTTATTTCTGTGCATTATTGTATATTGCGTTTGTACACAAGCGAAATTGTAAGACATATGTTTTAAATATGTACATATGTATATCAAATTTTAAAACTGCAATATTTAATATGTATGTATGTATTTATGTATATTTGATACAAAATAAAGAAAAAACTTTGATTTTTACAAAGGCAAACAAAAACATAAAATTACGTATAGCCGTCAATATGTCCATTTTACTTAAGCTAGCCAGTGGATGTGTGGAATCGAGCGTGCGACCGAAGGTCTCATCGAAAATATAACAAATACTCGCACCACCGCACAACTTTGTTGCTGCTATACTCCTAGCCGTGCCCTCAATTGTGCAGCAGTAGGCGCTAGCAAATTTAGTTATTATTTGCAATAGCGTTTGGGTTTTATCAGAAACGTCTTCGCCATACGAATGGAGCAACGATTGAAATTGTGATGGCATAACGTTAACGCGCGTATGCAAAAAGTAAAAATGTTTGTATGTACTCTAAATAACTTAAAGTATATTATACGAACATTTGGTTTATACCTTCAAATCTGGCAAGCAATCACGTATGTGATGCTGTGATGCATAAGCAAACGATTTAAGGTTTTCGCCGAATAAGATGTACCATTGCGGGTAACCAATGTTCGATATTTCCGTTGTAGAAAGGCTGCTTCATCCTTCAGCTGGTCATCGATTTGTTTCTTATCAATATCTTACTGCGATCGATTCACCACGCCAATTATGCCCAATTTCACTGGTATCACACGACCACATAATATATCAATAGCATCCGTGTCCGCATCCATGAGATCGAGTTTGGTGACAACCGCCAATGTGCGTCGACCATCACATTCTTTGGCCAAATTGAGTGCCTCGCTTTTTGGCATATCTGTGTTGGCCGCTATTACAACCAATATTATTGAATTGGGATTACCAATGTATTTCAATACCAAGTCTTTAACTTGTGCTTCAATATGGTTTGGTTGATCGCCCACTGGTACTTTGGTGATGCCAGGCAAATCGACAAGTGTTAAATTTACAACACGCGTTGAGAATATTTTTAAATTTATTGGCTCGGGGCAAATGCCCTTGTTGTAAAAATGTGTAAAAAACCAACCAAAATTAGCTTTATACGGCCATAAATCAAAACCGGATAAACCGATTTAAATATTTCTTCTTGGAAATGAAACTTTGAACCTTTTACTAAAGTTCTGCATTCAAAAAATTAATAAATTCTCTTTTTCAATAACAAAAATATTATAAAGAATAATGTTGCGGTTCGAATGAAATTATTCAAAACGTCAGAAAACGAATATATTAAGAACTCATTTATTTTAACATATGTCGGCAAAGTACATTAAATTATTGTCAGAGAGTTTTAATATCTGAAAGAATAATTATTTAATAGATATACATTCTGTATATTCTGTATATCTGCCTTCAAAGATGGCATTCAGGTTGATACAATATACACAGATTTCTCGAAAGCCTTTGATAAAGTCTCTCACAGCATCTTATTAAGAAAGTTAGAATATATCGGCTTTCATTCTTCGTTTTTGTGTTGGTTAAAGTCCTATTTGTCTAATAGATTTTTGTTCGTAGAATTAGGTAATTGTAGGTCCACTCAGTTTGTTGCTACGTCCGGTGTTCCTCAGGGTAGTATTCTTGGTCCTTTACTGTTTGTTTTGTTTATAAATGATATTGGAAATTGCTTTCAAAACTCAAATTTTCTATTATATGCGGATGATCTTAAGTTGTTCCGTAGAGTCAAATGTATGGCTGACGCTATATCACTACAGGATGATCTAAACAGGCTTGTTAATTGGTGTACTCAGAATTCACTTTCTCTCAACATCAGTAAATGTTTTCATATGACCGTATCAAAATCCCTCAATAGTATTAGCGCAAAGTATAGCATCTCAACGTTTGAACTTACCACAGTTAGTGAATTTATAGATCTTGGTGTAGTTTTTGATCGGAATTTCACGTTTGTGAATCATATCTGTTATGTACTTCCGAAAGCTTACCGCAATCTAGCTTTTCTGATAAGGTACGCTAAGGACTTCAAGGATCCATATACTAGAATTACCCTTTATAATTGTTTAGTTCGCTCAAAAATTGAATATGCATCTATAGTCTGGAATCCCATTTATATGAATCACTCTCATAGAATCGAGCGACTACAAAGAAAATTCATCAAATTTGCTCTTAATTCACTACATTTTTCTGATCCGATTCCTTCCTATATTTCACGCTGCAAATTAGTTAACCTTCTTACTTTAGAAAATAGAAGGCAATTACATTTATTTATGTTCATTTATGATGTTATCGTAGGTCGTATAGATTGCCCAGATCTTCTTGAACTAGTCACATTTAATGTTCCTCAAAGAACACTTCGTTCTAATTTAATTTTTTATACTGCGCCTGCTAGGACCAATTATCTAAATTTTGCCCCTATATATCGTGCCCTTGTAGGGTTCAATAATATTTCTAAGAGACTGGATATTGATTTTTCATTATCGAGAAATGTTTTTAAATCTTCAATTTGTAAGGTCTTATTCTAGTCTAGAAGAATTTTTGTTATTGTTAAATTATCATGTAATGTGTTTTTAAATATTTAATTCTGTATAGTCTGTAAGATTTATATCATAGACTGAATAAATAAATAAATATATGTAAATATATGTACTACCACATATTTTAAGAAATTCAGATTTTTTCTTACTTATTCGTCTTTTCTGTTCGGCTCTTCGTGAATAATGACGCCGTGCCAGTCGTGTCAGTTATTACATTTTTTAAAAAAATATAATAGATATACATACTTAAACAGAGTTGTATTTCAAAGTACAGAGTTGCATTTTTAAGTATTAAACTATAAAAAATTTAGTGACTGTCTTTAGCTAAGTTTGCACGTCAGCAACATTCCCGCCCCTGTGAATCGAAGGAGCATCTGTGTTGAGGACATGGATTTAATAGAATTCGATTAAATAGCTGTCGAAACAAAAATAATAAATAAACATACATACATATAAACGTATATACAATATCTACATGTTTTTTATCTCACCTCCCATACTCACCTGCAATAGCCTCACTCTTATGGAATTACCCCTTATATAGGTATGTAAATACTCACCTTATCAACCCATAGGTACACATATACTCACTCGTACTTACCCGCTGGTGCTCCCCTTGGAATGGTCCCGTTGTCTATTATGCTTGAAACGATGACCCGTCAGGCGATGAAAAAAGGGAAAGAGTTAGTTGATCTAAAACCTCTGCACCATCTCGATCACGCCGCGCCGCAGTTTCGAATCCGTCACGCAAATAATAATAATTAATCTAATTTGGGAGAACTAAAGTTCAGTGTTTAAACTAACATAAATAAAGGGATTTAAATAAAATCGAACTTAAAATAGTGTTTTATTAAAAAGAAAAAAAAGAAGGGGAGAAACTAAAGTGCAAACATAACACAACATACATATATAAGTATATATACAGTGCCGCCAAATATAGCCCAGTGGCGCCAGAAAATATACATGGTCCTTACGACCCGTAAAAGAGCCAGTGGCCAAAATTTAAGATAAACAAAAAAAAAAAAATACGATACTAGTCACAAAAAAATTCAAAATTACAAATAAAATATATATGTATCCTTTTGGAAAAAATTTATAATAAAATAAAAAAGTGCTAAATTTGCAGAAGAAGTGAGAGAAGAAAGTGAAGAAAAATACAAAAATACATACATATGTATAAAATAAATACATATACAAAAAGTTGATATTTGAAAAAAAAACGCAATACATATACAAAAAAATTATAAGAAAAAATTCAAAGTGAAAAAGCACACAGCCGGGTATAAAAGTTAATGGAAAATTGAAACACATACGAACATACATACATACATATATTACAAACTGGTAATAAGGGTGTGAGACAAAAAAAAAAAAAAAAAAGTGAAGTACATAGAAATAATATCGCTAGCTTAGAGTGCAAACTATTGTACATACATACGTACATATGGGTGAAGTTTCACAGTGGGACAAAATATTATAAAACAAGTATAAAAAAAATAAAATAAAAAAATTAAGAGATAATTGTACATTAAAAAAAAAAAAAAAAAAAAGAAGCGGAAAATTATATACATCGCTACATATATAAAAAATTGAATTAAACAAAAAAAAAGAACATCTTTTGAAAAAAAAAAAAAAAAACGAAAAAATTCAAAAATATCAACAGGAAACACTGTGGTTAAGTACGAGATGCCAAAGTGAGTACCCCCAATATATATTTACATACATACCGACATTCTCCTAAGGATTTACAAATATATATTCGTACATAATATATATATGTACATATAAGTACAGCGAACCCCAGCCAAAACACAGCAAATTGCATATACATACATATATACCCTCAGAGCATTGCTCTCCATAACGGGCAACCCATTAGCTGTACTTCAGACCCCGGCAAAACTAAAACTGAGATTGTGTTAGTGAGAACAGAGAGATTTATGCAACAGTGGTGTAAGAACTAAGCATATGGGGCAAACGTACAAAATAGCAACGTTTTGAAAATAAAATAAATATTTAAATAATAATGAGAAATGTATTACTTAGGAATTTTTAACTTGAAAAAATGTTTTATAAATTAATTTGGATTCACCAATCTAAAATATTGGAAATTAACTTAAAAAAATGTTTTATAAATTAATTTGGATTCAACAATGTAAAATATTGGAAATTCCAATAATAAAAAAATATCTATAAGGAGTTTTTAGTGTAAAAAATATACATTAAAAATTTATTTGAAGAATATTCATTGAGAAATAGTTGAGAGTTGATATCATTTACGAAATTTTTCCAAAAGTACATAACTAAACTTGTTAAGGTATGCAAGGATGGGGCGTAAGTTATAGTAGAACCTTTAAGAATAAGCAAATTTTATTATATGAATTGAAAAATAAAGCATTGCAATTTTGCAACTTGAAAATTTGGCTGCAGTACAAAATGATTTATTATTCATGGTCATACATACGCAATGGCACACTGTCGCATAACAAACAAAGCAACGCAGCCAGTGCTTGTGTTGCTTCTTCGCTGTCTAAACAACGACTGAATCACAGAGCGTAAGCCTATGTGTGTTATACTCATTAACTCACGTGAGTCGATTTGCCGGGCCTTGCTGTACTTATATGCACACCCATTTCATATACAAATACACATATATTACATACATATCGCCCAAATAATATACCCAGCTGCTGATCAAGGAAAGCCATCCCAATTTTGCACCCATTACCCCCTTTCTCTAAATTAAACATACACGAATCGACAAATATACGTATACATAAATATATTAAATACATTAAGTCTAAATAAGTGTACCCAAAAAAATATATTAAATATATAAACCCCAGTCAAAAGGAAACATATTAAATCCTCCTTACTCAAAAAATAAAATCAACACAAAAGAAAAATCATCGCAAAACCAACATACCCCAACCCGCACTTAATCTCCCAAAACTCAAAAAATTGCAATTATTAACTCCACCCCCAATTGCATACAAATCTACACAAACTTGTACTTAGACGCGCTAAGACAAGAAAATATTCTCTCCCAATATCACTCAAGTGCATTTTGTCGAAACAAGTGTACAGTGGTCATCTCCGCCTGAAAATTTGGTCAAAATACAGTGGGACAAAAGTGACCAAATTTCACCCAAAAATTTTAATACATCAAATTTGATAAAAAGTCACATACAACCCTAATTAAAAAATGACTGACCCCAAGGAAAAAGTTAAAACTCAATTAGATCCCCCAGCTGCAAATACTCGCAGAAAATCCCAATCCGAAGATGATACTCAGGAAAGAAAATTCTCGTTTGAAACCCAAAAATTAGAAAAATTCTGCGAGAAGTGGTGGAGTATAGGTGAGGCTGAGCATACGGAAGCCAGCCTTAAAACCTATTTGGAGACCCTGAATAAGCGAATGGACTCAGTTGAAGCAGCATACGAGGCGGCACATCTCAGCACAAAAGATGTGAAAACCCAAAAGCAGTACGAGGAAACGTACGAGGCCTCAAGCGGAACAGCGATGGACACGAAGCTAAGGATCAACGAGCTTTTAAGCCAAATACAACCCCCTCAAATAAGTGCGACTAATGCCCCAATATCTACTCAAGCCCCCCCAGAACACCAACCCTACCTAAAGGTACCCGCTTGCGATACAGAAACGTTTTATGGTGGATATGACAACTGGCCGTCTTTTCGTGACATGTTCACAGCGGTCTATATAAACCACCCCAAATTATCGCAAGCACAAAAACTGTTTCATCTGAGACAAAAAACTAGAGGAAAAGCTGCCCTCATAATTAAAAAATATGCCCTCAACGACCAAAACTTTGAGCTCGCATGGGGCGCACTCAAATCTCGCTACGAGAATCGAAGAATTCTCGTAGACAATCAATTAAAAACCCTATTTGATATGCAACCCGTATTTTCCGAAAATGGTGACAAAATACAAGATTTACAAACCACCATAAATAATTGCATATCAACCCTCAATGCTAATAATGTCCCAACGGACAATTGGGACCCCATTTTAATATATTTATGCTCTTCAAAACTTCCCAATGAGACGTTAGCACTCTGGGAGCAATCACTCGACTCCCGAAAAGAATTACCGCTTTGGTCGGAGATGGACAAATTCCTCACGACAAGATACGAAGTGGTAGAAAGACTCAGTACCTATAGGCCGAGCAAACCCCGAAACCCAAACTCAAGCTTCTCTCAAAGATCTTCGACACCCCAAAGCTCGAATTTCAGAAGCAAATCTCAAGCATTCCATGCTGACTCAAAGAAAAAGGGCACGTGCAAGCTCTGCAATCTGAATCACTCTCTAATGAATTGTGTGAAATTCAGAGATCTCTCACCCCAAGAGCGTAACGAATTTGTTAAAAACAATAGTTACTGCTCAAATTGCCTTGCATACTCACATAAGGAAAATGATTGTCGTAGCAGTTTCACTTGCGCTTATTGCCAGAGACGACATCATTCCCTACTCCATTCAAATGCAAAACCACAAAATAGCGCAAGAACTCAAAACACATCCCAAAATTCACAAAGGCAACAAAGCCAAGCATATGCCACAACCCAAGTGGCGCCAACCCCAAACAACTACACAGACCAGCCCTCAACCTCTGCAGAGGCCTGTCAACCCCAAATCTCAACCCCAATAAACAGAACAACAACCCACTTCTCTAGTAGCAGCGAAACGACTCTACTACCCACGGCTTTGGTCACCATACACTCAAAAGGCGAATACCACAAAATTCGTGCATTAATTGACCAAGGATCGGAAAAAACCTTTGTATCCTCTCGGATTCAAAAAATATTGCATCTACCAACAAAAGAAACCCACTACGAAATCTCAGGTATGGGCGGTATGGTAGTGCAAAACTCTACTAAGATCTGCGAGATAATTTGTTCGTCAGACTTAAGTACCCAAGTCAGAACTCAAGCAATAATATTACCCAAACTGACACACTTTCTCCCATCATTTAAGGTGTCAGATATTAACCTCCAAGAGATCTCAAGACTCACTCTCGCTGACCCTAACTGTTTCACACCCTCAAAAATCGATATGGTTATAGGCAGCGATCTCACCCCACAAATTATGCTACAAGGTTTACAAGCCAATGTTAGCGGCTGTTTATTAGCCCAAAATACAATATTTGGGTGGATAATCAGCGGACCCATCAAAGAAAAGATTAACACTTTTTCTACTCAAGTGAGAGAAAACCCCAACGACTCTCTCAACACTCTACTTCAGACGTTTTGGCAACAAGAAGAAGTACCCACTACCCCAACTCTCTCTGAGGAAGATAAATTTTGCGAAGACCTTTACCGCAAAACCACTCGCCGCCAAGACGATGGCCGATACGTGGTAAAACTCCCCTTTAAAACGGAATTTCCCAACACTCTCGCCCTAGGACATTCGCGCATTGGAGCCCAGCTGCAGTACTTAAGCGTCGAACGATCGCTGGAAAAACGGCCAGAACTAAAGGATAAATACTCGGAGGTTCTGGCCGAATACATCACTCTGGGACACATGGAAAAAATCCCACCCCGCGAGACAGTCGAAAACGGAAAATATTTCTCGTTCTATCTCCCCCACCATGCTGTTTTGAAACCCGACAGCAAAACGACAAAGGTGCGCGTCGTATTCAACGCCTCAAAAATCTCGTACTCAGGAAATTCCCTGAATGATATTCTCCATACGGGACCCATTCTCCAAAACGATTTAATGCTCGTCCTACTCAATTGGCGACTTTTTAAATACGTTTTTAATGGCGATATCGAAAAAATATATCGCCAAATACTCGTACACGAGGAAGACCAGGATTATCAAAGAATCCTCTTCCGAAAATCTCCAGAACTCCCCATGGAAGATTACAAATTGAAGACAGTGACATTTGGCGTCAACTGTGCCCCATATCTCGCATTACGCACACTCCACCAACTCGCAGAAGATACTCAAAACTCCCACCCTCTCGCTCATGATATATTGCTACACGAAACATATGTAGACGATATTCTCTCGGGCGAACATACAATACAGTCCACTCTCGACTCGCTTCACCAAGTTATCGAAGCATTAAAATCAACCGGTTTTCCTCTCAAAAAGATAACGGCAAACCACCCCGATATACTCAAAAATATCCCAAAATCTGATATGCTCGATGAAGATTTTCTCAAATTCCATGATGTCAGCTCAACGAAAACCCTCGGCATCAAATGGAATGCAATAAACGACACATTCTCATATTCATATGACCCACTTCCCGTCGCTAACTCCAGTACAAACCGACAAATACTCTCGGCGATTGCGAAATTGTTTGACCCGGCAGGATGGCTATCGCCTATAATGATACTAGCCAAAACTCTCCTCCAGCAACTATGGCTAGAAGGAACGGACTGGGATGAACACGTTAAGCCCAGCTCCTTCCACAAATGGACCACTTTTCGCGAAAATCTCCCAGCGATTAGTGAAATTAAAATACCCCGATGGATTGATTTCTCTCCCAATAAATCTTTCCAAATGCACGGATTTTCGGATGCCTCTGAAAAAGCATTCTGCGCCTGCATATACATCAGAGTGCAGAATAGCGAAACCTCATTCTCTTCTCACTTACTCGCTGCAAAAAGCAAAGTGGCTCCACTAAAAACAGTGAGCCTCCCTCGCCTTGAACTGTGCGGAGCAGTGCTGCTCACCAAACTGGTGAAACAAATGCGCTCCCACTTAAATCTGACTTCACACGACTTAATACTCTGGTCAGATTCCTCAATCGTTCTCGCATGGCTAGAAAAGCCACCCCATACATGGAAGACATATGTCGCAAATCGAACAGCTCAAATCCTCGACAATGTCAGTAATGCCACATGGCGCCATGTACCCAGTGGAGATAACCCAGCTGATCTTGGTACACGCGGATGCAAACCACAAGAATTAGCTGAGTGCTCTCTTTGGTGGAAAGGCCCAGAATGGCTTTCCAAACCACCCACATTTTGGCCAAAAACAGAGCCAAAAAACGCAACTCCACCCGAACAAAAACGCATCCAAACGTTTCACATGGTGGAAACTCCAGATATGCTCGAACGCTTCTCCTCATTTGCTCGAGCTCTACGCGTTTTTGCATACATGTATCGGTTCATTAATAAAACGAGAAAACTCATAATCCCCAAAACGCTCACACTTACTCAAAGTGAAATAAATCACGCAAAAAATCGTATCGTACTCCAAACTCAAATGAAATATTACTCAGATACGATCGCAGATATACAATCCCGTATACCTATACACAAAAAGAGTCCTCTATTAACTCTAAACCCCATGCTCGATAAAACAGGCATTATGCGAGTAAATGGTAGACTCGCACACTCGGCTCTTAGCTACAATGAGCGTCACCCAATTATTATCCCAGAAAATTCGAGATTTTGTACACTACTCTTAGAGTTTACTCACTCTACCCTCCCGCATGCAGAAAAACAATTAATGATACGCATGATACAGCAAGAGTACTATATCCCCCGCCTCAAGCAAAAAGTGAAGAAATGCATCTTTCACTGCAAGACCTGCACACTCTATAAGCAGCAGTCCAGATCCCAAATAATGGCTGCGCTGCCCCCCGAAAGGTCTACGTACTCCTTGCCATTTCACACTACAGGAGTGGACTTCGCCGGTCCATTTCAAGTCAAAATCTCGACCCAACGAAAAGCATCTTATGCCAAAGCATACGTCTGCGTATTTGTATGCTTCTCCACTAAAGCAGTCCACCTCGAAGTCTGCTCCGATCTCACTACAGCAGCATTCAAAGCAGCGTTCTTCCGCTTTGTCAGCCGTCGTGGACTACCCCACAAAGTTATGTCAGACAACGGCAAAACGTTTGTTGGTGCCAGCCGAACCTTTCAAAAGGAATTTGCCAAATTTCTCCAGGAAGCTGCATCTGACATAGCCGGCAGATACTCGACCCATGGCATGTCCTGGCAATTCATCCCGCCGTATGCCCCTCACATGGGAGGATTATGGAAAGCTGCAGTCAAAAGTTTAAAACCCATTTCCTAAAAGTTGCCGGAAATCACAAATTCACATTCGAAGAATTCTCTACACTTCTTACTCGAATCGAAGCGGTACTCAACTCCAGACCGCTCTCCCCAATGTCGCAAGATCCTACTGATCTGCTGGCGTTAACACCAGGACATTTTCTGCGTGGCGCCCCACTACTCTCACTTCCAGAACCGAACTCGGAAAATCTCTCTCTGGTCAACAAATGGCAAAAATTACAGGTATTGCACCATCAATTCAGCACTCGATGGAAAAATGAATACCTCAAAGAGCTCCACAAACGAAATACGTGGAAAACCCAGCAGCCAAACCTCAGCGAAGGCGACTTAGTGGTGATAAAAGATGACCTACTCCCCCCAAACGATTGGCGATTCGGCCGCGTCATAAAACTCCACCCTGGCCCAGATGAACAAGTGCGAGTAGTCGACCTTCGTACTCAAAACGGAGTATACACACGACCCATTACGAAACTTTGTTCATTGCCTCCAGTGCAGTAAAAACTCTACCCCAACCATCTCACACCCAGAGAGAAATAGCTTCACACCTATCTTCATATAGTCCTTGATGAACACTCACACTCTCACCCCTTTATGCTGCTGATAACATTTTTCGTCTCTTTCCAGACCACGCTATGGAAGCTACGGCACGTGTCGGCTCTGTTGCCAGCAGCACTCTCTCAGGCTCTGCAACGCCTTTAAGGCAATGACTCCGGTGGAGCGGTATGAGTCTGTACGCGCCCACCACTACTGTATCAACTGTCTGGCAACCTCGCACGTGACCAGTGCCTGCGACTCGCCGGACAGGTGCCACCGATGTGGACTCGCGCATCACACCCTTCTACACCGGCAGCCACGACGGGAACAAACGAGGGAACCGCCCCTCAAGCGACGCACAGCACCCATTCCGCATGTATATTTTCTGGCGCCACTGGGCTATATTTGGCGGCACTGTATATATACTTATATATGTATGTTGTGTTATGTTTGGACTTTAGTTTCTCCCCTTCTTTTTTTTCTTTTTAATAAAACACTATTTTAAGTTCGACTTTATTTAAATCCCTTTATTTATGTTAGTTTAAACACTGAACTTTAGTTCTCCCAAATTTGATTAATTATTATTATTTGCGTGACGGATTCTAAACTGCGGCACGGCGTGATCGAGATGGTGCAGAGGTTTTAGATCAACTAACTCTTTCCCTTTTTTCATCGCCTGACGGGTCATCGTTTCAAGCATAATAGACAACGGGACCATTCCAAGGGGAGCACCAGCGGGTAAGTACGAGTGAGTATATGTGTACCTATGGGTTGATAAGGTGAGTATTTACATACCTATATAAGGGGTAATTCCATAAGAGTGAGGCTATTGCAGGTGAGTATGGGAGGTGAGATAAAAAACATGTAGATATTGTATATACGTTTATATGTATGTATGTTTATTTATTATTTTTGTTTCGACAGCTATTTAATCGAATTCTATTAAATCCATGTCCTCATGTATATTTTCTGGCGCCACTGGGCTATATTTGGCGGCACTGTATATATACTTATATATGTATGTTGTGTTATGTTTGCACTTTAGTTTCTCCCCTTCTTTTTTTCTTTTTAATAAAACACTATTTTAAGTTCGATTTTATTTAAATCCCTTTATTTATGTTAGTTTAAACACTGAACTTTAGTTCTCCCAAATTTGATTAATTATTATTATTTGCGTGACGGATTCGAAACTGCGGCGCGGCGTGATCGAGATGGTGCAGAGGTTTTAGATCAATTAACTTTTATACCCGGCTGTGTGCTTTTTAACTTTGAATTTTTTCTTATAATTTTTTTGTATATGTATTGCGTTTTTTTTTTTTTTCAAATATCAACTTTTTGTATATGTATTTATTTTATACATATGTATGTATTTTTGTATTTTTCTTCACTTTCTTCTCTCACTTCTTCTGCAAATTTAGCACTTTTTTATTTTATTATAAATTTTTTCCAAAAGGATACATATATATTTTATTTGTAATTTTGAATTTTTTTGTGACTAGTATCGTATTTTTTTTTTGTTTATCTTAAATTTTGGCCACTGGCTCTTTTACGGGTCGTAAGGACCATACCCATCTAATACTGCTAGTTTTGAAGCAGGTCTTTTCAGATTGCCACACGATGTTTTGATAAGTGCAGATCGCACTTGACCATCCGAAGCAGAATATACTTCCTGCACGATTCCACGCCTCCATTCTCCTAAATTTCCATCACTATCGCAGACGATGCCGACGTCACCAATCTTTATTGGATCGACTCTCTGGTGCCACTTAGTACGCCGAGTAAGACTTGGCAGATATTCAAGTATCCACCTGCGCCAAAATGTTTGCTTCAAACGTTGCAGAATTCGCCACTGCTTTCTTAAGCAAATAGTATTATCACCATCAGGAGTTTGTATGTAGTTAGGACAACCCAGTAAAAAATGGTTGGGTGTCAGGGGACAAGCGTCGCTGCTTTCCACTGTCAGATGCGTTAGTGGACGCGAATTCATCAGATTCTCGGCTTCGATAAGTAAGCTTTGTAAAGTTTCAATCTGTGGGGCCACCTCTTTGAGAGTGTATGCCAACACACGTTTAACGCTTCTGACCATGCGTTACCATGCGCCACCCGCCGATGGATCCGCAGGTGTATTGAACACCCATTCAATTCCGCGACGCGTACATTCGCCTTCCATGTCTTTCGCCATGTGTAACCACTCGATTTTGCTTACACCAACAAAATTTGTTCCTCTGTTGCTACGTATGCGAACAGGTACGCCTCTACGATTAACGAAGTTACGCAGGCACAAAATTACTGAATCGCTTGACAGATCTTTGGCCACCTCTAGATGTATTGCTCTAACCGTTAAGCAGGTAAATAATGCTACCCACCTCTTTTCGCTACGTCGTCCAATTGACACTAATACTGGACCAAAGTAATCAATTCCTGTATACGTAAATGGTCTTACGTAAGGTTCTATTCTGTCAATGGGTATTTGCCCCATAAGTGGAGGGCTTGGCTTCGCTGACTCATTTTTACAATATTGACATTCTCGTTTAAATGACTTAAGTAGATTTCGTAGGTTAGGGATCCAATATTTAGCTCGTACGGCACAAATAATAGCTTCTGTATTTTGATGATAAAATATTTCGTGGAAGTGTCGAATTATAAGCCGCGACATTACATGATCTTTTGGTAAGATTACAGGGCTTCTTGTACAAACAGCAGGCATATAGCATTGTCTATACATCCACCTACCCGCAATAATCCTTTATCGTCCATTACCGGCGTTAGTTTCCAAAGCTGGCTTCGCTTGGAAACTTGTGATCCATTCCGCAGTTCATCGGCAAATTTTGCCCTCTGAATAAGTCCCACTAGCATTACTTCTGTTTCGTTAATTTCTTTTGCAGTGACTTTTAGTGGAAGTTTGGGAAGTTCAACATTTTTGTTCTTGAAAGCCAAAAATTTTAAAGCGGCATACCGAACCCAAGTCATAATTTTAAGAAACTTGTAAAAATTGGAAAATTTGGAGAAATGGAATACAGTTGCTTCGTTCGCTCTTCTTCATCATTAATGTTGTTAGGAATGTCTGGAAACGCAGGCCAATTATCTTTGCTCTGCTTTAGAAACTCAGGCCCATTTAGCCACATTGAATTTGATGAAGACATATTACAAGATTGCGGTCGCGTTGCGTCGTCAGCTGGATTAAGTGAACCAGGCATCCACCTCCATTGGGCCACATATGAATCAAGGATCTCCGAAATTCTATTACTCACAAACTGTTTGTACTTGCGAGCCTCTGATCGAATCCACTGAATTACAGTCTTAGAATCCGACCAATAATTTACTGATTTGATATTTACTGTGTGACTTTCAACAGTTGCTTTACATAACCGTGTTCCTAAAACTGCGGCCTGAAGTTCTAATCGGGGAATCGACATGGGCTTTAGGGGCTACAGCGAGACTTGGCTACCACAAACGTTACACTAACCTCATCGTATGCGAAAATATGCAACTGCAGCATACGCTAGCTCACTTGCATCTACAAATATATGTAACTCAATTTCAGCGGACGGATCCGTAAAATATGTACCGTAACATCTCGGTATTTGAAACTGCTTTAGCACATCCAACGTCTTGTACCAATCGTACCATTTATCGTACACTTCTATTGGTATTGCCTCCTTCCAATCTGTATTCATTTTCCACAGTATTTGCAATAAAATTTTTGGAACTAGTGTCACATTCGCCAAAAGGCCAAACAGGTCGAATATCGACATTGTTAACGCTAGCAATTCAGCTTTTGTAGGTCTTCGGTTGCCATCCAAAACATCTTTCGGCACTTTAGAAAATGTTAAGTTGAAGTAGAAAACGTCTCGTCTAGCATCCCAGTGCATGCCCAGAACTTTTTCGTACGTTGATTCAGTACTACCCATATTTCTTGTAGTACGCTCATGTGCTGGAGACTCTTGCATGGCTTATAATAATTTCGTAGAGTTTGACATAAATCCCCGATGCTCAAACTCTGCCGCTTTATGAATGTCAACTACTTTATTCGCTACGTTTATAGCATCGTCGATATTAGAAAATCTATCTACATAATCATCAACATAATGTCGATTGCCAATTGCTTCCACTGCTCTTGAATAGTCGTTTTTATGCGATGAAACATTTCCCTTATGTCTCCACAAATCGCCACTCTGCCTTCACGAAATTTGAACAAAATTGACTGAAGCGGCTTAGGCTGATATTCATCGGGACCTTTCATAAGCTTTGAATTTAAAGAAATGTCGCATACTGTAGCCGCTGCATCAAAAACTAGCCTAGGCTTATTTCCCTTGTTTAAGTTGTACACCGCAAAGTGAGGCAAATACCATACACGATCGCCAAACAATTTCTCTTCATTGGTTGTTAATTTTCTAGCATAACCCTTTCTAACGTATTCGTTTATTTTTTCATTATACCATTCCCTATATTTAACATCCACTAACATTCGTTTTTCTACAGATTGTAGTCGTTTCAAAGCTGCTTCATAACTCTCTGGTAAGATTACTTCATCACTCTGCCATAGTAATCCAGTCTCATACCTATCCCCAACAAATTTTGTAGTATTTTTTAAAATACGCTCTGCCCTAACATCATTTGCTGATTTTATCGGTGGTAGCTCCATCTCAAACTTTTCCATGGCAAAATAATCAGCAACTTGCTTTTGTAATTCATCCGCGATAGTATCATCTAGGTTTACATGACAAATGGTTGCCGAATCAGAACCATTTTCATCTGACCCGAAGACAATCCACCCTAACTTTGTCTCGTGAGCCGTAAAACCTTCGTTAACATTAACTACTTGCAAGGGGCGTACTACTGTAGTGTGTGGTACACCAATCAAAATTTTTGGTACTGCATCGGTGTAGCTCTGTATTGGAATTTTACTTAATTCTTTATTTTGTTTTTTAAACGACTCGGCGCATAAAGACTGCGGAGGCAACAACAATTTCTTCACTCTGCGCACTCCTTTCATTAAAAATTTTCCGTTTTCGTTGCAAGCGCTAGATATTTCCATATTTACTCGCTTAGAAACTTCGCTAGTTGTTTGGTTGTCGAACCATTTTAAGCGCAATAATTCTTTTCCTCCTAGAAGACCAATTACACAGGTCGACAAAATTTCAACAAATTTTTGTTACAGAAATAAAATTCTACTTTTCTAAAGGATTTCGGTGCGCTGAATCCGAATCTGCACTCAGATTTTCGCTAATACGTACAGTTTTTGAGATATTCATGTTTAAAGAGGCCAAAAACGCGATTTTTGGCTATATTCACTCCTCAATATCTTTTAAATTACTTACTTATTTTAAAAATTGAATAAAGCTATTGAAAGCTCGGCCATTCCTCTTGAAGACAACGTTTTAATTTTTCGGATATCTAATTTAGGTATGTAGTAATATATGTTTTTGCACAATAAGGTATTTGTCGTCGAAAACAACGGCAGTATTTGTAGCATCTTATAGGCGCAATCAAATTTTGTAGTTGCTCAGCAGAACAATTTTTTTTACGAAGCCACTTACATACGTCCATAATATAATAAACTGCCCAAAAACTTGCTTCAAAATTTTTAATTATTTTTGTATGGCTAAAATATTGCAAAACTAATGAACCTTAATATGCAATATTGCAAGTTACAAGAAAGATATCTGAAATATTAAAACGGTTTCTCCAAGAGAAATGTCCGCGCTTTCAATAGCTTTCAATTTTTAAAATAAGTAAGTAATTTAAAAGATATTGAGGAGTGAATATAGCCAAAAATCGTGTTTTTGGCCTCTTTAAACATGAATATCTCAAAAACTGTACGTATTAGCGAAAATCTGAGTTCAGATTCGGATTCAGCGCACCGAAATCCTTTAGAAAAGTAGAATTTTATTTCTGTAACAAAAACTTGTCGACCAGTGTTATGTTTGCAATTTTCTCTTCCAGTAACGTAACCTTCGCTCCCTCATCAATAAATGCCATAACATCTATACTTCCTTTTGGGCCGTGCAATTTTACTGGCAGAAATTTTAATAAAGTTTTGCCATTTCTTTTCTTATCTTCATTTACTGAAAGATTCTTAGAATTTTGGGTTGATTGACAAGTGCCAACAGTGGCAACAGCTGTTTCAGCTGGTTCTGTGTTGTCACTTTTAGACATTTGAATATTTTGATTGTGCAATAATTTGTTGTGGTATTTTTGGCATGACGAAATTCCGCATACCCGACGTCTTGTACAATTATATACATTGTGACCTGCCGAGAGGCAACAAAAACAGAGCTTGTTGGTTTTTACGACATCCCATCGCTTTTCTGAATCAATATCTTTAAATTTTGTACACTGGTACCACCTATGATTTTCTTTGCAAACGATACATTTTACCTTTTCTTCAGAAATGGCCAACACTGTTTTCGAAGATCTATTATATTTTCGCGTCAGCTGTTCGCAATTAGCAGCTGATTGATTTACCTCAGTGACCATAACAATATACATAGAAATTTGTTGCAACCACTCACTGAATTCACGAATTGTTGGATAAGTTTTATTGGCTGCAAGTTCATAAGTCGTGCCATTGTTCATAGTTTCTAAACCACTTCATATTTTTAAATGAAATTTACAGGAGGTATAGTGGGAGTGTCTATCAACAAATATATGTACAATTTTTTATGAAAATATTTATAGTTTTTGCTGCATTTGTTAATAAAAATCCCTTCCTCTGTATTTCTTTCACTGAAAACACTGAAATTTCACTTTGTTATAATGTTTGACATTTTAGCTGGTATTTGCAAGTCCATTTATACACATTTTTCACAATTTTATTGCAAAAATACGGAAATCAATTATTTGTTACGGAGAACTTTTTACTAGCAGCTTTAACTTAACATACACTCAACCACTGAATACACCCAACTGTCAGCTGATTAATGCGAAGAAAGAGTTGCCGGATACTAAGAAATTTAATACGCTGAAGGGTTTACTACGCATAAGGACATGACCACGGTTATGACACACGAACGGACTTGGATGGCGTAGCCCAGGGTTATTTTTTATAAGCGCGGCCGAAGGCCGCCAACGCAAAAGGGTGTTCTACTCAAAATTACTGTGGATCCATCTTAGATTCTACTCCAGAAAGAGAATTCTACCGGCTGAGGGTTATTTTTTTGAAGCGCGGCCGAAGGCCGCCAACGCATAAGGGTATTATACGCATAACTTTTATAAAACATCTCTTTGTCCATTTTAGACATTTTCTGATTGCTGTTTTTTTTTGGATTTTTTGTTGTTATAGATATATATAGATAACGGCAAACCACCCCGATATACTCAAAAATATCCCAAAATCTGATATGCTCGATGAAGATTTTCTCAAATTCCATGATGTCAGCTCAACGAAAACCCTCGGCATCAAATGGAATGCAATAAACGACACATTCTCATATTCATATGACCCACTTCCCGTCGCTAACTCCAGTACAAACCGACAAATACTCTCGGCGATTGCGAAATTGTTTGACCCGGCAGGATGGCTATCGCCTATAATGATACTAGCCAAAACTCTCCTCCAGCAACTATGGCTAGAAGGAACGGACTGGGATGAACACGTTAAGCCCAGCTCCTTCCACAAATGGACCACTTTTCGCGAAAATCTCCCAGCGATTAGTGAAATTAAAATACCCCGATGGATTGATTTCTCTCCCAATAAATCTTTCCAAATGCACGGATTTTCGGATGCCTCTGAAAAAGCATTCTGCGCCTGCATATACATCAGAGTGCAGAATAGCGAAACCTCATTCTCTTCTCACTTACTCGCTGCAAAAAGCAAAGTGGCTCCACTAAAAACAGTGAGCCTCCCTCGCCTTGAACTGTGCGGAGCAGTGCTGCTCACCAAACTGGTGAAACAAATGCGCTCCCACTTAAATCTGACTTCACACGACTTAATACTCTGGTCAGATTCCTCAATCGTTCTCGCATGGCTAGAAAAGCCACCCCATACATGGAAGACATATGTCGCAAATCGAACAGCTCAAATCCTCGACAATGTCAGTAATGCCACATGGCGCCATGTACCCAGTGGAGATAACCCAGCTGATCTTGGTACACGCGGATGCAAACCACAAGAATTAGCTGAGTGCTCTCTTTGGTGGAAAGGCCCAGAATGGCTTTCCAAACCACCCACATTTTGGCCAAAAACAGAGCCAAAAAACGCAACTCCACCCGAACAAAAACGCATCCAAACGTTTCACATGGTGGAAACTCCAGATATGCTCGAACGCTTCTCCTCATTTGCTCGAGCTCTACGCGTTTTTGCATACATGTATCGGTTCATTAATAAAACGAGAAAACTCATAATCCCCAAAACGCTCACACTTACTCAAAGTGAAATAAATCACGCAAAAAATCGTATCGTACTCCAAACTCAAATGAAATATTACTCAGATACGATCGCAGATATACAATCCCGTATACCTATACACAAAAAGAGTCCTCTATTAACTCTAAACCCCATGCTCGATAAAACAGGCATTATGCGAGTAAATGGTAGACTCGCACACTCGGCTCTTAGCTACAATGAGCGTCACCCAATTATTATCCCAGAAAATTCGAGATTTTGTACACTACTCTTAGAGTTTACTCACTCTACCCTCCCGCATGCAGAAAAACAATTAATGATACGCATGATACAGCAAGAGTACTATATCCCCCGCCTCAAGCAAAAAGTGAAGAAATGCATCTTTCACTGCAAGACCTGCACACTCTATAAGCAGCAGTCCAGATCCCAAATAATGGCTGCGCTGCCCCCCGAAAGGTCTACGTACTCCTTGCCATTTCACACTACAGGAGTGGACTTCGCCGGTCCATTTCAAGTCAAAATCTCGACCCAACGAAAAGCATCTTATGCCAAAGCATACGTCTGCGTATTTGTATGCTTCTCCACTAAAGCAGTCCACCTCGAAGTCTGCTCCGATCTCACTACAGCAGCATTCAAAGCAGCGTTCTTCCGCTTTGTCAGCCGTCGTGGACTACCCCACAAAGTTATGTCAGACAACGGCAAAACGTTTGTTGGTGCCAGCCGAACCTTTCAAAAGGAATTTGCCAAATTTCTCCAGGAAGCTGCATCTGACATAGCCGGCAGATACTCGACCCATGGCATGTCCTGGCAATTCATCCCGCCGTATGCCCCTCACATGGGAGGATTATGGAAAGCTGCAGTCAAAAGTTTAAAACCCATTTCCTAAAAGTTGCCGGAAATCACAAATTCACATTCGAAGAATTCTCTACACTTCTTACTCGAATCGAAGCGGTACTCAACTCCAGACCGCTCTCCCCAATGTCGCAAGATCCTACTGATCTGCTGGCGTTAACACCAGGACATTTTCTGCGTGGCGCCCCACTACTCTCACTTCCAGAACCGAACTCGGAAAATCTCTCTCTGGTCAACAAATGGCAAAAATTACAGGTATTGCACCATCAATTCAGCACTCGATGGAAAAATGAATACCTCAAAGAGCTCCACAAACGAAATACGTGGAAAACCCAGCAGCCAAACCTCAGCGAAGGCGACTTAGTGGTGATAAAAGATGACCTACTCCCCCCAAACGATTGGCGATTCGGCCGCGTCATAAAACTCCACCCTGGCCCAGATGAACAAGTGCGAGTAGTCGACCTTCGTACTCAAAACGGAGTATACACACGACCCATTACGAAACTTTGTTCATTGCCTCCAGTGCAGTAAAAACTCTACCCCAACCATCTCACACCCAGAGAGAAATAGCTTCACACCTATCTTCATATAGTCCTTGATGAACACTCACACTCTCACCCCTTTATGCTGCTGATAACATTTTTCGTCTCTTTCCAGACCACGCTATGGAAGCTACGGCACGTGTCGGCTCTGTTGCCAGCAGCACTCTCTCAGGCTCTGCAACGCCTTTAAGGCAATGACTCCGGTGGAGCGGTATGAGTCTGTACGCGCCCACCACTACTGTATCAACTGTCTGGCAACCTCGCACGTGACCAGTGCCTGCGACTCGCCGGACAGGTGCCACCGATGTGGACTCGCGCATCACACCCTTCTACACCGGCAGCCACGACGGGAACAAACGAGGGAACCGCCCCTCAAGCGACGCACAGCACCCATTCCGCATGTATATTTTCTGGCGCCACTGGGCTATATTTGGCGGCACTGTATATATACTTATATATGTATGTTGTGTTATGTTTGCACTTTAGTTTCTCCCCTTCTTTTTTTTCTTTTTAATAAAACACTATTTTAAGTTCGATTTTATTTAAATCCCTTTATTTATGTTAGTTTAAACACTGAACTTTAGTTCTCCCAAATTTGATTAATTATTATTATTTGCGTGACGGATTCTAAACTGCGGCACGGCGTGATCGAGATGGTGCAGAGGTTTTAGATCAACTAACTCTTTCCCTTTTTTCATCGCCTGACGGGTCATCGTTTCAAGCATAATAGACAACGGGACCATTCCAAGGGGAGCACCAGCGGGTAAGTACGAGTGAGTATATGTGTACCTATGGGTTGATAAGGTGAGTATTTACATACCTATATAAGGGGTAATTCCATAAGAGTGAGGCTATTGCAGGTGAGTATGGGAGGTGAGATAAAAAACATGTAGATATTGTATATACGTTTATATGTATGTATGTTTATTTATTATTTTTGTTTCGACAGCTATTTAATCGAATTCTATTAAATCCATGTCCTCATGTATATTTTCTGGCGCCACTGGGCTATATTTGGCGGCACTGTATATATACTTATATATGTATGTTGTGTTATGTTTGCACTTTAGTTTCTCCCCTTCTTTTTTTCTTTTTAATAAAACACTATTTTAAGTTCGATTTTATTTAAATCCCTTTATTTATGTTAGTTTAAACACTGAACTTTAGTTCTCCCAAATTTGATTAATTATTATTATTTGCGTGACGGATTCGAAACTGCGGCGCGGCGTGATCGAGATGGTGCAGAGGTTTTAGATCAATTAACTTTTATACCCGGCTGTGTGCTTTTTCACTTTGAATTTTTTCTTATAATTTTTTTGTATATGTATTGCGTTTTTTTTTTTTTCAAATATCAACTTTTTGTATATGTATTTATTTTATACATATGTATGTATTTTTGTATTTTTCTTCTCTTTCTTCTCTCACTTCTTCTGCAAATTTAGCACTTTTTTATTTTATTATAAATTTTTTCCAAAAGGATACATATATATTTTATTTGTAATTTTGAATTTTTTTGTGACTAGTATCGTATTTTTTTTTTTTGTTTATCTTAAATTTTGGCCACTGGCTCTTTTACGGGTCGTAAGGACCATACCCATCTAATACTGCTAGTTTTGAAGCAGGTCTTTTCAGATTGCCACACGATGTTTTGATAAGTGCAGATCGCACTTGACCATCCGAAGCAGAATATACTTCCTGCACGATTCCACGCCTCCATTCTCCTAAATTTCCATCACTATCGCAGACGATGCCGACGTCACCAATCTTTATTGGATCGACTCTCTGGTGCCACTTAGTACGCCGAGTAAGACTTGGCAGATATTCAAGTATCCACCTGCGCCAAAATGTTTGCTTCAAACGTTGCAGAATTCGCCACTGCTTTCTTAAGCAAATAGTATTATCACCATCAGGAGTTTGTATGTAGTTAGGACAACCCAGTAAAAAATGGTTGGGTGTCAGGGGACAACGTCGCTGCTTTCCACTGTCAGATGCGTTAGTGGACGCGAATTCATCAGATTCTCGGCTTCGATAAGTAAGCTTTGTAAAGTTTCAATCTGTGGGGCCACCTCTTTGAGAGTGTATGCCAACACACGTTTAACGCTTCTGACCATGCGTTACCATGCGCCACCCGCCGATGGATCCGCAGGTGTATTGAACACCCATTCAATTCCGCGACGCGTACATTCGCCTTCCATGTCTTTCGCCATGTGTAACCACTCGATTTTGCTTACACCAACAAAATTTGTTCCTCTGTTGCTACGTATGCGAACAGGTACGCCTCTACGATTAACGAAGTTACGCAGGCACAAAATTACTGAATCGCTTGACAGATCTTTGGCCACCTCTAGATGTATTGCTCTAACCGTTAAGCAGGTAAATAATGCTACCCACCTCTTTTCGCTACGTCGTCCAATTGACACTAATACTGGACCAAAGTAATCAATTCCTGTATACGTAAATGGTCTTACGTAAGGTTCTATTCTGTCAATGGGTATTTGCCCCATAAGTGGAGGGCTTGGCTTCGCTGACTCATTTTTACAATATTGACATTCTCGTTTAAATGACTTAATTAGATTTCGTAGGTTAGGGATCCAATATTTAGCTCGTACGGCACAAATAATAGCTTCTGTATTTTGATGATAAAATATTTCGTGGAAGTGTCGAATTATAAGCCGCGACATTACATGATCTTTTGGTAAGATTACAGGGCTTCTTGTACAAACAGCAGGCATATAGCATTGTCTATACATCCACCTACCCGCAATAATCCTTTATCGTCCATTACCGGCGTTAGTTTCCAAAGCTGGCTTCGCTTGGAAACTTGTGATCCATTCCGCAGTTCATCGGCAAATTTTGCCCTCTGAATAAGTCCCACTAGCATTACTTCTGTTTCGTTAATTTCTTTTGCAGTGACTTTTAGTGGAAGTTTGGGAAGTTCAACATTTTTGTTCTTGAAAGCCAAAAATTTTAAAGCGGCATACCGAACCCAAGTCATAATTTTAAGAAACTTGTAAAAATTGGAAAATTTGGAGAAATGGAATACAGTTGCTTCGTTCGCTCTTCTTCATCATTAATGTTGTTAGGAATGTCTGGAAACGCAGGCCAATTATCTTTGCTCTGCTTTAGAAACTCAGGCCCATTTAGCCACATTGAATTTGATGAAGACATATTACAAGATTGCGGTCGCGTTGCGTCGTCAGCTGGATTAAGTGAACCAGGTATCCACCTCCATTGGGCCACATATGAATCAAGGATCTCCGAAATTCTATTACTCACAAACTGTTTGTACTTGCGAGCCTCTGATCGAATCCACTGAATTACAGTCTTAGAAACCGACCAATAATTTACTGATTTGATATTTACTGTGTGACTTTCAACAGTTGCTTTACATAACCGTGTTCCTAAAACTGCGGCCTGAAGTTCTAATCGGGGAATCGACATGGGCTTTAGGGGCTACAGCGAGACTTGGCTACCACAAACGTTACACTAACCTCATCGTATGCGAAAATATGCAACTGCAGCATACGCTAGCTCACTTGCATCTACAAATATATGTAACTCAATTTCAGCGGACGGATCCGTAAAATATGTACCGTAACATCTCGGTATTTGAAACTGCTTTAGCACATCCAACGTCTTGTACCAATCGTACCATTTATCGTACACTTCTATTGGTATTGCCTCCTTCCAATCTGTATTCATTTTCCACAGTATTTGCAATAAAATTTTTGGAACTAGTGTCACATTCGCCAAAAGGCCAAACAGGTCGAATATCGACATTGTTAACGCTAGCAATTCAGCTTTTGTAGGTCTTCGGTTGCCATCCAAAACATCTTTCGGCACTTTAGAAAATGTTAAGTTGAAGTAGAAAACGTCTCGTCTAGCATCCCAGTGCATGCCCAGAACTTTTTCGTACGTTGATTCAGTACTACCCATATTTCTTGTAGTACGCTCATGTGCTGGAGACTCTTGCATGGCTTATAATAATTTCGTAGAGTTTGACATAAATCCCCGATGCTCAAACTCTGCCGCTTTATGAATGTCAACTACTTTATTCGCTACGTTTATAGCATCGTCGATATTAGAAAAACTATCTACATAATCATCAACATAATGTCGATTGCCAATTGCTTCCACTGCTCTTGAATAGTCGTTTTTATGCGATGAAACATTTCCCTTATGTCTCCACAAATCGCCACTCTGCCTTCACGAAATTTGAACAAAATTGACTGAAGCGGCTTAGGCTGATATTCATCGGGACCTTTCATAAGCTTTGAATTTAAAGAAATGTCGCATACTGTAGCCGCTGCATCAAAAACTAGCCTAGGCTTATTTCCCTTGTTTAAGTTGTACACCGCAAAGTGAGGCAAATACCATACACGATCGCCAAACAATTTCTCTTCATTGGTTGTTAATTTTCTAGCATAACCCTTTCTAACGTATTCGTTTATTTTTTCATTATACCATTCCCTATATTTAACATCCACTAACATTCGTTTTTCTACAGATTGTAGTCGTTTCAAAGCTGCTTCATAACTCTCTGGTAAGATTACTTCATCACTCTGCCATAGTAATCCAGTCTCATACCTATCCCCAACAAATTTTGTAGTATTTTTTAAAATACGCTCTGCCCTAACATCATTTGCTGATTTTATCGGTGGTAGCTCCATCTCAAACTTTTCCATGGCAAAATAATCAGCAACTTGCTTTTGTAATTCATCCGCGATAGTATCATCTAGGTTTACATGACAAATGGTTGCCGAATCAGAACCATTTTCATCTGACCCGAAGACAATCCACCCTAACTTTGTCTCGTGAGCCGTAAAACCTTCGTTAACATTAACTACTTGCAAGGGGCGTACTACTGTAGTGTGTGGTACACCAATCAAAATTTTTGGTACTGCATCGGTGTAGCTCTGTATTGGAATTTTACTTAATTCTTTATTTTGTTTTTTAAACGACTCGGCGCATAAAGACTGCGGAGGCAACAACAATTTCTTCACTCTGCGCACTCCTTTCATTAAAAATTTTCCGTTTTCGTTGCAAGCGCTAGATATTTCCATATTTACTCGCTTAGAAACTTCGCTAGTTGTTTGGTTGTCGAACCATTTTAAGCGCAATAATTCTTTTCCTCCTAGAAGACCAATTACACAGGTCGACAAAATTTCAACAAATTTTTGTTACAGAAATAAAATTCTACTTTTCTAAAGGATTTCGGTGCGCTGAATCCGAATCTGCACACAGATTTTCGCTAATACGTACAGTTTTTGAGATATTCATGTTTAAAGAGGCCAAAAACGCGATTTTTGGCTATATTCACTCCTCAATATCTTTTAAATTACTTACTTATTTTAAAAATTGAATAAAGCTATTGAAAGCTCGGCCATTCCTCTTGAAGACAACGTTTTAATTTTTCGGATATCTAATTTAGGTATGTAGTAATATATGTTTTTGCACAATAAGGTATTTGTCGTCGAAAACAACGGCAGTATTTGTAGCATCTTATAGGCGCAATCAAATTTTGTAGTTGCTCAGCAGAACAATTTTTTTTACGAAGCCACTTACATACGTCCATAATATAATAAACTGCCCAAAAACTTGCTTCAAAATTTTTAATTATTTTTGTATGGCTAAAATATTGCAAAACTAATGAACCTTAATATGCAATATTGCAAGTTACAAGAAAGATATCTGAAATATTAAAACGGTTTCTCCAAGAGAAATGTCCGCGCTTTCAATAGCTTTCAATTTTTAAAATAAGTAAGTAATTTAAAAGATATTGAGGAGTGAATATAGCCAAAAATCGTGTTTTTGGCCTCTTTAAACATGAATATCTCAAAAACTGTACGTATTAGCGAAAATCTGAGTTCAGATTCGGATTCAGCGCACCGAAATCCTTTAGAAAAGTAGAATTTTATTTCTGTAACAAAAACTTGTCGACCAGTGTTATGTTTGCAATTTTCTCTTCCAGTAACGTAACCTTCGCTCCCTCATCAATAAATGCCATAACATCTATACTTCCTTTTGGGCCGTGCAATTTTACTGGCAGAAATTTTAATAAAGTTTTGCCATTTCTTTTCTTATCTTCATTTACTGAAAGATTCTTAGAATTTTGGGTTGATTGACAAGTGCCAACAGTGGCAACAGCTGTTTCAGCTGGTTCTGTGTTGTCACTTTTAGACATTTGAATATTTTGATTGTGCAATAATTTGTTGTGGTATTTTTGGCATGACGAAATTCCGCATACCCGACGTCTTGTACAATTATATACATTGTGACCTGCCGAGAGGCAACAAAAACAGAGCTTGTTGGTTTTTACGACATCCCATCGCTTTTCTGAATCAATATCTTTAAATTTTGTACACTGGTACCACCTATGATTTTCTTTGCAAACGATACATTTTACCTTTTCTTCAGAAATGGCCAACACTGTTTTCGAAGATCTATTATATTTTCGCGTCAGCTGTTCGCAATTAGCAGCTGATTGATTTACCTCAGTGACCATAACAATATACATAGAAATTTGTTGCAACCACTCACTGAATTCACGAATTGTTGGATAAGTTTTATTGGCTGCAAGTTCATAAGTCGTGCCATTGTTCATAGTTTCTAAACCACTTCATATTTTTAAATGAAATTTACAGGAGGTATAGTGGGAGTGTCTATCAACAAATATATGTACAATTTTTTATGAAAATATTTATAGTTTTTGCTGCATTTGTTAATAAAAATCCCTTCCTCTGTATTTCTTTCACTGAAAACACTGAAATTTCACTTTGTTATAATGTTTGACATTTTAGCTGGTATTTGCAAGTCCATTTATACACATTTTTCACAATTTTATTGCAAAAATACGGAAATCAATTATTTGTTACGGAGAACTTTTTACTAGCAGCTTTAACTTAACATACACTCAACCACTGAATACACCCAACTGTCAGCTGATTAATGCGAAGAAAGAGTTGCCGGATACTAAGAAATTTAATACGCTGAAGGGTTTACTACGCATAAGGACATGACCACGGTTATGACACACGAACGGACTTGGATGGCGTAGCCCAGGGTTATTTTTTATAAGCGCGGCCGAAGGCCGCCAACGCAAAAGGGTGTTCTACTCAAAATTACTGTGGATCCATCTTAGATTCTACTCCAGAAAGAGAATTCTACCGGCTGAGGGTTATTTTTTTGAAGCGCGGCCGAAGGCCGCCAACGCATAAGGGTATTATACGCATAACTTTTATAAAACATCTCTTTGTCCATTTTAGACATTTTCTGATTGCTGTTTTTTTTTGGATTTTTTGTTGTTGTGTGGCAGCACTAGACCAACAGATCAATCGATTTGCATACAAAAAAGGGTTGTTCAGTGTGACAATTTACGCAACTTTAAACATTAATGTTTCCAAAATTATTTGTTTCCTGGCCGTTCCTGGACTTCAGATATAGAATCGGGGGGTGGTGCCACGCCCCCTAAAAAAATCAGTTTTCCTGGAATCGTGGCACGACTTATGAAGTTCCAACCGTTTTATTTATTGTAAAAGTGTGGCGTGCCCATTCCTCTCTTTTATAAAGCGGTAGTTTACTTACCAGTTCATCAAGGAGAGTTGGGTTAGCCAGATGAGGTGCGGCTCCAGCGTTCTCTAAAAACGCCACCAAGTTAGTTACCATAGAACTCAGATTGGCGATTTCATGTATTTTTCCACTTGTGATGGCTGGAAATGATCGTGCCTTTGCGAGCTGGCTTCGAATGAGCACTTCTGGTCTTCCGAAATGAAACTCCAACGATGAGATGACCGCATTCACACTTGTAGGATGAATTAATAATGATTCCACCTTGGTGCGAGCGTCTCCTTTCAAGGCCTTCTGCAAACGAAGCAAGTTCTCTACATTAGTGTAGGAAAATAAATTTGTTGTTTCCCGGTAAGCGACAATAAATATGGGCCAATCTTCTGGTGTGCCTGAAAATTGTGGTAAATCCTGAAGTTTTCTTATGAACGGGTTGGGTTGTATATGCGTGTGCGAGTAGGCATTTGGTGTCCGCGATGTATGTGTGGCGTCGAAAAAGGTGGTAGGGGCAGCAGCAGTGTTAGAATTAGTAGACATAGGTGAATAAGTTGTATGAAGATTTTCAAATGCCCGTCCGAATTGATACATATTAGGTTGTACGTTTATATGTGTCTGATGGCTTACGTTCGTGGGGTATTGAAACTCTGTGTTGGCGTACGAAATTGGCATTTCGGCGAAACTTGTGTAAGTATACATTGATGAAACAGGTGCAGTAGCACCAGCATGGCTGGAGTCAATAAGTGGCTTTTTTGTGGCATCGGCGGCAGTTGTCGATTCTAGTGTCTTTTTGAGACATTCTCTCTCCTTTTCTGCGACTTCTAAAGAAAGTTGCAACCTATTAATTTGCTCCTGAAGATCCGCAACCGATGTGTTAACACCAACTATGGTGCGATCTCCTTCATTATCGCTGGATGAATCTTCTTTTGAACGTGGCATGTTGGAATTCGGATCGTTATTATCTTTAGTTTTGCTTCTCAGATTATATCGATTCATACGCATACAAAATGGCGAATTTTGTAGAATAAATATTAAAATTAATGTTGCGGTTCGAATGAAATTATTCAAAACGTCAGAAAACGAATATATTAAGAACTCATTTATTTTAACATATGGCGGTAAAGTACATTAAATTATTGTCAGAGAGTTTTAATATCTGAAAGAATAATTATTTGATAGATATACATATTTTAAGAAATTCAGATTTTTTCTTACTTATTCGTCTTTTCTGTTCGGCCCTTCGTGAATAATGACGCCGTGCCAGTCGTGTCAGTTATTACATTTTTAAAAAAAATATAATCGATATACATACTTAAACAAAGTTGTATTTCAAAGTACAGAGTTGCATTTTTAAGTATTAAACTATAAAAAATTTAGTGACTGTCTTCAGCTAAGTTTGCACGTCAGCAACAAATAGTATCAATTTTTGAAAAAAGAGTCATGCGCATGGTTGGTCGCCACAAGCAATCGGTAAAGCAGAAGACAAAACAACGAGAACAATACATACCTACGTACATATGTACATAAGCAAAGAAATGACACGAAGATACATACATATGTATATACGACCAAAAGTAAAGCAATTCGTTTAAATGATACAAACGGATTCGATTCGTTTTGCGTGCAAATGGTAGGTTCGATTAACATTAAAATGTTTTGGTTGTTTGAATTTCACTTTATTTTTCAATTTATTTACAATATCTGGAAAGGTAAGTATTTTCCTAATATTATAAACAATCATTTTTCTTTTACAACAGAAATGAAAATTGGAAAATTATTTTTAAAGTTTGACCTCAGATATGTATGTATATACCTATTTTTATCTATTTACGTATATCTGTAACCGAATTTTTCATACCCAAAACCTCTGGAGTGCTCTGGCCTTAGATTCATACATCTTCTATATATATAAAAATGATTTGGTATTTAATTGAAACGCTAAAACTTGAAAACGGCTGAACCAAATCAAATACTTCCTTAGGGGGGTTTGTTTGTTGTTACCCCGCCAAGGTTTAGTCGAAGAAAAAATAAAAAAATGTTAGGGGGGCGTGGCACCTCCCATACAACCTTAATTTTTAAAGCTGATTATCTCTAAAACAGTTCAAGGTAGGGAGCTGAAAATTGGTATAGAGGTAGGTGATATCAAAACCCTTCTCACTCAGAAAAGTGGGGGTTATCAGAAAAGGGAGCGTGGCACCTCCCATACAACCTTAATTTTTAAAGCTGATTATCTCTGAAACAGTTTAAGGTAGGGAGCTGAAAATTGGTATAGAGGTAGGTGAAATCAAAACCCTTCTCACTCAGAAAAGTGGGGGTTATCAGAGAACGGGTCGTCGCACCTCCCATACAACCTTAATTTTTAAAGCTGATTAGCTCTAAAACAGTTCAAGGTAGGGAACTGAAAATTGGTATAGAGGTAGGTGATATCAAAACCCTTCTCACTCGGAAAATTGGGGGTTATCAGAAAAGGGGGCGTGGCACCTCCCATACAACCTTATTTTTTAAAGCTGATTATCTCTAAAACAGTTTAAGATAGGGAGCTGAAAATTGGTATAGAGGTAGGTGATATCAAAACCCTTCTCATGCAGAAAAGTGGGGGTTATCAGAAAATGGGGCGTGGCACCTCCCATACAACCTTAATTTTTAAAGCTGATTATCTCTAAAACAGTTTAAGGTAGGGAGCTGAAAATTGGTATAGAGGTAGGTGATATCAAAACCCTTCTCATTCAGAAAAGTGGGGGTTATCAGAAAAGGGGGCGTGGCACCTCTAATACAACCTTAGTTTTAAAAGCTGATTATCTCTAAAACAGTTTAAGGTAGGGAGCTGAAAATTGGTATAGAGGTAGGTGATATCAAAACCTTTCTCACTCAGAAAAGTGGGGGTTATCAAAAAAGGGGGCGTGGCACCTCCCATACAACCTTATTTTTTAAAGCTGATTATCTCTAAAACAGTTTAAGGTAAGGAGCGGAAAATTGGTATAGAGGTAGGTGATATCAAAACCCTTCTCATTCAGAAAAGTGGGGGTTATCAGAAAAGGGGGCGTGGCACCTCCCATACCAGTGGCGGACCTAGCATAAATTGTCTGGGCAAGCCCATGTATGTGTGAAGCATAAACATTAGCCACTTACGTAATTTTCTTTGCTGTATTATCTAAAAGTCTGATTGCGTTCCGTCATTGACTTTGATCTAGAGCTCTCGATTTTTGTTTTTAACATTTGCGAGTAGCCCGAATAAATGCTTTTCAAATGCGCAAACACTCGTTTGTTTGCTTATTACCCGTATGTTTGTACGGGCATTTGAACAATTCGCGTATTTGAAGTTTGTTTTTTCTCGTTTATTTTTTTTTTTTTGTCTTCATATGTATTTTTTATTTTTGTTTTCTTGATGCACATTTTTTTGGTTTGTACACTCAGAGAAAATGAATCAAAAATAATATTTTTATTTTGATGATGAACGTTTTAAACCAGGTCATTTTTATTTTAAAAATGGAAATTTATAAATTAAAAATGAAAATTAAAAATTAAAATGTATTTAGGATTGAAAAAGGAGCTTGTTTAAATTAAAAATGAAAATTAATGGAATAAAACGAAATTTTTTGGTTCAAATTTTCATAGTGCTTAAAATAAAAATTAACATTTTTAATGTTGAAATGTTTTTCTTGATTTTGCCATTTTACAATGAACATCTTTAAAATAAAAATGTTCGTATTTACTAGAGCTCTCGATTTTTTTTGAACATTTTCGAGTAGCCCGAACAATTGTTGTTCAAATGCTCGAACAGTTGTTTGTTTGTTTATTACCCGTATGTTTGTATGGGCATTTGAACAATTCGGGTATTTTGAAGTTTGTTTTTTTTCTTTTATTTATTATTTTTTTTTTTTCTTTACATGTAGTTTTTTTATTTTTGTTTTTCCGATACACATTTTTTTTGTTTGTAAGCTCGAAAGCGCGAATGTTTGTACGGGAATTTGAACAACAAACGGGCTTCAAACAAAAACGATCAGATCGAATTGCTCGATACCCGGGTATCTAGAGCCCTAGTATTTACATTATTTTTAAATACGTCTTGACCCATATCTGGGAGCCCGGCCTAGCCCTTACAATTAAAATAGTTCTATCTCGAAGTCTTCATCATTTGATGCCAATATCTCACAGAAACATTCGAGGACCATCTGGGTCCACGTTATGACCCATATCTGGAGACCCGGCCAAGGCATCACAGTTAAAAGAGTTCTATGTATGTTGGAGTCCTCATCAAGACCAATTGCTACCAACATCGCTCAGAAACATTCGAGGGTCAGCCGGGTTCACGTTTTGATTGATGACGCTAAACTTATAGGGAAATCTCACACAAAAGCGCAGAGGTATTTTTAATTTGATATATTGTGGAACGATCCTCCGTCATCCCTTGTCAAGTTTGGTTTGGAGACAAACCGGTTTCGGCTAGTATGCGCCATCTTCAGTGTCTTTTTTCGTTCTGAGTTATTTTGTGTAAGTTCGATAGTACTTATAGTAACTGACTTCCATCGTTTGGTCACGTACTTCGTGTTCGTGTGATGTGTTCGTGTGTTCGTGCATTCGTGCGTTCGGGCGACGTACATACGTGCGTGCGTGCGAGTCTGTGCGTTTAGGTATGTAAATCTATTTTTTGTATCCTCATTAAACAGGCAGGTAAAAGTCCGTTATTGTCCTCTTGTGTGTTGTTTTGTTTATGTCGGTTTTAGGTTTTCTGTCCTCTTTTCGGTATAATAGCTTAAGCGGTTCAAATAATGTATCTGATGCGGTGTTTATTTGTTCATTTATTATTTTACCTACGAATGTCTTCTGTTTGTATATCTCCATATTTTCTAATACGTTAAGTCGTTTTCCCTTATGTTGTATGTGGAGAATTTTAGCTGTTTTTCCTATTTTCATTGGTGTACATTTGTTTTCTGCCATGTGGTTGGCGAAATTTGATTCCACTGTCGTTGATGATTTCCTTATTTTCTTATTGTAATCTCTTACGTGTTCTCGATATCTCGTCTTGACTTGGCGTCCTGTTTGTCCTATATAACTGTTTTGGCATTCGCAAGTCAATTTGTATACGCATTGTTTGTCAAAGAGGTCTTCCTTGTTAATGTTGTTTCGTAGAAGTTTTTCCATGCTGTTCCTCGTTTTAAATGCTGCATTAATGTTATAATTTTGGAAAACTTTAGCCAACTTGTAAGATGTTGCTCCGGTATATGATAAGACTGCCCATTTCTTCTCTACCTTTTCTTTGTTTTCCGATTTCTTTGAGGTTATGTTTTTCTGTATTTTCTTCACCAAACTTTTTTGATATCCGTTGTTCTCCGCGATTGTGTATATTGTGCTGAGTTCCTTGTTGTAAGCTTCCTTTTCTAACGGGGTCCGTTCAAGTCGTGTTAATAAATGTCTGAAAGCGGCGTTCTTGTGTTGTTGAGGATGGCTAGATTTATTGTGTATTACTGTATCCGTTGCTGTGGGTTTTCTGTATATTTCGTAAGTAAATTTGTTAGTCTCTTTGTTTATTTTAATTGTGAGGTCTAAGTAGTTGATTTTTCCATTTTTCTCTGCATCCATGGTGAATTTTATATTTTTGTGTTGGCCGTTGAGGTATTCCAAAATTTTTTCTTCTTTATTTTCTGTTATGAGGCAGATGATGTCGTCTACATACCTGGCATAAAAGTTTACTCCCAGATTTTTCGCCAGTTCTTCCATATAACTTTCCTCCAAATGTTGCATAAATACTTCCATAAGGATGGCTGATGTGGGGTTACCCATTCCCAGTCCGTGAGTTTGTCTGTATATTTTATTGTCAAATTTGAAATAATTCTGGTACAGGGTTACTTTCAGTGTGTTTACGATCTCTGTTGCAATGTCTCTGTTCGTTTTTTCTGTCAATATTTTAGTTAGAGTTTTTAGTGTTTCTGTCAGTGGTATCGAAGGGTATAGGTCTTTCACGTCAAACGATACCAGTTTCGAGTCCTTAGGTACGTTCAGGTTGTTCAGTTTTTCGACTAGTTCCGTCGTGTTTTTGATTGTGTATTTATTGGACAGGTCCAGTGTCTCGGTTAGTAGCTTATTTAGATGTTTTGATAGTCTATATCCTGGTGCCGATTTATGGTTTACTATTGGTCGCACAGGTGTTCCTGCTTTGTGGATTTTAGGTAGTGCGATCAGTGACGGGGCCGATGGATTCATTGCCGTGAGAGTGTAGGCTATCTTGTTGTCTACTATATTTTTTGCCTGTTTTATTGCACGCTTTATTGCCATTTGGTATTCATCCGTTGGGTCCTTCCTCATCACTCGGCAGCCCATTTCTTTGATGAGTTGGCCTGTTTTTGTGGTGTATACCTCTTCGTCCATTAGCACCGTTGTATTTCCTTTGTCTGCTTTTGTTGCTATTATATTATTTATGCCAGGTATGTAGACGACATCATCTGCCTCATAACGGAAAATAAAGAAGAAAAAATTTTGGAATACCTCAACGGCCAACACAAAAATATAAAATTCACCATGGATGCAGAGAAAAATGGAAAAATCAACTACTTAGACCTCACAATTAAAATAAACAAAGAGACTAACAAATTTACTTACGAAATATACAGAAAACCCACAGCAACGGATACAGTAATACACAATAAATCTAGCCATCCTCAACAACACAAGAACGCCGCTTTCAGACATTTATTAACACGACTTGAACGGACCCCGTTAGAAAAGGAAGCTTACAACAAGGAACTCAGCACAATATACACAATCGCGGAGAACAACGGATATCAAAAAAGTTTGGTGAAGAAAATACAGAAAAACATAACCTCAAAGAAATCGGAAAACAAAGAAAAGGTAGAGAAGAAATGGGCAGTCTTATCATATACCGGAGCAACATCTTACAAGTTGGCTAAAGTTTTCCAAAATTATAACAATAATGCAGCATTTAAAACGAGGAACAGCATGGAAAAACTTCTACGAAACAACATTAACAAGGAAGACCTCTTTGACAAACAAGGCGTATACAAATTGACTTGCGAATGCCAAAACAGTTATATAGGACAAACAGGACGCCAAGTCAAGACGAGATATCGAGAACACGTAAGAGATTACAATAAGAAAATAAGGAAATCATCAACGACAGTGGAATCAAATTTCGCCAACCACATGGCAGAAAACAAATGTACACCAATGAAAATAGGAAAAACAGCTAAAATTCTCCACATACAACATAAGGGAAAACGACTTAACGTATTAGAAAATATGGAGATATACAAACAGAAGACATTCGTAGGTAAAATAATAAATGAACAAATAAACACCGCATCAGATACATTATTTGAACCGCTTAAGCTATTATACCGAAAAGAGGACAGAAAACCTAAAACCGACATAAACAAAACAACACACAAGAGGACAATAACGGACTTTTACCTGCCTGTTTAATGAGGATACAAAAAATAGATTTACATACCTAAACGCACAGACTCGCCCGCACGCACGTATGCACGTCGCCCGAACGCACGAATGCACGAACACACGAACACATCACACGAACACGAAGTACGTGACCAAACGATGGAAGTCAGTTACTATAAGTACTATCGAACTTACACAAAATAACTCAGAACGAAAAAAGACACTGAAGATGGCGCATATTAGCCGAAACCGGTTTGTCTCCAAACCAAACTTGACAAGGGATGACGGAGGATCGTTCCACAATATATCATATTCCTACCCTGTCGGAAAAACAAGCAACCATAAAGTATGTATTTTTAATTTCCTTATACTGACGGAAATTTCAGCAGTAGCAAGTGTATTTGCTTATTATTTAATATCTAAAAAATGGGTGCTTTAGTGTTTGAAGAACTGAGGTCCAATTACCAAAAGTCGTGAAATGTTTGATTTTATTTGATTTTGATTTCCGTCGCTTTTTAAAATTATCTTGATATTGTGCCAATAGTCGCCAAAAATCACTATCAACGCTTTTATAATCTGGTATTTGATATTTATGTTTGCATGTACATGTACATGTAAGAAATTATGTACATAAGTATGTACATGCAAACGAAAATATCAAATATGCATATGACTGTGAATACTGTTGAATGCCGAAGCCAGCTTCTCATCCCCATACAAATTTCATGTGAAAAATAAAAAAAGTGTTTTGCTAGTTTTTTTTCAATTTAAGTATGAAAATAAGCAATTGATTTCTCCTTAGAGAAAGCGAGAAAACAAGCTATGTTATCTTGTTTTGAAAGCCAGGTAAAAGCCAATGTGTTGAAAGGTTAAAGCATGCTCACTGTGTTGTGATTGGCTGTACAAACAAAATACACATTGTGAGGTGGATTGGTGGTGTATTTGCGCTATTTTCTTAGCATGCTTTTAGGCACCGGATGTACAGTGGGGGCTATATTATTGAGAACTTAAATAGTAAACGCATTTAAAACGTAAAATAACCAGATTTTAAAGAAATTTGTAAAATGAAATGAACGAAAATATGTACGCAAGCCGAGCTTCTCAGCTTGTATGAAGCGTCCGCCTCTGTCCCATACAACCTTAATTTTTAAAGCTGATTATCTCTTAAACAGTTTAAGGCAGGGTTTGAATTTGCTTGCTGCAAATCAGCAATAGCCGATGTTTTTTGCTTATTGCTGAATTCAGCCGAGCCAAAAAAGAAAACACGAATCATTCGCTTCAGTTTTCAGCTGAGCCGTGTTTGCTTGTATAGTTAAGCCAAGCAACTCAATTTGAGAGGGTTGCTTTTACTTCCAGCAATTAGTTGAGTAGTAAATTTTTGCTTACAGTTGCTTATTTTGCTGAAACTAGTTTTTAAGCAAAATTCAACATGAAAAGATGTTTACAAATGGACATACATACATATTATGTGTACATACATACATACACATAAGTAAATATGTATAAAAAATCGAAATATGCGTAAACAAATCGTTTCAGCAAAATAAGCAAAAGCAGAAAAAATGCAAAGACACAACTAATTGCTGGAAGTAAAATGAAATCCCCCAAATCGCGTTGCTTTGCTTAACTATACAAGCAAACACGGCTCAGCTGAATACTTGGCTGGCCGAGTTTGCTAATTTACTTTTCGTTAGCAAAAGCAAAGCAAAAGCAAATGCAGCAAAAGTAGCTAAGCAATTTCAAACCCTGGTTTAAGGTAGGGAGCTGACAATTGGTATAGAGGTAGGTAATATCAAAACCCTTCTCACACAGAAAAGTGGGGGTTATCAGAAAAGGGGGTGTGGCACCTCCCATACAACCTTAATTTTGAAAGCTGATTATCTCTAAAACAGTTCAAGGTAGGGAGCTGAAAATTGGTATAGAGATAAATGATATCAAAACCATTCCCACACATATAAGTGGGGGTTATCGGAAAAAGGGGCGTGGCACCTCCCATACAAACTTAATTTTTCATGCTGAATATCTCTAAAATTGTTTACGCTAGGGACTTGGAAATTGGTGTGGAGATAAACGATAACAATTCCATATTAACGCAAAATAATAGGAGTTATACGAAAAGGGGGCGTGGCTCCTCCCAACAACGCTTAATTTTTTTAGCTGAATATCTTTAAAAGGATTTAAGTCAGGGACCTAGAAATTGGTACAGAGGTATATGATATCAAAACAATTTTTGCGCATAAAAGTGTAGGTTATCGGAAAAGGGGGCGTGGCACCTCCCATACAAACTTAATTTTTCAAGCTCAATATCTATAAAAGCGTTTAAGGTTGGCACCTGAAAATTGATCAGGAGATTAACGATATCAATAGCATGCTTATGAAAAAAACAGTAGTTTTGGGAAAAGGGGGCGTGGCATCTCCCATGCGTTCTTAATTTTTAAGGCTATATATCCCTAAAAGCGTTCATGGCATGTACATAGAAATCACTATGCAGATATACGATATCAATACCATGTTCACCCAAAAAAAGAAAAGATTTATCGAAAAATGGGGCATTGCACCTCCCATACGTACTAAACTTTTGAGGCTGAATATATCTAAAAGGGTAGGAGGAAGGGCCTGAAAACCATTATGGAGGTATACTATACCTATCAATACTCTTACTTAATTGGTTAAAATAGCCAATACTCAGTGAAAATAAATATCCGGAACAGAAAACTAAAAATTTTGTGTATCGTGCAGCCTTAAACTGAATATTAAAATTATATATTTTTGAAGTTGTATACACAATGAAGTAGTAAAAAATCGTTAATTTTCTATTAAAAACAATACCGGTGTAATAACAATTTTTGAAATGAAATTAATAAAAAAATCTATTTTGGGCAGAACGAAGTTTGCCGGGTCAGCTAGTATTCATATAAAGGAAAGATATACATAAGTAGGTATGTATCTATGTAAGAAACACCACTTACAGCTCCATTCTGAGCGTTACTTCAATAAGGCCGTGGAATAAGGCCGTTAGAGGATTTCAAATATGTTCTGATATTTTTCTGTAAATAGAAATAGAACACAACAGCTACACTGCAGTAAATTCATGAATTTTATCGTTGCGTGAGTCAAATCCTTTTTGATTTCATATAATGAATCAATTTTATTTCTGATTTCGTTCTTCATCCAAATCTAGACAACTTTTTATTTGTAATCAGGATGGCGGAGCAGATCACAAAATAAAGGTATCTTTTATTTTGAATATCAAATCACTAATAAGATGATGATGAGTCATCATGAGGGTTGCCAGACGTACTGATTTGATCAGTACAATACTGATGTTTCGTGCCCCGTACTGATGTTTTTAAAAACCTTAAGAAATACTGATTTTTTGGATTTAGTACTGATTTTTAGCCGACACTAAAAAAATAAATTTTTATCACCCTGCACTTTTTTTAATTTTCCAACTGTTTCCATTTGACGTTTGTAATGCCGTGGTTATGCTTACGACAATACTCGCCGAGCAACGTGTAATTGTTGTTGTGCACTCCGAAGAGTGAGAGAATTTTCGGACTCTCACATTGGTCGGTGAAACAAGCACCCAGCACGCCGAGGTTTCGGGGTAATAATGTGTTATGTTGTGTATGTCCGCTCTAATCATCAATTTAACCACCTCTCACCGATGACGAAAATGTGTCCGAATTTCATCCGTGTTTTGCTCGTAAGCATAACCACGGCATAACCATGAAAAAATTAGGAAGAAGGAAGTAACGCGAACGTTAAATGTCATAGAAACATGATTGACGATTTTCTCCGCATATATATATATTTTTTTTTGAAGGCAATGTACTGATTTTTTCGGGAAAGGTATCTGGCAACCCTATGATGACTGTTGATAACTGAAAGCCAATACGAAGCTTGGCCGGGTATGCTAGTATACATATATAATGTTTTACTAAAATTAGATAGATAATTATATGAAAATAAATCAACCACGGCATAACCATGAAAAAATTAGGAAGAAGGAAGTAACGCGAACGTTAAATGTCATAGAAACATGATTGACAGTAATAAAGACGATTTTCTCCGCATATATATATATTTTTTTTTGAAGGCAATGTACTGATTTTTTCGGGAAAGGTATCTGGCACCCTATGATGACTGTTGATAACTGAAAGCCAATGCGAAGCTTGGCCGGGTATGCTAGTATACATATATAATGTTTTACTAAAATTAGATAGATAATTATATGAAAATAAATCAATTACAATATACAATTATTTTTAAAGTTAAATAGTTGTTTTATGAATGTTTACAAATATCAGTTGAATTTGTTAAAAGCTTATAGTGCTTTATTATTTATATGTTATTTCAAAATTTATTTAGTGATTAAAAGCATTAGTGTATTAGTTTCAAACATATTTTAAAATATACTACATAAACAGCTTATTTATTGTTTAAGGTACAAAAGTTATATCATAGTAATATTAATATTTTATAAAAATTCTTAGATACGTATGTATATGTTTATTATTATAAATCAGTCGTATCGTGAACTTCATGTGTACAAAAGCTAGTTAAAAATTTAAGACCGGTATTCATAAAAAATAAAATGGGTTTATAAAGCTGTAAAAATCGAAATATTTTATGAAAATGTCACTTTATAGTGTTACTAAAACCTATTTTATTTTTTATGAATACCAGTCTTAGAGAGAATATTCGAATTTGTTAAAAGCTTACTAGTAGTTAATTTATTATTTTAAAATTTATTTAGTGATTAAAAGCATAAGTGTATTAGTTTCAAACATATTTTAAATATACTAAACAGCTTATTTATTGTTTAAGGTAAAAAAGTTATATCATAGTAATGTTAATATTTTATATACATTCTTACATACATATGTTTATTTTTATAAATCAGTCGTATCGTGAACTTCATGTGTACAAAAGTTAGTTAAAAATTTAAGACCGGTATTCATAAAAAATAAAATAGGTTTATAAAGCTGTAAAAATCGAAATATTTTATGAAAATGTCACTTTATAGTGTTACTAAAACTTATTTTATTTTTTATGGATACCGGTCTTAGAGAGAATATTCGAATTTGTTAAAAGCTTACTAGTGTACATATCTATTAATACAGTTTATTATTTATATGTTATCGCAAAAGTACATTAGTTATTTATTTAGTAATTAAAGCATTAGGGTATCAGTTTCAATGATAAGGGAAAAAAATGTAAAATGGTTTACCTAGTTCTATGTATTTAAGTTAACCTTCTTTTGTTTTTAAGATGACCTGTTTGTGTCGGTTGTGGCTCATGAATATAGCCCCCCCGCACATCCCTCACCAACGTTTCGGCAGGTTCCCCCGAGAATACATCTGTAGAGTTGGACAAAATATTAGTTAGTTTGCAAGTCGGAACTTATTAAAAAAAAAACGTACCGAAAAGCAGGTCCATTACTTTGAGGCCCAAAAGCCGTGCCTTATGGGCTTTGCCTAAAAAATTGTAGTCGAAGAGCAAGGAGTCTGAAAAGATGCCCTTCATCACTTCTTTTATGGATCCCTTTGCCCCCTTCATTTTAAAAAGGATGTTCAGCTGAAAAAAAAAAATTGATATATCTGTCCTCATGTGGAAAATTAGCAATAGGTAAAAAGATATGATTTTATTTGCATATGATTTTTTCTATATGATCACAGATGTGAGCATAGCCCCCATTTACTTCAATAGTGAAACAAGTCAAAAAACCTGACCTTGAAGAGAACAGTTTAAATTTTAATCCCACAGAATATTATGAAGAGAAATGTTTACATAGTAATGTGCGATTCGCATCTTTTGAGTTATGACATTATTGAAATAAATGAGAATTATTTTTTTATATGGACTATAGCTATAAATCACCATTGCATCTGCATTTTGTTTAACTTTGAGGAGCTCCTCCAAAGCATTCAAATTTTCCTTTTAATCTTAACATACTCCTCATTTATAATATCCCCAGTTAGGCGTGTTATGCTTTGATGAACCCTTGTCGTCGCCACATTTCACTCGCGTAACAGCAGCCCCTGCGCTTTAACTTCAGCGCGCTCCGGCATCTGAAATATATGATAGTCAGTCAATACCGATATTAAAATTTATGGATATGTACATTTACTGGAATGGATATTTATATCACTACATACATACATATATCGTCGTTTAAAGTGCATTTTCGCGTAAGAGACATTTGTATTTTCGCATAGCGGACGGTGGTTGAATTTTACAGGAGAGCATAAAAACTATTTCATTTCAAAACCGTTACTTATTTCTGCGTACAAACTTAAATTTAGATAGTTACGTAGATCAGTTTGTTAGCTAAAACATCAACTTAGTGTAAAAAAAGGATACAAAAATTTCCCTTACGCGAAAATGCACTTTAAACGACGATATACATTATATGTTATCAATATATAAGTACTATACATATCATATGAGTTTACTCCAGAACGAAACCCATATACATATGTACATAAATCAAAGTTTGAAACTCAAAATCATCAAACCAAAAATCAACATTATTTATTTTTCCAGCTCAATCTGACTTGCACTTTTTTATACTAAAATAAAACGGGGATAGCGAACCCATGCTTTAATATTTTCAAAAAATTCAAACTCAAAAGTTAATAATTTTTAGTTTAAAACATTGATTTATGTACATACCTATATCATTTTTTTTACAGAATTAACTATTTATATTGTTATTAAAATAAAAGAAAAAAGAACATTTATCTATTTAACTAGGTATCGATGTATGTATATATGTATATATGTACCTTTTCAGACAAGGATTTTTCAATTTTGTCAACTTTGGCCTCAATCCTTGCTTCGTCTCTTACTTGCTGGAGTGTTAATTGGCTGAGTTTTTCAACGCATTCTTGTGCGCTGTCCGTTGGAGACTGCGGCAAAAGGTGCTCTTCTTGAAATGGGACGCGCTCTTCATTGGGCACAGAAACCATAAATCATTTTCTGCTTCTTCCCGAATCTGTTGAAGTAAGAATTTTTTATATAATGAAAATATTGATGATGGCATATGATATTACCTATAACCACAGACTCGCTTGGGGTGGAAGAGAATCATCCATTTCGTCAAAAAAAGTCTTCAAATCCATACCAAAAAAAAACGAAGTAGAATGTTAACTAATATAAAATTGTTATCAGTCTTCCTGGAATCCTGGCACGACTTTTGAGGTTGCAACCTAAAATTCCCAGAATTAGAAGCTTATAACACCAATCGACTAGTTTTTGTTACAGAAATAAAATTCTACTTTTCTAAAGGATTTCGGTGCGCTGAATCCGAATCTGAAGTCCGATTTTCTGTAATACGTACAGTTTTTTAGATATTCATGCCAAAATAGGCGAAAAACACGTTTTTTGGATATATTCACTCCTCAATATCTTTTAAATTACATACTTATTTTAAAAATTGATTAAAGCTATTGAAAACGCTGACATTTCTCTTGAAGAACCCGTTTTAATATTTCAGATATCTTTCTTGTGACTTGCAATATTGCATATTAAGCTTCATTAGTTTTGCAATACTTTCTCCATACAAATTTAATTAAAAATTTTGAAGCACGCTTTTAGGCAGTTTATTATATTATGGACGTACGTAAGTGGCTTCGTAAAAAAAATTGTTCTGCTGAGCAACTACAAAATTTGATTGCGCCTATAACATGCTACAAATGCTAAAGTTGTTTTCGACGAAAAATACCTTATTGTGCAAAAACATATATTACTATATACCTAAATTAGATATCCGAAAAATTAAAACGTTGTCTTCAAGAGAAATGGCCGAGCTTTCAATAGCTTTAATCAGTTTTTAAAATAAGTAAGTAATTTAAAAAATATTGAGGGGCGAATATAGCCAAAAACGTGTTTTTCGCCTCTTTGGGCATGAATATCTAAAAAACTGTACGTATTACAGAAAATCGGACTTCAGATTCGGATTCAGCGCACCGAAATCCTTTAGAAAAGTAGAGTTTTATTTCTGTAACAAAAATTTGTTGAAATTTTGTCGACCAGTGTAATATATGCATTAAAATGATAGTTAATTTTTATTTATATGGTATTTCAAAAGAATATTAGTTATTTATTTAGTGATTAAGAGCAGTAAGTAGTGTACTATTTTCAAACATATCGTACCCTAAATCATTAAGTGGCACAACTCAAAATTCAAATATTTTCAGGAGAGCAAAAAAACTTTTTTTCAATACAAGCAATAGTATGGCAAAGGCCCGGTATAATCGTTATTTTTCGGTCGAAGGAGACAGTTATTCAAAAGTTTTTTTTGGCAATCGCTAGAGATATGTTCCGTATACCCGTTTATGAAAAAAACTCGATTTCGAAAAATTTTGAGTTGCGCCACTTTTTGATTTAGGGTGCGATATGTTAAACAACTTATTTATTTTTAAATTATAAGGCTTAATTTGATTAAAGATTCTTATAATGTATATGTGTATATATACAAGTTAAAGTTTTATTAATAGTTAGATAGATTATTACATGAAAAGAAATCAATTACAATATATTAGTAAATTAGTTATTTACTTAGTCTGGCAACCTTCGCGAACAAGTGTAAAAAATTTGCGCGGAAATAAGTATCTTAGTTAATTGCTTATTTCAGTCAATACCAAGTGTTAAAAAATCAAAATAAATCGCCTTAGGCGTTCTTTTAGTGCTTTCAACCTCGGGAGTGAAAAGTGGACCAATATAATTAAGTGCTCGCAGTATTTAATTGAAATATAAAGCAAAAATAAGTGAGACTCCACATAGCGGGAGAGTTGGAAAATAAAAAACAAAATACAAATATAAATAGCAACAAAAATTGTTAGTACGTCAGCCAAAGGTCGTAAATTGTAAGCAGGCTGTGTACCGTGCTAATTTATCTAGCGCCTGAAAGTAGGCAACGGGTATACAAATCAAAACAATACCTAGAGCTGTCAGATCCCCAGATAAAAAATTAACCATTTTTAATAAAAAAATACCCATCTTTATTAAAAAGTTACCCATTTTTATTAAAGAACAGAAGTTAACCCTCATTAATGCCAAAAAAGAAAAACTAAGTAAAAAATAATATAAAATGCCCATTAAACGCACTCCTCCTAAGGGAGGAGGCTCCCAACAAAACGAATTTCAAGCCCAAACCCCAATGCAACAACAAACTCCGAAATCCATAGGAGCAACCCAAACACAAACCCAAACACTAACACCATCCAACCTGCCTAGCGCTAACGTACCTAGCGTTCAGCAGCAAATTGAAGGCCTCGAAAGGCAACTTAAAATGCTGTATGCCCAACAGCAACAAACCCAGAAACCCCAAACGGCAGGAAACTCAAAATCTGCCATCCCAACGGACGAATGGAAGTTCGTTAACAATTCCAAACGTCAACTAGAAAGCCCAGGTAAGGGCACTGGCGCAAAAAAACAGGCTGTGCTTGACGAATATTGGCTTGGAACCCGCCAATCAAACGAAAACGAAAATAAATTTGTATTCACCGGCTCGAGGTCTTGATAAATTGGAACGCAAGAAATTTTTTGTTTCTGCCAATATATTTCGGTTTACACCACGGTAACCGTCTTCAGGGCAACTGTTTTAACAAAGACAAATATTTATAAATAACAATATAAACAATAAAAACACTAACACAAAATTTTTGTTTACATGTATACATACATTATTTAACACGTCTGCACCTTAGAACGTGGAGATTTTAACTATTTCCTATTTTTTAAGTAAATGTCGATATAAGTGAGCGCAGTTATCAGTGTCCGCTTTGTAGTTTATTCTTATGTTTGTCGGTATGTTAATCATATGTAACATTTCCAATGTATATCGTTTACAGAAGTGTTGTTCTTGTTCGAGAATTGTCGTTCTCTCAAAATTCGGTTGGTGCCCATTAATTTTACAGTGGGACATAAGTGCTGTTTTTTGTATAGTTGAATTATTGCAATGTTTTATGTCAGACCTATGTTGCGCTATCCTCGTTTTTAGTTTGCGTTTTGTTGTTCCCACGTAAACACTGTTACAAGGTTCATTATTTTTCCCATTGCAAGGAATTTTATAAACTACGTTGCTTTTTTCTAGTTTAGGTATCACAGATTTGGTTCTATTGAATACGTATTTTAATGTGTTTATTGGTTTGTGAGCTATTCGTGTTGTTTCTTTATTATAGCAATCTGACTTTGCTAGTCTTTCAGATAAATGTGGTGCGTAACAAAATGACTTAAATATTTTTGGTTTTCCATGGTCAAGTGATTTATTTTCTGCTATACATCTCGATATTAATGTATTTATAATTTTTTCAGGAAAATCATTGTCTTTTAAAAGTAATTTTATTTCTTGCTTTATGTCTTCGTGGTAAATTTTGTCAGATATTCCCAACATTCTCCGTATACAGCCCATCGCTGTATTCATTATCATCGCCTTTGGGTGCTTTGAGTAAAAGTTGATGGTTCGTCCTGTTGATGTTGGCTTTTTATACCACCTTACTTTTAATTTATTTCCATGTCTAATTAGGATGGACTCCAAATAAACCAAATTTTCCTGCTCTTCAATCTCAGCGGTGAACTTTATATATTTGTCAAATGAATTAAGTGCGTCAAGTGTATTTTTTATCTCATTTTCGTTTATAATTGCAAATAGGTCGTCAACATATTTTGTGATTAGTCTTGGTTGTTTTTCCAATTTATTAATAGTATTGTCCAACAACTCTTCCATAATTATATCAGCAATTACTGGTGACGTGGGAGATCCCATCGGTAGTCCTTTTAATTGTGTGTATATTGTGTCATTGAATTTAAAATATCGGGTTTCTTGGATACAAAATTTTATAATTTCCATGAATATTTGTTTTGGTATCTTTGTGTGTTCTTTTATAATGTGCCATTTGTTTTGTATTACGTCTAGTGCTAGTTGTAGCAAAATAGATTTGCTGCCCTGGAAATTGAGGAAACAACCCAAACTATTGAAAAAGTACCCAAACCACCGCCAATATTCATAGATAAAGTGCTTAATATCCCCTCTCTTATGAGTTTACTCCAAAAAGTTGCCCCAAACTTGTATGATCTAAAGCTCACACGTAAAGAGCAAGTAAAAGTCCAAGCATCATCCCTGGATGTTTACAAAACCATCGTATCTCAATTAGAAGAGAAGGGTACAGAGTTCTATACCTATAAAACCAAACAAGAACGTAACTTTAAAGTTGTTCTTAGAAACATGCACTACTCAATAGACACGCAAGAAATTGTGGATTCTCTAAATGATCTCGGTTACTCAGTCAAAAATATTTGGAACATAAAACACAGAGTCACAAAAAAGTCTCTGCCCATGTTTATAGTCGAGCTCAAACCCGACTCCAACAACAAGGAGATATATGAAATCAAAAACCTCCTGCACTCAAAAATTACTTTCGAGCCCCCCCCACCCGAAGCGTGAAATACCGCAATGCGCCAATTGTCAGCAATATGGCCACACAAAATCTTACTGTCGTCGAAAATCAGTATGTATTAAATGCGCTGGAAACCACCTATCCGCTGACTGCAAGCGACAAGATCTGAAGATGTCAAATGCGCTCTATGTGAAGGTAACCATCCAGCAAATTATAAAGGCTGTATGGTATACAAAAGCCTCCAAAGCGCCAAATACCCAACTCTGAGGAAAAAAGCTCCTGCACAGCCCCAAGAGAAACCACAACAGCCAATTCAAACCCCAATGCAGATTGAAACCCCAATTCAAATTGACTCATACCAAGCCACATATGCTCAAGCAGCAAAGAAAGACGTAACACCCCGCTCGAACCCTAATAATGCCATTCCAAATAGCAATGAAACCCACACCCCAACGCAAAACACTAACGAAATGCGAGAAATTATAGACTTACTGAAACAAGTCATGCAACAAATGACAGCTATGATGAGCCTCCTCGTCACCTTCACGACTAAAAACTGTGCATCTTCAACCCGTTGAAGATTATTATTTGGAATGCCAATGGCCTATCCAAACACTTACTTGAAGTTAAAGCTTTACTTCAGACCCATGATATAGATATACTCCTCATAACTGAGACCCAAAAGCTACTTTGAAGTACCCAACTACAAGTTTTACCACACAAAACACCCGAGTAACAACGCTCATGGAGGCTCAGGTATCTTAATACGGAAAAGTATTAAACACTACAGCACGAATTCATTTCGTACAAATGCTATACAAGCCACAAATATTGTCATTGAAGACCCGAGCGGCCAGCTTACACTCTCTGTTATCTATAGCCCGCCGAGGCACTCTATCAGCACTGCAGAATATGAAAATTTCTTCAAAACTCTTGGAAATCGATTTCCAGCTGGGGGCGTTTACAATGCCAAACACACATTCTGGGGCTCTCGTCTCATTACCCCTAAAGGAAGACAACTATATAATGCTATTAGCAATCTCAGTTTAACTCCATTCTCTACTGGAACTCCCACTTATTGGCCAACAGATAAAAATAAAATACCCGACTTAATCGATTTCTGCGTGGTGAAAGACGTGACTTCCTCAGATATAAATTGCAAATCGTGCTTTGAATTGTCTTCCGACCACTCTCCAATCCTGGTAACAATTGATAAAAAGTTTACACCGGCAGCGGAACAATGCAGCCTTTACAATCGGAAGACTGATTGGGAATACTTCCGACACATCATCACGTCTAATCTTGACTTGAAGTTATCCCTGAAATCTGCTGAAGATATAGAGGCAGCAGTCGAACATTTTAACAGCTGCATCCAACAAGCTGCGTGGAAATCAACTCCCATCCTCACCAGACAAAAAAGGACAAGCGTTACCCACAACATAAAAGCTAAGCGCAAAGAAAAGCGACTCGCAAGGAAAAAATGGCAACAAACCCGTCACCCCGACGACAAGAAAAGATTGAATGCTCTCACCAAAGAACTCAAAATTGAACACAACAGACAAGTTCAACAATATCTCAGTAATATTGATGCAACAGCTGCAACTGATTACTCCCTTTGGAAAGCTGCTAGTAAGCTAAAGAGACCGATTCTCTACAATTCTCCTATACGAATGGAAAATAACGAATGGGCGAAAAGTGACGCAGAGAAAGCAAATACTTTTGCACGCCACCTAAAATCAGTATTCATCCCACATGATATTGAACCCCCACTAAGCACAACAACAGAAGTGAAAAATATTCTGAGTCATCCCTATCAAATGGACCTCCCCATAAAACGATTCGCAATATCGGAGGTAAAAACCGTAATAGCGAAACTCAAGCCAAAGAAAGCTCCCGGGTACGATATCATTAATGGCATTGTACTAAAACACTTACCTTACGAAGGCATAAAATTTCTCACCCAACTGTTTAATGCAGTACTAATAACTTCATTCATACCCCCACAATGGGAAATCGCTCAGATGAAAATGATTCTAAAACCAGGAAAGCCCCCTGATACGGCAGCGTCTTACAGACCCATTAGTTTGCTGCCCATTGTCTCAAAAGTCCTGGAAGTTCTTTTCCTTAAAAGACTCTTACCCAAATAGAAGAACGTAACATTATACCTAATCACCAGTTTGGCTTCAGAAGAGGGCACGGAACAATTGAACAAGTACATAGACTTACCGAGAAAATCTACTCTGCCTTTGAGCAAAAAAAATACTGTACAGCTGCCTTTCTAGATATATCCCAAGCTTTTGATCGCGTATGGCACGACGGCCTCCTCTATAAAATAAAAAATACTCTCCCTACAAACTACTTTCTATTTATACAATCTTATCTAAAAAATCGTTACTTTTTCGTCAAAGAAGGAGCAGAGCAGTCTGAGCTTTACGAGAGCTTAGCAGGCGTCCCGCAAGGTAGTGTAATGGGCCCAATACTGCACCTACTTTACACATACGACCTCTCAATAGCAGAAGGAGTCACTATCGGTACTTTTGCCGATGACTCTGCCGTACTGGCTACAGACCTCAACCCTAACGTGGCCTCACTCAAGCTTCAAAGAAGTTTAAATAAAATTACCCATTGGCTGAAAGACTGGCGGATAAAGTCGAATGAGTCAAAATCTGTCCAAGTGACGTTTACCACTAGACGTAACACTTGCCCACCCGTAAAACTCAATGGCATTGATATACCGCCAAGTGACGTGTGGGGAAAATTTCCAACAGTCTACCCCGCGTTGAAAAAAAGGACTTGTCGGGCGTTGTAGAGCAGGCCCTGCTTATTCAAAATCAAAAAGTCCCGTCGACCGGAGATATTTGTCAGTTGTAAAATTTACAAAACAAAACCCCAAAACTGTGCAGTATTACCGTATGAAGACACTTATAAAAACACGCACTATGTATATTTGTGTGCAGAACACCTTTTTGCGTTGGCGGCCTTTGGCCGCGCTTCAAAAAAGTAACCCTCAGCCGGCAGAATTCTCTTTCTGGGGTAACATCTATGGACCCATCACACTACCAACAAATATCTCGTGAACTATAAGCCTCCGGCAGGTTTTGATTTTAGTTTTGAGATCTGTGAGAGGCCCTCTACCTCTCTGAAAAAGTCATTTTTCTCGGACCGTGGTTCCTTAATCTAAGGCCTACCCTCTTTGTAGACAGATGGAAATCTGAGCCATATTTTACTCCACTTACCTCTATTTAACAAAGCAAAACAATGGAAATGACAGAACCAGGAATTATCTAAAGATTTGGATAAACCTTGGACAGAACCAAAGAACGTAAATGTATAAGAAGGGAAAATTCGCTACTTGAAAACTATACCGAATAGGCCTTCTCGTTGTAGTGACGCGCAAACCAGGAGTTGTTTTGAACCCATATTCGCGACAAATTCACAATTCTATTCCTTTGTGTGCCTCGATTCTATTCTTATTCATTTGCACGTACATATATATGTACATATATGTACCAACGTAAAAATATATATACATACATACATACATACATATATGCACATTCAAATCAACCACCAAAGTCCATAATGAAAAGGGCAAGCAAGTGTAAACTACTACAAGCGGTTCATTCATAAAAATAGAAATGTCGCAACAAAGCATAAAAGTGGCAACAGAGCCTTTGGACAGATCAAGATTTTTATAAAATTCTAAAATTTGAAGTCGGGCTCATGGGTAAATAATGGAGACTTCATCCGATTAGCTGACTTCTTCCTCTTCTTCAAAATACACACGCACACTAGCCTTTTGTTTTTGTTTTCGTATCGATAGCTGTCAAATTCCTTTGCACTCATGCTTCCATGACATTTCATATTTGACTTGCGTTCTCCTTCCTAATTGTTTCTTTTTCAGCCATCCATCAATGCGGTAGTTTCTTGTTCATGTACGAAGAAATCTTTATTTCATCTGTATTTGTGTCACAAGTTGTCGCTTAAAGTGCAAAACAGCATACCAGTCTACTGTACGTATGCGTGCATATGCGGTTTTGCTTTCAAACGACGATGGTATGAATATATACCCAGTAAACATTTATCTTTGAAATTAATGTGAATATATATTTTTTCCAATATTTATTGTACCTTAATTGGGGCAGAAATCCATTCGAAAACAAGTGCATATTTTCTATATGATCATCATCTTTGTATTCCAGTTAAGAAATCCTCTGATGTTAATATAAATTCAATTATGAATTACCTACTGTTTCAAAAAATGGTTTTAATTATTTGAAATTTTCTTCCACCCTTGTCAAGCTTTGAGAAAATTTTAAGATAACAAAATTATGTAGGTACATATTTTGGGTAACCTAAAAATTATAACTTTTTCCAAGGTAAGCAATATATCACCTTCGTGCACCTGGGTATGCCAAATGCTGTAAGTCTACCGCTGTCTTCATATGCAGTAGTTTGCATGTACATACTCAATAAACATCAGTAGTGAGTTTCTGTAACAAAATCGCGAAAATTTTCGATCAAAATGACGTCACATTAATACGTTCCACACTTTGTCACCACCTAAAAAGCAGGTGAGAATCTATCGATTGACGTCATTATGACGTCACTCAGGCGAAAAGATTGATAGAGTTCAGTTACAGAAACGCAGTGCAGATCAAAATATGTCAAACAATGTTAGTTCTCAAATGCATCACAAGTGGAGAATTAAGGAAAATGTTTATGGGGTATACATATGGATATGCATGGATGTATGTACATATAGATGTGTATGAAGACCTGTAGCGTCCTTGTAGGGAAATCAATGAATAGTGAACAGATGTAAAACTGTAGAATTTGCAAAAATTGTTAACCAGTTCTGAACTATCAAATACGTAATCCAGCGGTGGATAATTTACATCCCCGTGTTATATTCACCAGTTGCTAACATGCAAACATGACATGACGCAAAAGAGGTTGTGCTCGCACTAGTAGTGTCGAAAAATGATCTAGAGATTTTCCCAACAGGGGTCATAGGCATCGTGTTTCTTTCATTTCATTTATTTCTGCCTTCATTTATTCCTCCATATACTTCTTTCTATTTCGCAGAGACGAAAAATAGTGCGAGGCAACTCCTGGATTGCCGGTCATGCACAATCACTCGCTCGACTAAGTTCTAGGCATGGGTAACACTGCGCTGCGCGGCGCAATTGCGCTAACACCAACCCTGGCGTTATTGCGCTAACTCCGATTTGGGAAATGCGCCAACTCAATATAGCGCCAACTCAATATTGCACCAACTCAATTTTGTAATATAAAACCGACTCAATTTCGTGCGCTAACACCAGCACCAATATAGAGCTAGTGTAAAATGGCGCAACCACAACGCCAATAACAGCACCGTAGTATATGTATACGTATGACACCGTCACAATTATGTATGCTTGATAGTGATCTAAGTGACTCTAATTTCCAGCATATTTTCACAAATATACGGAATATGTTTCCAAATGATTATGAAAATTTAAATTAATTGTGCCCTCGTAAATGTAAGCAGAATTGCGCCAAAAGAAATGAAACGGGGATGGTGAACAGTAACAAGCGAAAAAATGGTATTTATCGATTATTCCATGACAATTGCGCTAAAGGTGTTATTGCGCCAGTACCGTGAGTTGGCGCCACGAGTGGCGCTGGAGTTATTGTATCAGCGCCAAAAAAATTGCGCCATTACCCATGGCTACTAAGTTCCACTTGCGAATTCTCCCTTCTTATAGATTTACGTTCTTTGGACAGAACCATTAAAAATCCACTGACAAGTTATGAAACAATGTTGCCTACACTTTCCGCCAGAGGGCAAAATAGTAATGGTAATTTCCCCCTTTCAATAAATATTGTCAATCCAATCAGGGTGTTCACAGTAACAATCTATTTATATCAGGGATTATCACACTAACACTCTCACATATTGTGCATGTGTTAAAAGCACAAAAAGCTCTTGCCTACACCCAAAAGAAACTCAATCATGGTCAAAGACTAATATTTTGAAATTGGAAATGGATATTACTATTATTATTAACTTAACAAAAAAACACAAACAAAATAAGAGCAAGAAAACAAAGCTTAACAAAAATATTACGTAAAAAAATTAGATAAAAAAACCACTCCAACGCACAATCATTTACAAGCGTTCAGAGACTGCGCGAGCAGCACAACCTTCTAGCTCAACAGCCTAACGCTGACTAGAAATCGTTGAACAAAAATTTGCAAACAAAATTTTTTTTCGTGCACGAAGAGTTCTGTTGTGTCCGTGTGAGGCTGTCGGTGTGAAAGCTACAAAAAGCTTTTGCACGCGTGCATAGCAAAACAAATCTCTGATTTATATAGATTTTGTGCAGTTGAGAAAATAAAACGAAAATTCTTCGGAAGTTATATTTTTGCAATCAAATAGATTCAGAATGCATTTCCACATATTACAACAATTTAATTATGGAATTAAAGGTGGTTAATTTGCAAGTTTTTATCACAGTGGTCAATCGACTATGAGTACACCTCAAACCATGATCTAATTAAAAGGTCATGTCAGTTCGCTGGTCGCCATATTTCTTTCGGTTTTAGAAAAAAGTATCAGGTCCTCATACCTCATTTCCTTTTGCAATTGGCACAGCTGTTTGTTTGGTTGTTCGCGGCTTTATTGGTCCTGTGACGTAAGCAGTATTTGACATTTCCGCCTACTGGCAATACCCTCTCAATATATATACCATGCCTCAAACGCTTGAACCGGTTAAATTACGTCTCGATGGCATAATTTCAACTGTGCATACGGCCTTAGGTTCGCATTTAGGGAACACATTAAGGTTGTTCTCTCTGTGTGATTTTGGCCTGGCAAATTTGCCGAGATGACATAAGTGTGATAAATTTGCCGAGGACAACAACAAAATATACGTCCTGTCAAATTTGGAGGTTCGGCAAATTTCTCATACCCCAACCCATGATATTTGATATCATGAGAAAAATATCACGGGAAATGCAACCATGTTATTACATTCACAGTAGTCTTCTATTAGAAGTGAGTTAAAGCTTATGCTTCTAGTTCTTTTTTTAATTATTTTATTTTATTCAGATAAAAAATTAATTAATTCGAAATTGAAGCAAGCAAAGCAAAGCGACAACAGTCGTATAAAGAGTGGAAAGAATATGACTAACATGCTAGTTCACAATGAACTCAGTTAGAATTTTATTTTCTTAAAGGTGCGCTCTCTCTGTGTGGCAAATTTCTCAAGATATCATGATATCTCGGCAAAAATATTAGCCACAGAGAACAACCTTAGGGCCGGTTTCACCATCTCTTAACCAGAGATTTTTGCCCGGTTAAGCAATTTATTTGACAGCTCGCCATACAATTTACGTCATACTAACCAGCGATTAAATTAACCGGAGATTATGAAACCGGCCCTTATTCTTGCAAACTAGCAATCAGCTGTTCCTGTCAAATGTCAAACGCAATCACTAAAGGCATGGACACATGGCGTACGGACCCCAATAACCATTTTTCTTCATTTTCAATTTAAGGTTCATTTGAGAAGTAACCCTGTTATGGTTCGCTATCGATATCAATCCTGATATCGATCATAAACGGGTTAATTTCGGTTGCTCAATGTTGTCTGTGTGGCAGCACCACTATTTTAGTAGTTTTTTTTTGTAGTTTCCAATAACTTCCAGTGAATGATGGCGACATGTTGGCATGAGAGAGGAAAACATGTACATGTATTGGTGACGCGTGGCCAAACATGAAAGGTCGTCGCATGCATGGTTCAATTATAGAAGGGTTTTGCAGTGCTATATACGGACATACATACATACACACTCCATGTAAATTGGTTGTGTATTCTGTGATGCTTCTGTCAAGATCATAGCCCGTCATTGTAGAAATCATATTGCGTCAAGATCAAAATTGACATAAGTTTTGACATAAGCACCACAATATGAAAAAAAAAATAGGAAAAAGTTTGCAATCAGCTGTTTAGTAGGTTAACCTTCTATAAATTAGCCTTGGTCGCATGTGAAGGAGAATGAGGTTGTATTATAGGGGTGGTTTCGATAGAACAGCTTACAATTCTTTTTTTTAGCCGTCAGTAACTTTCCTGTTCGAGTAATTTCATTTACCAATTATGGTGTTCTAGCAATAATAACGATTCTTATTTTCTCATTCAGTTACTAGACATTCCAAATGCGAAATTTTTCTTTGCTCAAATCCTGTAATTAATTCCCCTTTTCCTCCACTAAGTGTTTAAACAAATTTTAAGTGAGTGGGTTCATCCGAAATTTACATTGATTTTTTTTTATTCTTCGAGATGATTTTATGGTGTTGCTTCATTTTTTTTTTAACCCGAGCTTTATAGATCGCACATAAATTTCTCTTCAAATCTGGCAAGCTATCGAGCCGACCTCTATGAGTAGGCATCATGAGAAATTTCCCCTCCGAATCTTCACAATCGTTCCAATGGCGGAAGATGCACATGCATTGGTGATGGACAAACTGGTTCTTCCAGGGTTGCCACGAACACTTCGTACTGTGAAAATACGTAACACATGGTTATTCGGTGACTTGGTACTTTCAGATGTACATATTATAAAATATTCTCATGCGCTCTGTGCAATTTTAAATTTTACATAGTTCTCAGAAAATTAATTAATTATTCATGTACTATTGTTTCATCAACCAGATTTTCCTGTCTCTTACCAATTTCGTAATTTGAGCGTAGGACAACAATGTCTATTAATATTCCCAACGCACACTAATAGAATTTTACCGTAGCAAAATTTACTAGGGCAAGAATAAAATCGACTTTTTTGAGATAGTTTCATGGGGAAAATGCTTGAGGCATTTTATTCCGAAAGTTTTGGTAATTTTTTTTTGTGTGTCTTGGCAACCGCATTCCATCTCGCTTGTGTTATTGCTAGCGTCACACCAGAATATGGACATCCAAATTACAGTAAAATCACGCCACTGAACAAGCGGCAGTCACGCCACTTTACGCTGAAGACAAATCGAGGCGAGGCGACGGTGCGACAGCGACAGACGCTGGACGTAATAACGTCAGTGCGAGTTCAGCGATTAAAGCATGATAAAAGTGTCAACGATTGTCACTACATATGCCTGTTGCAGCCACATTACAATTTTTAAGTCACAATTAGAGGTTTTCTTTCGCTTAGATCATAAATTTTCAACGCAAAATAATAAGCTAAATAGCTAAATTCATTAATGTAATGCATTAGATTTTCATTACGTTTGATTGCGTATAAATATTTATTTTTTTTTCCTGTAAAGCTCGGCAGAATTATTGAGTTGTCAAAATTTTCATATTTCATAACGCAGCGACAACTCTTCCTCGTCATCGAAATTAGAAATCAGTCTAAGTTGATGACAACGTAATTTTGTCGTTGGACGACGTTGCGACGCGTAGACTTTGTTGTAATCGTTTCCATAATAGCGCATAGATTTTAATCGTGACAGGCTGTCGCTGACGTAGTGTCTTGTCGTTACGTTTTGATTCTGTTTTCACCCTAATGCATACATAAACGAAAGAAAACGGGACTCTTCCAAACTGAAGAGAAAAAAAATTTGGAAGTATAGGCACGCTTGAACAGAAAAATTTTAGTACAGCGGTCATCAGTTGGAAAAAGCCTGTTGAACGAGTCGGTCGTTAGTCGTGTAAGAGCTCGAACGTTAAGAAATACAATATGGTTTTCTACCGTCCTAACTAGAACAACCGTACAACCGAGTGAAGCTACAAACTAATTGGACTTTTTTTTGGTTCTTAGTAAAATGCAAGTTTGAATACAATATGACTAGATTAATAATCAAAGAAAACCGCAATTGGTGTGTGAATTAGTGCACTTCTTTATTTGAAATTTAAAGGCACATAAAGGCAAAATCAGCAGTGTTGCTGTGACTCCCGTTGGAGTAGAGTTATTGTGTGTATAATTAAATGGAAAGCACCTATAAAGGCAAAATAATATATAGTTATATGTATTAAGGAAGAACACCTTATACTCCTAGAATAATCTTACAATAAAATTCAAAAAAAAGAAAACAAAGAGAGTAATTGTACTTAAATTAGACTTCATTCGACTAGCAAAAGAGCGATCTTGGCATTTTTCTTAAATAAACATTTTTTTTTCTTACATACATATGTAGACTTGTATGAAAAGCACGCAATTAAAGCTGGACAAAAATACTAAAAATTTGTATGTACTGATAATTTGACAAAACAATTTTATATAGTGTACACATATACGCAAATATTAATATGTAAGTAAACTCATACTTGGAAAAAAAAAAATAAAATTAAATTAAAAATAGTGAAATCAAAAAAAAAAAAAAAAAAAAAATAAAACAAAAAAAAACCCATTAAAGAAAAAAAAACGAACTACACAATAATCAAATAAAAGATTTTGGTTCTTAACCATAAACGCATACATACAAACTAATTGCTGTGTTGTGCTCATTGGAAAAAAAAACTAATTAAAGCAGAAAAGAAGGGTTCGAGAAATGCCGAATAGAACACTCTAGTACTTTTTGAAAATATATTTTGTGGATTCATATATAACATAAAACGGCATTAGATTTGAGCATATATGATAATAATCAAGAAACGCCTGTCTCCTGACGACGCAAGCGCGGCGGAGTAAATTGATGCATCACAAAAGTAATAATAAAAAAAAAAATAAATAAATAAAAAAATAAAAATCATCAGCCCTGCAGCAGATACAACAATGGTCATAGCATCAACAACTACAACAACAACTACAGCAGCAGCAGCAACTACAACAAACAACACAGCACCAACAACGACCACATCGGCAGCAACAATCACCGGCGCATAGTCCGTAAGCAATATAATTTCATTTTATATTTAATGTCTTTTTTTTTAATTAGAATTAGTGTACGTACATATGTGCCTATTCATATAAATCTGCTCGCCTCTACGTATATGTGGAATCGCTAAAAACCGAATTTCGGTAGATGGAAATAGTTGGCAAAGGCAGATATACATGGATACGTACATATTTCAATGTAAAACGAAGCTTGAGAGCATTTATTATTTGGGGGTAGACTAGGTACATAGTGAAGTAAGAGCAGACTTATGCTATAGACGCACATCGTAGTATAGTAATAATATTACGATCTATACCACATATATGTCAACCTCATATTGTAGTTTAATTGAAAATTTTCATAGTATATCCAAATCATAGTATTGATATTATGATATTCATACCACATGTGTGACTGAGGCATTAGACTCTAAGAAAAGGAAAATGAATTGGCAATAAATTGTAAAAGAAAAAAAATGGTAATGTTGACCACCCTAATTTAAAAAGGCATAGGGATTTTCAGGAACGGGGTCATCGAAATATAGGTGAACCGATGGCCAAGGATGAGGGTGGGCTAGTAAAGCACCAGCGCTGCAAAAACACCAGCGGCGCACCACCGGTAAGGGGTCACTGATACCCGGGTGCGACAGTGACCATGGATTAGGGTGGGACAAAAACGCACCGGCGCTGCAACAACATCAGCAACGCCACCCCCTTGTGAGTTCGGCCTTTAACTTTTTTTTTTTTTTGACTGTTCATTTATTTTAAATTTCAGCTTTTTTTTTATGTATTTTCAGATGCCTGTTAATAACCGGTCCTTCCGGTTGATGCAAATTAAATTCAAATTTAACGATTTTTTTTGCGATATATATATTCAAATTTAAATTCACTTTGACAGTTTTTTTTTGACAGTGTTTATTCAAATTTAGTGCATATCGATTTCAACGTACATTCAAATTTAAATTTTGGTGCAACGATTATTTTCACGTCCGTCCGCGATTATTTAGAGCCTATACACACTTGCGACTCAATCGATTTGGTCGAGTTGGGCTGTTGTATTCACACTACGCCACTATTTAGTCGAATCGGTGGCAGCTATTCACACTTGAGACTAAATAGTCGGGTGATTGACAATGACATAGTGTTGCCAATGTTCACATTTTACACAGCAAATTTTACATTAGTGGTCTTCGTATAAAGTGATGAATTATTAAATTGATTTTATCACTTTATCTACATTCTTACATGAAAGCACCTTCTTGTCATCTGTCAACTTGATTAATAAATAAAAAATAATAAAATAAACAAAAAGTGCATACATTGTTTAGCTTTCTTTCTTATTAAACTAGCAACTAGCTGTCAAGTAAATGAAAAGAGAAAAACGGAAGGAATTACGCTCATAAAGAACGAAACGAACAGAAGTACAAGAAACGGAAAAATAGTAAAAATTAGCCATTAATAGTGGTCTTCATCTAAAGTGATAAAGTATTAAATTGTTAAAATTTATCAGTTTATCCGCATTTTTACATGAACGCACCTTGGTAAATAATGTTTAAACTCTTGTCAGCTGTCAATGTCAACTTGATTAATAAATAAAAAACCCAATAAAATAAACAAAAAATGCATCACATTTTTGTAAAAGTTATTTTAATAATTCGTACTAAAATGCCGAAAGAAAGCACAATTTCCTCTTTTGAATTGAAAAAGTAAAACTGACAATGTGTCCGACTTAAATTTTACCGAAATTTATAAATTAACGCAAGAAAATCGTTCGGTAAAGTGATAAACTTTGCTTAAAAATATTTTCATACAAATTTTGACAGATAATTTATCACAATTATTATTTTATCAGTTTACCCCATTTACCAGCAGTTTATCACTTTAGATGAAGACCCTTAATAATTTCCATGCAATTTCATTTTCATTATTTGTATTTTAAAATGCGATTAATGACATATTTGAAGAGAACAACAATATCAAGAAACACATGAAAACGGAAGTAAATATCCTTAGTTAGATAATTCTAGTTAATACCTTTTGTTTTTTTTTTAACATTTTGAAAATATTAATTGAAATATTCAATCTCTGCAATTTACCAAAAGTGAAATAAAAGTAGTGCTGTCAGCATGGCAACTCTTTCCACTACGAATATCACTGTTGTTGTTGTAGTCGTTCGACTAAATTGTCTCTAGTGTGAATACGTAGAAGGGCGCCTTGCTGATCAAGCAGTTGTCCAACTGTTTCAGTTGGAATGAAATTGGGCTGCATATCCAACTGTTTCAGTTGTACGACTAATTGAATGTAGTGTGAATGCTTCCATACATTCCCATGCAAATCAACATTCGACTAAATCGATTGAGTCGCAAGTGTGTATAGGCTCCTAAATTTAACGTGCGCTCATCTATTTTAAAATTTTTCCGTCGATTGTCAGTATTTCCGTCCGATTTAAATTTCGGTTTAAATGTTTTGCTAACGTCCGTCTGACTTTAACGTACATATGTACGTTCAAAATTCATATCCAAATTTTAACGACATTTTCCCTCGGTTTGCATTTATTTAAATTTAACTGACGTCTGGCCTCTTGAATTTGATTTTTTTGGGTTATCTTTTGAATATTTGAATTTTTCAACGGTCCGTCCGTGGCATCCGGCCAAACCGGATGTTGTTTTCGTGTGATTTTCTCGTTATTGGTTTGAAAAGGCATGATATGAATTTTTTCTGTTTATGGCGCAGGACAGCAGTGTAGGCAAGAACCCCGCCCAGCCGACAATGACTAGCCACAGTGCAACCCTAGATCATGCCGACCGCCATGCATTGCTGCTCCACTCGATCTTCGAATGCCAACCATAATAGATGGCGCCCAACGTGCTGACTCGATGGCTTTTTGGTCAGCCAGTGACGTCTTACTATCTCGCAAGTCCCAGATGGGCAGGCCCTGCGCCGCCACTGCGTTGCGGCGAGATGGTGGGGCTGATCAGGTTGTCCAAGGAGGTCACCGCTGTTGGTAGCATAGGGCGCCACAAAGCGCAGATCGTAATCGAAAGCTGTACCATAACAGATGGCGCCCTACGTGATGACCCGATGGCTTTTTGGTCAGCCAGTGACGTCTTAATATCTCGCAAGTCCCAGATGGGCAGGCCCTGCGCCGCCACTGCGTTGCGGCGAGATGGTGAGACTGATCAGGTTGTCCAAGGAGGTCATCGCTGTTGGTAGCATTGGGCGCCACAAGGCGCAGATCGTAATCGAGGTCAAACGCGAACCATAACAGATGGCGCCCAACGTGCTGACTCGATGGCTTTTTGGTCAGCCAGTGACGCCTTACTATCTCGCAATTCCCAGATGGGCAGGCCCTGCGCCGCCACTGCGTTGCGGCGAGATGGTTAGACTGATCAGGTTGTCCAAGGAGGTCATCGCTGTTGGTAGCATAGGGCGCCACAAGGCGCAGATCGTAATCGAGGTCAAACGCGTACCATAACAGATGGCGCCCAACGTGGTGTCTTGGGGTACTGGCTTCGGTGGTTTTCTGGTCGTTCAGTGAAGTCTCATTATTCCGCAAGTCCTAGATTGGCAGCCTCAGTAGCCGCCACTGCGTTGCGGCGGAATGATGAGATTGATCGGGATGATTGGAGAGTCATTGGTGTTAGTGGCTCAGGGCTCCACGCGACTTCACGTCACCCAGTCTAATTTTTTTCTTTTGCATTTCACCCGGAGAGGCAGTGTTGAACGCACTTATTTTTTTGTAATTTAAATTTGTTTTCACTGTCGTCCGAGGGGCATGTCCGCTAGATTCAGTATTTTTTTTTTAACTTTTTGCCGAATATGTCTTTTGTGCAGTTTTGTGTATCGGATTTTTTTTCTTTTGGGGCCCAGCTCATCTCGCGTCGTGATGAGTTGAGCTGGATCCTAAGCTAGTAATCCTTCTTCGCAAGTCTGGGGTAGCGGCTTCAAACCGTGCCTTTCATTGCGGCGGAGCCAAGGATGTTGGCGATGAGGAAAATTCGTCCTTTTATTTTTTTTGTTTTCGTGATTTTTTTTGCAATTTAGGCTTCAGCCATCCCGCGTCTGAGTTGGTTGCACTTAGCGCCACTTTCATTGCGATGGGTTGGTCTGAGACCTGAGTTAGTTGGTGCGCTGGAGACCAGTTGGCACACACTGTCTTAATTTTTTTTGTGTTTTTATTTTTTCAAGGGGGTTTATATATTTTTTTTTTTTTATTTTTTTTGTAACCTGTGCCTTTTATAATGGGAGGTCAGCATTCCCATTGAATAACGAACATATATATATTTTGCATTGTATATCTTTTTACATTTACATATACACGTATATGAACACGTTTATTTATACAAATATTTTTTTTTATAAGCGAAGTAATTTTGAATCGATATTGTTAGCAAAACTTAAGATAATTTTTATAATCGAAGATAATTGTTACAAAGATTTGCTTGATTTTTCCACCAAACGCGACAACGTATTATATTTTCTCGGATGTGACATAATTTTGTACCGGCATAGATTTAAATAGCTGAAAGTTTCACATACTCAAAAACCAAAGTTTTGTTATTTTCTTTTTGGATGCGACATAATTTTTAATCGAGATAGAGATTTAAATTTCGTTAATTGTATAAATATTTGCATTTGGACTTTAACACCAAACGTGATTTTATTTAGGCAGTTAATTGCTTAAGATCTCATACGACCATTCAAGCGTGCCTTGTTTTTTTTTTGAAGCGCTCATACGTTCGATTTTGTTTAAATGTCCCAAAACTGTCAGCAGTCGACTGAACGGACGCAAACGAGGAAATCTGTAAAAACTTAGCGCAGGCAAATGATAGAGTCAAATGTCGAGTTCGTGGAAAAGTGGGCAATGCACTGTATGACTTAGAAGACTTAACAGGGAGATTAATAGGACGATTACATGCTTCTGATATTCGTCCTCAATAAGACTCCGCTGGGCGTCTTGGCGGTCGGGGACAATTCGCCCAGTATCCTCCCCGAGCAGTTATAATAATAGGTGGATCACAAGCGCTCCCATCGGGAACCGTGGACCATCTAGCAGTCCATATTCCAATTGGTCTGCTTATACGGAGTTTTGACGAGTTCTCCCAAATTAAAATGTCTAATTTTATGGAGTTTTGGCGAGCTCTCCTATATCAAATGCCTAACCTTACGGAGTTTTGACGAGTTCTCCAATACAAAAATGTCTATTCAAACGGAGTATTGATGATTTTCCTGTTAAAGTTTTTTCTGTCCAGCTTCGCGAGGTTAGGGACCATAGACCAGCTCATAGTGTGATTGTATTCGGAGTTTAGACGCGTTCTCCTGTAAAAAAATGTCTAAGGCCGCGAAGCCTTAAAATAGGAAACAAAATAATTTTCTTTTTTTTTGTAAAACCCATTCCGGGTGGCGAGAAACCAGCGGACCAAGGGTCTTTTTCAAGACCGCCTGTCCTGGGTCCAGCGTGCGGGGTTGGATCAGCCGGGGGGGGGCAGGCTGTTAAGACCGACCAAGATCTGCACTTATGGGGGGTAGGCTTCTCTGGCCTAAATCAATAGAGAACCACCGCAACACCAGACTTACGCATTTTGGTTTTTTTTACCAAATGAATTTTTTTCTATACCCGACTTTCAATTGTTCTCGGATTTTCATACACTATTAGATTGGACACGTTCATATAGCATACGTTTTTTTTGATATCACCTGATGGAGCCTCTGTTGCCCGGTTAGCTGTGGTGGGATTTGAGACTCTTATCTAGGGGTGAGTCGTGCCCCACGTAGTTAACAGTTGAGTATTATCGCAACAACCTTACAGGCAAACCATTTTTCCTGTTCGCTCCCTCGTCAGGTCTTCGAAGCGAAGCAGGTCTGTTATGGTTCGCTAACGATATCAATCCTGATATCTATCATAAACGGGTTAATTTCGGTTGCTCAATGTTTTCTGTGTGGCAGCACCACTATTTTAGTAGTTTTTTTTTTGTAGTTTCCAATAACTTCCAGTGAATGATGGCGACATGTTGGCATGAGAGAGGAAAACATGTACATGTATTGGTGACGCGTGGCCAAACATGAAAGGTCGTCGCATGCATGGTTATCTTTTGAATATTTGAATTTTTCAACGGTCCGTCCGTGGCATCCGGCCAAACCGGATGTTGTTTTCGTGTGATTTTCTCGTTATTGGTTTGAAAAGGCATGATATGAATTTTTTCTGTTTATGGCGCAGGACAGCAGTGTAGGCAAGAACCCCGCCCAGCCGACAATGACTAGCCACAGTGCAACCCTAGATCATGCCGACCGCCATGCATTGCTGCTCCACTCGATCTTCGAATGCCAACCATAATAGATGGCGCCCAACGTGCTGACTCGATGGCTTTTTGGTCAGCCAGTGACGTCTTACTATCTCGCAAGTCGCAGATGGGCAGGCCCTGCGCCGCCACTGCGTTGCGGCGAGATGGTGGGGCTGATCAGGTTGTCCAAGGAGGTCATCGCTGTTGGTAGCATAGGGCGCCACAAAGCGCAGATCGTAATCGAAAGCTGTACCATAACAGATGGCGCCCAACGTGATGACCCGATGGCTTTTTGGTCAGCCCGTGACGTCTTAATATCTCGCAAGTCCCAGATGGGCAGGCCCTGCGCCGCCACTGCGTTGCGGCGAGATGGTGAGACTGATCAGGTTGTCCAAGGAGGTCATCGCTGTTGGTAGCATAGGGCGCCACAAGGCGCAGATCGTAATCGAGGTCAAACGCGAACCATAACAGATGGCGCCCAACGTGCTGACTCGATGGCTTTTTGGTCAGCCAGTGACGCCTTACTATCTCGCAAGTCCCAGATGGGCAGGCCCTGCGCCGCCACTGCGTTGCGGCGAGATGGTGAGACTGATCAGGTTGTCCAACGAGGTCATCGCTGTTGGTAGAATAGGGCGCCACATGGCGCAGATCGTAATCGAGGTCAAACGCGTACCATAACAGATGGCGCCCAACGTGGTGTCTTGGGGTACTGGCTTCGGTGGTTTTCTGGTCGTTCAGTGAAGTCTCATTATTCCGCAAGTCCCAGATTGGCAGCCTCAGTAGCCGCCACTGCGTTGCGGCGGAATGATGAGATTGATCGGGATGATTGGAGAGTCATTGGTGTTAGTGGCTCAGGGCTCCACGCGACTTCACGTCACCCAGTCTAATTTTTTTCTTTTGCATTTCACCCGGAGAGGCAGTGTTGAACGCACTTATTTTTTTGTAATTTAAATTTGTTTTCACTGTCGTCCGAGGGGCATGTCCGCTAGATTCAGTATTTTTTTTTAACTTTTTGCCGAATATGTCTTTTGTGCAGTTTTGTGTATCGGATTTTTTTCTTTTGGGGCCCAGCTCATCTCGCGTCGTGATGAGTTGAGCTGGATCCTAAGCTAGTAATCCTTCTTCGCAAGTCTGGGGTAGCGGCTTCAAACCGTGCCTTTCATTGCGGCGGAGCCAAGGATGTTGGCCATGAGGAAAATTCGTCCTTTTATTTTTTTTGTTTTCGTGATTTTTTTTGCAATTTAGGCTTCAGCCATCCCGCGTCTGAGTTGGTTGCACTTAGCGCCACTTTCATTGCGATGGGTTGGTCTGAGACCTGAGTTAGTTGGTGCGCTGGAGACCAGTTGGCACACACTGTCTTAATTTTTTTTGTGTTTTTATTTTTTCAAGGGGGTTTATATATTTTTTTTTTATTTTTTTTTGTAACCTGTTCCTTTTATAATGGGAGGTCAGCATTCCCATTGAATAACGAACATATATATATTTTGCATTGTATATCTTTTTACATTTACGTATACACGTATATGAACACGTTTATTTATACAAATATTTTTTTTTATAAGCGAAGTAATTTTGAATCGATATTGTTAGCAAAACTTAAGATAATTTTTATAATCGAAGATAATTGTTACAAAGATTTGCTTGATTTTTCCACCAAACGCGACAACGTATTATATTTTCTCGGATGTGACATAATTTTGTACCGGCATAGATTTAAATAGCTGAAAGTTTCACATACTCAAAAACCAAAGTTTTGTTATTTTCTTTTTGGATGCGACATAATTTTTAATCGAGATAGAGATTTAAATTTCGTTAATTGTATAAATATTTGCATTTGGACTTTAACACCAAACGTCATTTTATTTAGGCAGTTAATTGCTTAAGATCTCATACGACAATTCAAGCGTGCCTTGTTTTTTTTTGAAGCGGTCATACGTTCGATTTTGTTTAAATGTCCCAAAACTGTCAGCAGTCGACTGAACGGACGCAAACGAGGAAATCTGTAAAAACTTAGCGCAGGCAAATGATAGAGTCATATGTCGAGTTCGTGGAAAAGTGGGCAATGCACTGTATGACTTAGAAGACTTAACAGGGAGATTAATAGGACGATTCCATGCTTCTGATATTCGTCCTCAATAAGACTCCGCTGGGCGTCTTGGCGGTCGGGGACAATTCGCCCAGTATCCTCCCCCGAGCAGTTATAATAATAGGTGGATCACAAGCGCTCCCATCGGGAACCGTGGACCATCTAACAGTCCATATTCCAATTGGTCTGCTTATACGGAGTTTTGACGAGTTCTCCCAAATTAAAATGTCTAGTTTTATGGAGTTTTGGCGAGTTCTCCTATATCAAATGCCTAACCTTACGGAGTTTTGACGAGTTCTCCAATACAAAAATGTCTATTCAAATGGAGTATTGATGATTTTCCTGTTAAAGGTTTTTCTGTCCAGCTTCGCGAGGTTAGGGACCATAGCCCAGCTCATAGTGTGATTGTATTCGGAGTTTAGACGCGTTCTCCTGTAAAAAAATGTCTAAGGCCGCGAAGCCTTAAAATAGGAAACAAAATAATTTTCTTTTTTTTTGTAAAACCCATTCCGGGTGGCGAGAAACCAGCGGACCAAGGGTCTTTTTCAAGACCGCCTGTCCTGGGTCCAGCGTGCGGGGTTGGATCAGCCGGGGGGGACAGGTTGTTAAGACCGACCAAGATCGGCACTTAGGGGGGTAGGCTTCTCTGGCCTAAATCAATAGAGAACCACCGCAACACCAGACTTACGCATTTTGGTTTTTTTTACCAAATGAATTTTTTCTATACCTGACTTTCAATTGTTCTCGGATTTTCATACACTATTAGATTGGACACGTTCATATAGCATACGTTTTTTTTTATATCACCTGATGGAGCCTCTGTTGCCCGGTTAGCTGTGGTGGGATTTGAGACTCTTATCTAGGGGTGAGTCGTGCCCCACGTAGTTAACAGTTGAGTATTATCGCAACAACCTTACAGGTAAACCATTTTTCCTGTTCGCTCCCTCGTCAGGTCTTCGAAGCGAAGCAGGTCTGTTATGGTTCGCTAACGATATCAATGCTGATATCGATCATAAACGGGTTAATTTCGGTTGCTGAATGTTTTCTGTGTGGCAGCACCACTATTTTAGTAGTTTTTTTTGTAGTTTCCAATAACTTCCAGTGAATGATGGCGACATGTTGGCATGAGAGAGGAAAACATGTACATGTATTGGTGGCGCGTGGCCAAACATGAAAGGTCGTCGCATGCATGGTTCAATTATAGAAGGGTTTTGCAGTGCTATATACGGACATACATACATACACACTCCATGTAAATTGGTTGGGTATTCTGTGATGCTTCTGTCAAGATCATAGCCCGCCATTGTAGAAATCATATTGCGTCAAGATCAAAATTGACATAAGTTTTGACATAAGCACCACAATATGAAAAAAAAAATAGGAAAAAGTTTGCAATCAGCTGTTTAGTAGGTTAACCTTCTATAAATTAGCCTTGGTCGCATGTGAAGGAGAATGAGGTTGTATTATAGGGGTGGTTTCGATAGAACAGCTTACAATTCTTTTTTTTAGCCGTCAGTAACTTTCCTGTTCGAGTAATTTCATTTACCAATTATGGTGTTCTAGCAATAATAACGATTCTTATTTTCTCATTCAGTTACTAGACATTCCAAATGCGAAATTTTTCTTTGCTCAAATCCTGTAATTAATTCCCCTTTTCCTCCACTAAGTGTTTAAACAAATTTTAAGTGAGTGGGTTCATCCGAAATTTACATTGATTTTTTTTTATTCTTCGAGATGATTTTATGGTGTTGCTTCATTTTTTTATGAACCCGAGCTTTATAGATCGCACATAAATTTCTTTTCAAATCTGGCAAGCTATCGAGCCGACCTCTATGAGTAGGCATCATGAGAAATTTCCCCTCCGAATCTTCACAATCGTTCCAATGGCGGAAGATGCACATGTATTGGTGATGGACAAACTGGTTCTTCCAGGGTTGCCACGAACACTTCGTACTGTGAAAATACGTAACACATGGTTATTCGGTGACTTGGTACTTTCAGATGTACATATTATAAAATATTCTCATGCGCTCTGTGCAATTTTAAATTTTACATAGTTCTCAGAAAATTAATTAATTATTCATGTACTATTGTTTCATCAACCAGATTTTCCTGTCTCTTACCAATTTCGTAATTTGAGCGTAGGACAACAATGTCTATTAATATTCCCAATGCACACTAATAGAATTTTACCGTAGCAAAATTTACTAGGGCAAGAATAAAATCGACTTTTTTGAGATAGTTTCATGGGGAAAATGCTTGAGGCATTTTATTCCGAAAGTTTTGGTAATTTTTTTTTGTGTGTGGCAACCGCATTCCATCTCGCTTGTGTTATTGCTAGCGTCACACCAGAATATGGACATCCAAATTACAGTAAAATCACGCCACTGAACAAGCGGCAGTCACGCCACTTTACCCTGAAGGCAAATCGAGGCGACGCGACGGTGCGACAGCGACAGACGCTGGACGTAATAACGTCAGTGCGAGTTCAGCGATTAAAGCATGATAAAAGTGTCAACGATTGTCACTACATATGCCTGTTGCAGCCACATTACAATTTTTAAGTCACAATTAGAGGTTTTCTTTCGCTTAGATCATAAATTTTCAACGCAAAATAATAAGCTAAATAGCTAAATTCATTAATGTAATGCATTAGATTTTCATTACGTTTGATTGCGTATAAATATTTATTTTTTTTTCCTGTAAAGCTCGTCAGAATTATTGAGTTGTCAAAATTTTCATATTTCATAACGCAGCGACAACTCTTCCTCGTCATCGAAATTAGAAATCAGTCTAAGTTGATGACAACGTAATTTTGTCGTTGGACGACGTTGCGACGCGTAGACTTTGTTGTAATCGTTTCCATAATAGCGCACAGATTTTAATCGTGACAGGCTGTCGCTGACGTAGTGTCTTGTCGTTACGTTTTGATTCTGTTTTCACCCTAATGCATACATAAACGAAAGAAAACGGGACTCTTCCAAACTGAAGAGAAAAAAAATTTGGAAGTATAGGCACGCTTGAACAGAAAAATTTTAGTACAGCGGTCATCAGTTGGAAAAAGCCTGTTGAACGAGTCGGTCGTTAGTCGTGTAAGAGCTCGAACGTTAAGAAATACAATATGGTTTTCTACCGTCCTAACTAGAACAACCGTACAACCGAGTGAAGCTACAAACTAATTGGACTTTTTTTTGGTTCTTAGTAAAATGCAAGTTTGAATACAATATGACTAGATTAATAATCAAAGAAAACCGCAATTGGTGTGTGAATTAGTGCACTTCTTTATTTGAAATTTAAAGGCACATAAAGGCAAAATCAGCAGTGTTGCTGTGACTCCCGTTGGAGTAGAGTTATTGTGTGTATAATTAAATGGAAAGCACCTATAAAGGCAAAATAATATATAGTTATATGTATTAAGGAAGAACACCTTATACTCCTAGAATAATCTTACAATAAAATTCAAAAAAAGAAAACAAAGAGAGTAATTGTACTTAAATTAGACTTCATTCGACTAGCAAAAGAGCGATCTTGGCATTTTTCTTAAATAAACATTTTTTTTTCTTACATACATATGTAGACTTGTATGAAAAGCACGCAATTTAAGCTGGACAAAAATACTAAAAATTTGTATGTACTGATAATTTGACAAAACAATTTTATATAGTGTACACATATACGCAAATATTAATATGTAAGTAAACTCATACTTGGAAAAAAAAAAAAAAAATTAAATTAAAAATAGTGAAATCAAAAAAAAAAAAAAAATAAATAAATAAAACAAAAAAAAAACCCATTAAAGAAAAAAAAACGAACTACACAATAATCAAATAAAAGATTTTGGTTCTTAACCATAAACGCATACATACAAACTAATTGCTGTGTTGTGCTCATTGGAAAAAAAAACTAATTAAAGCAGAAAAGAAGGGTTCGAGAAATGCCGAATAGAACACTCTAGTACTTTTTGAAAATATATTTTGTGGATTCATATATAACATAAAACGGCATTAGATTTGAGCATATATGATAATAATCAAGAAACGCCTGTCTCCTGACGACGCAAGCGCGGCGGAGTAAATTGATGCATCACAAAAGTAATAATAAAAAAAAAAAAAAATAAATAAAAAAATAAAAATCATCAGCCCTGCAGCAGATACAACAATGGTCATAGCATCAACAACTACAACAACTACAGCAGCAGCAGCAACTACAACAAACAACACAGCACCAACAACGACCACATCGGATGCAACAATCACCGGCGCATAGTCCGTAAGCAATATAATTTCATTTTATATTTAATGTCTTTTTTTTTAGTTAGAATTAGTGTACGTACATATGTGCCTATTCATATAAATCTGCTCGCCTCTACGTATATGTGGAATCGCTAAAAACCGAATTTCGGTAGATGGAAATAGTTGGCAAAGGCAGATATACATGGATACGTACATATTTCAATGTAAAACGAAGCTTGAGAGCATTTATTATTTGGGGGTAGACTAGGTACATAGTGAAGTAAGAGCAGACTTATGCTATAGACGCACATCGTAGTATAGTAATAATATTACGATCTTTACCACATATATGTCAACCTCATATTGTAGTTTAATTGAAAATTTTCATAGTATATCCAAATCATAGTATTGATATTATGATATTCATACCACATGTGTGACTGAGGCATTAGACTCTAAGAAAAGGAAAATGAATTGGCAATAAATTGTAAAAGAAAAAAAATGGGAATGTTGACCACCCTAATTTAAAAAGGCATAGGGATTTTCAGGGACGGGGTCATCGAAATATAGGTGCACCGATGGCCAAGGATGAGGGTGGGCTAGTAAAGCACCAGCGCTGCAACAACACCAGCGGCGCACCACAGGTAAGGGGTCACTGATACCCGGGTGCGACAGTGACCATGGATTAGGGTGGGACAAAAACGCACCGGCGCTGCAACAACATCAGCAACGCCACCCCCTTGTGAGTTCGGCCTTTAACTTTTTTTTTTTTTATTTTCAGATGCCTGTTAATAACCGGTCCTTCCGGTTGATTCAAATTAAATTCAAATTTAACGATTTTTTGCGATAGGTTAGGTTAGGTAACAGTGGCTGTTGGTACACACCAACACACTTAGGCCCATAAGGACCCATTGTGATACCACGAGGATCTAAACCCCTACTCGAACCAGAAGGTGGATTCAGCGAATCTTAGGATTTTAATCGGCCAAATCGCCGAGGCCAGAAAAGTGGGGGGCCCCCAGAAATTTTAGCCTCTTAGTCCACAGCGCGGGACATTCACACAGCAAATGCTCCACAGTTTCAGGCTCCTCCTCATCCTTACAGCTCCTACAGAAGTCGTGAAAAGGAGCGCCCAATCTCTCAGCATGTCTGCCGATAATGATGTGGCCCGTGATCAGGCCAACAGTGAGCGCCAGGTCTTTCCTCTTTAAAAGAAGTAGCCCTTTAGTACGTCTCGCATCCCAATCAGGCCATACGAGTCTAGAATGAATGCAGGTGCTAAGGCGCTTCCATCTAGTACCCGCTTCTGCATGGAAAAATTCCTTAATATTGAGCTTGCATGTAGCGAGCGGCATTCTTAAACCCTTCCAAGATGGCGAAAGCGGAGCAGATGTGCCCCCTCTTGCAAGTTCGTCTGCCATCTCATTGCCTGGTATATTGCAGTGTCCAGGTACCCATACCAGCGTTAGAGAAGCCTGCGTGGCCATCTCGTCAAGAGATTTGCGACAACCCTCTACAGTCCTGGATTTGCAAGTAGCAGACCCAATCTCCTTCAGCGCAGCCTGACTATCTGAACAAATGTAAATATTGTCGTGCATGAGGACTCCTTTACGAAGATAGTCCACCGCCTCTTGAATGGCAGCAACCTCTGCCTGGAATACGCTGCAATGATCCGGAAGGTTGAATGATAGTTTCGTACCCGTCTGGGCTACGAAAACTCCACCACCCACCTTACCATTCAGCTTCGAACCATCAGTATAAATGTGGAGGGCACCCGGCAAATCCGGAGGTCCATTGGACCAAAACTCCCTATCCGGAATAACAACATCGAAATTCCTCCCGCGAATGGTGGTCGGTGCACAGTAGTCCGTTGCACTCGTCAGAGAAATGCTAAGGATCTCAGCATGACCACCTACATTTACCTTCCACCCCGGAAGTTCCCTTAAGCGCAGTGCCGAAATCAGTGCGCATTGCCTACCCATCAGGTCAATCGGCAGGACATTAAATAAAGTGTCCAGAGCCTCCTTGGGAGTGGTACGCAGCGCACCACCAACACAAATCAGCGCACTCCTTTGCACCTTTTGAAATGCAAGAAGGGCTGAACTCTTTTCAAGACATTTCCACCACGCCAGAACCCCGTATAACAGGATTGGTCTAATCACAGCAGTGTAAAGCCACAGCGACACACTAGGTGACAAACCCCAATTACGCGCAACGGCTCCTCTACAACTGTAGAGGGCAACCATTGCCTTTTTAACACGTTCCTCAGAGTTGGGGGCCCAAGACAATTTTTTGTCCAGAATTACCCCCAAGAACTTTGCCGTAATCCCTAATTTTAGGGTAGTATTTCCAAGAACTGGCAGTTTCAAAGCAGGAAGTTTATACCTCCTGGTAAACAGTACAAGTTCAGTTTTAGCTGGGTTAATCCCCAAGCCTTTGTTTCTAGACCAGTGATCCACCAGTCTAAGTTTACTTTGCATAATATCGCATAGCGTCTGTGGAAACTTGCCACTAACTATTAGTGCAAGATCATCCGCATATGCTACAACTTTAGCGCTACCATCCTCCTCCAAGACGGACAACAGCTCATTAATCGTGGCCACCCATAAAAGTGGGGAGAGAACCCCACCCTGTGGCGTACCTCTATTGGCGTATCTAGAAACTGATACCCCTGCCCATTCAGCACGAACCTCCCTACGTACCAGCAACTGCTTTATCAAAGCAACCATCCTGAGATCAACACCTAGCCTCGTCAGAGCTCCAGTTATTGCGGATGGTGTAACGTTGTTAAATGCACCCTCTATATCCAGGAATGCAATCAATGAGAACTCCTTGAGCGCAAGAGACCTCTCAATTTGAGTAACAACAGCATGTAGGGCTGTTTCAGTGGATCTCCCTTTCATATAGGCATGTTGGGATCTAGTGATTTTACTATCTAAATCTTCTCTAAGATGAGAATCAATAAGTCTTTCAAACACCTTAAGCTGAAAAGACGCCAAACTGATCGGTCTGAGGTCACCTGCACTGGTATGAGAGGTCCTACCAGCCTTAGGTATAAAAACGACCGTCGATTTCTTCCACAAATGAGGAATGTAATTTAGAGTACATACTCCCTTAAAAATAGCTAGCAACCACGGACTGCACAGCTCAATAGACTGCTGCAGTTGTATTGGCGCCAATCTATCAGGACCCGGAGTTTTGAAGGGCTTAAAAGTCCCTACTGCCCAACAGACACCGTCAGTATTGATGAAATCATCATTGACAGGCCGATTATCGGGCCCTTCTCGTATGCTTAATACTTCGTCAGCAGAGCTCGGGAAATGCGTGCTCAGAAGAAGGTCCAGGGTACTCTCACCAGTGTCCGTCCACGACGCATCAGGCCTTAGCAAGCACCCAGGGGCGCTTCGTGGAGAACCGGAGAGAATTTTCCTAAGCCTTGAGACTTCCAACACCGATTCCAAGCCATTGCAAAATTCCCTCCACGAGGATCGTTTAGAAGACCTTAGTATCTTCTTGTATTCTCTAAGATGCGTTTTATATTCAACCCATTTCTCGACATCGTCTGAGGATTTAGCTTGGTTGAACGACCGACGACACCTCTTGCGAGCCGAGTCTAAATCCGGATTCCACCATGGTGGTTTCGTTTTGCCTCTCGGCTTTCTCAAGGGACAGGCCTTATCCAGCGCCTGCCCACACACCTTCGTAAACGTATGAACCATATCGTCCAGCTCCTTCGAGCTGGTCGGAGTACGGCAACTAAAACCCGAGAGTCTCTTATGAAGCTCCTCTCTATACAAGTGCCAATTGGCAGTTTTAATGTTTCTATAGGCGACAGTCCTGACTGGCACCCTGTCCAGGTCGAAGCGAACAAACCGATGATCAGAAAAGGAGTGCTCATCAAGCACCCTCCAGTTCTTTATCATGGCTTCCCCGCCTCCCAAGGCCAGGGTGACGTCCAAGACTTCCCTCCGATTTTTTGTCACAAACGTAGGTACAGAACCATTATTGCATATACTAATATTATGTTGTAGGATAAAGTCAAAAAGTAACTCACCCCTTTCATTGGTGTCTCCACTCCCCCAGGCAGTGTTGTGTGCATTTACGTCACCTCCGAAAACAACCGCACCAAGCGTATCCCCCACTATCTTGCAGACTAGTGGGGTAGGTACTGGCCTATCGTGCCCGAAATAGACCGAAGTCAAGGTCAACACCAAGCCGTTGACCAACATTGAAATGGACGTGGTGTCCTCATCACTGAACTGTGGAAGAAAAAGAGCATTCAAATTAGATCTCGCCAAGATACAAGCCCTTGGCTTCCCATTTGTGGCCCCACTTACCAGTGTAAACCCAGCTGCCTTCAGCCCGCATATTTTCCGCCCTACCACCCATGGCTCTTGGATGAGGGCTATGTCAGCTGCTCCCTTCGATGTTAGTTGGAGCAGCATCGCAGCCGACGCTGCCTTACTATGGTGGAGGTTTATTTGGAGGACTCGCACCATGATCACCGATGTCCACCCCGACCACCGTAATATTGCCATCGTCCTCATCCGACAACAGCTCATCGCCAGTGTAACCACACGAAAAATGGCCGGATAGGCGTGAAGAGGTTGATGCCGCATCGCCTGCTGACGTGTCATCCATCGGACTGACATCAACAGGCTCCGCGTCGTCTTCCTCCCCGCTCTCCGCCTCCTCAGGCTCAACCTCCAGATCGAGGTCCGTAGCCGCCTTCAGGTCACTAGAGTAGACCTTAATCACTGCGGTGTCGAAACCGTATTTTATTACGCCCTTCGTCCGCTCAAGAAAGGGGAGTGACTCCTTATTGAGTATCAGGACGGCCTGTAGCGTCGCCTTGGAGGTGTGCTCCAACCTCATCACTCGCCAGTTGTGAGCTGGGAGCTCGGGGTTGAAGGTCCTGATAATCTCCAGGACACCCTCCGGATCGCCTGGTTTGGACGGAACCCACACTCTAGCCCTCGGCCTAGACGGGATGTCCTTAAAATCAACTTTTTTGCGATATATATATTCAAATTTAAATTCACTTTGACAGTTTTTTTTTGACAGTGTTTATTCAAATTTAGTGCATATCGATTTCAACGTACATTCAAATTTAAATTTTGGTGCAACGATTATTTTCACGTCCGTCCGCGATTATTTAAATTTAACGTGCACTCATCTATTTTAAAATTTTTCCGTCGATTGTCAGTATTTCCGTCCGATTTAAATTTCGGTTTAAATGTTTTGCTAACGTCCGTCTGACTTTAACGTACATATGTACGTTCAAAATTCGTATACAAATTTTAACGACATTTTCCCTCGTTTTGCATTTATTTAAATTTAACTGACGTCTGGCCTCTTGAATTTGATTTTTTTGGGTTATCTTTTGAATATTTGAATTTTTCAACGGTCCGTGGCATCCGGCCAAACCGGATGTTGTTTTCGTGTGATTTTCTCGTTATTGGTTTGAAAAGGCATGATATGAATTTTTTCTGTTTATGGCGCAGGACAGCAGTGTAGGCAAGAACCCCGCCCAGCCGACAATGACTAGCCACAGTTAGGGACACGAATTTCGATACGATACGATACCAAATCGATATTTTTTGCATTTGATACCGATACTTTTTACTCGATTCTTTTGCAACGATATTTTTTGGTATCGAGTACTTCAACCACGGTATCGAACAAATGAGTACATTCAGTGATGGAAAATTAAAATTGTGTCATATTTGTCCAAAAAATTGTGCTACGCAAAATAGTGCCGAAAATCGGTCGAGTGTGCAGAAGTGACAAGCTGCTTCCTAAAGGGCCGAAATATGCACAAGCATGAGTAATGTTCCATCACTGGTACACATCGAAAAATAGGTCTGATCCACGTGCTGAAATAATTGCAGGTTTGGGCTACTTCGTAAGGTTTTTTGTATGACGTTGTATGAAGTTACCCAAATCTGTTTATTGATTTTCACATTAAACGAGGCGCACACTTACCACCGAAACTTCCTTACAATTTGCAATTACCATGCGATAGAAATAATGATAACTGGAGATATAGGATTATATATTTTTCATTTTCATACGATAATTTGATGTTTGCAAATAAAAAATCATCATTTCAGCGAAAAAATCGTCAATATCTATTTTTTTCTTTTTCACTTAACTAAAAACACGTTATAAAAAAAGGGTCTGTTTTCCATTAATGCCCATATGACACTACGTTTTTTCCTGGTATTCTACAAGGTTTTTTGTGTGAAAGAGGTGGTCAAATACAGTTTTGTGTTGGTGAAAGGGAGTAAGCTATGTTGGAAAAAACCAACGAAATACCATCTAGGCGGTTAAAACCCAATGAGCCACCTTGTATTTCGATAGGTTTTTGACATTCGGCACTTTTTTCTGACAATTGTTTCAATTTGACAACTATAAAATAAATTATTTTTAAAATATAAAATCTTTGGAAATACAAATTTTAAGCTTATGCTTTACCCGTAAGGGGAAAGACGAAGTCCGGAAGAAAAATTATACTGCGCAATGGATTCTCTTTATAACATGGAATTCACAGCTATTCTGGCACTTGAGTTTCATCATTTTTTTGTGTCGATAATTTAAATTCAAATTTCCAAAAAAAATATAGTTGTTTTTCAAATTTTAATTTCCAAAAAAATTAATTTATGTAATAAATAATATATTCATTTAGTTTGAAGTTTAATGTCATAAAATGGTTTTTGAGGGAGTATTTGTCTCTTTTCAACCTACAGAAGAATTGTTTTTGTATTTTGACTTTCGGTGGGTTTTCAAACCAAAAATACCATGGAAAAAACGTAGTGTCATATAGGCATAAGGAACGCCCCGGGAAAATAACTTTTTCAGGGTGATGAAGGAGGTTTATAATTTAAGACATATTTTTTGTTAAAGTTGGTTGGGTCCATAGATATTACCCCAGAAAAAGAATTCTGTCAGCTGAGGGTTATTTTTTTTAGCGTGGCCGAGGGCAGTAAGTTGTTCTAAACACATATGTATGTATATGTAAGCCTCCGGCAAGTTTAGATTTCAGTTCGAAGTCTTGTGAGAACCCCTTTATCCCCTGAAAAACCAGTTTTTCGGGGCGAAAAATTTTCCAAAAACAATTTTAAAGAGGTAGGAATTCATCCAAATTCGTATAAATTTACCAAAAACCTTACACATTTACATATCTAAACATTGCTCTTATATAATATCGTCGTACCATACGAAAACTAGCATACGTTTTTTTGTGACTGAGGAAAAGTAACAAGTTCGACTTTTGGCTGACGAAAAAAAACAAGTTCGACTTTGGGCCGACGAAAAATAACAAAACCGACATTTGGCTGACGAAAATTAACAAGTTCGACTTTTGGCTGATGAAAACTATCAATTTCGTTTAAACAACGACAATTTTAATGTCGGCTAAAAGTCGAACTTGTTATTTTTCGTCAGCCAAAAGTCGAACTTGTTATTTTTCGTCAGCCAAAAGTCGTACTTGTTACTTTTCGTACAGAATTTTTTTATTGATAGCTTTCGCCAGAAATTTTAAATATGCTAGTTTTCGTATGGTACGACGATTAAAAAATCACATTCATTGTTCATTAATACTCATTGATAACATTTTGCCTTGAAAAATAATTTATGAAGTATAAGGATTTGTTTCATGAAGATAACCATTTATTTTTCTACTGAAAGGTCAGAACGCGTCGAATGGTACCTCTTTTAACTATTTTAGAGCAAATTTTAAGGATACACCTTCTAGAAAATTATCGCTTTCGATACCGATACTTCGAGTATCGAGTAGTTTAGTTTCGATATTATCGGGTTCGCGATTCTTTTTAACCGATATTTTAAATGAGTACCAGATCGATGCTTTTGATTCGATATCGTGTCCCTAGCCACAGTGCAACCCTAGATCATGCCGACCGCCATGCATTGCTGCTCCACTCGATCTTCGAATGCCAACCATAATAGATGGCGCCCAACGTGCTGACTCGATGGCTTTTTGGTCAGCCAGTGACGTCTTACTATCTCGCAAGTCCCAGATGGGCAGGCCCTGCGCCGCCACTGCGTTGCGGCGAGATGGTGGGGCTGATCAGGTTGTCCAAGGAGGTCATCGCTGTTAGTAGCATAGGGCGCCACAAAGCGCAGATCGTAATCGAAAGCTGTACCATAACAACCCTATTGTCAAATATCAAACGTTTGTTATCAAATGCACCTCAAATTTCCCCTGATAGCGTTCTCAAACAAAAAGGCTTTAATATTATTTTCAATATACATGTATGTATATTAGGGTGCGTTTAATTTGTATGAAAAATTTATTTAAGTCAAAAATTTAGGATAGCGTTGCCTAATCAAAAGTTTTTGGCTGAAGGTATATTTGTACAAAATATTGGGTATTTTCAATTAAATGGTTTTTTCACATATGCTAATCAACAGAACAAATGAAATTCAACAATCAGCCGATGTAATGAGTATATTTTAACATTTTAAATATATTGAATAAAAGCTTTTCAAAGAAAATAAAAAATAAGTTATTCATATAAAATAAAATAGATTTATGCAGTTATTAAAGTCGAAAAATCTCATCAAAACGTCCTTTATACAATATTTGAGAACTGTTCGATTTTTTATGAATAAGGTAATATATTCACGTTGAAAAGTTAATTAGAGTTAAGTGGTCATTTCGAGTTAACCACTTAACTCTACTCTTAACTCTGAGTTAACCATACAAATAATTTTGATAAAATCGCCTTTAACACCAATTAACTCTACTTTGATTTGGAGTTTATTTTTAAGAGTTCTTGATTTTCTTTATATGTATTCTTCGCAAAAAAATCTTTTTAGTATATTTTCATCTAAATTAAATATTGTATTTACTAATAAATTTTGCATATAACCATGCCATCGACCGCACTTGTTTTTTCGGTTGCAAGTTCATAAGTCGTGCCAATATTCATAATTTCTAAAACACTGATATTTTTCAATGAAATAATATCGTAATTTCTATTTTCCAACTTTCGCTATTTTCTAAATCTGATTTACTATCTGTCACTTTTTGATTTTAGCTGTTAAGTTCCATTATACTTGGTTAAGCTTGCATCATATTGTGGCGAATATAATCGGTTCAGCTCACATCACTAAATGACTGAACACATCTCTAAAGGAAATTGCCAGAATAAGAAGAAGAGATCTGATAATTTCCACTGTTGCCAGAATTTTCTAGATTGCGTTTGGCAGACTATATAAAGCGGCGAGCAGGCGCTTCGCAGTCAGTCGTAACTTAACCGTAGAAGCGTTAACATTAAGTGAAGTAAAACAACTGTAGACTTTTTAGTCGTGAAATAAAGCGGTGTGAATTAATACCATGTTTACATAAAACGAGATTATCAGAAAATCTCGATTCGCAAATCTACCCGTTTACATATAACATGAAATCAAGATTTGCTGGGAGAGGGATTGTCAACTGTCAATTTTCCTTACCTGCATGACCCAATAATAATATGGTCGTAGCAGTCAAAAGAGAATAGGCAACTACCGTTCGATGGCTGTTTTCACGAATGTAAAAAGCAGATATTTTGTTTTTATTTAACTTGAAAAACGCTAGCAAACACACAAGCTTTTGCACGATTAACACGTTAAAGAAAGTATAATTAAAAAAAAAGACGATCATTTCATAACCTATAAAACAGAAAGAAGAAGAGCGACTTACTATTGCGATACGATTCTTGTTGGGCCATGCTTACTGGCGTCCATTTTGTTTACTTCTCATTTTGACGTTTCTACCAAATTCGCAAAAAAAATATCGATAACACGAAGAACACAGGGTTGCATTGAGAAAACTATCGTGATAATCTCGAGATTCATTTTAAATCGCGAATTTTTGGTAGCGGATTTTTGTACGGCAAACCTCGAATTTCAATCGAAGATTTTGTGTCAACTTCGAAAAAAGTAGATAATCTCGTATATGTAAATGGCCTATAAGAAGTAAATAAAGACTTTTATTTAACAATTTAGTGATACGAACCCGATAGAAATAATCGAGCTATCGACAAATACGTAACAGTTGGTGTCAGAATTGGAATTGTTAAATAAATTCCAGGACCAAGGATAACGAAGCAAGGATAACGAAGCAAGGATAACAAAACAAGGATAACGAGACAAGGATAACGAAATAAGGATAATGGCAAAGTTAAATTATCTGAAAATCCAAGAACTTAAAAGGGAGTTAGAAAAGAGAAACCTGAGTACAGCCGGCAAGAAAATTGAACTACAGGCAAGGTTAAGAGTAGCTATGGAAGCATACAACATTAATGTAGATGAGTTTGATTTCAACGATGATGTGGAAGAGGTCCGCAAGGAAGAAACTCAGAAGGAAGAGGCTCCACAGTCAGTAGCAAACGTAGACATGAACTCGATATTGGCTGTACTGACACAGATGTCGGCAAAAATGGAACAACATGCACGGAGTTCATCGAAGATTGAGGAAACATTATCCGGCATTGCAGCTCAGTTCGAGGCACAAGAAGAACGCATATCCTTACAATTTGTTATGGTTTGCTATCGATATCAATCCTGATATCGATCATAAACGGGTTAATTTCGGTTGCTTAATTTTGTCTGTGTGGCAGCACCACTATTTTAGTAGTTTTTCTTAGTAGTTTCCAATAACTTCCAATTAATAATGGCCGACGTGCTGACATGGTGAAGAAGAATGGTGACGCGTAACCAAACATGAAAGGTAGTCGCATGCATGGTTCAATTATAGAAAGTTTTTGCAGTACTATATACGGACATACATACATACACACTCCATGTAAATTGGTTGTGTATTCTGTGATGCTTCTGTCAAAATCATAGCCGCCATCGTAGAAATCATATTGCGTCAAGATCAAAATTGACATAAGTTTTGACATAAGCATCACGATATGAATAAAGAAGAAATAGAAAAAAAAAGCTTGCAATCAGCTGTTCAGTAGGTTAACCTTCTATAAATTAGCCTGGCCGCATGTGAAGGAGAATGAGGTTGTATTATAGGGGTGGTTTCGATAGAATAGCTTACAATTTTTTTTTTGCCGTCATTAACTTTCCTGTTCGAGTAATTTCATTTACCAATTATGGTGTTCTAGCAATAATAACGATTCGTAATTTCTCATTCAGTTACTAGATATTACAAATGCGAAATTTTTCTTTGCTCAAATCCTGTAATTAATTCCCTTTTTCCTCCACTAAGTGTTTAAACAAAATTTAAGTGAGCGGGTTTATCCGAAATTTACATTAATTTTTTTTATTCTTCGAGATGATTATATGGTATTGCTTCATTTTTTTTTTATCCCGAGCTTTATAGATCGCGCATAAATTTTTCTTCAAATCTGGCAAGCTATCGAGCCGACCTCTATGAGTAGGCATCATGAGAAATTTCCCCTCCGAATCTTCACAATCGTTCCAATGGCGGAGATGCACAAGTATTGGTGATGGACAAACTGGTTCTTCCAGGGTTGCCATGAACACTTCGTAATGTGAAAGTACGTAACACGTGGTTATTCGGGTACCTAGTACTTTCAAATGCACCTATTATAAAATGTTCTTATGCGCTCCATACAATTTTAAATTTTACATAGTTCACAGAAAATTAATTAATTATTTACCGCATGTTTATACTATTGTTTCATTAATCAGATTTTCTTGTCTCTTACCATTTTTATAATTTGAGCGTAAGACAACAATGTCTATTAATATTCCCAACGTACACTAGTAGAATTTTACAGTAGCAAATTTTCTAGGGCACGAATACAATCGATTATTTTGAAATAGTTTCATGGGAAAAATGCTTGAGGCATTTTATTCCGAAAGTTTTGGTAATTTTTTTTGTGTGTCATGGCAACCGTATTCTATCTCGCTTGTGTCATTGCTAGCGTCATACCATGATGTAGACATTCGGGTAACCGTAAAGTCACGCCACTATTATGCACACGTCACTACATTGTTATACGGCACTACATTGTTATACGATAGGAAACGGGACCCTTCCAAACAGATACAGAAAAAGGGGAAGGTGAGCGTTTAGCTAGGCACGCTTGAACAGGAAAAATTGGGGTACAGAAAGTTAGTTGGGAAAAGACAGTCGATGAGTTGGGAGTTAGTGCTCGGTCAGCAAGTGAACGTGGTAGTGCTCGGTCGCAGATAAGAAATTTATCGTCGTAATACGGCTATTTTGGCACATGCTGAAAATTGCAAAAACATTTCAAGTGCTAATGCAAAAAAAAAAAATGATTAAATATTAAAAGTAACAGCGGAAGCTGCGCGCTAATTTCAAAAAAAAAAACATTATAAAAAAAAAGGAACTATTAAAAGCGACTAAATGAAAGCACAGACTTCTAATAAAAGAAAAAAAAAACTACGCGTTTCACTTTTGAGTGTAATACGAATTATAATGATTTCATTTAAAAAAAAAAAAAACGCAAATTAAACAAATCATAAATACTACATTGTGCGCCATTTTCACTTTTTTATTACCTTTTTTTTTTTATTGCATTAATTGCAAAAAAAAAAATACATCAAATATACTTGTATAGAGCACATACATACAAAAAAAAATTTTTTTTTTATGTATAAACTTTTACTTATACATACATATGTAATTGCTGCATTGCAAAAATCAACTCGTGGAAACATGAACAGTGGCGGATAAAATTATAGCGCAGTGATGGTGACGTGTAGAGTATAATTGTATCAAACATCTACATAAAAGTACCCCAAACGCATGTGAAAGGCCATTAGTACTGGCTGTAAGTTACGCACTATCGTAGAAAAAAAAAAAAAAATAAAAGGCTTAAGCCAACAAATAAAACAAAATACCTGTATCATCAGCAGCAGCAAAGGCAGAAGCGGTGACAGCAGCAGCAGATACGGCAGCAAACGCAGCAGCAGTGACCACCGGCGCCGGCGGTATGTACACATGTACTATATAATATAAGCACTTCCATAAGTACATATGTATGTATGCATATCCTACGTGTTAAGTCCTACGCTTGAGTTTTGCAAAAAAAAAAAAAAAAAAAAAAAAAAAAAATTTTCCATTTTTAATAAGTACAAAACGATTAATAAACCGCTTATTTCAAACAAATTAAAAGAAATACTGTAATTGTAGTAAATGAACCCTGAAATGTTGAATCATAAAGAAAATACATATATATATTTTGGACCTTAATAAACGCTACACTTAAATTGTCTCTTAAACTATTTAGGATTATAAGAATGAAACCGGCCCTAAGTGAAGTTGTTAACCATTGTATATAACGAAAATTAAAAAAAAAAAAAAAAAAAAAAAAAAAAACCCTTCAATGATAAATGTATATGTAGAACAAAAAAAAAAAGGAATAATAAGCTATCCATACACACATTTAGTAGGGTAAGAGAAATGATTTGTAAATAAATTTTGTAAATTTAAAATGGGAATGCTGATTACCCTTATTTAAAAAGGCATAGGGATTTTCAGATACGGGGTCATCGAAATTAAGGTGCACCGATGGCCAAGGATGAGGGTGGGTCAGTAAAGCACCAGCGCTGCAACAACACCAGCGGCGCACCACAGGTAAGGGGTCACTGATACCCGGGTGCGACAGTGACCATGGATTAGGGTGGGACAAAAATGCACCGGCGCTGCAACAACATCAGCAACGCCACCCCCTTGTGAGTTCGGCCTTTAATTTTTTTTGATTGTTCATATATTTTAAATTTCAGCTTTTTTATGTATTTTCAGGTGCCCGTTAATAACCGGTCGTTCCGGTTGATTCAAATTTAAAATCAAAGTTAACGATTTTTTTTCTCTCGCGATATATATATTCAAATTTAAATTAACTGACAGTTTCTTTTGATAATGTTTATTCAACTCTAATGCACATCGACTTCAACGTACGTTCAAATTTAAATTTTTAAATCTTTTCTCTTCCGTCCGCGATTATTTAAATTTAACGCCCGCTTATCTATTTTAAAATTTTTCCGTTGATGTCAGTATTTCCGTCCGACTTAAATTTTGGTTTAATTGCTTTGCCAACGTTCGTCTGACTTTAACGTACATTCAAAATTCCTATTCAAAGTTTAACGACATTTTCCCTCGGTTCGTATTTATTTAAATTTAACTGACGTCTGGCCTTTTGAATTTGATTTTTCCGGGTTATCTTTTGAATTTTTGAATTTTTCAACGGTCCGTCCGTGGCATCCGGCTAAAACCGGATGTTGTTTTCGTTTGATTTTACTCGTTTTGGTTTGAAAAGGCATGATATGAATTTTTTCTGTTTATGGCGCAGGACAGCAATGTAGGCAAGAACCCCGCCCAGCCGACAATGACTAGCCACAGTGCAACCCTAGATCATGCCGACCGCCATGCATTGCTGCTCCACTCGATTGTAGATCGTAATCGAGGTCAAACGCGTATCCATAACAGATGGCGCCCAACGTGCTGACTCGATGGCTTTTTGATCAGCCAGTGACGCCTTACTATCTCGCAAGTCCCAGATGGGCAGGCCTGCGCCGCCACTGCGTTGCGGCGAGATGGTGAGACTGATCAGGTTGTCCAAAGAGATCATCGCTGTTGGTGGCATAGGGCGCCACAAAGCGTAGATCGTACTCGATAATCGAAAGCTGTACCATAACAGATGGCGCCCAACGCGGTGTCTTGGGTGCTGGCTTCAGTGGTTTCCTGGTCGTTCAGTGAAGTTTCATTATTCCGCAAGTCCCAGATTGGCAGCCTCAGTAGCCGCCACTGCGTTGCGGCGGGATGATGAGATTGATCGGGATGATTGGAAATCATTGGTGTTAGTGGCTCAGGGCTCCACGAGACTTAACGTCATTTTGTCTGTTTTTTTTTGCATTTCACCCGGAGAGGCAGTGTTGAACGCACTTATTTTTTTTTTGTAATATAAATTTGTTTTCACTGTCGTCCGAGGGGCATGTCCGCTAGATTCAGTATTTATTTTTATAAACTTTTGCCGAATATGTCTTATGTGCAGTTTTGTGTATCGGATTTTTTTTCTTTTGGGGCCTAGCTCATCTCGCGTCTGGGGTGGTAATTCGAACACCGCCTTCATTGCAATGAGTTGAGCTGGATCCTAAGCTAGTAATCCTTCTTCGCAAGTCTGGGGTAGCGGCTTCAAACCGTGCCTTTCATTGCGGCGGAGCCAAGGATGTTGGCCATGAGGAAAATTCGTCCTTTTATTTTTTTTTGTTTTCGTGATTTTTTTTTTGCAATTTAGGCTTCAGCCATCCCGCGTCTGAGTTGGTTGCACTTAGCGCCACTTTCATTGCGATGGATTGGTCTGAGACCTGAGTTAGTACTTTTCATCTCCGCAAGTCTGGGGAAAGCAGCCTCTAGCTGTTCCTTTCATTGCGGCGGAGATTAGAGGGGTATTTTGCAAATTTCTTTTGTTTTGTCTTTTTCTTTTGTTATGCGATGCAGGCCTCAGTTCATCTCATGCCTGAGTTGGGGCCTTGGAACATTTAGCACCACTTCATGGCGATGGGCTGAGCTGAGACCCAAGGATGTATTGTCTATCTCCGCAAGTATGGGGATAGCGGATTCAAACCGTTCCTTTCATTGCGGCGGAGATAGGTTAGTATTTCGCAAAATTTAAATTTTTTTTGTTATTGCTAACTATCTTTAGTTAGCCAGCCTGTCTCAGGGATTTAGCTTCCGAGCAACCCTGCATTGCGGTTGGTGCGCTGGAGACCAGTTGGCACACACTGTCTTAATTTTTTTTGTTTTTCAAGGGGGTTTATATATATTTTTTTTATTCTGTAACCTGTGCCTTTTATAATGGGAGGTCAGCATTCTCATTAATTAATAAATATGTATATTGATATTTTTCTAATTTCTTCTTATATGTACTTATATAGATTTATACGCTAATCAGTTTTTAACAATGTGTGTTTGTATGTATGTATAAGTTATGTAAAGTTTATATAATTTCAAAAAAAAAAAAAAAAAAAAGATTTAAGGTCGGTACCGCTATAGAGTCACGAATCAGTTTGTCAGAACTTTTTTTTTGCTGTTATCTGGTACGATAGAAACTTTTTTTTTTGCTTTCAGTTTTTTTACCTAAAAAGACTATTAAAGCAGACATTTTTTTAATAGAAATGTTAGAGATTGTGTAAAGGATTGTGTACCGATAGTGAGTAAAGCTGACAAGTTATCAGGAATCCACGAGCAAATCCGTAAAAACTTAGCGCAGGCAAATGATAGAGTCAATCAGGGTTACAATAAGCGCTCTAGGCTTGTGAATTATAGGGAAGGTCAAGAAGTATTTATAAGAAATTTTGCTTTGAGTAACTTCAAACAGGGTATAAACGCGAAATTCCTGCCAAAATATATTAAGTGTCGAGTTCGTGGAAAAGTTGGCAATGCACTGTATGACTTAGAAGACTTAACAGGGAGATTAATAGGACGATTCCATGCTTCTGATATCCGTCCTCAATAAGACTCCGCTGGGCGTCTTGGCGGTCGGGGACAATTCGCCCAGTATCCTCCCCGAGCAGTTATAATAATAGGTGGATCACAAGCGCTCCCATCGGGAACCGTGGACCATCTAGCAGTCCATATTCCAATTGGTCTGCTTATACGGAGTTTTGACGAGTTCTCCCAAATTAAAATGTCTAATTTTATGGAGTTTTGGCGAGTTCTCCTATATCAAATGCCTAACCTTACGGAGTTTTGACGAGTTCTCCAATACAAAAATGTCTATTCAAACGGAGTATTGATGATTTTCCTGTTAAAGTTTTTTCTGTCCAGCTTCGCGAGGTTAGGGACCATAGACCAGCTCATAGTGTGATTGTATTCGGAGTTTAGACGCGTTCTCCTGTAAAAAAATGTCTAAGGCCGCGAAGCCTTAAAATAGGAAACAAAATAATTTAATTTTTTTTGTAAAGCCCATTCCGGGGGGCGAGAAACCAGCGGACCAAGGGTCTTTTTCAAGACCGCCTGTCCTGGGTTCAACGTGCGGGGTTGGATCAGCCGGGGGGGACAGGTTGTTAAGACCGACCAAGATCGGCACCTAGGAGGAGGGCTCCTAGGGGGGAGTAGGCTTCTCTGGCCTAAGCCAATAGAGAATTACCGCAACACCGGACTTACGCGTTTTGGTTTTTTTACCAAATGAATTTTTTTATTATACCTGACTTTCAATTATTCTCGGATTTTCATACACTACTAGATTGCACGTTCATATAGCATACGTTTTTTTTGGTATCACCTGATGGAGCCTCTGTTGCCCGGTTAGCTGTGGTAGAATTTGAGACTCTTATCTAGGGGTGAGTCGTGCCCCACGTAGTTAACAGTTGAGTATTATCGCAACAACCTTACAGGCAAACCATTTTTCCTGTTCGCTCCCTCGTCAGGTCTTCGAAGCGAAGCAGGTCTGTTATGGTTCGCTAACGATATCAATCCTGATATCGATCATAAACGGGTTAATTTCGGTTGCTTAATTTTGTCTGTGTGGCAGCACCACTATTTTAGTAGTTTTTCTTAGTAGTTTCCAATAACTTCCAATTAATAATGGCCGACGTGCTGACATGGTGAAGAAGAATGGTGACGCGTAACCAAACATGAAAGGTAGTCGCATGCATGGTTCAATTATAGAAAGTTTTTGCAGTACTATATACGGACATACATACATACACACTCCATGTAAATTGGTTGTGTATTCTGTGATGCTTCTGTCAAAATCATAGCCGCCATCGTAGAAATCATATTGCGTCAAGATCAAAATTGACATAAGTTTTGACATAAGCATCACGATATGAATAAAGAAGAAATAGAAGAAAAAAAAGCTTGCAATCAGCTGTTCAGTAGGTTAACCTTCTATAAATTAGCCTGGCCGCATGTGAAGGAGAATGAGGTTGTATTATAGGGGTGGTTTCGATAGAATAGCTTACAATTTTTTTTTTGCCGTCATTAACTTTCCTGTTCGAGTAATTTCATTTACCAATTATAGTGTTCTAGCAATAATAACGATTCGTATTTTCTCATTCAGTTACTAGATATTACAAATGCGAAATTTTTCTTTGCTCAAATCCTGTAATTAATTCCCTTTTTCCTCCACTAAGTGTTTAAACAAAATTTAAGTGAGCGGGTTTATCCGAAATTTACATTAATTTTTTTTATTCTTCGAGATGATTATATGGTATTGCTTCATTTTTTTTTTGATCCCGAGCTTTATAGATCGCGCATAAATTTTTCTTCAAATCTGGCAAGCTATCGAGCCGACCTCTATGAGTAGGCATCATGAGAAATTTCCCCTCCGAATCTTCACAATCGTTCCAATGGCGGAGATGCACAAGTATTGGTGATGGACAAACTGGTTCTTCCAGGGTTGCCATGAACACTTCGTAATGTCAAAGTACGTAACACGTGGTTATTCGGGTACCTAGTACTTTCAAATGCACCTATTATAAAATGTTCTTATGCGCTCCATACAATTTTAAATTTTACATAGTTCACAGAAAATTAATTAATTATTTACCGCATGTTTATACTATTGTTTCATTAATCAGATTTTCTTGTCTCTTACCATTTTTATAATTTGAGCGTAAGACAACAATGTCTATTAATATTCCCAACGTACACTAGTAGTATTTTACAGTAGCAAATTTTCTAGGGCACGAATACAATCGATTATTTTGAAATAGTTTCATGGGAAAAATGGTTGAGGCATTTTATTCCGAAAGTTTTGGTAATTTTTTTTGTGTGTCATGGCAACCGTATTCTATCTCGCTTGTGTCATTGCTAGCGTCATACCATGATGTAGACATTCGGGTAACCGTAAAGTCACGCCACTATTATGCACACGTCACTACATTGTTATACGGCACTACATTGTTATACGATAGGAAACGGGACCCTTCCAAACAGATACAGAAAAAGGGGAAGGTCAGCGTTTAGCTAGGCACGCTTGAACAGGAAAAATTGGGGTACAGAAAGTTAGTTGGGAAAAGACAGTCGATGAGTTGGGAGTTAGTGCTCGGTCAGCAAGTGAACGTGGTAGTGCTCGGTCGCAGATAAGAAATTTATCGTCGTAATACGGCTATTTTGGCACATGCTGAAAATTGCAAAAACATTTCAAGTGCTAATGCAAAAAAAAAAAAAAATGATTAAATATTAAAAGTAACAGCGGAAGCTGCGCGCTAATTTCAAAAAAAAAAACATTATAAAAAAAAAAGGAACTATTAAAAGCGACTAAATGAAAGCACAGACTTCTAATAAAAGAAAAAAAAACTACGCGTTTCACTTTTGAGTGTAATACGAATTATAATGATTTCATTTAAAAAAAAAAAAAAACGCAAATTAAACAAATCATAAATACTACAATGTGCGCCATTTTCACTTTTTTATTACCTTTTTTTTTTATTGCATTAATTGAAAAAAAAAAAAAATACATCAAATATACTCGTATAGAGCACATTCATACAAAAAAAAAAATTTTTTTTTTATGTATAAACTTTTACTTATACATACATATGTAATTGCTGCATTGCAAAAATCAACTCGTGGAAACATGAACAGTGGCGGATAAAATTATAGCGCAGTGATGGTGACGTGTAGAGTATAATTGTATCAAACATCTACATAAAAGTACCCCAAACGCATGTGAAAGGCCATTAGTACTGGCTGTAAGTTACGCACTATCGTAGAAAAAAAAAAAAATAATAAAAGGCTTAAGCCAACAAATAAAACAAAATACCTGTATCATCAGCAGCAGCAAAGGCAGAAGCGGTGACAGCAGCAGCAGATACGGCAGCAAACGCAGCAGCAGCGACCACCGGCGCCGGCGGTATGTACACATGTACTATATAATATAAGCACTTCCATAAGTACATATGTATGTATGCATATCCTACGTGTTAAGTCCTTCGCTTGAGTTTTGCAAAAAAAAAAAAAAAAAAAAAAAAAAATTTTCCATTTTTAATAAGTACAAAACGATTAATAAACCGCTTATTTCAAACAAATTAAAAGAAATACTGTAATTGTAGTAAATGAACCCTGAAATGTTGAATCATAAAGAAAATACATATATATATTTTGGACCTTAATAAACGCTACACTTAAAATTGTCTCTTAAACTATTTAGGATTATAAGAATGAAACCGGCCCTAAGTGAAGTTGTTAACCATTGTATATAACGAAAATTAAAAAAAAAAAAAAAAAAAAAAACCCCTTCAATGATAAATGTATATGTAGAACAAAAAAAAAAGGAATAATAAGCTATCCATACACACATTTAGTAGGGTAAGAGAAATGATTTGTAAATAAATTTTGTAAATTTAAAATGGGAATGCTGATTACCCTTATTTAAAAAGGCATAGGGATTTTCAGATACGGGGTCATCGAAATTAAGGTGCACCGATGGCCAAGGATGAGGGTGGGTCAGTAAAGCACCAGCGCTGCAACAACACCAGCGGCGCACCACAGGTAAGGGGTCACTGATACCCGGGTGCGACAGTGACCATGGATTAGGGTGGGACAAAAATGCACCGGCGCTGCAACAACATCAGCAACGCCACCCCCTTGTGAGTTCGGCCTTTAATTTTTTTTGATTGTTCATATATTTTAAATTTCAACTTTTTTATGTATTTTCAGGTGCCCGTTAATAACCGGTCGTTCCGGTTTATTCAAATTTAAAATCAAAGTTAACGATTTTTTTTCTCTCGCGATATATATATTCAAATTTAAATTAACTGACAGTTTCTTTTGATAATGTTTATTCAACTCTAATGCACATCGACTTCAACGTACGTTCAAATTTAAATTTTTAAATCTTTTCTCTTCCGTCCGCGATTATTTAAATTTAACGCCCGCTTATCTATTTTAAAATTTTTCCGTTGATGTCAGTATTTCCGTCCGACTTAAATTTTGGTTTAATTGCTTTGCCAACGTTCGTCTGACTTTAACGTACATTCAAAATTCCTATTCAAAGTTTAACGACATTTTCCCTCGGTTCGTACTTATTTAAATTTAACTGACGTCTGGCCTTTTGAATTTGATTTTTCCGGGTTATCTTTTGAATTTTTGAATTTTTCAACGGTCCGTCCGTGGCATCCGGCTAAAACCGGATGTTGTTTTCGTTTGATTTTACTCGTTTTGGTTTGAAAAGGCATGATATGAATTTTTTCTGTTTATGGCGCAGGACAGCAATGTAGGCAAGAACCCCGCCCAGCCGACAATGACTAGCCACAGTGCAACCCTAGATCATGCCGACCGCCATGCATTGCTGCTCCACTCGATTGTAGATCGTAATCGAGGTCAAACGCGTACCATAACAAATTTAAGGCACAGGATGCGAAAATTATACAAGTTAAAGAGGTCCTTGAGGAAAGGCAAGACAAAATTGAGGACAATTTAAAAAAGTTGGAAGCCCGTCTTCAGGATATTCAACTAAGTCGTCCAATCGCTTCAACTGCTACACAGAAGATAAAACCTCCGTCGTTTGATGGAAGTGGTCCATTTCAAATATTCAAGCTACAGTTTGAGAAAACAGCAATTGCAAATAATTGGAGTGCGGAGGACAAAGTCGCTGCCCTGTTCGTAGCATTGAAAGGACCTGCAGCAGAAATATTACAGACTGTTAGCGAGGGCGAAAGGAACAGCTATGACGCAATTATGGGTGCCATTGAAAGACGTTATGGTAGCGAGCACAGGAAGCAGATATATCAAATGGAATTGCAGAATCGCTTCCAGAAACCAAATGAGACGTTACAAGAATTTTCTTCTGAAATTGAGAGGCTAGCTCATTTGGCGAACGCAGGAGCACCTCAAGAATTCATAGAGAGGATGAAAATTCAAAGTTTCATCAATGGAATACGAGATATTGAAACGAAGCGGGCTACCTATGCAAATCCAAAAGGAACTTTTGCTGAAACGGTATCATATGCCTTGACGCAGGAAACAGCATCTCTATTGAGCAAGCCCACCTACAAGGCTCATCGTGTGGAGGTGGAAACGCCAGACTTACTAAGCAAAATATGGGAGGCGTTGAATGAATTGCAGAAAAAGAGGAATATAGCTGTGAGATGCTTCAGGTGCAGGAAAAGAGGACATATAGCACGTCATTGTAGCAAGGGCTCCAGTAATTTCAGCACTGTGGACGAGCGAAAGCGCAATGCTGACGGGCATGAGCAGATGTCCAAATTAATAGATCGCCAAAAAGGAACCATACAAGAAAATACTGATGCAATATTGCGAAAACCATGTAACCTCGAACAAAAGAATTCCTCCAGAGCTGAGCGGAAGGAAGTCATCGTAAATGTTCGGCGAATGACAATAACGTCTACAGACGAATGGAATGCGGAACAATTAAGGAAGTCGCAGCTAGAAGATCCAGATCTGGCACGTGTAATGATCGGTTTGGAGCAAATTGGGCACAGTGGAATAGTTTGCAATTGGTAAATGGTTGCCTACATCGTGTTTGGGAGAGTGAAGATGGTCAAAGTTCTAAAACATTGATAGTTGTTCCAAGGAAAAGAATACCGGATGTGCTAAATGAACTACACAATGGTCCAAGTGGAGGTCATCTTGGAGTAACAAAGACGGTAGAGAAAATAAAGAAGAGGTTTTATTGGGTCGGCTGCCGTCAGACAGTTGTTGAGTGGATTGCGAACTGCGATGTGTGCATAAAGGCTAAGGGTCCCAAATCCAGGAGTCATGGGCTGTTGAAACAATACAACTCAGGAGCACCATTTGAGAGAATTGCCATGGATGTAGCTGGGCCATTTCCTACTAGCAAACTTGGAAACAAATATGTACTGGTGGTCATGGATTACTTCAGCAAATGGCCGGAGGTGTACCCGATTCCAAATCAAGAAGCAGAAACTATAGTCGAATTATTCACCAACAATTGGGTGACGAGATATGGTGCACCTATAGAGCTACATTCTGACCAAAGAAGGAACTTTGAATCAGTTGTGTTCCAGGAGATGTACAAGACACTGGGTATTAGGAAAACCCGAACAACTGCGTTACATCCACAATCAGACGGCATGGTAGAAAGATTTAACAGAACATTAGAGGAACATTTACGAAAATTGGTGGACAAGTTCCAGAGAGATTGGGACACTCATATTCCTCTGTTCCTGATGGCATATCGATCGGCCGTACACGATACAACAGGTCAGACTCCTGCAAAAGTAATCTTTGGTAGTGATCTTCGACTGCCAGTTGACTTGAAATTTGGGATAAATGCCGATACGGGAATAAATGCCAGACTGTCTAACAACGTTCTGGAAGAGGAAATGAGAGAAATACATGAACTTGTAAGACAGCGAACAAAGATCATGAGTGACAAGATGAAGGCCAGATACGACAAGGCGATGAACTCAGAAGGATTTGTTGAGGGAGATTTAGTTTTGCTATACAACCCGCAGCGAAAGAAAGGTTTGTCCCCGAAATTGCAGTGTACTTGGGAAGGGCCATACAAAGTGATTAAACGGCTCAACGATGTTGTGTATCGCATACAAACGATTGGAAGACCGAGGAATAAAATGAAGGTGGTTCATCTGGAAAGGCTAGCAGCATTTGGAACGAGTAATGTGTCAGATCGGGACGATCAGACTTAGGTGGAGGGCAGTGTGGCGAATATAATCGGTTCAGCTCACATCTCTAAATGACTGAACACATCTCTAAAGGAAATTGCCAGAATAAGAAGAAGGGACCAGATAATTTCCAGTGTTGCCAGAATTTTCTAGATTGCGTTTGGCAGACTATATAAAGCGGCGAGCAGGCGCTTCGCAGTCAGTCGTAACTTAACCGTAGAAGCGTTAACATCAAGTGAAGTAAAACAACTGTAGACTTTTTAGTCGTGAAATAAAGCGGTGTGAATTAAGAAGTAAATAAAGACTTTTATTTAACAATTTAGTGATACGAACCCGATAGAAATAATCGAGCTATCGACAAATACGTAACAATATATTTTGTTATATCCCTCAAATAATGTTTTTTTTTAAATATTAATAAGAATGTATCCCATTGTTGGTGTACATATAAAAGACTGGCTAGTCTTAGGCACTCTGCACACGAGGCGTATCGTCATAGACGCGTACCAGACATTTCATGTAGCGTCGATTTCCCTACGCCTCAAGATCTGCACACGAAGCGACATAAAACTTCGCTGCACAAAACAAACAAACAAATTAATAATACGGTATTTGCTTTAAATTTCGAAGCTTTAAATAGAAAAGATGAAAAATTTTATGGAATCTTCCATTTTCTTTAATTATACACAAATTTTTTCCGATTTTTTCCACAAATTTTACTGCTTTTATAAATTTCACCATGTGGAAAAATGTAAACAAACGTCTTCTTCTTCCTGTTTTCTAAGCGTAGTACGCCTAGCTACCAGCACTGCTTTACGCCAAGCGACATGTAGCCAGCATACTTTGACGAATGCATGAAGCTGACGAGTCGTGTGCAGCCTTCAATTGAAATATACGTGCGCGACATCAAAGCGTACAACTTTCGTCTGTAGTATCTAATACGCGTCTAAAAGAGTACGCTCCGTGTGCAGAGTGCCTTAGTTGTACAATGAAATTAAGTAAATAATGTAATGTAAATTCACAGGAGGTGTAGTGGGATTTAGTATGTACTATAATTTATTCTTAAAAGCAAGTTTGAAAAGCTTTTATTCAATATATTTAAAATGTTAAAATATACTCATTACATCGGCTGATTGTTGAATTTCATTTGTTTTGTTGATTAGCATATGTGAAAAAAACCATTTAATTGAAAATACCCAATATTTTGTACAAATATACCTTCAGCCAAAAACTTTTGATTAGGCAACGCTATCCTAAATTTTTGACTTAAATAAATTTTTCATGCAAACTAAACGCCCCCTAATGTACATATATTGAAAATAATATTAAAGCCTTTTTGTTTGAGAACGCTATCAGGGGAAATTTGAGGTGCAATTGATAACAAACGTTTGATATTTGACAATAGGGTTACTTCTCAAATGAACCTTAAATTGAAAATGAAGAAAAATGGTTATTGGGGTCCGTACGCCATGTGTTCATGCCTTTAGTGCTTGCGTTTGACATTTGATATGAACAGCTGATTGCTAGTTTGTAAGAATAAGGTTGTTCTCTGTGGCTAATATTTTTGCCGAGATATCATGATATCTTGAGAAATTTGCCACACAGAGAGAGCGCACCTTTAAGAAAATAAAATTCTAACTGAGTTCATTGTGAACTAGCATGTTAGTCATATTCTTTCCACTCTTTATACGACTGTTGTCGTATTGTTGCTTTGCTTGCTTCAATTTCGAATTAATTAATTTTTTATCTGAATAAAATAAAATAATTAAAAAAAAAGAACTAGAAGCATAAGTTTTAACTCACTTCTAATAGAAGACTATTGTGAATGTAATAACATGGTTGCATTTCCCGTGATATTTTTCTCATGATATCAAATATCATGGGTTGGGGTATGAGAAATTTGCCGAACCTCCAAATTTGACAGGACGTATATTTTGTTGTTGTGCTCGGCAAATTTATCACACTTATGTCATCTCGGCAAATTTGCCAGGCCAAAATCACACAGAGAGAACAACCTTAATGTGTTCCCTAAATGCGAACCTAAGGCCGTATGCACAGTTGAAATTATGCCATCGAGACTTAATTTAACCGGTTCAAGCGTTTGAGGCACGCTATATATATTGAGAGGGTAATGCCAGTAGGCGGAAATGTCAAATACTGCTTACGTCACAGGACCAATAAAGCCGCGAACAACCAAACAAACAGCTGTGCCAATTGCAAAAGGAAATGACGTAAGAGGACCTGATACTTTTTTCTAAAACCGAAAGAAATATGGCGACCAGCGAACTGACATGACCTTTTAATTAGATCATGGTTTGAGGTGTACTCATAGTCGATTGACCACTGTGATAAAAACTTGCAAATTAACCACCTTTAATTCCATAATTAAATTGTTGTAATATGTGGAAATGCATTCTGAATCTATTTGATTGCAAAAATATAACTTCCGAAGAATTTTCGTTTTATTTTCTCAACTGCACAAAATCTTTATAAATAGATTGTTACTGTGAACACCCTGATTGGATTGACAATATTTATTGAAAGGGGGAAATTACCATTACTATTTTTCCCTCTGGCGGAAAGTGTAGGCAACATTGTTTCATAACTTGTCAATGGATTTTTAATAGCCGTGTTTCACATACGGTGATCCTAAGCCAGATAAAAATTTTTACATGCAAATGCAACAACAACGATTTCAGCTCCAAATTGTTTTTGTTTTGTCTCTTTTCAACGTACAGAAGAATTGTTTTTGTATTTTGACTTTCGGTGGGTTTTCCAAACCAAAAATACCAGAGAAAAAACGTACTGTCATATAGGCATGAGGAAAGCAAACCATTTATTTGAAAAAATTCAGCAGCCTTTATATGAAAGTATTCACTGATGCCTCCTCATGATGAATTTCATCAGTGATTCATAAAGGATTCATTTCAGGGGTCGGCTTTCCAATAATGCCGCACGCCCCCAAAAAAATGACTTTTACTGGATGGTTGGGGATGGGAAGTAGGTTCTGAAGTTGTTAAATTTAGGCGCCGGACGTACCTGGTTTTCCCGGAATTTGTTAAAGTTGTTAAATTTTTACCAATTTTTACACACACACACAACTGACATAGGTACAAGGTAAGTGTTTGTACCATTTTGCGAGTTGAAATGGCCACAAAAGTACTGTAGACCGGGCCATAGATATTACGCTGAAGGGTGTACTACGCAGAAGGACATCACCGTGGCGGTAGCCACGGTTTGCGCACACGTCCGGACGGATGGCGTAGCCCAGGGTTATTTTTTTTAGGCGCGGCCGAAGGCCGCCTACGCAGAAAAGTGTTCTGCGCAAAAGCACTGTTTTTTCTTTATCTATCGAATTTATATGGAGAGCTACTAAACTTTAATCATAAATTCCTCGAAACAGAGGTACGTCCGGCGCCTAAATTTTACGGATTCAAAACACTCTTCCCCTCCCCTACCCCCCAGTAAAAGTGGTTTTTTGGGGGGCGTGCGGCATTATTGGAAAATTTCCCCCATTTCAGATTTTTACTGCGGGGTATATGTTCGTATATGTATATACACAAGCAGCTGTCGGCCATATTTTTCATTCAGACGCCGTGACAAAAACAAAACAAATTATGGAAGTAACACATAAAATATGAGTATAAAGGTCATATAATTAAATTATATATAAATTTGCCTCAAATAATTCTTGATCCATGATTTTTTATTTTGTTTTTTTTACTTTCTCAAATCACAAATGGTTTGTTGATATTTCTTCTTCTTTTTACTTCTTTTCAAGTGCAGCCAAATTTCATTATGATCCGGATTGTTTCAGTAAAAATTTATCTTGACCCAGACCCAGATGTAATAACTGAAATGCGCCTAATGGTTCTGTCCAAGGTTTATCCAAATCTTTAGATAATTCCTGGTTCTGTCTTTTCCATTGTTTTGCTTTGTTAAATAGAGGTAAGTGGAGTAAAATATGGTTCAGATTTCCATCTGTCTACCAAGAGGGTAGGCCTTAGATTAAGGAACCACGGTCCGAGAAAAATGACTTCAGGGAGGTAGAGGGCCTCTCACAGATCTCAAAACTAAAATCAAAACCTGCCGGAGGCTAATATTTCACGAGATATTTGTTGGTAGTGTGATGGGTCCATAGATGTTACCCCAGAAAGAGAATTCTGCCGGCTGAGGGTTACTTTTATGAAGCGCGGCCAAAGGCCGCCAACGCAAAAAGGTGTTCTGCACACAAATATACATAGTGCGTGGTTTTATAAGTGTCTTCATACGGTAATACTGCACAGTTTTGGGGTTTTGTTTTGTAAATTTTACAACTGACAAATATCTCCGGTCGACGGGACTTTTGGATTTTGAATAAGCAGGACCTCCTCTACAACGCCCGACAAGTCCTTTTTTGCAACGCGGGGTAGACTGTTGGAAAATTTTCCCCACACGTCACTTTGCGGTATATCAATGCCATTGAGTTATAGAGTCCAACTCTAATGCACCGTATGCGAATGCATGTGCGTATGCGCATCTAAACGTTTTCTTGCGTGCGGCCCTGACTGCTCCAGTGTATGCGCATGGTTGCGTCTGTCAATTACACTACATATATACAATTGTCGACATTTTTATTTTTGAACATACATATTTTACCAATTCGCGAAAGATTCAATAAAATGTATAATGGATGACGATTTAGAATTGACATTAATTATGATAGGAAGTATTATTGCCGTATATACGGAATACTTTAAAATTATTAAAAAAAAAAAAAACGTACCACTCGGGTACGTGATTTGTAATTGGAAAGGGAAGTTAGTGTTTTTTTTTTAATTTGATGAAAACCCGTGAAGTGGACCATTCCAAATTAATAATAATATAATAATAATAATAATAATAATACACTGGCGCTATTATAACTCTGACGAGTTTACTGACCGAGCTTCTCTCCCAATTCGAGAAGTGCTCCTTTTGTTTTTCCTAATTGGGTGGACCTACAGTTTTGTGCCGGCTACGAACGGCGAATGCATTTTTTGTGAGAAGCTTTTTCATGGCAGATATATACTCGGAGGGTAAGCCGCTCACTGCCGAAAGGTAACCGCTATTTCTAAAAACCCAATAATTGGGTTTTAATTAATTAGAAAAAATTTTTTTGGAGTTTGTCTGGACGGGGGTTAGAACCCGAAACCTCTGGTATAGCAGGCGAGTACTCTACCCATTGCACCACAGCGGCCACATTGCAAAATTGCTTTCCGTCGATTTTTATGTATTGTAAGAATTACAGTTGCTTTGCCTTAAAATATCACTTTGAAAATTTTGGTTTATACAAATATATGCACAACCTCTGAAATCTGAAAACTCCCTATTCAAAAGAATACTCATTTCACTTAATTATTTTTTTACAGTTGAACTTATTTAAGTTTCAATTGTGTATTTGCACACGGGTAACTACATATGTATATGTAATTTAAATTCATGTACTATGTACATGGGTATGCAGATAGTAATTAACATATATTTTAATTATTAACCATTTCTAAATATATTTAAAACCCCATTTAATTAACTTTTCTTCTGGCAAACACACTTTGACTACTTCATTTTAAATCAATTCAACGAAATTTTTACCAAAAAATATGTATACCGATGTAGCAACCAACTTAATATTGGTTGCGAAACGCATAGAAAACGCATAGAAGTAGAAAATTTTCAACTTAGCTGCATTCGCATGCGTGTTCGAAATCATCTTCGAATTTTCTATGCGAGTGGTGCATTTACATCCGTGCCACTGGAGTTTGCCTCATTTGAACACAGGTATGCAACACGGCTGTCAGTGACTCGCACACGCATACGCATCTGCATACGGTTCATTAGAGTTGCACTATTACGGGTGGGCAAGTGTTACGTCTAGTGGTAAACGTCACTTGGACAGATTTTGACTCATTCGACTTTATCCGCCAGTCTTTCAGCCAATGGGTAATTTTATTTAAACTTCTTTGAAGCTTGAATGAGGCCACGTTTTTTTTTTTAATCAGCTTGAACTATTCTTATGAGTTGGAAAAGGATTTACGTCAAAATCAAAACTTTGGAACCAGCCATGGCATACTATGCCATGGAATTAGCACTAATACAGCGATATGCGTATGCCTCAGGATGCAGTTTTATTGCGTTTTTGTTAACTTTCTAGAAGACGGTGCAACTTTAAATCGTTTTAATAAATATCTTTAAATCATACATGGCCAACCAATGGCTCCAGTGACTCCGTTTTTCTCCCAACAACATCGCTGTGGCTCCGAGTGGTTCCCAACAACAAGCAAATCAATTTCGACAGAATAACGCGCATTTCTTTTTTTTTCACAGAAATCGTTGTCGCGGCGAGCACTCAAACCTAACGGTCCAGCATCGACCGACATTCATTGCGTAGTTACGACTTCATTCATACATACATACATATGTGGGTTCCATAATACCACCCCTGCGGGGGTCAAACCCCCTTTAACCCCCTTACTTTTCATATATTCAATGTATGTCAAATTAAAGGGAATCAAAATACCTATCGAATGGTATAAAAATATTCGAAATCGGTTTAGAAGTTTTTAAGTAATTGCAATTTCAAAAATGCATAATATAAACTTGACCTTTAATAACTTTTGTTGTTGTTGTTTCCAAAAAAAAAATTCACTTTAATACTCAGCTTAGCCATCTTTATCAATCCTCATACTTCGTTTTTTGATTTTATAATTTTCAAAATTTCATATTTGTACCAGATCGTGCTTATTGCTTTCAACTTTGCGGGGCTGGGGGCAGTTCGAAATGTCATCCTATCGCCATAAAATTGTGTGGGGTTCACTAACTCGTATAAAGGCAACTTTTGATTGCTGGTACGTTCAAAAAAAGAACAAAAAAAATCTCCATATGATTTCACTCCATCTTAATGTACATACAGATATGCTGCAGCTAGGCATTCGAATATTTTGCTAAACAACATAAACGAGGTAGCAGATATAAATGTACATCATACATATGTACATACATATGTATGTATGTATGAATTAAGTCGTAACTACGCAATGAATGTCGGTCGATGCTGGACCGTTAGGTTTGAGTGCTCGCCGCGACAACGATTTCTGTGAAAAAAAAGAAATGCGCGTTATTATGTCGAAATTGATTGCTTGTTGTTGGGAGACAAACGGAGTCACTGGAGCTGGCCATGTATGATCTAGAAATCAGAACGTGTCGGTTGGTACATCTTTTAACTATTTTAGAGGATATTTTAAGGTTGCACCTTCTAGAAAATTACCGCTTTCGATACCGATACTTTGAGTATCGAGTAGTTTAGTTTCGATATTATCGGGTTCGCGATTCTTTTTAACCGATATTTCAAATGAGTACCAGATCGATGCTTTTGATTCGATATCGTGTCCCATGGCGGAATAATATAATGGTGGTGGTAAATGGGCAACAACAAAATTTACTGTTATGTACTGATCTGTCAAATGCAAAAACACGTGTTTTTCTTTGTTTTGTTTACTTATTGAAATTCGTGCAATTTATGAATCGGCTCGAAAAGTTTCTTTAAAATGGCTGACAAGCGCTCACCGCTTGAAATAATGAAAAATAATTATATAATTCACATCACAGAAATCACACAAAGTGTATAATAATATAATATAGCAGCAGAAAAACTAGTTGCACACGCGACTTCACTACTTTTCTCGGATATATGAATAGAAGAAATAAAGCAAAACAATATGGCTGAAAATTTGGCACATTTGTCCATCAGCTGATTAATAAGTAAGAAGCATAATTTCATTTGCATCCACCATGATATTATTCCGCCATGATCGTGTCCCTAATACCCACGTTATTTTGGTTATCGATTTTTTCGATAAAGTGCTTCGCCTTTTCTGGTAGGGACGATATCGTCACGGGAATGAGACTGTAAATCGATTTAGTCGCTAGTGTGTATAGGCCATTTATACTATGCTGGATTTGAAACGCAACATTTTGCATTTTCGAAGATGGCTTTTCGAAAAGTGTTCATGCTGCCGCGTTTTGGAAATGCGCATTTGAGAAGCTCGAAACAAACGGAGCTAATATCCCAGATTACGCAATCAGGTGTGCAACACGGCTGTCAGTGACACGCACACGCATACGCATCTGCATACGGTTCATTAGAGTTGCACTATTACGGGTGGGCAAGTGTTACGTCTAGTGGTAAACGTCACTTGGACAGATTTTGACTCATTCGACTTTATCCGCCAGTCTTTCAGCCAATGGGTAATTTTATTTAAACTTCTTTGAAGCTTGAATGAGGCCACGTTTTTTTTTTAATCAGCTTGAACTATTCTTATGAGTTGGAAAAGGATTTACGTCAAAATCAAAACTTTGGAACCAGCCATGGCATACTATGCCATGGAATTAGCACTAATACAGCGATATGCGTATGCCTCAGGATGCAGTTTTATTGCGTTTTTGTTAACTTTCTAGAAGACGGTGCAACTTTAAACCGTTTTAATAAATATCTTTAAATCATACATGGCCAACCAATGGCTCCAGTGACTCCGTTTGTCTCCCAACAACATCGCTGTGGCTCCGAGTGGTTCCCAACAACAAGCAAATCAATTTCGACAGAATAACGCGCATTTCTTTTTTTTTCACAGAAATCGTTGTCGCGGCGAGCACTCAAACCTAACGGTCCAGCATCGACCGACATTCATTGCGTAGTTACGACTTATGCGATATTAAATGTATGTCAAATTAAAGGGAATCAAAATACCTATCGAATGGTATAAAAATATTCGAAATCGGTTTAGAAGTTTTTAAGTAATTGCAATTTCAAAAATGCATAATATAAACTTTGACCTTTAATAACTTTTGTTGTTGTTGTTTCCAAAAAAAAAAATTCACTTTAATACTCAGCTTAGCCATCTTTATCAATCCTCATACTTCGTTTTTTGATTTTATAATTTTCAAAATTTCATATTTGTACCAGATCGTGCTTATTGCTTTCAACTTTGCGGGGCTGGGGGCAGTTCAAAATGTCATCCTATCGCCATAAAATTGTGTGGGGTTCACTAACTCGTTTAAAGGCAACTTTTGATTGCTGGTACGTTCAAAAAAAGAACAAAAAAAATCTCCATATGATTTCACTCCACCTTAATGTACATACAGATATGCTGCAGCTAGGCATTCGAATATTTTGCTAAACAACATAAACGAGGTAGCAGATATAAATGTACATCATACATATGTACATACATATGTATGTATGTATGAATTAAGTCGTAACTACGCAATGAATGTCGGTCGATGCTGGACCGTTAGGTTTGAGTGCTCGCCGCGACAACGATTTCTGTGAAAAAAAAGAAATGCGCGTTATTATGTCGAAATTGATTGCTTGTTGTTGGGAGACAAACGGAGTCACTGGAGCTGGCCATGTATGATCTAGAGATCAGAACGTGTCGGTTGGTACATCTTTTAACTATTTTAGAGGATATTTTAAGGTTGCACCTTCTAGAAAATTACCGCTTTCGATACCGATACTTTGAGTATCGAGTAGTTTAGTTTCGATATTATCGGGTTCGCGATTCTTTTTAACCGATATTTCAAATGAGTACCAGATCGATGCTTTTGATTCGATATCGTGTCCCATGGCGGAATAATATAATGGTGGTGGTAAATGGTCAACAACAAAATTTACTGTTATGTACTGATCTGTCAAATGCAAAAACACGTGTTTTTCTTTGTTTTGTTTACTTATTGAAATTCGTGCAATTTATGAATCGGCTCGAAAAGTTTCTTCAAAATGGCTGACAAGCGCTCACCGCTTGAAATAATGAAAAATAATTATATAATTCACAGCACAGAAATCACACAAAGTGTATAATAATATAATATCGACCTCATGATAAATGTATGGTTTGATGAAGTGGATAATGATGTTTAACCGTGATTAGCGTTAATCAGATGTTGAGTAGACTGCCATAAATGTGACATTTATCAATTCTCTACCAAAATGCAACCTAATGTAACTTCATTTCTGCATTTTGAATGTATATGCTAAAAACAACCCTGCATTCTTCGAAAAAAAGAAAGAGTGGCAACACTCTGGCAATACAAGAACCAAATACTTACAAGTTTTGCATTCTCGAAGATAGCTTTTCGAAATGTGGTCATGCTAGGGTTGCCAGACGTACTGATTTTATCAGTACAATATTGATTTTTCGTGATCCGTACTGATGGTTTTAAAAACATTAAGAAATACTAATTTTGGATTTTGTGCTGATTTGTACTGATTTTTAGTCGACACTAAGAAAAACCATTTTTACCACCAGAGCAGTTTAATTTTCCAACCGTTTTCATTTGCCTTTTGTAATGCCGTGGTTATGCTTACTGTTTCAACGGGGATCCGACCAAGTTGAAATAAAAAGAATATACAATTCGTTTAGACGTTATAAAGCGTATATTTCATTCAAAAGTATGGCATAGAATATAGATGCAAATGTGTGGCATATGTTGATGCTAAATGTAGCGAATTTACTTACATATATTGGTTGACGATGTAGCTGTACGTGCTTGCAGATCAGGATCTCAAAACGGAAGTGAGCAAGAAAAAATATGTATATTAAAGATGGAATAACATTTTTAGAAAAACAGCTATTAAAGATGTTATTCCGAAAGATTATTGTAGTACAGGGTTGCAACTTGCGGTGTTGCCACAGGGGGGTGTGTTCAGTGCACACTAGGGGGTGCTGAAATTTGGTTTGGGCTACTGGCCCAAACATACCGGCCCTCTTGCAGCAAGCAACCTTACTAACGTCGAAAACTCTATCGTCATCAGACACACGAGAAAAAATTTATAAATCTTATACTTAAATATATTATAAATATTCGAATTCTAAATATTTCATTTAAATTCAAACTAAAATTCCAAATTCAACTTAAAACTATATATGTAGATATGTGTACATACTTAAAATAAATATGAAGATACATATGTATAACAATATGCATACTTGATTATGTATGTCTAATATATATACATATGTATGTATGCAGTAGTCCACCAAGGCTGCTGACGACAATCTCTACACGTTACATGTTGGTTTTGCCTTCTGGTTTGATTCCGAGGTCGGGAGCGCTGAATCTCCCGATCCGGTTTCTTTTCGTGCTGTAGGAGTGGGCGGAAGCGCCGAGGCTCTTGCTTGCCCGCATTAGCCGATGTTGAAGGCTCAGAAATTAGCCTCGAATTGGACCCGACGAGATCAACATCTGCATCTCGGATAAGCCTTGAGATGTCGGATGCCGCGAGAGATATGGCGTCATCATCCGCTGACCTATGTCTTGCTGGAATACGTCGGGACCGTACCTCACTCACGTCCACATGCAACGAAGTGTGATGACGGTCCCCACATCTCCGACACGAAAACTTACTAGGGCAGGTAGCGGATTTGTGTGTAGGCATGAGGCAGTTTTGACACATATTTTTTATGAGGATTTCCCGCAATCGCTCAGTTATTTGCATTGTCCGAAAGACAGGACATAATTGAATCGGATGCTGTTTGTTGAAAAATCGGCATGCTAGGGGGAATTTATGTGACTTAGCTTCAGCTCGTTTTTTGAAGACTGCGCGGTCCATCTGTGGAGAAGTTGGGCTTAAAATTTCGATTCTATCATATTTGATTGGGTGGCTAATAGTGGCTAAATTAAGAGAGAGGTGGCATTTTGGTTTATGATATTTGTGTCTCATTTGCAGAGATGTTGGTGTCGGTTGGGCACTTATTTGGTTGTTTTGGAACCAAATTTTGATGACATATGTATGGAAATATAGTTAATTTTGCTCACTGGGTATTTTTTGTATACGTTTGTGCATGATACAAGAAAGAAGGTAGTGTAAACGCCAAATTTTTGTCGCCATATTAACCACCTGGCAATTATATGGATTATGATATTTCATGCTGCCATACTCAGTCTAAAAATCCTCCATTTATGTTATTTTGTATTTCCATGGTAACCATGGTATCGATTGCAACAAATCGAATTTTTTTAATTTGAATATTGATATATATATATATACACCCAGAAAAAAATAGTGTGAAATCAACCAAAAATCAATAAATTTTGTGGTTAATTTTTTTCAACACGATGCTTAATGTATGACATCATGTAATCGTGTAAATTTAACACTACTGTGTAAATTTAACACTATCGTGTCCCTAATACCCACGTTATGTTGGTTATCGATTTTTTCGATAAAGTGCTTCGCCTTTTCTGGTAGGGACGATATCGTCAACGGGAATGAGACTGTAAATCGATTTAGTCGCTAGTGTGTATAGGCCATTTATAGCATGTTCATGGTGAGCCTGCGTTTTGCGTTTCGGAGGCATTTTTGCGTTTAGTCCAAAACGCAACATTAAATGTTACATTTCTCCATACAAATGCCACCACCAAAATGCAACTTAACGCAACTATTTTTTTGCGTTTTGAATGCTAACGCAGAAAGCAACCCTGAAATCTTCGAAAAAATTTGCCATTCGAATGGAAAATAGTGGCAACACTCTGGCAATACAAGAACGAAATCCCTACAAGATTACGCATATAGAGCAGCATGAGCATGGGTACACGAGCTCCATGATGACGGCACTCTACTTGTAATGAACGAAAGTAAACAAAACAGAGATCAAAATTAATACCAAAGCGGTTGGTACGTTTGGTTTCCAAAATTAGTGTATTATATTATTACATATTTTGCAAATTCTTGTTCTATTTTTTTAATTAGACAAAACAAAAAAATAAACCTCAACACCTGATTGCGTAATCTGGGATATTAGCTCCGTTTGTTTCGAACTTCTCAAATGCGCATTTACAAAACGCGGCAGCATGAACACTTTTCGAAAAGCCATCTTCGAAAATGCAAAATGTTTCGTTTCAAATCCAGCATGAACATAGTATTATACTATGCTGGATTTGAAACGCAACATTTTGCATTTTCGAAGATGGCTTTTCGAAAAGTGTTCATGCTGCCACGTTTTGGAAATGCGCATTTGAGAAGTTCGAAACAAACGGAGCTAATATCCCAGATTACGCAATCAGGTGTTGAGGTTTAGTTTTTTGTTTTGTCTAATTGAAAAAATAGAACAAGAATTTGCAAAATATGTAATAATATAATACACTAATTTTGCAAATCAAACGTACCAACCGCTTTGGTATTAATTTTGATCTCTGTTTTGTTTACTTTCGTTCATTACATGTAGAGTGACGTCATCATGGAGCTCGTGTGCCCATTCTCATACTGCTCTATATGCGTAATCTTGTAGGTATTTCGTTCTTGTATTGCCAGAGTGTTGCCACTATTTTCCATTCGAATGGCAAATTTTTTCGAAGATTTCAGGGTTGCTTTCTGCGTTAGCATTCAAAACGCAAAAAAAAAGTTGCTTAAATTGCATTTTAGTGGTGGCATTTGTATGGAGAAATGTAACGTTTAATGTTGCGTTTTGGACTAAACGCAAAAATGCCTCCGAAACGCAAAACCCAGGCTCACCATGAACATGCTATAACTCAACCTCTGATTAATGCTAACCGGAGGATAAAGGGCCGGTAAATTTGTGGACTGCATTATCGACCTCATGATAAATGTATGGTTTGATGAAGTGGATAATGATGTTTAACCGTGATTAGCGTTAATCAGATGTTGAGTAAACTGCCATAAATGTGACATTTATCAATTCTCTACCAAAATGCAACCAAATGTAACTTCATTTCTGCATTTTGAATGTATATGCTAAAAACCATGATTCAAATAAAGAAGCTTGTGCATTCAGCGGTACCGCTATACGTTCATCCAAAATTTGAGAGAATCAGCTGATTTAGTGACGTAGTAACATAAATTCTCTTTCACCCAGTTTCGTTTCCGGTTATCTAAAAACTAAAGATTGTGTGCGATAAATGTGAAATTTTTATTAAAAAACTATTTTAAATAAAGAAAAATGAAGTGCCGCGTATTTATTTGTGTGAATAATAGTTTAATAAAGGTATTTTTTGCATGTTTGCAAATTTTCTTTCTCGTCGATAACGTAGTTGATGACGTACTAACCAAAATGAACCCAGTCTCAGCGATGAATATTTTGCTGAATATCGCTGAGTGCACAATCTTCTTTATTTGAATCATGGCTAAAAACAACCCTCCATTCTTCGAAAAAAAGAAAGAGTGGCAACACTCTGGCAATACAAGAACCAAATACTTACAAGTTTTGCATTTTCGAAGATAGCTTTTCGAAATGTGGTCATGCTAGGGTTGCCAGACGTACTGATTTTATCAGTACAATATTGATTTTTCGTGATCCGTACTGATGGCTTTAAAAACCTTAAGAAAATAAGAATATAGATGCAAATGTGTGGCATATGTTGATGCTAAATGTAGCGAATTTACTTACATATATTGGTTGACGATGTAGCTGTACGTGCTTGCAGATCAGGATCTCAAAACGGAAGTGAACAAGAAAAAATATGTATATTAAAGATGGAATAACATTTTTAGAAAAACAGCTATTAAAGATGTTATTCCGAAAGATTATTGTAGTGCAGGGTTGCAACTTGCGGTGTTGCCACAGGGGGGTATGTTCAGTGCACACTAGGGTGTGCTGAAATTTGGTTTGGGCTACTGGCCCAAACATACCGGCCCCCTTGCAGCAAGCAACCTTACTAACGTCGAAAACTCTATCGTCATCAGACACACGAGAAAAAATTTATAAATCTTATACTTAAATATATTATAAATATTCGAATTCTAAATATTTCATTTAAATTCAAACTAAAATTCCAAATTCAACTTAAAACTATGTATGTAGATATGTGTACATACTTAAAATAAATATGAAGATACATATGTATAACAATATGCATACTTGATTATGTATGTCTAATATATATATGTATGTATGCAGTAGTCCACCAAGGCTGCTGACGACAATCTCTACACGTTACATGTTGGTTTTGCCTTCTGGTTTGATTCCGAGGTCGGGAGCGCTGAATCTCCCGATCCGGTTTCTTTTCGTGCTGTAGGAGTGGGCGGAAGCGCCGAGGCTCTTGCCTGCCCGCATTAGCCGATGTTGAAGGCTCAGAAATTAGCCTCGAATTGGACCCGACGAGATCAACATCTGCATCTCGGATAAGCCTTGAGATGTCGGATGCCGCGAGAGATATGGCGTCATCATCCGCTGACCTATGTCTTGCTGGAATACGTCGGGACCGTACTCACTCACATCCACATGCAACGAAGTGTGATGACGGTCCCCACATCTCCGACACGAAAACTTACTAGGGCAGGTAGCGGATTTGTGTGTAGGCATGAGGCAGTTTTGACATATATTTTTTATGAGGATTTCCCGCAATCGCTCAGTTATTGGCATTGCCCGAAATCGGCATGCTAGGGGGAATTTATGTGACTTAGCTTCAGCTCGTTTTTTGAAGACTGCGCGGTCCATCTGTGGAGAAATTGGCATTTTGGTTTATGATATTTGTGTCTCATTTGCAGAGATGTTGGTGTCGGTTGGGCACTTATTTGGATGTTTTGGAACCAAATATTGATGACATATGTATGGAAATATAGTTAATTTTTCGCACTGGGTATTTTTTGTATACGTTTGTGCATGATACAAGAAAGAAGGTAGGCTAAACGCCAAATTTTTGTCGCCATATTAACCACCTGGCAATTATATGGATTATGATATTTCATGCTGCCATACTCAGTGCTAAAAATCCTCAATTTATGTTATTTTGTATTTCCATGGTAACCATGGTATCGATTGCAACAAATCGAATTTTTTTAATTTGAATATTGATATATATATATATATATACACCCAGAAAAAAAATAGTGTGAAATCAACCAAAAATCAACAAATTTTGTGGTTAATTTTTTTCAACACGATGCTTAATGTATGACATCATGTAATCGTGTAAATTTAACACTACTGTCAAGTGTTAGTTTAACAGGATGACAACTGTAGAATTAACACTAAAAATTACTGAGTCTTGCTGTTGATTTTACAATTTTAACTAGTTATTGTTACAATAAAAGCTGGTTAAATTAACACCAAATGGTCCTGTTGAATTAACAATAACATCTTTTTGATTTTACATTAAATTTATTGTTAAATTAACTAGAAAGTCTTGTTGATTGTACAATTTATTATTTTAAATAAAAAAACATATAAAACATAAAATATATAATCATCACTTCAATTAAGCACATTCGTACATCACCCGCACAACTGACCAAATTGAAGGCGTCCTTCTCATACGAACACAAATGTATCGGCGATAGTTTATACATGGGCGATAGTACTATCACTTGCACCGAGTAATGTTTGGCCGCTAATGCAACAACCGCATGCTGCACGCAAACCCCCATTCGCTAAAAAACCTCCTCGTGATATTGCAACCTTTGCACGAAAATCAGACTTCAAATGATCAAAAAAATTATGGTTGTTTCAAAATAGTTTTGACGTTCTTTTTTAACACTTTTTTTTAGATTACATTGACACTATGATCGTGTTGAATAAACCAAAATTACAAATGACGTTTATGTTTGAACATTGTTTCGTGTTATATCAACCAAATTTTATTGTTAATTGTGGTTCTTGTTGTTTTCGCATTTGTTTTCATGTTGTATTAACACTAAAATTGGGACGTCATTTTTCTAACATTTTTTTTAGTTTATACTAGCAAATACCCGTCCCGCTTCGCAGCGACAAACAAAAGCTTTTATGTTATAATGGGTCTCTCCCTTTACCATTACCTTTACCTTTACCTTTATTTTTACCTTTACCTTTACCTTTACCTTTACCTTTACCTTTACCCTTACCTTTATTTTACCTTTGCCTTTACATTTACCTTTACCTTTACCTTTACCTTTGCCTTTACATTTACCTCTACCTTTACCTTTACCTTTGCCTTTACATTTACCTCTACCTTTACCTTTACCATTACCTTTACCTTTACCTTTACCTTTACCTTTACCTTTACCTTTACCTTTACCCTTACCTTTACCTTTACCTTTACCTTTACCTTTACCTTTACCTTTACCTTTACCTTTACCTTTACCTTTACCTTTACCTTTACCTTTACCTTTACCTTTACCTTTACCTTTACCTTTACCTTTACCTTTACCTTTACCTTTACCTTTACCTTTACCTTTATCGGGACCACCCATCACCATCCGAGCTCACTACTTGAACCATTTCTGGGAAATCGACTCAAAAAATAACTATGAAAATATCTGTATGTTGAAGCCCTGCTCGACACATTTCATTTGATACCAATATCGCCTAGAAGCATTCGAGGGTCATCCGGGTCCACGTTTTGGCCCATATCTGGAGACCCGGCCTAGGCATCGCAATGAAAATAACTCTATGTTGAAGGCCTGCTCAGCACCTTTCGTTTGATACCCATATTGCTCAAACACATGCTGGGTCACTCTGGGTCCACATTTGGGCCTATATTCCGGGAAGTTCCCACTTTTTCCAAATTCTATATACCCTATTATGTGCGCTAGTACCACGTGAATCTACTGTGAAAATTTCAAAAAGATCGGTTGATTACTTTGGGAGTCCATAAAGGACACACACACACACATTCATTTTTATATAATAGATTGACACTACCATCATGTTAATTAAACCAAATTCCAAATGACATTAGGAATAAAATTTTATATTTGAATCATCTTGTATATTTTAAAATTTCTTCATGTTGTATCAACAATAAAATTTGGTTGAATTTACCAAATTTTCAGATGACAGTTACAAAGCCAAAATCATGTTTCAAACATCGTGTAATTTGAAAAAAAAATTGTTGCTGTTCTATGTGTAAAGATCGATTCATGTAAAATTAACAAATTATAAACTAAATGTTAGAAAAATGACGTCCCAATTTTAGTGTTAATACAACATGAAAACAAATGTGAAAACAACAAGAACCACAATTAATAAAATTTGGTTGATATAACACGAAACAATGTTCAAACATAAACGTCATTTGTAATTTTGGTTTATTCAACACGATCATAGTGTCAATGTAATCTAAAAAAAGTGTTAAAAAAGAACGTCAAAACTATTTTGAAACAAACATAATTTTTTTGATCATTTGAAGTCTGATTTTCGTGCAAAACGCAAATTATAATTAAAAAAAAAGGGAAATTTTGTGCCGTGGCAGTGATGCGAGTTTAGCATCATTGTCAGTTCGCGATAGTGGGTTTTCGATTTATATTTTCAGTTTGCAGGTGAGTTAAAAGAGGATTACATTTTTGTTTCTAAAAGTATTTAATGTTCAATATTTTATTTTTCCTCTTCAAAGGTTGCAATATCACGACGAGGTTTTTTAGCGAATGGGGGTTTGCGTGCAGCATGCGGTTGTTGCATTAGCGGCCAAACATTACTCGGTGCAAGTGATAGTACTATCGCCCATGTATAAACTATCGCCGATACATTTGTGTTCGTATGAGAAGGACGCCTTCAATTTGGTCAGTTGTGCGGGTGATGTACGAATGTGCTTAATTGAAGTGATGATTATATATTTTATGTTTTATATGTTTTTTTTATTTAAAATAATAAATTGTACAATCAACAAGACTTTCTAGTTAATTTAACAATAAATTTAATGTAAAATCAAAAGATGTTATTGTTAATTCAACAGGACCATTTCGTGTTAATTTAACCAGCTTTTATTGTAACAATAACTAGTTAAAATTGTAAAATCAACAGCAAGACTCAATACTTTTTAGTGTTAATTCTACAGTTGTCATCCTGTTAAACTAACACTTGAGAGTAGTGTAAAATTTACACGATTACATTACCACAAAATTTGTTGATTTTTGGTTGATTTCACACTATTTTTTTTCTGGGTGTATATATATATATATATATATATATCAATATTCAAATTAAAAAAATTCGATTTGTTGCAATCGATACCATGGTTACCATGGAAATACAAAATAACATAAATGGAGGATTTTTAGCACTGAGTATGGCAGCATGAAATATCATAATCCATATAATTGCCAGGTGGTTAATATGGCGACAAAAATTTGGCGTTTACACTACCTTCTTTCTTGTATCATGCACAAACGTATACAAAAAATACCCAGTGAGCAAAATTAACTATATTTCCATACATATGTCATCAAAATTTGGTTCCAAAACAACCAAATAAGTGCCCAACCGGCACCAACATCTCTGCAAATGAGACACAAATATCATAAACCAAAATGCCACCCCTCTCTTAATTTAGCCACTATTAGCCACCCAATCAAATATGATAGAATCGAAATTTTAAGCCCAATTTCTCCACAGATGGACCGCGCAGTCTTCAAAAAACGAGCTGAAGCTAAGTCACATAAATTCCCCCTAGCATGCCGATTTCGGACAATGCCAATAACTGAGCGATTGCGGGAAATCCTCATAAAAAATATATGTCAAAACTGCCTCATGCCTACACACAAATCTGCTACCTGCCCTAGTAAGTTTTCGTGTCGGAGATGTGGGGACCGTCATCACACTTCGTTGCATGTGGATGTGAGTGAGGTACGGTCCCGACGTATTCCAGCAAGACATAGGTCAGCGGATGATGACGCCATATCTCTCGCGGCTCCGACATCTCAAGGCTTATCCGAGATGCAGATGTTGATCTCGTCGGGTCCAATTCGAGGCTAATTTCTGAGCCTTCAACATCGGCTAATGCGGGCAGGCAAGAGCCTCGGCGCTTCCGCCCACTCCTACAGCACGAAAAGAAACCGGATCGGGAGCTTCAGCGCTCCCGACCTCGGAATCAAACCAGAAGGCAAAACCAACATGTAACGTGTAGAGATTGTCGTCAGCAGCCTTGGTGGACTACTACATACATACATATATATATTAGACATACATAACCAAGTATGCATATTGTTATACATATGTATCTTCATATTTATTTTAAGTATGTACACATATCTACATACATAGTTTTAAGTTGAATTTGGAATTTTAATTTGAATTTAAATGAAATATTTAGAATTCGAATATTTATAATATATTTAAGTATAAGATTTATAAATTTTTTCTCGTGTGTCTGATGACGATAGAGTTTTCGACGTTAGTAAGGTTGCTTGCTGCAAGGGGGCCGGTATGTTTGGGCCAGTAGCCCAAACCAAATTTCAGCACACCCTAGTGTGCACTGAACACACCCCCCTGTGGCAACACCGCAAGTTGCAACCCTGCACTACAATAATCTTTCGGAATAACATCTTTAATAGCTGTTTTTCTAAAAATGTTATTCCATCTTTAATATACATATTTTTTCTTGTTCACTTCCGTTTTGAGATCCTGATCTGCAAGCACGTACAGCTACATCGTCAACCAATATATGTAAGTAAATTCGCTACATTTAGCATCAACATATGCCACACATTTGCATCTATATTCTATGCCATACTTTTGAATGAAATATACGCTTTATAACGTCTAAACGAATTGTATATTCTTTTTATTTCAACTTGGTCGGATCCCCGTTGAAACAGTAAGCATAACCACGGCATTACAAAAGTCAAATGAAAACGGTTGGAAAATTAAAAACAGAGCAGGGTGGTAAAAATGATTTTTCTTAGTGTCGGCTAAAAATCAGTACAAATCAGCACAAAATCCAAAAAATTAGTATTTCTTAAGGCTTTTAAAGCCATCAGTACGGATCACGAAAAATCAATATTGTACTGATAAAATCAGTACGTCTGGCAACCCTAGCATGACCACATTTCGAAAAGCTATCTTCGAAAATGCAAAACTTGTAAGTATTTGGTTCTTGTATTGCCAGAGTGTTGCCACTCTTTCTTTTTTCGAAGAATGCAGGGTTGTTTTTAGCATATACATTCAAAATGCAGAAATGAAGTTACATTTGGTTGCATTTTGGTAGAGAATTGATAAATGTCACATTTATGGCAGTTTACTCAACATCTGATTAACGCTAATCACGGTTAAACATCATTATCCACTTCATCAAACCATACATTTATCATGAGGTCGATAATTCAGTCCACAAGTTTCCCGGCCCTTTATCCTCCGGTTAGCATTAATCAGAGGTTGAGTTATAGCATGTTCATGGTGAGCCTGCGTTTTGCGTTTCGGAGGCATTTTTGCGTTTAGTCCAAAACGCAACATTAAACGTTACATTTCTCCATACAAATGCCACTACCAAAATGCAATTTAAAGCAACTATTTTTTTGCGTTTTGAATGCTAACGCAGAAAGCAACCCTGAAATCTTCGAAAAAATTTGCCATTCGAATGGAAAATAGTGGCAACACTCTGGCAATACAAGAACGAAATACCTACAAGATTACGCATATAGAGCAGCATGAGAATGGGCACACGAGCTCCATGATGACGTCACTCTACATGTAATGAACGAAAGTAAACAAAACCGAGATCAAAATTAATACCAAAGCGGTTGGTACGTTTGGTTTGCAAAATTAGTGTATTATATTATTACATATTTTGCAAATTCTTGTTCTATTTTACACCTGATTGCGTAATCTGGGATATTAGCTCCGTTTGTTTCGAACTTCTCAAATGCGCATTTCCAAAACGCGGCAGCATGAACACTTTTCGAAAAGCCATCTTCGAAAATGCAAAATGTTGCGTTTCAAATCCAGCATAGTATAAATGGCCTATACCCACTAGCGACTAAGTCTCATTCCCGTTGACGATATCGTCCCTACCAGAAAAGGCGAAGCACTTTATCGAAAAAATCGATAACCAACATAACGTGGGTATTAGGGACACGATATCGAATCAAAAGCATCGATCTGGTACTCATTTGAAATATCGGTTAAAAAGAATCGCGAACCCGATAATATCGAAACTAAACTACTCGATACTCAAAGTATCGGTATCGAAAGCGGTAATTTTCTAGAAGGTGCAACCTTAAAATATCCTCTAAAATAATTTATTTATTGTTGAGCTCAAGGCCGTTTAAAAATTCCAAAACATACAAATTTTTGAACTTTTTTAAAAAACATTTATTTTTGATATTTCGACCTCATTCTGAGGTCATCTTCAGGACTGAAAAACAATATTATATACGTTAATACATATACATTTACATATATACGTACATAAACTCTTATAAACATAAACAACTTAAACTTACTTGTTTGCCTATGTTTTTTCGACTGAACAGATGAGCGAATACAAAAAACTTAAACAAGTGAATTTGGAGACATAGAAAACATGAAAATATAAACAATTGAAAATTCCGCAAGTGTAAACAAGAATACAAACAACAATACATAGAACAGTAACGTTTAAATATGTATGTATGTTTCTGTAACCATGCAGCTATCCTTTGTGGTTGTTGTTGGAAATAATTTCAACTCAACTGAGAAGGGACTTTGCACTAACAAAGAACACCTATTTTATATATTTTTGTTGTTGGAGAACTAAGTTTCGATAAACATGAGCGCAATTGTCTGTATCCATTTTAAAATTCATCCTTCTATTATTAGGGGTGTTCAATATATGTAACACCTCTAGGGTGTACCGCTTGTGATAGTGTTTTTCATTCTCCAATATTGTAACCTTTTCAAATTGTGGATAATGTCCCGTATTGCTGCAATGGTCTGACAAGGCCGTCTTGCCGTCCGAATGATTATTTCGTAATTTTATATTTGATTTGTGAGCGGAAATCCTTGTCTTTAACTTTGTTTTTGTTGTCCCCACATATACCTTTTCGCATACGTGGGACCCGTCACCACTGCATGGAATTCTATATACTACGTCAGATTTCTCGTTTTTTGGAATTTTGTCTTTGGTGTTACTGTATAGTTGTTTCAAGGTGTTTTTATATGTAAACGCTATTTTGTACTTATCATTGTCATATATATTTGAGTTCTTCATACGTTCTGATAATCCCGCGACATAAATCGATGATTTGTAAATTTTATTTGTTCGTTCTTCGTTTTTGTTGTCCAAACTGTTGACTCGATGTTGATGAATTATTTTATTTATTAGTGAAGGTGGAAAGGCATTGAGATACAAAATGTTTTTGATTATGCCGATATTTTTCCCGTGGTATCTTTTGTCACTTATTGAAAGAACTCTTTGTACGAAATTTTTAGCGGTATTTAAAATTATTGTCTTTTCGTGCTTTGAATAAAAGTTAATTAGTCTCCCTGATGCAGTAGGCTTTTGATACCAGTCTATGGTTATTTTGTTGTTCCGTTTTATTATTAGGGTGTCCAGATATGGTAACATCCCATTATTTTCTTTTTCGATTGTGAACTTGATTGACTTGTTGTAGTTATTGAGGGTGTTGAGAATAATATCACAATCTTCTGTTTTAATAATGGCAAATAGGTCATCAACATATTTGGTGAGTAGCCGTGGTTTATTTTTAGAGTCTTTTTCGAGTCTGTGTAATAATTCTTCCATTACGATGTCCGCTATTATTGGTGACACTGGTGACCCCATTGGCATTCCCGACCGTTGCTCGTAAATATTTCCATTATATTTGAAGTATGAATTCTCCTTTATGCAAAATTTAAGTATAGTTAAAAATAACTCTTTAGTCAAAACAGTATGCTTTTGTATTTCGTCCCATCTCGAGGTTATAATTTCAATGGCCAAATCAACCGGTACACTGGGAAATAACGACACAACATCTAACGACACTAAAATCTCATCGTCATATATATATGAGCCTCCAATCTTCTGTTTAAACTCCAGTGCGTCTTTTACGTTATATTTGGAGGACTTGGTCAAGTTTTTAAGAATATTTGTGAGATATTTACATAAATTGTAGGACGGTGCATTAATGGACGAACAAATAGGCCTTAATGGTGTGCCGTCTTTATGAATTTTCGGCAAACCATAAATTCTTGGTGGGTTGGACGTTTTTCTGAGAAGGGAATTCTTTTCTTTGGCATCAATAAATTTATTTTTGTACAATCTTTCTACTATCTCATTGTTTTTGTTCTGTAACTTATTAGTAGGGTCGCGTTTCAAATATCTGTATGTGGTTGTGTCGTTCACCAATCTTTTCATTTTAGTTTCATATTCCACTTTGTCCATAATAACTGTTGCGTTGCCTTTATCCGCACTCATGACTAGGAGTTGTTTGTTCTTTTTTAAAAATGTTCTTGTGGAACGTAATGTGTCTTTAATAAATTTGTCTCTCGTTGAAATTTTGGTTTTATTTAAATGATCGCGTATTAGTGTCGTCAAATTATTTCTTTCAATTTCTTGTTTTTCTTTGTCCGTAATTGTTTGTATGATATTTTCTCCGTCGGCTATAAATTTGAATAGTGGAAATTCTTTATTTTCTGTTTGCAATGCCAATTTCGGACCAAGAGACAAAAGCCACTGAATGTCTGTTGGGATATATATGTTGGTTTTATTGCACAACCATTCTGGAACCACCCTAATGTTGAAAGTCTCTCTTTGTTTTTCCTTTAGTTCATCATACTTCTTTTGACGAGTTTTGTTGGCTGTTATTGTAAGTTTATTGTTTAGTAATTTCTCGCTTTCAAAAAATATGTTTGAGTCATTTGCGGTAAGTTGTTGTTTTATTATTGTTTCAAGCCTATTTACTTCTTTTTGTTTTTGGCTACAGAGTTCGTGTTTAATTCTAATAATCATATTTACCATCTTTACCTGGACATTGTTGATATAGGAAGCTACTGCATTAGAGAGTTTTGTTGGTATTTGGTTATTGCTGGTGTTGTTGTTGATTGTGTATAAAATATTTTTAGTCGAGTTGCTGATGAAATTTGGTATTAAACCACTTCTTCTACACATTTCCAGATTTTTCGCAGATTCTGCCAGTCTCGTGATTTGTTGCAAGGATCGTTGGTACTTTTTTATGTTTTTCTTTGTCCGGATATCATAATTATTTTTGACGTTTTTATAAATTCCAGAAACGTCTTAATTTTTACGGCGTGCTCTCCGTTTTGACATTTTTATGAAATTATTTTGGCCCTTTTGTTGTGAAAATTATTTATTTATTGTTGAGCTCAAGGCCGTTTAAAAATTCCAAAACATACAAATTTTTGAACTTTTTTAAAAAACATTTATTGTCGATATTTTTATTCAAAGCACGAAAAGACAATAATTTTAAATACCGCTAAAAATTTCGTACAAAGAGTTCTTTCAATAAGTGACAAAAGATACCACGGGAAAAATATCGGCATAATCAAAAACATTTTGTATCGCAATGCCTTTCCACCTTCACTAATAAATAAAATAATTCATCACCATCGAGTCAACAGTTTGGACAACAAAAACGAAGAACGAACAAATAAAATTTACAAATCATCGATTTATGTCGCGGGATTATCAGAACGTATGAAGAACTCAAATATATATGACAATGATAAGTACAAAATGGCGTTTACATACAAAAACACCTTGAAACAACTATACAGTAACACCAAAGACAAAATTCCAAAAAACGAGAAATCTGACGTAGTATATAGAATTCCATGCAGTGGTGACGGGTCCCACGTATGCGAAAAGGTATATGTGGGGACAACAAAAACAAAGTTAAAGACAAGGATTTCCGCTCACAAATCAAATATAAAATTACGAAATAATCATTCGGACGGCAAGACGGCCTTGTCAGACCATTGCAGCAATACGGGACATTATCCACAATTTGAAAAGGTTACAATATTGGAGAATGAAAAACACTATCACAAGCGGTACACCCTAGAGACGTTACATATATTGAACACCCCTAATAATAGAAGGATGAATTTTAAAATGGATACAGACAATTGCGCTCATGTTTATCGAAACTTAGTTCTCCAACAACAAAAAATATATAAAATAGGTGTTCTTTGTTAGTGCAAAGTCCCCTCTCAGTTGAGTTGAAATTATTTCCAACAACAACCACAAAGGATAGCTGCATGGTTACAGAAACATATGTATATACATACATACATATTTAAACGTTACTGTTCTATGTATTGTTGTTTGTATTTTTGTTTACACTTGCGGAATTTTCAATTGTTTATATTTTCATGTTTTCTATGTCTCCAAATTCACTTGTTTAAGTTTTTTGTATTCGCTCATCTGTTCAGTCGAAAAAACATAGGCAAACAAGTAAGTTTAAGTTGTTTATGTTTATAAGAGTTTATGTACGTATATATGTAAATGTATATGTATTAACGTATTTAATATTGTTTTTCAGTCCTGAAGATGACCTCAGAATGAGGTCGAAATATCGACAATAAATGTTTTTTAAAAAAGTTCAAAAATTTGTATGTTTTGGAATTTTGAAACGGGCTTGAGCTCAACAATAAATAAATAATTTTCACAACAAAAGGGCCAAAATAATTTCATAAAAATCCTCTAAAATAGTTAAAAGAAGTACCAATCGACACGTTCTGATCTCTAGATCATACATGGCCAGCTCCAGTGACTCCGTTTGTCTCCCAACAACAAGCAAATCAATTTCGACAGAATAACGCGCATTCCTTTTTTTTCACAGAAATCGTTGTCGCGGCGAGCACTCAAACCTAACGGTCCAGCATCGACCGACATTCATTGCGTAGTTACGACTTAATTCATACATACATACATATGTATGTACATATGTATGATGTACATTTATATCTGCTACCTCGTTTATGTTGTTTAGCAAAATATTTGAATGCCTAGCTGCAGCATATCTGTATGTACATTAAGGTGGAGTGAAATCATATGGAGATTTTTTTTTTGTTCTTTTTTTGAACGTACCAGCAATCAAAAGTTGCCTTTATACGAGTTAGTGAACCCCACACAATTTTATGGCGATAGGATGACATTTTGAACTGCCCCCAGCCCCGCAAAGTTGAAAGCAATAAGCACGATCTGGTACAAATATGAAATTTTGAAAATTATGAAATCAAAAAACGAAGTATGCACGGTAGGCAGGAAGCGACGATAGGTTGCATGAAAATGTCGAGAAAAAAGGAAAGTGGGGTTGTGTTATGTGATGTTTATAGATGAAACATCCGTTGAAATTAAAATCCGAGCTGCTCCTTTTTCAAGGATATCCATATTTTTTGTTTTTTATGAAAGGATCAAATATTGAGGAATTCGAAAATTCGCCACCGTCCAAATTTTTCCGATTTCAATACATTATTTGGTCGCTAAGGGATACAAAAAAGGTATTAAAAAGAAAAAAGGACACCTGTAGTGGAAAAATCCAATGTGAACAGGACCTAAAGGATAACCACTGAAATATAAAATAACACAAAAAGTACCCACTTTAATTTGCGTATAACTCCTAAAATGTTAACTCTACGTGAAAATTCCTTATTATATGTTTCATTCAGAATAAATAAAGAAATATTTCTTTAATATACAATTTTGATGTACCTGCAGTGCTTAATGTACTTTTGTGCATCTAAAGTGAAAAATTCAAAAAAAGTACGTTTTTTTTATAGTGCTATTTTAAGTTCAAATATTTTTGTAGTTTATGTAAATAGTTTAATCTAATGATCCAACTCTCATTCCTACATATCTAAACGTTAATACTAAAAAAGAGTTAGAGCTAAGATACGCGCCAGCTGTGCACGGTGGGCGGGAAGCAACAATAGGTTGCATGGGAATATCGTAAACACGATGGCCCAACGAATATGTGCCTAGCTGTGTGCTGGTACTAATTTTCGTTTAAAAAAAATGTTGGAGATTTTATTCACGCTTGCTGTGTGTTTATGAAGTATATTAGAATTTCATTTTACGTAAGTTTTTAGCCGGCGGTCGTTTTTTCGATATTTTCATGCAACCTATTTTTGCTTACCGCCCACCGTGCACAGCTAGCGCGTATTTCAGCTCTAATTCTTTTTAATATTAACGTATAGATATGTAGGAATGAGAATTGGATCATTAGATTAAAATATTTACATAAACTAGAAAAATATTTGAACTTAAAGTAGCACCATAAAAAAAGTACTTTTTTTTGAAATTTTCATTTTAGATGGACCAAAGTGCATTAACCACTGCAGCTACATCAAAATTGTATATAAAAGAAATATTCCCTTATTTATTCTGAATGAAACATATTATAAGGAATTTTCACGTAGAGTTAACATTTTAGGAGTTATACGCAAATTAAAGTGGGTACTTTTTGTGTTATTTTATATTTCAGTGCTTATCCTTTAGGTCCTGTTCACATTGGATTTTTCCACTACAGGTGTCCTTTTTTCTTTTTAATACCTTTTTTTGTATCCCTTAGCGACCAAATAATGTATTGAAATCGGAAAAATTTGGACGGTGGCGAATTTTCGATTTCCTCAATATTTGATCCTTTCAACAAAAAAAAATGTGGATATCCTTGAAAAAGGAGCAGCTCGGATTTTGATTTCAACGGATGTTTCATCTATAAACATCACATAACACAACCCCACTTTCCTTTTTTCTCGACATTTTCATGCAACCTATCGTCGCTTCCTGCCTACCGTGTATGGGGATTGATAAAAATGGCTAAGCTGAGTATTAAAGTGAATTTACAAGGCAATTACTTAAAAACTTCTAAACCGATTTCGAATATTTTTATACCATTCGATAGGTATTTTGATTCCCTTTAATTTGACATACATTTAATATATGAAAAGTAAGGGGGTTAAAGGGGGTTTGACCCCCGCAGGGGTGGTATTATGGAACCCACATATGTATGTATGAATGAAGTCGTAACTACGCAATGAATGTCGGTCGATGCTGGACCGTTAGGTTTGAGTGCTCGCCGCGACAACGATTTCTGTGAAAAAAAAAGAAATGCGCGTTATTCTGTCGAAATTGATTTGCTTGTTGTTGGGAACCACTCGGAGCCACAGCGATGTTGTTGGGAGACAAACGGAGTCACTGGAGCCATTGGTTGGCCATGTATGATTTAAAGATATTTATTAAAACGGTTTAAAGTTGCACCGTCTTCTAGAAAGTTAACAAAAACGCAATAAAACTGCATCCTGAGGCATACGCATATCGCTGTATTAGTGCTAATTCCATGGCATAGTATGCCATGGCTGGTTCCAAAGTTTTGATTTTGACGTAAATCCTTTTCCAACTCATAAGAATAGTTCAAGCTGATTAAAAAAATTATACAAGTTTATTAAGTTCTTGAAAACATTTTTTACAAACCAACAGCTTTTACAAAACAACAGGTGTATTTAATGCAATCACAGTTCTAAAAATATATTTGCCAAATACTCAGTATTTTGAAAAATTAACATCTTAAATAACATAAACAATTCTTTTTCATTGAGATTATATGTATCCATCATTGAATTTTTTTGGAAATTTGAATTTAAATTATCGAAACAAAAAAATGATGAAACTCAAGTGGCAGAATATCTGTGCATCCCATGTTATAAAGGGAAGTCATTGCGCATTGTGATTTTTCTTCCGGACTTGTTCTTTCCACTTACGGCCAAACCAGAAGCTTACAAGAGGAAAATTTAAAATTTGTATTTCCATATATTTTATATTTTAAAAATAATTTATTTTATAGTTGTCAAATTGAAACAATTGTCAGAAAAAAGTGCCGAATATAAAAAACCTATCGAAATACAAGCTGGCTCATTGGTTTTTAACCGCCTAGATGGTATTTCGTTGGTTTTTTTCTAACATAGCTTACTCCCTTGCACCAACACAAAACTGTATTGACCACCTCTTTCACACAAAAAACCTTGTAGAATACCAGGAAAAAACACAGTGTCATAGGGACATTAATGGAAAACAGACCCTTTTTTGTTTATAGCGTGTTTTTAGTAAAATGAGAAAGAAAAAAGATATTGAAGATTTTTTCGCTGAAATGACGATTTTTTATTTGCAAACGTCAAATTATCGTAAGAAAATGAAAAGTTTATAATCCTATTTATCCAGTTACCATTATTTCTAATGTGAAAATCAATAAACAGATTTGGGTAACTTCATACAAAAAAACTTACGAAGTAGCCCAAACCTGCAATTATTTCAGCACGTGGATCAGATCTATTTTTCAATATGTACCAGTGAAAATTACTCGTGCTTGTGCATTTTTCGGCACTATTTTGCGTTGCACAATTTTTTGGACAAATATGACACAATTTTAATTTTCCATCACTGAATGTACTCATTTGTTCGATACCGTGGTTGAAGTACTCGATACCAAAAAATATCGTCGCAAAAGAATCGAGTAAAAAGTATCGGTATCAAATGCAACTAAAAAGTCAGCCATTGCAATTTTTGGTTTGTATTAATAAAGTCTAATTTTTATTTTCTATTTTCAGGTTGACATATTGATATAACCAAATAGTGGACTGGCTGAATTGAAGTGGGAAATTAACCAAGGAAGGAAACGTAAGTAATATACATATATGTATATATGTATGTGATGCTAGGTTTATTCGTGTAAGAATTCATGGATTTATGTATTAACCCTCTAAAAGGCAAACTGTCAAATTTAGGAAAACCAAAACCACGTAACTTTTCCTAGTATATTTAGAGCCCCCTCACTTAATACAAGTATTCTGAAAATAATTTTTATTACTTATCCTTGATCCAGGACGAAAATAATGAAAGAGTGCCTCAGGGCACTCTTGGCGGTTAAGGCCAAAAAACATTAGGATTTTCAAATTACTTTTTTCTCTTTATTACTTCAAGTTTAGTGTCAATTCTTTTGATGGTAAGCGGTAAAACAGTTTTTGGCATAAGAATTACACAAATGAATTTGACATTTAGCACAAATACACTGTGTTTGTGATTTTTTACATAATTTGCACCACCTTTTTCCAGTTTTTTTGTCGAGCCAATCTGGCCAGTGGTCAATGCCATCGTAACGGACATCATTAATAGGATGCGCGGCTTTTATACCAACTGTGGAACATGTAGCTTTGGGTTTTTCTTCCGTAGTTCTAGGTTGAGGACGTATATGATTAGTTCCGCGTGTTTTGGTATATGACACCAGACCGGCAGCAATCTCTTCACGAAATTGTGGTAGCTGCAACAACTTTTCATCTTCAATCGAGACATTGCTAGAATCGTTGCATTTTTCGGCATGTATGCGTCGATACAAAATGTAGGCATTTGTTGCTGCCATGTCTATGAAATGGTAAAATAATCGAGTCATGGCATCACGTGTTTTTGCTCGAATGTGGTAACGGCCCATTATTCCATCCATTAAATCTACACCGTATTCCCGTTTTTTGCGATCGTAGCGTGATGCCTTTGCCAATTCCAAATTGGGATATGTCCTCATAAATGGATTAATACCGACGTAAGTAGAAACCAAGCGAACACACTTATTATCTTTCCACAAAACGTTGGCGATGTCAACTCCAAATGCAGATCCTAAAAATTCTGTGGAGTAACCCCTTGGTTCTTTTGTGATGGAAACGTCCGTAGGTAATTTACAGTTCGGAATCCGATTGACTCGCACTGTGCCTAGGCTTTATATTCCCCTTGCACGTAGATAAACTAACAATGGTAACGATGTATAAAAGTTATCAAAATATATAATATGATGCACAAAGTTTGTAACCGTTTGTGTCAAACGCACAACAACATTCGAGGTTGCACCAAGATCTGGTGTACCAGGTAAAATAACATTATCACCTGCGCCGTTATAAACTTCAAATCGATAAGCGTAGCCGAAAGAGTCGCACAAAACAAATAACTTGATTCCCCATTTGTGGGGCTTATTTGGCATATATTGCCGAAGATGATGTCTAATTTTGGTACTGCACATTTGCTCGTCAATACAAAGTCGTGCATGTTTCGGGACGGAGTCAAACTGTTTGTTAAGTGCGTTGGCCAAATTACGAACCCGAAACAATGGATCATATCCGGGTTGTCCTTTCTTAGCTCGATCGCTTTCATCTCGGAAAGACAAAAACCTTTTAATGGATTCAAATCGTTTGCGACTCATGGTATTCTGGATTGGTGCGAAAGCATTCCGACCCCAATAGCTATCCAAGTTTGGGTAACGATAAATGGACATATATATAAGAATGCCTATATAATTGTAGAGCTCATCAACATCTGTTTTGAACTGAGTATTGATGTTTTGGGTAAGAGCTGCTCGATTGGTTTCTATAACCATCATTTGAACTATTTCTTCGGTGAAGAAATAGCAGAAAATTTCCGTTGGCGTCTTCAGCTCTTTGATTTCAACTGGCAGTGAAGAATTTCCTCGAAAAGCTACATCATTCACATGCAATTGCATAGACCGTCGTTTCCATTGAATTTTCGAAAACTCACTTGCATCTTTCTTTATTGATTCTAAACCTGGAATAAAATCAGTTTTACCATAAGTATTGCAAATTAGTTATAGTCGACTTTACTTTCGCCAAAGAAACCTCCGGCTGACGGTTCATTAATTGGTCCGCTGGCATCTATCGTGGGTATTGGAGACCGAGTCCTTTTTCTGTGGTTATTGGTGGATAATGAGCTCAAATGATGATTCAGTGTCGATGATGCTGAAGGCATGCCAGTTGATGTCGAACTTATATTCAGTGATACGTTCCCTACCTCAGCAATAAAAATATCGCTATCGTCAAGGTTTTGAATGCATTGAGAAATACACCTGTCATCTTCGGGGCTAATTTCGTCAGGAATATAACTGGGATCGTCATCAGAGCCGCTAAAATCCGCCTCCTCGTCACTTTCAATGGAATCCATAATCTCTAGTAGCTGCTCCTCAGTCAAAGTTGAGAGTTTTATACGTTTTTGATCTCTGTATGCCATTTCTGATTATTTTAACTAAATAATTACATTAAAAAAATTCAAATAGTAATGCCTATATAAAATAACGCATATTAAGTAAATTTACACCAGAACCGGCAAGAGTGCCCTTAGGCACTCTTCGGTTTTTCGATTCTAATTTCACGATTTGATTTTTTTAATAATCAGTAAGTACACAAAATTCAAGTATAATATTATACCTTTTAGTTCAAAAAATTTCACTTCGATAGAATTGCACGAACTTCAAATATTTCACTTCAAATAAGCACAAATTAATTTTTACAACTATTGGTACTCACTGCCGTACTGCTCACACTGACTGTTCGACATAAACTAAAGCGATTGTAGGAAAGCTTTGGAGTCTTCAACAAGATTGTACCTAAATGTGTAATGACGGGTACCGTTATATATTTTATTGAAAAAAATTTAATTTTTCACAATAATTTCGAAATAAACGTAACAGTGCCCTGAGGCACTCTTACCGGTTAGAGGGTTAATACATGTGTTAATAGATGAAATTGTGTTTATGCAGGAATTTTTTCGTGAAATTCATGAATTCGCGCATGTATAAACGTAGCATATATTGCAAAAATTTTGCTAATAAATCTTTAAATAAAATATTAAAAATTCAAGAAAATTACTTTTTTTATTTATTAAAAAAAAGTATGGTAAGTAATATAAGGAGTTCGGTCGCTACCGATAAACAATTCATAATCAAAACAATAAGCAGTTTTGCCGTTAGCGATGAGAATTTTGTAAGCATATAAATAATGCATGGGATAATTTGTTAGAGCGAAACAGATACAATTTTTATTTATGTGGAATACTATTAGTTGAAAAGAGATAATATATTAGAACGGAAAACCAACTTGCAACGTAACGTTACAATAATACCAACATTGCAGTACTTAGCAATGACCACCACCGGCGTTTCCGCTGTTCATAAGCCCCTAAAAATATGCTATGACATAATAGCTCTTTCACTCTTCATACCAACAACACTGCAGTACTTAGCAGCGAACAACACCACCGGCTCAGTATTTCATTTATTATCGCGGTCGTTTTTATAGGCAGAACAGCACGGAAATTCTCAAATGGTTTATAAAATAGTTCATTTAAGTGATCACAAAAGCGCTGATAAAATCAGTCTCCGTAAGTAAGCCAGCGCGAGAGTATACTACCTCTTGCTGGCTGACTGATCAGAGGAGACGGCGTCTTGGCGCAGGTCATCCATGGCTTGGCCAGATGATGAAGAGAATCCGTCCTTCATCATCCTGACCAGGCGATGGCAGGCCAGCTGCCTTTATGACACACCGCCCCTCCGCTGATCAGTCCTGGCTCTGGCCATGGATTGATGGAGATGAATAGGGAGAGAGCATACGTCCTCCCCCTTTTCCGCTGCACCAGTCCATGGGACACAGCTGGTTCACCACCCCCTCCATACCGACACCTACTTGATAGTGTGTGATCCATGGAGGAGGTGATGTCCAGCTGAGCCAGTCCAACTGAGTCTCCGTAGGTCTCCGTAGTTACTGTAGATCCTATAGATCCCCTAGCATCCGTAGAAACGACACAGTGCGTCAACACCGAATCCGGTTTGCTACTGTTCCGCTCCTACTTCTGCTGTTCCGCTGCTACTGCTACTGCTGCCGCTGCTACTGCTGCCGCTGCTACTGCTGCCGCTGTTACCGCTGCTATTCCGCTGTTCCTATCGTCGCACCGTTGCCCAATCCATAACCCCTCTGCTAGCTCTTTTACTCACTCGTCTCTCTCCCGCCCTCTCTCTCTCGTGACGGAAAGCTGCTGCCAACATCTCCAGTCAGGTGTGCGTTTGTTTGACTGTAACACATAATTACTAGCGTTGTTATTAGTGGGAGTTTGTGGGACTTCTGCTCGACCTTGGACAAACTGAGCATTACCCCAGCCTTCGGCAAAACCCACCTCATAAACTGCTTAGTTTTTTCCCACGGCTAGAAGAAAAATGAGTACATATCTGATGACTATCGGCATTAATCGAAATGCTTATTTAAGTTGTTAGAAACTGCTTAGAGTTCTAGCAGGGAGGTCCTTTCAATGCTACGAACAGGGCAGCGACTTTGTCCTCCGCACTCCAATTATTTGCAACTGCTGTTTTCTCAAATTGTAGCTTGAATACTTGAAATGGACCACTTCCATCAAACGACGGAGGTTTTATCTTCTGTGTAGCAGTTGAAGCGATTGGACGACTTAGTTGAATATCCTGAAGACGGGCTTCCAACTTTTTTACATTATCCTCAATTTTGATTGTTCTTCCAATTTTATTGCAATGAAAATTTATTGCAGCTTTTTGATTGTAAAAATTGCAATTTGAAATAATTTTTGTTCCATAGATTGCAATAAACATTTGTGTAAAATTTTTGATTGTAAAATAACTACAATCAGCAATAATTTGCCTTCCATTTATTGCAATAAATGTTTATTGAAATTTTTGAGGATCAAGTTCATTGCAATAAAATTTATTGAAATTTTTTGATTGTACAAATTTTCAATACAATAATTTACAAAAATTTCATTGCAATAAATATTTCTCATAAATCATTTTCATTGTAAAAATTACAATAGCAATTGTATTGTAATAAATTTTCATCGTAAATCATATTGATTGAAAAATGTTTGATTGCAAGGCTTGCAATAGCAATCATTTTCCTCATAACTTTATACGAATGTATTGGGACTGATAAAAGCAAGCGTTTGGGTAATTCGAGCAATACCCGGCATTAATATAACACGGTTTGCGCGTAATAACCCATTTCCCGGGTACATATGTAAGTATGTACATTAGGGTGTCCTTAAATCAGATTAGCGGTTTTCTTCGATCTCACCCCCTACATCGTTAACAGCATGATCAAAGATACCATAAATAAATTTTGGTCCCGATCGGAGACGGTTAAAGGGTGTCGCAAAGGGGTAAAAGTTTAGATAACCATATGGGACCCCGGGCGACACCCTTTAACCTTCTCCGATCAGGACCAAAATTTATATTTGGTATCCTTGAGTACAAGACTATCGACTTTGGCCATTAGATAAAAAAAATTAATTAAATTTTTTGGTCTTTATATGGTAGTCTGAACTTTGACCCCTCTGCGACAACCCTTAACCACCTCCGATCGGGACCAAAATTTGAATTTAGTATTTTTGAGTACAGGAAAATCGATTTGCGCATTAGATATGCAAAAAACTAAACTTAAATTTTTGAGCCTCGATAGAGTTTTCTGGAGTTTGGCACCTGTGCGACACCCCTTAACGGTTTTTGATCAGGACAAAAATTTATATGTGGTATCTTAGATTATATTAGCATCGACCTAGGGGGTGAGGTTGAGAAAATATGCTATGTACCCTAATGTGCATATTGGCACACGGTACTGGTAATATTTGCAGGTCAATTTGTATAAAGTCTAGATGATAAGATGATGAGAAAGAGGTTGAGGGTGCGGATGGGTATAAGGATAAAGATATGGATAAAATTGAACATGAGGATGGGGATAAGTATATATATATTTATGTTAAACAACCATACATACATATGTATGACAGTATCCGGGAGTAAATGAAAAAGCAAATGGTACAAAATAAATATACATATATCCTTATCCCCATCCACACCCTCATCCTCTTTCTCATCATCTTATCATCCAGACTTTATATGTACATATTGAACACTGCAAATATTGCCAGTACCGTGTGCCCGGCAGCATCCAATATGTACATAACTACGTACATATGTATGTACCCAGGACATGGGTTATTACGCGGCTACGCGTGTGATATAAGTGCCGGGTATCACTCGCATTACCCAGGCGCTTGCCTTTCATCCGTCCCAATGCATGCGTATAAAGTTATGAGGAAAATAATTGCTATTGCAAGCCTTGCAATCAAACATTTTTCAATCAAATTTGATTTACGTTGAAAATTTATTACAATACAATTATTGCTATTGTAATTTTTACAATGAAAATGATTTACGTTTGAAGTTCATTGCAATGAAAAATTTTGTAAATTATTGTAATGAAATGATTTACGAGAAAAGTGTATTGCAATGAAATTTTTTTAAATTATTGTAATTGTAATTTTTACAATTAAAATGATTTACGGTCAAAGTTGATTTCAATTAAACTTTTGTAAATTATTGCAATTCTAATTTCTAAAATCAAAATGATTGATGGAGAAGGTCGATTGCAATAACATACTTCTAAATTTTTGAAATTTTTATTTTTACAATCAAAAAATTTACTTGCAATATGATTTACAATCAAAGCTGCTTGCAATAATATACACTTTTTATGATTGCAATACAATCTGATTGCAGCTTTTTACAGCTCTGATAATTTTCGCATCCTGTGCCTTAAATTGTAAGGATATGCGTTCTTCTTGTGCCTCGAACTGAGCTGCAATGCCGGATATTGTTTCCTCAATCTTCTATGAACTCTGTGCATGTTGTTCCATTTTTGCCGACATCTGTGTCACTACAGCCAATATCGAGTTCATGTCTACGTTTGCTACTGACTGTGGAGCCTCTTCCTTCTGAGTTTCTTCCTTGTGGACCTCTTCCACATCATCGTTGAAATCAAACTCATCTACATTAATGTTATATGCTTCCATAGCTACTCTTAACCTTGCCTGTAGTTCAATTTTAGTGCAGGTTTTATTCAGGTTTCTCTTTTCTAACTCCCTTTTAAGTTCTTGGATTTTCAGATCATTTAACTTTGCCATTATCCTTATTTCGATATCCTTGTTTCGTTATCCTTGATTCGTTATCCATGGTCCTGGAATTTATTTAACAATTCCAATTCTGACACCAATTGTTACGTATTTGTCGATAGCTCGATTATTTCTATCGGGTTCGTATCACTAAATTGTTATTGCCTTATATAGTCTGTCAAACGCAATCTGGAAAATTCTGGCAACACTGGAAATTATCTGGTCTCTTCTTCTTATTCTGGCAGTTTCTTTACGCCGAAACTCCACAAAACAAAAATTATGTTAATTTTGTCTACCAGAATCATGTCTAAAATCCATGTTTGCATATGCGTGGGCACTTCATTATGTTAGACATAATTTGCAAAATGGCGCCGAATTGGCATGCCGTGTACGCAGAAGCACTTAGAAAGTTAAAAAAAATTGTTTAAAATTGGCGATGATGCTCGCAAACTGTATATATGCACTTAATGTTCTTTTTATTTATTTTTTAAGCCCAAACACTCAAGCCAAATGGACGCCGTGCGAAATTTCACGTTCAATGTGGAGATGTTGGCACTGTGAATTTTTCGTTGAAATGAAAAATTAGCTGTCAAATCACCAAACTGACAGCTCATGTTAAGGCAATCTTGTTAAAGCAATTGCCTTGGCATCTCTGTTATACCAGAAGACAGAGGCGGTCTCCATTTGAAATCTATGTTATAATGGTGCTTGTGATGACAGAATTCTGTTTTGAGGAGACGCCGGGTTAGAGGTGTGTTCAGTCATTATTAGTGATGTGAGTTGAACCGATTATATTCGTCACAATATGTACATTAGGGTGGGTCAATTTATTTTGCAACTTTGTTTCGGCCACAGCTGCATTCTCTGGTCAATTCTGAACAAAAAAGTCCAAAGGAGGCTAGTTCTAAAATGAAGTTTGACCCTCCGCATTTTGATTTTAGATAGTCATCCCTAAAAAATTTTTTTATATTTGTTAAAAAAATATAGTTGAAGATACTTAAATTAAATTTTGAGGTTTACTTGAGTTGGGCCCAACCGTCGGCCGACACATCACAGCAAAATTTAATCCATTTGGTTGTTTTTTAGGGAAATACATTCATTTTCCTAACCCCTTTTTTAGAACTTCTCCCAATTATTTTATGTTACAACAGGTATATCTTAAAAATTTGAAATATCTAAGTGAAACGCCGAAACACGTCAACTTAATTTTTGCCTGTAGAATACAACGACGTGTTCAGAATATCCGTATTAAATCTTGATTTCGATATATTTAGGAAAGAAGTTTCAGATTTCTGAAATTGAATTCTTCGTCGTTTGTAAACTTTACCCAGGCTTTGCACTTTTTTCCGCGAAAAGATTCTAATAGCTGTCTACTTAATTGGGATATTATAAATTCAATGCCACCTCCAGTTTTCCGAAATTGCATTCGGTTTTCGAGATAACGGTAGATAATTAAAATTTACCATACCCCATTTACCCCTGGTAATAACTCGTTCAGTTTTCGAGCTAATATATCAAAACTTTGCACGTGACTGTATCCTACTATTACCTTAACTATTTCTAAAAATAATCGAAATCGGGTCACTATGGCATATAGTCCCCGTACAACTGATTGTTCAGATATATGGTTTTGATCTTTTATTTGTTTCTAACTCCGAAAATACTCCTTCCACGCAGAATGTATTATAATAACTTTCATTCAAAATTAATACATAAACAACTTCTTCATATACGATTTCGACATATATGCAACAGTTAATGCACTTTTGTGCAACCAAAGTCGAAATTTCACAATAAAAATTTTTTCTAAGTTCGTTAACACATGTATCATATTAAATGAATTAGATGAGTTTTATATCATTTTATAGAAAATTAAAAGAAGTATTATCCAGTTTTAAAATCGTGAAAATACATGCACTTATAAGGATTTTATACCTATTTGATTAAATTTTTCTTTGTTAATGTTTGATAAAATTTTCGTACAAAACAATCACGGCGAGTAGAACAAATTTTAATACGAAGGTCAGACCACCCACGAGGTTATTGCAGAATATCAAAGTTCAATGCTTCACTAACAAGTATCTGTGAAAACCAAAATCGCAAAATGGTAATTTTTTGAGAAAACCGCGATTTTATATATTTTATGTTTTCGCGGAATCTAATATCCGCTACAGTCCGTATTTTTTTGATTGGTATACCTTTTCGGATACCTTGAGGATAATAAAGAAAGCATCAAATAAAAAAAGGATATCTGTGATGGGAAAATTTCACGTAAACAGGATATAAAGGATAACACCTCCATGCAAAAGATACCTACATTAATTCACTTATAATTCCGAAAATATTAGTTCCTCGTGAAAAACTTATATTGCACGTTCATTTAGAACTAGTACCCAAATATTTCTTTGATATATGGTTTTGACGTACCTGCAGTACTTAATGCACTTTTGTGCAACCAAAGTCAAAATTTCGATAAAAAAAAATCGTTTTTTCCATGTTCCTACTTTGGGGACAAATATTTTGTTTGTGGACATAGTTATCTTTGAAATTTTGATCATTTATAAAAACATGACATATTCACTACGTACACTAGTAATCTGTAAATGATTCAATCGCATCGTGCAAATTATGGTGGGCATATAAATTAAGCACGAATCTTTTATATTGAAAAGTATTAATTTTATTATACGATCTCCCATGCAGGTTCCCATTAATTTTAATACATTCCTTACAATTTAGTACAATTTACCGCGTGATCGCGTGCGTGATTTAAATACAGTTCTTTCCTTTTCAAAATAGTTTTAAAATTTACTACTCTCAAAAAAATGTTTAATTTATTTGCCCACGATAATTTCCACGATACGATTGAATCATTTACAGATTACTAGTGTACGTACTGAATATGTCATGTTTTTATAAATGATCAAAATTTCAAAGATAACTATGTCCACAAACAAAATATTTGACCCCAAAGTAGGAACATGGAAAAAACGATTTTTTTTTTATCGAAATTTTGACTTTGGTTGCACAAAAGTGCATTAAAAACTGCAGGTACGTCAAAACCATATATCAAAGAAATATTTTCGTATTAATTCTAAATGAACGTGCAATAAAGTTTTTCACGAGGAACTAACATTTTCGGAATTATAAGTGAATTAATGTAGGTATCTTTTACATGACAGGTGTTATCCTTTATATCTTGTTTACGTGAAATGTTCCCATCACAGGTATCCTTTTTTATTTGGTGCTTTCTTTATTATCCTCAAGGTATCCGAAAAGGTATACCAATCGAAAAAATTCGGACTGTGGCGGATATTAGATTCCGCGAAAACATGAAATATATAAAATTGCGGTTTTCTCAAAAAGTTACCACTTCGCGATTTTGTTTTTGACAGATACTTGTTAGTGAAGCATTGAACTTTGATATTCTGCAATAACCTCGTGGGTGGTCTGACCTTCGTATTAAAATTTGTTCTACCTCGCCGTGATTATGGTGGGCATATAAATTAAGCACGAATCTTTTATATTGAAAAGTATTAATTTTATTATACGATCTCCCATGCAGGTTCCCATTAATTTTAATACATTCCTTACAATTTAGTACAATTTACCGCGTGATCGCGTGCGTGATTTAATACAGTTCTTTCCTTTTCAAAATAGTTTTAAAATTTACTACTCTCAAAAAAATGTTTAATTTATTTGCCCACGATAATTTCCACGATACGATTGAATCATTTACAGATTACTAGTGTACGTACTGAATATGTCATGTTTTTATAAATGATCAAAATTTCAAAGATAACTATGTCCACAAACAAAATATTTGACCCCAAAGTAGGAACATGGAAAAAACGATTTTTTTTTATCGAAATTTTGACTTTGGTTGCACAAAAGTGCATTAAAAACCATATATCAAAGAAATATTTTCGTATTAATTCTAAATGAACGTGCAATAAAGTTTTTCACGAGGAACTAACATTTTCGGAATTATAAGTGAATTAATGCAGGTATCTTTTACATGACAGGTGTTATCCTTTATATCTTGTTTACGTGAAATGTTCCCATCACAGGTATCCTTTTTTATTTGATGCTTTCTTTATTATCCTCAAGGTATCCGAAAAGGTATACCAATCGAAAAAATTCGGACTGTGGCGGATATTAGATTCCGCGAAAACATGAAATATATAAAATTGCGGTTTTCTCAAAAAGTTACCACTTCGCGATTTTGTTTTTTACAGATACTTGTTAGTGAAGCATTGAACTTTGATATTCTGCAATAACCTCGTGGGTGGTCTGACCTTCGTATTAAAATTTTTCTACCTCGCCGTGATTGTTTTGTACGAAAATTTTATCAAACATTAACAAAGAAAAATTTAATCAAATAGGTATAAAATCCTAATAAGTGCATGTATTTTCACGATTTTGAAACTGGATAATACTTCTTTTAATTTTCTATAAAATGATATAAAACTCATCTAATTCATTTAATATGATACATGTGTTAACGAACTTAGAAAAAAATTTTATTGTGAAATTTCGACTTTGGTTGCACAAAAGTGCATTAACTGTTGCATATATGTCGAAATCGTATATGAAGAAGTTGTTTATGTATTAATTTTGAATGAAAGTTATTATAATACTTTCTGCGTGGAAGGAGTATTTTCGGAGTTAGGAACAAATAACAGATCAAAACCATATATCTGAACAATCAGTTGTACGGGGACTATATGCCATAGTGACCCGATTTCGATTATTTTTAGAAATAGTTAAGGTAATAGTAGGATACAGTCACGAGCAAAGTTTTGATATATTAGCTCGAAAACTGAATGAGTTATTACCAGGGGTAAATGGGGTATGGTAAATTTTAATTATCTACCGTTATCTCGAAAACCGAATGCAATTTCGGAAAACTGGAGGTGGCATTGAATTTATAATATCCCAATTAAGTAGACAGCTATTAGAATCTTTTCGCGGAAAAAAGTGCAAAGCCTGGGTAAAGTTTACAAACGACGAAGAATTCAATTTCAGAAATCTGAAATTTCTTTCCTAAATATATCGAAATCAAGATTTAATACGGATATTCTGAACACGTCGTTGTATTCTACAGGCAAAAATTAAGTTGACGTGTTTCGGCGTTTCACTTAGATATTTCAAATTTTTAAGATATACCTGTTGTAACATAAAATAATTGGGAGAAGTTCTAAAAAAGGGGTTAGGAAAATGAATGTATTTCCCTAAAAAACAACCAAATGGATTAAATTTTGCTGTGATGTGTCGGCCGACGGTTGGGCCCAACTCAAGTAAACCTCAAAATTTAATTTAAGTATCTTCAACTATATTTTTTTAACAAATATAAAAAAATTTTTTAGGGATGACTATCTAAAATCAAAATGCGGAGGGTCAAACTTCATTTTAGAACTAGCCTCCTTTGGACTTTTTTGTTCAGAATTGACCAGAGAATGCAGCTGTGGCCGAAACAAAGTTGCAAAATAAATTGACCCACCCTAATGTACATATTGTGACGAATATAATCGGTTCAACTCACATCACTAATAATGACTGAACACACCTCTAACCCGGCGTCTCCTCAAAACAGAATTCTGTCATCACAAGCACCATTATAACATAGATTTCAAATGGAGACCGCCTCTGTCTTCTGGTATAACAGAGATGCCAAGGCAATTGCTTTAACAAGATTGCCTTAACATGAGCTGTCAGTTTGGTGATTTGACAGCTAATTTTTCATTTCAACGAAAAATTCACAGTGCCAACATCTCCACATTGAACGTGAAATTTCGCACGGCGTCCATTTGGCTTGAGTGTTTGGGCTTAAAAAATAAATAAAAAGAACATTAAGTGCATATATACAGTTTGCGAGCATCATCGCCAATTTTAAACAATTTTTTTTAACTTTCTAAGTGCTTCTGCGTACACGGCATGCCAATTCGGCGCCATTTTGCAAATTATGTCTAACATAATGAAGTGCCCACGCATATGCAAACATGGATTTTAGACATGATTCTGGTAGACAAAATTAACATAATTTTTGTTTTGTGGAGTTTCGGCGTAAAGAAACTGCCAGAATAAGAAGAAGAGACCAGATAATTTCCAGTGTTGCCAGAATTTTCCAGATTGCGTTTGACAGACTATATAAGGCAATAACAATTTAGTGATACGAACCCGATAGAAATAATCGAGCTATCGACAAATACGTAACAATTGGTGTCAGAATTGGAATTGTTAAATAAATTCCAGGATCAAGGATAACGAAGCAAGGATAACGAAACAAGGATAACGAGACAAGGATAACGAAATAAGGATAATGGCAAAGTTAAACGAACTTAAAATCCAAGAGCTTAAAAAGGAGTTAGAAAAGAGAAACCTGAGTACAACCGGCAATAAAATTGAACTACAGGCAAGGTTAAGAGTAGCAATGGAAGCATATAACATTAATGTAGATGAGTTTGATTTCAACGATGATGTGGAAGAGGTCCAAAAGGAAGAAACCCAGAAGGAAGAGGCTCCACAGTCAGTAGCAAACGTAGACATGAACTCGATATTGGCTGTACTGACACAAATATCGAAAAAAAATGGAAGAACAACAGGCACAGATAACGTCAAAAATGGAATTGCAACAGTCAGTACTTTCATCACAGGTGTCCGGCATTGCGGCTCAGTTGGAGGCACAAGAAGAACGCATGTCCTTACAATTCAAGGCACAGGATGCAAAAATTATACAAGTTAAGGAGGTCCTTGAAGAAAGACAAGGAAAATTAGAGGACGATGTAAAAGCATTGAAAGCCCATCTTCAGGATATTCAACTAAGTCGTCCAATCGCTTCAACTGCTACACAGAAGATAAAACCTCCGTCGTTTGATGGAAGTGGTCCATTTCAAGTATTCAAGCTACAATTTGAGAAAACGGCAGTTGTAAATAATTGGAGTGCGGAGGACAAAGTCGCTGCCCTGTTTGTAGCATTGAAAGGATCTGCAGCAGAAATATTACAGACTGTTAGCGAGGGCGAAAGGAACAGCTATGACGCAATTATGGGTGCCGTTGAAAGACGTTATGGTAGCAAGCACAGGAAGCAGATATACCAAATGGAGTTGCAGAATCGCTTCCAGAAACCAAATGAGACGTTACAAGAATTTTCTTCTGAGATTGAGAGGCTAGCTCATTTGGCAAACGCAGGAGTACCTCAAGAGTTCATCGAAAGAATGAAAATTCAAAGCTTCATCAATGGAATACGAGATATTGAAACAAAGCGGGCTACCTATGCAAACCCAAAAGGAACTTTTGCTGAAACTGTCTCATATGCCTTGATGCAGGAAACAGCATCTCTGTTGAGCAAGCCCACTTACAAGGCTCATCGGGTGGAAGTTGATGCGTCAGACTTGCTAACTAAGATATTGGAGGTGTTGAATGAATTGCAGAAAAAGAGGAATAGAGCTGTGAGATGCTTCAGGTGCAGGAAAACAGGACATATAGCACGTCATTGTAGCAAGGGCTCCAGTAATTTCAGCACTGTGGACGAGCGAAAGCGCAAGGCTGACGGGCATGAGCAGATGTCCAAATCAATAGATCGCCAAAAAGGAACCATACAAGGAAATACTGATGCAATATTGCGAAAACCATGTAACCTCGAACAAAAGAATTCCTCCAGAGCTGAGCGAAAAGAAGTCATTGTAAATGTTCGGCGAATGACAATAACATCCACAGACGAATGGAATGCGGAACAATTAAGGAAGTGTCAGCTAGAAGATCCAGATCTGGCACGTGTAATGATTGGTTTGGAGCAAAATGAACGACCATCAAAAGAAGAGATGTCAGCAGAGAGTCCTGTTGCCAAATCATATTGGGCACAGTGGAATAGTTTGCAATTGGTAAATGGTTGCCTACATCGTGTTTGGGAGAGTGAAGATGGCCAAAGTTCTAAAACATTGATAGTTGTTCCAAGGAAAAGAATACCGGATGTGCTAAATGAACTACACAATGGTCCAAGTGGAGGTCATCTTGGAGTAACAAAGACGGTAGAGAAAATCAAGAAGAGGTTTTATTGGGTCGGATGCCGTCAGACAGTTGTTGAGTGGATTGCGAACTGCGATGTATGCATAAAGGCTAAGGGTCCCAAATCCAGGAGTCATGGGTCGATGAAAAAATACAACTCAGGAGCACCATTTGAGAGAATTGCCATGGATGTAGCTGGGCCATTTCCTACTAGCAAACTTGGAAACAAATATGTTCTGGTGGTCATGGATTACTTCAGCAAATGGCCGGAAGTGTACCCGATTCCAAATCAAGAAGCAGAAACTATAGCCGAAGTATTCACCAACAATTGGGTGGCGAGATATGGTGCACCTATAGAGCTACATTCTGACCAAGGTAGGAACTTCGAATCAGTAGTGTTTCAGGAGATGTGCAAGACACTGGGTATTAGGAAAACCCGAACAACTGCGTTGCATCCACAATCAGACGGCATGGTAGAAAGATTTTACAGAACATTAGAGGAACATTTACGAAAGGTGGTGGACAAGTTCCAGAGAGATTGGGACACTCATATTCCTCTGTTCCTGATGGCATATCGATCGGCCGTACCCGATACAACAGGTCAGACTCCTGCAAAAGTAATCTTTGGTAGTGATCTTCGACTGCCAGCTGACTTGAAATTTGGGATAAGTGCTGATGCGGGAATAAATGCCAGACAATCTAACAATGTTCTGGAAGAGGAAATGAGAGAAATACATGAACTTGTGAGACAGCGAACAAAGATCATGAGTGACAAAATGAAGGCCAGATACGACAAGGCGATGAACTCAGAAGGTTTTCTTGAGGGAGATTTAGTTTTGCTATACAACCCGCAGCGAAAGAAAGGTTTGTCCCCGAAATTGCAGTGTACTTGGGAAGGGCCCTACAAAGTGATTAAGCGGCTCAACGATGTTGTGTATCGCATACAAACGATTGGAAGACCGAGGAATAAAATAAAGGTGGTTCATCTGGAAAGGCTAGCAGCATTTGGAACGAGTAATGTGTCAGATCGGGACGATCAGACTTAGGTGGAGGGCAGTGTGGCGAATATAATCGGTTCCACTCTCACATCACTAAATGACTGAACACATCTCTAAAGAAACTGCCAGAACTAGAAGAAGAGACCAGATAATTTCCAGTGTTGCCAGAATTTTCCAGATTGCGTTTGACAGACTATATAAGGCGGCGAGCAGGCGCTCCGCAGTCAGTCGTAACTTAACCGTATAAGTGTTAACATCAAGTCAAGTAAAACAAGTGTAGACTTTTTAGTCGTGAAATAAAGCGGTGTGAATTAAGAAGTAAATAAAGACTTTTATTTAACAATTTAGTGATACGAACCCTATAGAAATAATCGAGCTATCGACAAATACGTAACAATATATTAAACCATCGATACTATCGATGGTTGCCTTTAAAACTATCGACGGTCCATCGATGGGACCACTATCGATGGTTTTCCAGCACTACGTCTATGCACAAACAGCGAGCACGTGTGCACATACATATATGTATCACACTATTCGAATAATACTATTCGAATAATGCTATTCGAATAATACTATTATTCGAATATACGATTAAATTATTCGAATAAATATTATTCGAATACCTTTCGAATAAAAGGATTTTTTATTCGAATAGTCCCATGCCTAGTAGTCATCTTCCATAGTTGATCTCAATTTTATATATTACAAGTAGGGCATGGAATTTCATGTACTAAAAAATAAAAAATATGCGCATAAAAAATTGTTATGGTTTGCTATCGATATCAATGCTGATATCGATCATATACGGGTTAATCTCGGTTGCTCAATTCTGTCTGTGTGGCAGCACCACTATTTCAGTAGTTTTTTTCTTAGTACTTTTCCAATAACTTCCAATTCATAATGGCCGACGTGCTAGCACGGTGAAGAAGAATGGATGACGCGTGGCCCAAACAAGACAGGTCGTCGCATGTGAGGGAGAATATGCGATTGGCGTTAGACGACTTGTTTGAAAAGGTCAAAAGCAGGGGGAAAAGCCAGAGAACACGCAACTTGGCATTCAACCTATTTCTACGAACAACGCATGTAAGATTGTAAAATCAAGACAACAGATGATAAGTTGACATAAGCCAAGAACAGGAAGAAGAAGAGCGATTCTCTCTCACGTCGACCTTGTGTGGTTGGGCTATGGGCTAGTGTAACAGGTGGCTGCACTGCAAAACGAGGTTGATTTTAGAGGTTGCCTCGATGGGAACAGCTGGAAATTTTTTTTAGACAGGAGAAATTTCCTTGTTTGAGTAAATTTCATTCACCATTGTTGGTGTTCTGGCAATAATAAAGATTTGTATTTTCTTATTCAGTTACCAGATATTTCAATTGTAACCTTTTTGTTTTTTTCTTCTTTTTTTAAAATCCTGTAATTAATTCCTCCACTAAGAGTCTAAACAAATTTTAAATGAGCAATTGTATCCGGAATTTGCATTGATTTATTTTTATTCTTCTAGATGGTTATATGGTTTTGCTGTATTTTCCAGATCTCAATCTATATAGATTGCACGTAAATTTTTTTTTATTTTCAAATAGGCAAGCTTTCGAGCCAACATCTATAAGTAGGCCTTTCATGGGGAAAGCTTAACTCAAATTTCCCATCTCAACCTTGACAATCGTTCCAATGGCGGGATATGCACATGTATTGGTGATGGACAAACTGGTTCTCCAGGGTTGCCATGAACACTTCTTATTGTGAAAATACGTAACACATGGTTATTCGGTGACTTAGTACTTTCAAATGTACATATTATAAAATGTTCTTATGCGCTCTATACAATTTTAAAATTTACATAGTTCACAGAAAATTAATTAATTATTTACCACGTATTTATACTATTGTGTCATTAATCAGATTTTCCTGTCTCTTACCAATTTTATAATTTGAGCGTAAGACAACAATGTCTATTAATATTCCCAACGCACACTAATAGAATTTTACAGTAGCAAATTTACTAGGGCACGAATAAAATCGACTTTTTTGAGATAGTTTCATGGGAAAAATGCTTGAGGCATTTTATTCCGAAAGTTTTGGTAATTTTTTTTGTGTGTCATGGTAACCGCATTCCATCTCGCTTGTGTTATTGCTAGCGTCACACCAGAATATGGACATCCAAATAACAGTAAAATCACGCCACTGAACAAGCGGCAGTCACGCCACTTTTACGCTGAAGACATATCGAGGCGAGGCGACGCGACAGACAGTACGACAGCGACAGACCCTGGACGTAAGAAGGTCAGTGCGAGTTCAGCAACTGAAGCATGGTAAAAGTGTCAACAACATATGCCCACATTAAAATTTTTAAGTCACAATTAAAGGTTTTCTTTTGCTTGGACCATAAATTTTCAATGTAAAATAATAAGCTAAACAGCTAAATTTATTAATGTAATGCATTAGACTTTCATTATGTTTGATTGCGTATAAATACTTCTGTTTTTTTTTTTTGCAAAGTTCGTCAGAATTATTGAGTTGTCAAAATTTTCATATTTCATAACGCAGCGACAACTCTTCGTCGTCACCGAAATTAGAAATCAGTCTAAGTTGATGACAACGTAATTTTGTCGTTGGACGACGTTGCGACGCGTAGACTTTGTTGTAATTGCTTCCATAATAGCTCATAGATTTTCATCGTGACAGACTGTCGCTGACGTAGTGTCTTATCGTTACGTTTTGATTCTGTTCTCACCATTATCACTACACTACAACACTGCCATGCCATACATAAACGAAAAGAAACGGGACTCTTCCAAAACGAATACAGAAAAAGGGGAAGGTGAGCGTCTAGCTAGGCACACTTGAGGAGGAAAAATTTTGGTACAGCGGTGGTCAGAGTTGGGAAAAGTCTGTTGAGCGAGCCGGTCGAAATGATATGTGGCGGAGAAAAAGAAAATCAACAAAATCATTGGTGTTGAAGTGACCTTCTAACAAGCAAGCGTGCTTTATTTTAAATGTTTAACAAAAAAAAAAGGGTATTGTATTACAAGAAAACACAATTTGAAAACCCAAATAAAAGTTGATTTTTTTTTATTGGCAAAAAAAAAAAAGAAAATCTACTTGCCGCACGTGAGATTCCATCGGTATTCCTAATTCTGCCAAACACATCAGTGAAGCAGACGACGAATTGTAAGAGTGCAAACAAAATCAAAGCAGAGTGTCACACGTCAGACGAAGATAACAATCAGCAGCAAGAACGTAAAATTAGTCGCAACAACAACGCCAGTGGTGCACAATAACCACAACAGCAAATTGCTAAATAATGTCCACCCCAACAACAGCAGCAAATAACCACAACCACAGCAACCGCGAATAGTCAACAGCCGCAAAACAGCGGAGGCAACAACGGTGCCTCCAGGTCATAAAAACGGCAATAAGTGCTGTAACGTAGCAACAACGTAGCTGTCGCAGTCAGCACGGACGCCTTCCACGTCGATTTCGCTACCGCTCCTTGCTCGTTTCGGCGATTGAATGCGAAAGCAGAACGTGCAGAAACTGCACAAGAATAGCAACAGCAATAACTATCACACCAACAACCACCGCCAAGTGCCACCGAGGTGCCATAACAACAACAACAAACAGCCGAACATTTTGCCACCGCAACAACAACAGTAATCAGCGAAAAAATTGTCGCTGCAACAACAACGGCAAACAGCAAAAAATTTTTGCCGCAACAACGACACCGGCAAAGAGCAAAAATTTTGCCACGGCAACCACAGCAGCAAACAGAAGAAACTCTTTTTCCACCACAACAACAGCAAACAGCGAAAAATTTGGTCGCTGCAACAACAATGCAGCACAGCAGCAGCAGCAATCTCCAATAACGCGGCAGCGGCATCTACAGCAGATCGGTGACACCACCACCAAGGGTGTACCGCAACGGTTGGTGAGTCGGTCACAGCAGAAAGGGATGTAGAAAGCATATGTATGTATGTATATCTTATGTATATGTATCATTAACTATGTAGTTAGAAGAAAAAAATTTTATTTTGAAAGCACCTTACTACCCGCACATTGAGATTAATACATTTTGAATTTTCTTCCAATTTAATCACCGAAGAAAAAGGAAAAAAAACCCATAATTAGCTTAAGTACGTATAGGATCCACCAAACAGTTTGTTTCGAAGTTTCGCGGTGGCTATATCTTATCAATTTCCTTTTTTTTTAAATCAGAGCGGTTTAGTTTCGGTATCGTTGCGATTTTGCATGAGGGTGATACGATTTCGCAAAGAATAGGTCTTAACGATTTCGTGAAGTACGCTAGTTAAATTAAACAGAATTTGTTGTTATGAAAACTTATCGAATGATCTTTGCGAAATCGTCTGGACTTAGGGCCGTTTACTCAACCTCTGATTAACGCTAACCATGGTTAAAGTGCGGTTAAACATCATTATCGACTTCATCAAACCATGCATTTAACATGTGGTCGATAATGCAGTGCAATGCTTAACCGGACCTTTGTCCTCCGGTTAGCGTTAATCAGAGGTTGAGTAAACGGCCCTTACAGTGCTAATATCTCTTCCCAAATACACATTTTTTTTTAATTCCTTTTGCGGTACAAATGATGGTGCCCTTATGAGTACATATTGTTGTATTTATACGACCGCTCGACGTCAGTTTATTGGTACATTTTTTTTTCGCAACGAGATCATTAAGTTATAGCAGGAGACTTTCGACTTGATTAAGAAAGTAAAATATCGGCAAGGTCGAAACAGGGTGTTTGCGGGATTTACTATATAAGAACAAAGAGGAAATATATATATACATGTGAAAATTCGGATTGGTGAAATGAAGTAAGGGGGAAAGGTTGCGTAGGGAAATATAACCAACCCAGCATAAATTAAAGAAATCAATTAAACTAAATAAAGATAAAAAAATAAAAGGCCACTAATAATAGGCGAGTTCCCGTGGCAGTGATCCAGATCGGGATAAGAAGTTTGCATGCAAATGCAACAACAATTTGGTGATCCTGGTATTTATATGGATCAAAAAAATCTATTACAATCTATACGGATCCGAAATTGATACAGATAAACACCAGGATCACAAAATTCGTGTTGCATTTGCATGCAAACTTCTTATCCCGATCTGGATCACTGCCACGGGAACTCGGCAAATATAACATAGAACTTATTGTGTGTATCACCAACGCCGTCGGCGGCACCGAAATGCCGAAAGCCACGGTGACGAACTCATCGAAAATGGCATCAGCAACCCCGACGGTTCGAAGTTCAGTGTAGCCAAATATGTGAACTGTGTTCGAATCAGTGTTGCCAAGTACTGATGCGAAATTCAAGACAGGTAGGCGCAGCGGCGAATTCAGAAACTACTTTTTTTATTTAGAAAGGTACAGTGTAATGTCAAAATCAAAGCAAATTCACACTATGGCCCACAGGAATGGGCGAGTCCCAAGCGAATACAGATTTTAACCAAGGCGAAACATTATTTTGACATTAAACTATACCAATTACAATATTAAAGTTCTGAATTCATGTATGCGCCTACCTTTCTAAATCTGGCTGGCGAAATTGAGCGGGATTTTCTGACGTTTCTTATCTTTTTGATAAAAGCAAATACATCGTCAGTTTATTTTACTAAAAACTATTTATTTAAATAATAAAATAATGGATTCTATTGTGATAGCAGCTATATTAGTGGAGGAAGAAGAGCAAAGGAATCTGATAAACGAGAGAAAGTTTTTAAGGGATCATAGCAATCCTTTTACTTTAAGTAAATACGCGTAAATTTAATTAGAGGCTGAAAATAAAAATAATAGTCTTAACTTTGCGTGAAAGAAACCTTTACCTTGTCCTTTTTTCTGTTTTTCATAGAATTATTTTGAACTACATAAAAGCAAAATGTATACAAAAACAGGGGAAAATTTCAATAACAATGTACCCGGCACCGGAATTTTTCGTTTATTTTTTTTGGCGATAGATCACTAAAATGCAAACGAAATCTTTCGGAAACTTATAATTCATGAATAACACAATATTTTTGCATAGAGCACCCTTATGCACTGCGCCGCGCTTTGAAAAGTAGCCCTCAGCCGACAGAACTACCTTTCTGGAGTTAGATCTGGAGAGATTTACAGTAATTTTGCGTAGTCGGGAGTGTTATAACTAGTAAAATTATCATTCGCAGAAATTTTCCTGAAGGATTCATTGAAACATTCTTAGTGGTTTGAAAATAAATATGGCGGGCGCATTATACTGAAGCCGACCTTCCACCACCTGCAATATTTGTTTGAACGCGTCTTTATTGAGACGAAAGTTTTTACTGAAATGGTAAATTGTTGGTAATACACATTCATAATTCGTTAGTTGCTTTTTTATAGTAGTCAAACAATAATTATCAACTTCAGAAAATGCATTATTATTCTTTGGTGAAAATATATTTTAATTTCCAAAACCTACATACACACGCATTTATTATCATTGTTTCACAATTTGTTCTCTGAAGTTTTTCTTTGCATATAACAGCAATTCAATCTCGGTGGAAAATGCAATGGACCCACGCCATGTTTGTGGCTTCTCGCGACCGGTTGATTAATATATTTACATATATTCACACTTATTAACACTTATTCCAACTTCATACATGCATTTACACAATTTACTTAAACTTTTATTGTAATTTTTTGGTATTTTGTTAATATCGCCGCAACCAAATACTTGGGGCAAATTTCGGCACGAAAAACTGTCAAAATGTTCGTTCATTCGGAGTTCATAATGCCGATTTACCGAACTTCGTAATATTCGGCGCGCCGTCGGTTGTCATAATTCCGATTTGCCGAAAACGTCATTTCGGTACCGCCGACGGTGTTGGTGATAGTGGCATATAATAGTAAGGCACTCTGCACACGGAGCGTACTGCTTTAGACGCGTATTAGATACTACAGACGAAAGCTGTACGCTTTGATGTCGCGCACGTATATTTCAATTGAGGGCTGCACACGAGTCGTCAGCTTCATGCATTCGTCAAAGTATGCTGGCTACATGTCGCTTGGCGTAAAGCAGTGCTGGTAGCTAGGCGTTCTACGCTTAGAAAAGAGGAAGAAGAAGATGTTTGTTTACATTTTTCCACTTGGTGGAATTTATGAAAGCAGTAAAATTTGTGTAAAAAATCGGAAAAAATGAGTGTATAATTAAAGAAAATGGAAGATTCCGTAAAATTTTTTATCTTTTCTATTTAAAGCTTCGAAATTTAAAGCAAATGCCGTATTATTAATTTGTTTGTTTGTTTTGTGCAGCGAAGTTTCATGTCGCTTCGTGTGCAGATCTTGAGGCGTAGAGAAATCGACGCTACATGAAATGTCTCGTACGCGTCTATGACGATACGCCTCGTGTGCAGAGTGCCTAAATTTTCATCACCAACCCCCTCCCTTTTTTTCGGAATACTACATAAATGTTCCTTACATGCATTTTTGTACATACTTATATACATGCATAAATATACAGAAGGGTGAATGCATTGTAGTTAATTAGGCTAAAACACGTATATAGGTCTAAGTTACATTAGATTTGTAAGATGAAATGAATTGGGAATAAATTGTTAAAATTATAAAATGGGAATGCTGATCATCCTTATTTGAAAGGCATAGGGATTTCAGAAACGGGGTCATCAAAACATAGGTGCACTGATGACCCTGGATGAGGGTGGGTCGATAAGCACCGACTCTGCAACAACACCAGCAGCGCACCACAGGTAAGGGGTTACTGGTATTCGGGTGCGACAGCAACCATGGATTAGGGTGGGACAAAAATGCACCGGCGCTGCAACAACATCAGCAACGCCACCCCCTTGTGTGTTCGGCCTTTAACTTTTTTTGATTTTCCATATGTTTTAAATTTAAGCTTTCTTCTATGTATTTTCAGGTGCCCGTTAATAACCGGTCGTTCCGGTTGATTCAAATCTAAATTCAAATTTAACGATTTGTTTGCGATATATATATTCAAATTTAAATTCACTTTGACAGTTTTTTTTTATTGCAGTGGTTATTCAATTTTAGTGCACATCGACTTCAACATACATTCAAATTTAAATTTTGGTGCAACGATTCATTTCTTGTCCGTCCGCGATTATTTAAATTTAACGTCCGCTTATATATTTCCGTTGAGTGTCAGTATTTCCGTCCGATTTAAATTTTGGTTCAAATGTTTTGCTAACGTCCGTCTGACTTTAACGTACATTTTAAAATTCATATACAAATTTTAACGACATTTTCTTTCGGTTCGTATTTATTTGAATTTAACTGACGCCTGGCCTCTTGAATTTGATTTTTTTCGGGTTATCTTTTGAATTTTTGAATTTTTCAACGGTCCGTCCGTGGCATCCGGCTAAACCGGATTTTGTTTTCGTGTGATTTTCTCGTTATTGGTTTGAAAAGGCATGATATGAATTTTTTCTGTTTATGGCGCAGGACAGCAATGTAGGCAAGAACCCCGCCCAGCCGACAATGACTAGCCACAGTTCAACCCTAGATTATGCCGACCGCCATGCATTGCTGCTCCACTCGATTGTAGATCGTAATCGAGGTCGAACGCATACCATAACAAAATGCAACAAAAACTGAGGAATATGCATGAAAAATCAAAAAAAATGCATTAATTAAAATTTTTTCAACTTCAGATAATTCATGTTTATTGAAGTTACAATAATTAAATAAATTAGGTACAAACATTTTTTAATTCAATTTTGCTCTTACGTTGTACGTTTATACATATGTATGTATGTATGTTTATATATATATATATATAGCTATATATATATAAATGATTTGATATTTAATTGTAACGCTAAAACTTGAAAACGGCTGAACCAAATCAAATACTTCTTTAGGGGGGTTTGTTTGTTGTTACCCCGCGAAGGTTTAGACGAAGAAAAAATTAAAAAATGTTAGGGGGACGTGGCACCTCCCATACAACCTTAATTTTTAAAGCTGTTTATCTCTAAAACAGTTGAAGGTAGGGAGCTGAAAATTGGTATAGAGGTAGGTGATAATAAAACCCTTCTCACTCAGAAAAGTGGGGGTTATCAGAAAAGGGTGCGTGGCACCTCCCATACAACCTTAATTTTTAAAGCTGATTATCTCTAAAACAGTTTAAGGTAGGGAGTTGAAAATTGGTATAGAGGTAAGTGATTTCAAAACCCTTCTCACTCAGAAAAGTGTAGGTTATCAAAAAAGGGGGCGTGGCACCTCCCATACCATACAACCTTATTTTTTAAAGCTGATTATCTCTAAAACAGTTCAAGGTAGGGAGCTGAAAATTGGTATAGAGATAAATGATATCAAAACCATTCCCACGCATATAAGTGAGGGTTATCGGAAAAAGGGGCGTGGCACCTCCCATACAAACTTAATTTATCATGCTGAATATCTCTAAAATTGTTTACGCTAGGGACTTGGAAATTCTACATCCACAGAGGTATCTAATACGAGCATGTTTGAAAACCGCTCTTTGGCGGCAGGTATGCACCGTATCGAAAATATTAGGTCTGTTTGGTGAGATTTTGGGTAAATGCTATTTTATGTCAAACTGTAGATGAAGGCAAAAGCTCAACAAACGCATTTATGCGAAATGCTATTTAGTGTCAAAAATTACGCTTAGGAATAGTGTTGCCACAACCTCAAAAATTTTGGTATCACAAATTAATGCCTTCATGATTTTTTTTCGTGGTCACGCTTTCCTTTACCGATCCAGGGGGGCGTAAAAACCGTTTATAAAAGAGGCGTTGCACCGTCCTCCATCCTATATCTGAAGTCGGAACAGTCCGGAGGCCGATAGTTTTCGAAATATAAATATTTGTTTTTTTTTTTTTCAAAATACCTTTATTTTGGTGCATAACTGATTGAAAGGACCACATAATCCTCTTTCTGGGGCAAAATCTACGTACCCATACACAGTAATCTTTCGTGGACCACCTTCATCGTCTTCATGAGGGAGTACTTAAATTTATCAAAAAAAAAAAAAAAAAAAAAACAGCTAAGCGCAATTATATATGAATGATAAGTAGATAATTTTTATTTTGGCTTAGAAAAAATTTTATTTTTATCAAAATTTTGGTAGGATCACTGCCCATAGCAGGAATTTTGACTTAAAGGAGGGCAGCGCGACAAATATTTAAGAACTGATTCAATGACTCCAATTCAATTCCAAAATCAGCTCTGGCAACTAGATCACCCAGCTCGTTTGACCCATTTCATTTTATAGAACTTTTATATTACTCGGTACAGTACCAAAGTATTCATATTTATTTGCATGTGAAATTTAAGTATTATCTTTATATTTTTATATTTAAAAAAAACGATATCGTTAAAACCACGAAAGTAGCTTACTTTATTAATTTTAATTTTTTTCTCAAAAATTGTTCGGTGTTAGAACCCAAAAGCAGCATATTTTATTAATTTTAATTTTTTTTTCAAACATTTTTCGGTGATACCAAAAAAACCATAAATGTATCAATTTGTGATACCAAATTTTTTGAGGCTGTGGCAACACTCTTTACAATTTCTTCCTCTTATTCAGAGATTTTGACACATTTTAGGAAAGTACCCACACAAATTCTGTGTGCGGATTCCTACAAATAGCTAGTCTTCTTTCTCGCTTACATCCTCTCGCTCTTTTGTGGTAAAATTCCTGCAACTCATAAGCTTTCCTACACTCAAAAAACGCTATTATTAATAATAGCCGTGTTCACACGAAAGTCTATTCGTCGTCAGATGGCTGTTATGCACGAATTTCGTTTGTATAAAACTGTCAACTAGCAAATTACAAAAATAGGCAATATAATGCGAAATATGTAATAAAAAATGCAAACAACGCAAAATATGTAAAAATATGCATATATGACCAAAATATGCAAAATCATTTGAGTGCAATTTTTAAGACAATTTCACGATTCGCAAAGATTGTTTATTTATTTTGCACTACCTAAATCTAAGAAAAACATGTATTTGCATAGATTTCCATGCCCTAATTATAAGTATCTTACTAGTTATATATGTACAATAACTTTAATTCTACTTCTTAGTCTTTGTCAACTAGTCTGTAAGACAATTTTGTTATAGACTTTAAATAAATAAATGCTGTTGGAGAAAGTAAGCGAACAAAGCTATAACCCATGATCCACCCCCCGCGGGTTAGGGGGCTTAGAATATACCCGTGGTAAGGAATGCCTGTCGTAAGAGTCGACTAAAATCCACCGGCCTAGAAGGTTGATTATGGCCAAAAAAATCGTTCGCACGACAGTCGGGCTAGTGTCAGAAGGGACTAGTACCCGAGCGTACCGGATTTATCCGGCAAAGGACTGTCACATCCCCTACACTCCCCAAAACCTTCGGGGAGTGTCTTGGTGGCTACAACAACAACAACAACAACAACAACATAACCCATGATCCAATTAAAAGGTCATGTCAGTTCGCTGGCCGCCATATTTCTTTCGGTTTTAGAAAAAAGTTTCAGGTCCTCATACGTCATATTCTTTTGCAATTGGCACACCTGTTTGTTTGGTTGTTCGCGGCTTTATTGGTCCTGTGACGTAAGCAGTATTTAACATTTCCGCCTACTGGCATTACCATCTCAGGGCCGTTTACTCAACCCCTGATTAACGCCAAGCACGGTTAAAGTCCGGTTAAACATAATTATCGACTTCATCCAACCATACATTTAGCGTGTGGTCGATAATGCGGTTCACAACTTAACAAGACCTTTATCCTCCGGTTAGCGTTAATCAGAGGTTGAGTAAACCAAAGAGCATATATGGATAAGAGGCTGCAGTCTGAAAAACTTCACACTAGATGTCACATGTCAGATGGGACCCGCGAAGTGTGACATCTAGTGCACCCTCATCCATATATGCTCTTTGTCAAACTTCACACTAGATGTCACACTTCGCGGGTCCCATCTCGCGCGAAATGTGACATCTAGTGTGAAGTTTTTCAGACTGCAGCCTCTTATCCATATACGCTCTTTGAGTAAACGGCCCTCAATATATATACCGTGGCTATAACCAGCGCTTTATAGGCCCGTCACATAGCATACGTCAATCCGTCGACGTCGACGTATGTGACTGACAGCTCAGTAAACTGTGGGTATTTAAACGTACATCGGCACAAGTACGACGGATCCGTCGCCGCAACGTACCAAAGTTGCCCAACATTCAACTTTTGGCATACGTCAATCCGTCGCTATGTCAGCTGATTGCTTTTGATTCTTAACCTTTAGCTACTGTTGAATTTCACTTTTTTTGCCAGAGTTGCAATTATTATAAGAGAAGAAATAAAAATCAAATAATAATTATTATTGAAAGAAACATATTTTAAAAGTCTTTCCATAATAGTTATTTCTAAGATATTTTTTTAAGTCTTTTTGTAACTATTATAAATGAGAAATTTTGTTTTATATCTTCAAAGACTTCTATATTGAGACAAATTTGAAAAAAGTCTTTGAGTAATTATTATCCGTAACAAATTTTTTTTGAGTCCTCAAAGACTTTTTCATTGAGACGAATTTCAAAAATATCTTTAAGTAATTATTTTGAGTAACAAATTTATTTTTTATATCTTCAATAAAAATCTTTCATACAATTTCAAATTGGAAATTTGCTTGAATTTTGAAGTACTTATATGAAAGTTATTCTTATTTTATACTTATATGAAAGTTATTGAAAATTTTCTGAGACTTTTTTGAACTTTGTCTCAATGAAAAATCTTTGAAGATATAAAAAACAATTTGTTACTGATAATAATTACGCAAAGACTTTTTTCAAATTTGTCTCAATATAAAAGTCTTTGAAGACGTAAAAAAAATATATTTGAAATAACTATTATGGAGAGATTTTTCTGAATAATAATTATAGAAGATTTTTATCATTTTCATCAGAAAAAAAATATTGACAAAAGACTTATGATTCGGAAGGAAATTTGTGAGACTTTTTTAGAATTTGAAAATGAAATAATAATTATTCTACATCTCTGTTTTTTGCAATTTGCTTTTCGACTTTTTTCTAATTTGTAAAATATTCCTCCATAAAACCAAAATGTTCAATAATTATCAGGAGATGTGATGTTACTGAAAACTGAATTTCAAGAGGCCACCTTAAAGGAAAATTACAAAACATTCTAAAGAGTTAAATTTTTGCCACCACCTCTGTAGTTAAAGGATAATCAAACAGCTAATTTATGTATATCCGTCAACGTTTCCTATGTGGCGATCTCTCCGTCAAGTACGTGAGCAGTCAGTCACATACGTCGCCGTAGACGGCTTGTCGTATGGTATGTGTCGGGGCTATTAATTAATATAATATTAGCTGAGTTCCCGTGGCAGTGATCCAGATCCCGATACAAATTTTGCAAGCAAATGCAACAACAATTTTGTGATCTTGGTATTTATATGGATCAAAACAATCTATTACCATCCATACGGATCCGAAATTGATACAGATAAACGCCAGGATCTCAGAATTCTTGTTGCATTTCCACGCAAACTTCTTATCCGGATCTGGATCACTGCCACGGGAACTCGCCTATAATTATAAGTAAATTAATCAAAAACGGGTCTTAACGCACATAATTTCGGAAAGTAATTTCGGCTAATCACCGTAATTTCAAAGCAGTCTGAATTTGGTCTGAATGCGCTTCTAAATCACGCCAATTTGAGCATGCTTTTAAACATGGTTCAATCTATAAATTAGTCTTGCTTTTAAATTAGTAATGGGACAAAAAGTTTCGCGAACTGAATTTGAGTGGGTGTACACTGAGGAACCACACGCTTCACGAAGGAAACTTATATTACAGAAATATCCTCAAATAAAAAAACTCTTCGGCTATGATCCTAAATTCAAATGGATAGCCGGTACCATGGTGTTCTTGCAAATACTCGCCCTTTTCATCGTAAGATTTTTGTCCTGGAAATTGATATTTTTGGTTGCATATTGTTTTGGAGGAGTACTGAACCATTCACTAATGTTGGCGGTACACGAAATATCACATAACTTGGCCTTTGGATACAGTCATCCTATGCATAATCGTATATTAGGTTTCCTTTGCAACCTTCCAATTGGACTCCCAATGTCTATTTCTTTCCGCAAATACCATCTGGAACATCACAGGTAAATTGTTACCACTAAAAGGGGAACAAGTAAAGAATACCGTCCGGTGAGCTAAAAAAACAAAAGTGGGCGTGGTCCGCCTTTTTGGCCTGATTTCAGTGATATACTTCTTTTTTGGCGCAAACGATTTCTGAGGGAGCTAGAGGGGATGAAGCATAGTGTATAGCATATAGTGAAATGGCTCTCGGATGCGTAGTCTAAATTCGATAAAAAAAAAAGACGATATGTCATCGGCAAATGTCAAAATCGGGGACAGATTGGTATGGCGGCGACTTCCGGGGGTACAGATTGGTATGGCGGCCGGATGTGGTTGTTGTAAGAAAAGGGACCATAATGACATGGTCGTAGTAATCAAGACAGAAACGCAATTCCGGAATTGGGATTTGAAAAAAAAAAAACAATTCCGAAAAGAAATTAAGGCTGAGTTTCTAAAAGGCAATTCCCGGAGAGGGCGTAAACGCCAGCTATTCCACGAATAACATGTGCAAGAATGTAAATTTAACAGCCTACAAAGCAGAAAGAAGAAGAGCAACTTATATTGCATTCATGATCGTCATTGGGCCATAACAACAACTTCAAAATGAGCTGAGCACAGCTGTTCGACCTCTTTGACACACATCCCAGAGTCAAGTCACTGTTCTACATACACTATGGTTTTTGCCTTCGTTCAACTAACATAATTGATTTGGTACATTTCTTCACTTTGCCACAACACTGTTGAGAAAACATGCCTTCTCAGTAGAGTTTTGTCACAAAACTCTGCTAAAAAGAACGTTTTCTTTGAGCATCAAGTACACTTGCCCCCACAGAAACAACTGGAGGAGATGGAAAACAGAAAAGCATCTGACGTTTTACGCTATACGAAGCAAACAAGGCTGTTCGTCTACATGATGTGTAATAAAGAGCTCCATGTGGTATCACAACAGGCCATCAGGCCTACTTAGGTAGTAAATGCGTTTGCTGTACCAAGTGGAAACAATGTCCGGTATTTCCCTCGATAAATCTTCTTACGTTTCCTTCAGGATCAGTTGATTGCCCTCATTATTCCTGAAATGTTATTCCACAAAATGTATATCCTGTATAGCCACGCCCATTTTCAACATTTTTATCAGTCATCCAACTAAGCATATAAATATTATTCTTTGTGCAAAATTTCATTCGTTTATGACTTCTAGCTACAAAGATGTCACGTTACAAATTCCTAAAGGGTGTTCCAGAAATATCTTTGTTAAAAAGTAGGCGTGGTCATAAACCGATTTCAATAAATTTCTGCGTGTCTATTAACACAAGTTATAAAAGTGTATAAACCAAGTTTCATGATAATATCTCAATTATTTGCCGAGTGATGGGCTCAGAAATCTCGTAGATTCCTTTGTCTAAAAAGAGGCAGTGCCACGACCATTTTCCAAAATTTTTCTATTTTTTTCTCCAGTCTATTGTGGAACTCATGCCACAAAATTTCAATGAATTATCTTTATATTTGACAAAGATATCGCTTAAAATGTTTTTATTAGGCCACTTTATAATACCCATATATAAAAGTGGACGTGGTCGTCAACCTATTTCGCTAAAATTTTGAACATGTATTACCACAAGTAATAAAAGTGTACACACCAAGTTTCGTCATTATATATCAATTATTTGTCGAGTTATACTCCTGCCATAAAATTTCAATGATATATCTTTATATTTGACAGAGATATAGCTTAAAATGTTTTTATTAGGTCACTTTATAATACCCATATATAAAAGTGGTCGTGGTCAACCGATTTTGGCAATTTTTCGTCCAAACTTTTGCCTAAGTAAGTGTATCACGTATACCAAATTTCATCGATATATCTTCAACGGTTTCTTAGTTATGACTCACAAAACTTTCAATGTTTGCCCCTTAATAAGTGGGCGTGGCACCGCCCATTTTCCAAATTTTTTGTGTTTTTTGTTTTACATCCGTAGTTGGACTCATACCACAAAATTTCAGTAATATATCTTTATATTTGACAGAGATATCGCTTAAAATGTTTTTATTGGGTCACTTTATAATTCACATATATTTTAACAATTTTCCGTCCAAACGTTTACCTAAGTAAGTAAATCACGCGTACCAAATTTCATCCACATATAAAACTTTCAATGTTTGACCCTTAATAAGTGGGCGTGGCACCGCCCATTTTCCAAAATTTCATCAAATTTCTTCATAGGGGCCTGAGCTCAACACGTGGGAAAAATTTCATCGCTCTAGCTATATTAGTGACTGAGATACCAAATTTCCGATTTTTTCTATATAGGAAAAGTGGGCGTGGTCATGGTCCGATTTCGCCCATTTTCAATACCAACCGTTCCAGTCTTGATACCAACTTGCATTTCAAATTTCATCAAAATATCTCAATTTTTGCGCGAGTTAGAGTGTTTACAGACGGACGGACGGACGGACAGACGGACGGACGGACATAGCTCAATCGATTTCTCTTTTCACCCTGATCATTTTGATATATATAAGTCTATATCTATCTCGATTATTTCATTCTGTTACAATCCACCGTTATGTGATTAAAACTATAATACTCTGTGTACTAGTACAGCTGAGTATAAAAAAATGGTAGGCTCGAAGCCATTCTGGTAGGTTTTTGGTAGGAAAAAAATTTTCTTAGTGGCATCCCTGGGCCGGATGTGGTTATTGTAAGAAAAGGGCCCATAATGACATGGTCGTAGCAATCAAGACAGAAACCCAATTCCGGAATTGGGAATTGAAAAAACCAATTCATAATTCCGAAAAGAAATTAAGGCTGAGTTCCTAAAACGCAATTCCCGGAGAGAGCGTAAACGCCAGCTATTCCACGAATAACATGTGCAAGAATGTAAAATCAACAACCTACAAAACAGAAAGAGGAAGAGCAACTTCTATTGCTTTCACCATCGTTATTGGGCCATAACAGCAACCCTGAAATCAGCTGAGCACAGCTGTTCGACCTTTTTAACACACATCCCAGAGTCAACTCACTGTTCTCCGTTCACAATGGGATGAAGTTTAAGAAACCTTTTTTAAAAAGCCGATATCTTCCAAAATATTCACTCAATTTTTAAAATTAAGGCATCGTTAGAAAGCTTACTTAAATGACTTTCATATGTATATACATAATATTTCCCCAAATTCCACACAAATTTTGTAAAAAAGCAAAAAATTAATTTTGGTAATTTTTTTTTTGTTTTTTCTTTTTTTATTGTTGAAATGACCTTATTAACACAATTACAAGGTTATTTACATTAAAAAGCGTTAAATTACCTTTCATTTGATAAATAATTTAAGAAAATTTTGTTAAAAACGTCCAAAATAATTCTTGTTAGTTATGTATAACATCAAGCATCTATAGCGCGGACAACAATACTTTTGGGGAAACTTTCCAATAATAGCTTTGTTCGTTTACGGATATTTTTTGATGTTTTTCGAAAACTTTTAAAAACAAACACTTTGTCGCCGTTTTTTTACGCCATATCTCCAACAGAAGAGAACCAACTGAGAGAGAAAACTGGCATTTCATTTTGTGAGAAGCTGTTGAATTCTGTTGGACAAATTTTTGCCAACAGCAATTTTCCAACAGGAAAACAGCTGATCAAACAACAGCTGACTTGAATTTTTGCAAGTAACAAGATTTGCAAAATATACAAATCAATTATAAAATTGGAAAAATACACTAAATTGGCAACAAAAATGGATAAATTAAATATGCAAAATAAGTTACATACTTTTTGCGAAGTATTTATATGCATATTATGTACCTTAGTATATTTTAATCTACTTTGCCGGAATATATATTAACGGGGCCGCTGTGGTGCAGTGGGGACTGTTGTGGCCACTGTGGTGTGGCGGGCAGTGGCTAGTCTGCCCTACTAGAGGTCGTGGGTTGGATCCCCAGCATGGATAGAGGGAAAATTTGTATATAATGATCCACGATCCGATAACAATTAATTTTCCAGAGGGTAGGGGTGGTCTCACAGATCACAAAAAAGAAAGTACTACCCTCCGGACGCTTATAGTTCAGGAGACATTCCTTGTTAAATTAATGTATGTATGTGTAGAATATCTTTCTGCGTCGGCGGCTTTTGGCCGCGCTTCAATAAAATTACCCTCAGCCGGCAGAATTCTCTTTCTGGATTAATATCCATGGATCAATCCACAGTTGTTTTGTATAGAACACCTTTTGCCCTCAGCCGCGCTTTACAAAAATAACCCTCAGCCGCCAGAATTCTCTTTCTGTGCTTTTGCGCAGAACACTTCTCTGCGTTGCCGGCCTTCGGCCGCGCTTATAAAAAATAACCTTGGGCTACGCCATCCGCCCGGACGTGTGCCCTAACCGTGGCTACCGCTTCTGCGTAGTACACCGTTCGTGTGTGAGAAAAGCCTACTGTACAACTTTTTTCATGGTTCTCAGTATACTTAAAACTACTAAAACATCGTTTCATTTCACGATAGCTAATTATATAGAAGTCTTGCTGTAGAGAATAGTATATGAAATGAAAGATATTTTCATGCTCTTTTAAATGAATATAATTTTTAATATACTTATTATTGCGTTTGAAACAATCGATCGAAATGAATTGCTGAAGTTAATGGAAAAAATTGGGATCAAGGGAAAAGCTTTGGAATGGTTTCGTAGTTACCTGAGTAACAGAAAGCAGAAGACGATAATTGGAGACGCAGTTTCATCGGTTGTTGATGTGAACATTGGGCTGCCGCAAGGCTCAGTACTTGCTCCGATATTGTTTATAATTTACATCAACGATATAAAAACTTGTTTGAGGAATTGTAAAATAAGTCTTTTTGCGGATGATGCATTAGTGAGCATTAGCGACAGAAATGTAGATTGCGCTGCTTTGAAAATACAAGAAGACTTAAATAATTTATATAAGTGGCTTTGCAGCAGAAAGCTAAAACTTAATATTGACAAAACCAAGTATATGATAATTCACAAGAACAACAACATTATAAACCGTGATAACTTAAGCCACTCTTGTCTGAAAATAAATAACAATGCAATTGAAAGAGTAGATCAAATGAAGTACCTAGGTGTAATAATTGATGAGAAACTAAGTTTCGCAGAACATATGAATCAGTTAGAGAAGAAAATTGCACAGAAAATAGGATTTATGTATCGAACATGTAAGCATATTAGCCAACATCACAAAATATTAGTATATAGATCAATTATAGAACCCCATTTTATTTACTGCCCAACAGTACTACTATTAGCAAGTGATACATTAATTAATAAGCTCCAAATACAGCAAAATAAAGCAATGCGTTTGATACTAAAATGCTCTCGTAGAACATCAAAAAGTATTATGCTTCCTAAGTTAAACTGGCTTAGTATTAAACAATTAATCTGTTATTACACATTGAAATTTATACATTACATAACACAGGGAATGTTACCAAACTATCTGAGTGATAGGATGCAGTACAATCATGAGATCCATAACTATGGAATTAGGAGTAGCAGAAATTTACGACTGCCCAAAGTAAGAACCGAGTTCGCAAAAAAGACTTTAGAATACGTAGGTTATAAAATGTATAATGAACTACCAGCTGAGATAAAAGACTGTGAAAACATTGTTAAGTTTAAAGGAAAACTATTTTTATATTGTAAAAATTTAAATATGTAGTATTAATTAAATAATGAATTTACACATTTCTTTTTAATGAAATAGTTTTAAGAAATAATTATGAATTTTGAAATTCTGGATGTACTATGTACTATACAATGAATTAGGCTTTTTGGCCGTAATAAATAAAAAAAAAAAAAAAAAAAAAAAAAAAAAAAAAAAAATAACACAAAATAAAAAAAAATCACAGTTTTTCCCTAAAAAAATACCAAAATTTGAGTTTTTTGTTTTTTAACAAAATTTGTAAGGAATTTACGAAAATTTTGATGCGTCATATGAAAGGCCTTTTAAACGATACATTAATTTAAAAAATTGAGTGAATATTTTGGAAGATATAGGCTTTAAAAAAAAAAAGGTTGTTTTAACTTCATCCCCCTCTAACTCCCTAAAAAATCGTTTGCGCCAAAAAAGAAGTATATCACTGAACTCAGGACAAAAAGGCGGACCACGCCCACTTTTTTTTTTTAGCTCACCGGACGGTATCCTTTACTTATGCCAAAAAAACCACGACTGTTACCACAAAAAAAATTTGTTTGGTACTCTTAAGAGCAATTGGGTACGTTTTTTGGTACGAGGAAAAATGTTAGTGGCATCACTGATGTGTATATGGGTAAAACTTTAGACGACGATACCCTCGTTAGGATCACAAAACTGAAGACACCACCCTCCGGAGGCCTATGGTTCCCGAGATATATGTCGTTAAATTTCCGATATTTCCCATACAAATTTCACTGAACACTAGCGAGGTTTGCCGTTGGGTGTTGGGTTGGGTGTTGCCGTTTGGGGAAAAAACTTTCCTACATTGGCGGCCTTCGGCCGCGCTTATATAAAATAACCCTGGGCTACGCCATCAAATTCCGGACGTGTGCCCTTACCCTGGCTACCGCCACGGTGATGTCCTGCGTATATTTAAACTGTAAAAAAAATAAAAAACTTACCGAAGTTAATTGTTGGGGTAAGTGGAAAAAAATTCAACAACTATTTACAGCGAAGGTTGAGTGTATAGCTATTTCACGAAAAACCATTTTCGATCATCAGCACTCTTTTCGGAAGTGGATGCACCGGGGATTGAACCCGAGTCCATTCCAACTTCAGCCGCAATGACCCAACGGATAAACACACTCGGCCATTGAGACTCTGTGCAAGCTGTTGGATTTTCCCCACTTTTGCCTTTTTCATTTTCAACATTAACGTTAGTGTGTATATGCTTTTGCATATATTCTCCACAAACGTGCTGAATTTTTGTTGTAGGCAGTTCGCAATGAACATTGTTGTTGGTATTTATTTTATGTATATACCAAACAACGTTAACAATTTTACTTGAAAGGGTTTTTAGTGCTTAGCACGAAATTTTTATTTTTAATTCAATTTTTAATTGTTGGGGTAAGTGGAAAAAAATTCAACAACTATTTACAGCGAAGGTTGAGTGTATAGCTATTTCACGAAAAACCATTTTCGATCATCAGCACTCTTTTCGGAAGTGGATGCACCGGGGATTGAACCCGAGTCCATTCCAACTTCAGCCGCAATGACCCAACGGATAAACACACTCGGCCATTGAGACTCTGTGCAAGCTGTTGGATTTTCCCCACTTTTGCCTTTTTCATTTTCAACATTAACGTTAGTGTGTATATGCTTTTGCATATATTCTCCACAAACGTGCTGAATTTTTGTTGTAGGCAGTTCGCAATGAACATTGTTGTTGGTATTTATTTTATGTATATACCAAACAACGTTAACAATTTTACTTGAAAGGGTTTTAGTGCTTAGCACGAAATTTTTATTTTTAATTCAATTTTTAATTGTTGGGGTAAGTGGAAAAAAAATTCAACAACTATTTACAGCGAAGGTTGAGTGTATAGCTATTTCACGAAAAACCATTTTCGATCATCAGCACTCTTTTCGGAAGTGGATGCACCGGGGATTGAACCCGAGTCCATTCCAACTTCAGCCGCAATGACCCAACGGATAAACACACTCGGCCATTGAGACTCTGTGCAAGCTGTTGGATTTTCCCCACTTTTGCCTTTTTCATTTTCAAAATTAACGTTAGTGTGTATATGCTTTTGCATATATTCTCCACAAACGTGCTGAATTTTTGTTGTAGGCAGTTCGCAATGAACATTGTTGTTGGTATTTATTTTATGTATATACCAAACAACGTTAACAATTTTACTTGAAAGGGTTTTTAGTGCTTAGCACGAAATTTTTATTTTTAATTCAATTTTTAATTGTTGGGGTAAGTGGAAAAAAAATTCAACAACTATTTACAGCGAAGGTTGAGTGTATAGCTATTTCACGAAAAACCATTTTCGATCATCAGCACTCTTTTCGGAAGTGGATGCACCGGGGATTGAACCCGAGTCCATTCCAACTTCAGCCGCAATGACCCAACGGATAAACACACTCGGCCATTGAGACTCTGTGCAAGCTGTTGGATTTTCCCCACTTTTGCCTTTTTCATTTTCAACATTAACGTTAGTGTGTATATGCTTTTGCATATATTCTCCACAAACGTGCTGAATTTTTGTTGTAGGCAGTTCGCAATGAACATTGTTGTTGGTATTTATTTTATGTATATACCAAACAACGTTAACAATTTTACTTGAAAGGGTTTTTAGTGCTTAGCACGAAATTTTTATTTTTAATTCAATTTTTAATTGTTGGGGTAAGTGGAAAAAAATTCAACAACTATTTACAGCGAAGGTTGAGTGTATAGCTATTTCACGAAAAACCATTTTCGATCATCAGCACTCTTTTCGGAAGTGGATGCACCCGGGATTGAACCCGAGTCCATTCCAACTTCAGCCGCAATGATCCAACGGATAAACACACTCGGCCATTGAGACTCTGTGCAAGCTGTTGGATTTTCCCCACTTTTGCCTTTTTCATTTTCAACATTAACGTTAGTGTGTATATGCTTTTGCATATATTCTCCACAAACGTGCTGAATTTTTGTTGTAGGCAGTTCGCAATGAACATTGTTGTTGGTAACTTTTTGGTTGCTTGTTTTTCCGACAGGGTAGGAATATGATGTATTGTGGAACGATTTTCCGTCATCCCTTGTCAAGTTTGGTTTGGAGACAAACCGGTTTCGGCTAATATGCGCCATCTTCAGTGTCTTCTTTCGTTCTGAGTTATTTTCTGTAAGTTCGATAGCATTTATAGTAACTACCTTTCGTCGTTTTGTTCAGGTACTTCGTGTTCATGTGATGTGTTCGTGCATTCGTGCATTCGTGCGTTCGGGTGCCGTGTGTGTGTGTGTGAGTCTGTGTTGTGTGTTTAGGTATGCAAATCTATTTTTTTGTCATATTTTCATTATTGTACCCTCATTAACCAAGTAGGTAAAAGTCCGTTATTGTCCGTTTGTGTGTTGTTTTGTTTATGTCGGTTTTAGGTCTTTTGTCCTCTTTCGGGTATATTAGCTTAAGCGGTTCAAATAATGTATCCGATGCGGTGTTTATTTGTTCATTTATTATTTTACCTACGAATGTTTTTTGTTTGTATATCTCCATATTTTCTAATATGTTAAGTCGTCTTCCTTTATGCTGTATGTGGAGAATTTTAGCTGTTTTTCCTATTTTCATGGGTGTACACTTGTTTTCTGCCATGTGGTTGGCGAAATTTGATTCCACTGTCGTTGATGATTTTCTTATTTTCTTATTGTAATCCCTTATGTGTTCTCGATATCTCGTCTTGATTTGGCGTCCTGTTTGTCCTATATAACTGTTTTGGCATTCGCAAGTCAATTTGTATACGCCTTGTTTGTCAAAGAGGTCTTCCTTATTAATGTTGTTTCGTAGAAGTTTTCCCATATTGTTCCTCGTTTTAAATGCTGCATTAATGTTATATTTTTGGAAAACTTTAGCCAACTTGTAAGATGTTGCTCCGGTATATGATAGGACTGCCCATTTCTTCTCTTCTTTTTCTTTGGTTTCTGACTTTCTAGAATTTATGTTTTTTTGTATTTTCTTCACTAAACTTTTTTGATATCCGTTGTTCTCTGCGATTGTGTATATTGTGCTCAGTTCCTTGTTGTAAGCTTCTTTTTCTAACGGGGTTCGTTCAAGTCGTGTTAATAAATGTCTGAAAGCGGCGTTCTTGTGCTGTTGAGGATGCAGCATTTAAAACGAGGAACAATATGGGAAAACTTCTACGAAACAACATTAATAAGGAAGACCTCTTTGACAAACAAGGCGTATACAAATTGACTTGCGAATGCCAAAACAGTTATATAGGACAAACAGGACGCCAAATCAAGACGAGATATCGAGAACACATAAGGGATTACAATAAGAAAATAAGAAAATCATCAACGACAGTGGAATCAAATTTCGCCAACCACATGGCAGAAAACAAGTGTACACCCATGAAAATAGGAAAAACAGCTAAAATTCTCCACATACAGCATAAAGGAAGACGACTTAACATATTAGAAAATATGGAGATATACAAACAAAAAACATTCGTAGGTAAAATAATAAATGAACAAATAAACACCGCATCGGATACATTATTTGAACCGCTTAAGCTAATATACCCGAAAGAGGACAAAAGACCTAAAACCGACATAAACAAAACAACACACAAACGGACAATAACGGACTTTTACCTACTTGGTTAATGAGGGTACAATAATGAAAATATGACAAAAAAATAGATTTGCATACCTAAACACACAACACAGACTCACACACACACACACGGCACCCGAACGCACGAATGCACGAATGCACGAACACATCACATGAACACGAAGTACCTGAACAAAACGACGGAAGGTAGTTACTATAAATGCTATCGAACTTACAGAAAATAACTCAGAACGAAAGAAGACACTGAAGATGGCGCATATTAGCCGAAACCGGTTTGTCTCCAAACCAAACTTGACAAGGGATGACGGAAAATCGTTCCACAATACATCATATTCCTACCCTGTCGGAAAAACAAGCAACCAAAAAGTTACCAACAACAATGTTCATTGCGAACTGCCTACAACAAAAATTCAGCACGTTTGTGGAGAATATATGCAAAAGCATATACACACTAACGTTAATGTTGAAAATGAAAAAGGCAAAAGTGGGGAAAATCCAACAGCTTGCACAGAGTCTCAATGGCCGAGTGTGTTTATCCGTTGGGTCATTGCGGCTGAAGTTGGAATGGACTCGGGTTCTATCCCCGGTGCATCTACTTCCGAAAAGAGTGCTGATGATCGAAAATGGTTTTTCGTGAAATAGCTATACACTCAACCTTCGCTGTAAATAGTTGTTGAATTTTTTTCCACTTACCCCAACAATTAAAAATTGAATTAAAAATAAAAATTTCGTGCTAAGCACTAAAAACCCTTTCAAGTAAAATTGTTAACGTTGTTTGGTATATACATAAAATAAATACCAACAACAATGTTCATTGCGAACTGCCTACAACAAAAATTCAGCACGTTTGTGGAGAATATATGCAAAAGCATATACACACTAACGTTAATGTTGAAAATGAAAAAGGCAAAAGTGGGGAAAATCCAACAGCTTGCACAGAGTCTCAATGGCCGAGTGTGTTTATCCGTTGGGTCATTGCGGCTGAAGTTTGAATGGACTCGGGTTCAATCCCCGGTGCATCCACTTCCGAAAAGAGTGCTGATGATCGAAAATGGTTTTTCGTGAAATAGCTATACACTCAACCTTCGCTGTAAATAGTTGTTGAATTTTTTTCCACTTAACCCAACAATTAAAAATTGAATTAAAAATAAAAATTTCGTGCTAAGCACTAAAAACCCTTTCAAGTAAAATTGTTAACGTTGTTTGGTATATACATAAAATAAATACCAACAACAATGTTCATTGCGAACTGCCTACAACAAAAATTCAGCACGTTTGTGGAGAATATATGCAAAAGCATATACACACTAACGTTAATGTTGAAAATGAAAAAGGCAAAAGTGGGGAAAATCCAACAGCTTGCACAGAGTCTCAATGGCCGAGTGTGTTTATCCGTTGGGTCATTGCGGCTGAAGTTGGAATGGACTCGGGTTCAATCCCCGGTGCATCCACTTCCGAAAAGAGTGCTGATGATCGAAAATGGTTTTTCGTGAAATAGCTATACACTCAACCTTCGCTGTAAATAGTTGTTGAATTTTTTTCCACTTACCCCAACAATTAAAAATTGAATTAAAAATAAAAATTTCGTGCTAAGCACTAAAAACCCTTTCAAGTAAAATTGTTAACGTTGTTTGGTATATACATAAAATAAATACCAACAACAATGTTCATTGCGAACTGCCTACAACAAAAATTCAGCACGTTTGTGGAGAATATATGCAAAAGCATATACACACTAACGTTAATGTTGAAAATGAAAAAGGCAAAAGTGGGGAAAATCCAACAGCTTGCACAGTCTCAATGGCCGAGTGTGTTTGTCCGTTGGGTCATTGCGGCTGAAGTTGGAATGGACTCGGGTTCAATCCCCGGTGCATCCACTTCCGAAAAGAGTGCTGATGATCGAAAATGGTTTTTCGTGAAATAGCTATACACTCAACCTTCGCTGTAAATAGTTGTTGAATTTTTTTCCACTTACCCCAACAATTAAAAATTGAATTAAAAATAAAAATTTCGTGCTAAGCACTAAAAACCCTTTCAAGTAAAATTGTTAACGTTGTTTGGTATATACATAAAATAAATACCAACAACAATGTTCATTGCGAACTGCCTACAACAAAAATTCAGCACGTTTGTGGAGAATATATGCAAAAGCATATACACACTAACGTTAATGTTGAAAATGAAAAAGGCAAAAGTGGGGAAAATCCAACAGCTTGCACAGAGTCTCAATGGCCGAGTGTGTTTATCCGTTGGGTCATTGCGGCTGAAGTTGGAATGGACTCGGGTTCAATCCCCGGTGCATCCACTTCCGAAAAGAGTGCTGATGATCGAAAATGGTTTTTCGTGAAATAGCTATACACTCAACCTTCGCTGTAAATAGTTGTTGAATTTTTTTCCACTTACCCCAACAATTAAAAATTGAATTAAAAATAAAAATTTCGTGCTAAGCACTAAAAACCCTTTCAAGTAAAATTGTTAACGTTGTTTGGTATATACATAAAATAAATACCAACAACAATGTTCATTGCGAACTGCCTACAACAAAAATTCAGCACGTTTGTGGAGAATATATGCAAAAGCATATACACACTAACGTTAATGTTGAAAATGAAAAAGGCAAAAGTGGGGAAAATCCAACAGCTTGCACAGAGTCTCAATGGCCGAGTGTGTTTATCCGTTGGGTCATTGCGGCTGAAGTTGGAATGGACTCGGGTTCAATCCCCGGTGCATCCACTTCCGAAAAGAGTGCTGATGATCGAAAATGGTTTTTCGTGAAATAGCTATACACTCAACCTTCGCTGTAAATAGTTGTTGAATTTTTTTCCACTTACCCCAACAATTAAAAATTTAATTAAAAATAAAAATTTCGTGCTAAGCACTAAAAACCCTTTCAAGTAATATTGTTGTTGTTTCCAAAAAAAAATTTCACTTTAATGCTCAACTTAGGCTGTTTATCAATCCTCATACTTCGTTTTTTGATTTCATAATTTTAGAAATTTCACATTTGTACCAGATCGTGCTATTTTTTTTTTTCAATTTTGTGGGGCTGGGGGCACCTCCAAACATGCGAGTAGGTCAATAAAATTTTACAGGCTTATTTCTGGGCTAGAAAGGTGCCGTTCTGGCTTTGGAACAAATTGAGTTTCCAAAAAAAAATTTTCACTCCACCTTAATATATACGAGTATATCAAAACGATCAGAATGAAAAAAAAAATGATTGAACCATGTCCGTCCGTCCGGCCGTATACACTCTAACTTGCGCAAAAATAGAAATATTTTAATGAAATTTGGTACACAGATTCTAATGGGAACAGAGAAAGTTGGGGTTGAAAATAAGGCATATGTGTGTATTTTGAAAAACACGTAAAACATGATAATTCAGTCACTAATAAAGCCCGAGTGATGAAATGACGTTATGCCGTTATGAGGAAACGTGCTGAAATTTTGAAAAATGGGCCAAGAGGAGCAAATTTTCAAAGATTTATAAGTAAAAACTCAAGAATTGTAACAGATAAATCGAGTAAGCTTGGACTACTGATTTGCTTGCCAAGGCAAACGTGTGGAAAAAATTACCCAAGTCGGCAGGGACCACGTATGTACATCTGTATATATAAAAATATATGTAAAATATATAAAAATACTAGCTATACCCGGCCAAGCTTTGCTTTGGCCCACTTCCACTTCCATTTGAAGCGAAAACGGCACACTTTAAAATAAGTTGGAAGTATCTAGAAGCCGAACTGACCTCGGGCTGCAGAGCTCAGCAAAAGTCAGATAACTTTAAAAAATTGAAGGAAAAAATTAATATTTTCAAAAGCTTACATAGTCCTGCATTCCTCTTCTCATTTGATACCATCGTTACTTAAAAACATTCCGTGGCATCCGGGTCCATTCTTTTAACCCTTTCGCGCCTACTGGGACAATATATCCCAGCTGCATTCAAAATCACATATCTTTTTGTTTTATTAATAAAAACCTCTATCTGAAATGTCACAATGAAAGACTTGGGTTTTGTTTATGATAAAAATCCCCCATCGCGTGTTTATCCTTTGCCATTTGGCAGCAATTGGCAAGTATTCTAGCAGATGTTGGGAAATTTCGCCAATTTTGCAGGACAAAAGCTGTCAAAAATATGGTTTTGCCGTTAGCCACGTTGTCTAAAGCAATATAGTATATAGATTTTGCCAATTTCTGCCTACATTCTACCTTAAACACTATAAAAAATACCAAAAACGGCGAGTTTTATATAATTTTTCAAGTCTTGGGATATATTGTCCCAATATGTATTTTATATGGGATTTATTTGTCCCAATACTGTTTTTAACATATGTTGAAGAATATATAGCCAGCACGAAAGTTCCTATAATGAAGATTTTTTTTACTTCTGGAAGCAGCTTCATCTGAAGAGGAAAATATAAGAGAACCTGGTGAAGGTGACAGCGATGTTTTTCTGAATCCGTCGAAGAAGAAGAAGACGAAGTATGCGAAAATTCGGAAGAGGAAGATGAGCCATTTGAAGATGACGCAAATGAAACAGACCCCATTGCTACCTGGAACAACCTTATGGAAGACGTAAATTTTGAACCTAAATTTCAAATTCTTTTCGAAAAAGAACCCCAATTTCTGATAACTTTACCCCGGAGTTCTTCCGAGTTCAATGTTCTTAGAAAGTTTTTTGCAAAAATTGTGCGAATTTTCATTGCACAATGCACAAATCAGCGAATAAAAACTCAATAGAGAGAAGAAAACTAATAGGGCCCTAACTCAAAGTCTTTCTGGCACACTTGGAGAAAGGTTTATTACCAAATTAGCTAGTACTACCCCTGATAAGGAAGTAGTTATTGCATTCGAACGATTTTCACTTCAATATCGTTAACGAAACACACTTCTTTTCTGGTCGTTGGAACATATATGCGGAGTCGAAAGGAAACACCGGATTTCGAGTTCCGACAAGTACGTAGACAAAGCCAATTCCAAATAAGCTGGAATGGAAGTTCCTTGTAGTTTTCAACTGTCACAAACAAGTTATTTAGACAGAAAACAAAAGCATGGAAAAAATAAACTTTTTTTTGGCTATTTTGGACTACAACCCTATAAAGGGCGGTGTAGAACTGGCCGATAAAAGATCAGCCGTAAATGATATCAACCGAAAATCCAAGAGGTGGTGGAAAAAGAGATTTTTCGAAATTCTGATGCTTTTCATTGTAAATGCTTAGTTTTTACATATTGACTGCTTTTCTCCCTATTATAAATCAGCAAATTATCGGCAAAAAATAAAAAAAAACCGTTTTCTAAATAAATTTGCAAAATAAAATTAAAGTCCTTTTCAACATTTTGTGTTCATGCATCATATTGGGACATATTATCCCAGTATAAAACCTTATTGGGACAATATGTCCCAGGATAAAAAAGGACATAGGGATTTTTAAAGTATGCAGAACACATTATTTTAAGCATTATTGTAACGTTTTGAAAAGTCATGCCGAAAAAGTAGTCTGGGAACCGAAAAAAAACTCCGGCGCGAAAGGGTTAACCATTATTAGGTACCGGGCCTAAGAATCATTATGAAAAGGGCTCTCTGCAACAACCCTGGAAAATCCCTTTCATTTTATATCAGCATTTCTCAGCAGCATCCCGCAGTCATCCAGGTCCACATACCTATTGCCCCACATTTGGAGCCTTGACCTAGGAATCATAATGCGTACAACTCGATATAAAATTCCTGCTCAACACATTTCATTTAATACCAATAGCAGTGAGAAATATCCCGGTGCCATCCGGGTCCACGTTTTGCCCATATCTGGGGATCCCACGTAGGAATCGAAATGAGTACAGCTCTATGTGAAAGCCATGCTCCACGTTTTTATCCATATCTGGGGACTTAACCAAGGGGACTTAATAGGTACGGCTCTACATAAGAGTCTTGCTTAACAATTTTCATTTGGTACCAATATCCCGGTGTTATCCGGGTCCACATATTGACCTACACCTTGGGATCGACCTAGGAATCGTAATGAGTTCATTTCTATATAAACTCCCTGCTCAACACTCTTCATTTAATACCAATACAGCTGGGAAGTTTTCCGGGGCCATCCGGGTCCATGTTTTGACCCAAATAGGGGACCTGACCTAGGAATCATAATGAGTTCATCTCTATATAAAATCCCTGCTAAACGCCGTTCATTTGATATCAATATCCCTGAGAAATATCCCGGTGTTATCCGGGTCCACGTGTTGACCCACATCTTGGGACCCGACCTAGGAAGCGTAATGACTTCGTCTCTATGTAAAATCCCTGCTAAACACCTTTAATTTGATACCAAAATCGCTGAGAAGTTTTCCGAGGCCATCAGAGTCCACATTTTTACCCATATTTAAGGACTCGGCCTAGGTATCACAAATAAAATACATCTATGTCGGTGTCCTGATCAACATCTTTCATTTGATACCAATATCGCTTAGAAGTATTCGAGGGTCATCCGTAGGGTTGCCAGATACCTTTCCCGAAAAAATCAGTACATTGCTTTCCAAAAAAAAAATATATGCGGCGAAAATCGTCTTTATTACTTTTAACATTCGCGTTGCTTCGTCCTTCCTAAGTATTTCATGGTTATGCTTATGAGCAAAACACCGATGAAAATCGGACACATTTTCGTCAATGGTAAGAGGTGGTTACGCTGAAATCGATGATTAGAGCGCACATACACAAAATAACACATTATTACCCCGAAACCTCGGCGTGCTGGGTGCTTGTTTCACCCAGCGAATTTGATCGATGTGAGAGTCCGAAAATTCTCTCACTCGTCGGAGTACACAACAACAATTGCACGTTGGTCGTCGAGTATTGTCGAAAGCATAACCACGGCATTACAAACGTCAAATGAAAACAGTTGGAAAATTAAAAACAGAGCAGGGTGATAAAAATGATTTTTTTAGTGTCGGCTAAAAATCAGTACAAATCAGTACAAAATCCAAAAAAATCAGTATTTATTAAGGTTTTTAAAACCATCAGTACGGAGCACGAAAAATCAGGGCTCAGATTTCCATCTGTCTACCAAGAGGGTAGGCCTTAGATTAAGGAACCACGGTCCGAGAAAAATGACTTTTTCAGGGAGGTAGAGGGCCTCTTACAGATCTCAAAACTAAAATCAAAACCTGCCGGAGGCTTATAGTTCACGAGATATTTGTTGGTAGTTTATTGGTAGTGTGATGGGTCCATAGATGTTACCCCAGAAAGAGAATTCTGCCGGCTGAGGGTTATTTTTTTGAAGCGCGGCCGAAGGCCGCCAACGCTAAAAGGTGTTCTGCACACAAATATACATAGTGCGTGTTTTTATAAGTGTCTTCATACGGTAATACTGCACAGTTTTGGGGTTTTGTTTTGTAAATTTTACAACTGACAAATATATCCGGTCGACGGGACTTTTGAATAAGCAGGACCTCCTCTACAACGCCCGACAGGTCCTTTTTTTCAACGCGTGGTAGACTGTTGGAAAATTTTCTCAAAATCAGTATTGTACTGATCAAATCAGTACGTCTGGCAACCCTAGTCATCCGGTTCCACGTGTTGACCCATATCTGTAGACCCGGCATAGGTATCACAAATAAGACACATCTATGTCGAAGTAGTTATCAAGACCCTTCATTTGATACCAATATCGCTCAAGTATTCGAGGATCATCCGGGTCCACGTGTTGACCCATATCTGTAGACCCGGCATAGGTATCACAAATAAAACACATCTATGTCGAAGTACTCATCAAGGGCTTTCATTTGATACCAATATCGCTCAGAAACATTCGAGGGTCATCCGGGTCCACGTTTTGACCCATATATGGAGACCCGTCCTAGTAATCAGAATGAGTACTGTTCTATGTAAATTCCCTGCTCAATACCTTTCATTTGATACCAATATCGTCCAAAAATATTCAGGGGAAAGCCGGGTCCACGTTTTGACCTTGGGGCCTATATCTAGGGAACCGACTTCCGGATTTGAAAAAAATATGCATATAAACCATCTAGGGCAAGGTACTGAGCTTGTATGTAAATTTGGTCACAATCCCTCCACGCGTTTGGGCGAAAGCCGGCGACAAAGAAATAGGCTTGATTTTTATATATATACTAGCTGACCCGGCAAACTTCGTTTTGCCCAAAATAGATTTTTTTTATTAATTTCATTTCAAAAATTGTTATTACACCGGTATTATTTTTAATAGAAAATTAACGATTTTCACTACTACTACAACTTCAAAAATATATAATTTTAGTATTCAGTTTAAGGCTGCACGATACACAACATTTTTAGTTTTCTGTTCCGGATATTTATTTTCACTGAGTATTGGCTATTTTCACTAAGTAAGAGGATTGATATAGTATACCTCCATAATGGTTTTCAGACCCTTCTTCCAACCCTTTTAGATATATTCCGCCTCAAAGGTTTAGTACGTATGGGAGGTGCAATGCCCCATTTTCGATAAATCTTTTTTTTTTGGGTGAACATGGTATTGATATCGTATATCTGCATAGTGATTTCTATGTACATGCCATGAACGCTTTTAAGGATATTTAGTCTTAAAAATTAAGAACGCATGGGAGGTGCCACGCCCCCTTTTCCCAAAACTACTGTTTTTTTCATAAGCACGCTATTGATATCGTTAATCTCCTGATCAATTTTCAGGTCCCAACCTTAAACGCTTTTATAGATATTCAGCTTGAAAAATTAAGTTTGTATGGGAGGTGCCACGTCCCCTTTTCCGATAACCTACACTTTTATGCGCAAAAATTGTTTTGATATCATATAGCTCTGTACCAATTTCCAGGTCCCTGACTTAAATCCTTTTAAAGATATTCAGCTTAAAAAATTAAGTGAATTATATATATTATAAGTGAAATAATATAAATCAGCATGTAATCATTGTTCTTATTATTAGTATTATGCAGGGACTGTAACGTTTATGAGTTATATCCAAAAAGCTGATTTTTAATCATTATTTGCTGTTATTTTCTGCTCACAAAATAAAAGTTATTTATTGAGTTTTATTTTTCCCTCAGAAAATAAGTTATTTTTTGAGTTTTATTTTTCGATCAGAAAATAAAAGTTATTTTTTGAGTTTTATTTTTCCCTCAGAAAATAAGTTATTTTTTGAGTTTTATTTTTCCCTCATACTCAGCAAATAATGATTAAAAATCAATTTTTTTATAAAAATCGAAATAAAAGTTAATGCACCTAGAGGTAGTCTGCGTTACGGTGATTACATCTGCGTACTTCTTTTGCATTTCTCCTTCAGTATGATTTTTTTAGTCAAAATTTAAAAAATAACGATTATTTGCAATCCCTGGTATTATGTAATTTATATTGTTTTACTCAAGCATAATTATTGTTTCTTAATTTTTACTTTTTCCATCAAAAATAATTAGTATACCTTATTTTTACTTTTTTCTATCAGAAATAATTATTACACTTGATTTTTATTTTTTCCCTCAAAGCATAATGATTATGTGTAATTTTTATTTTTTTGACAAAAGAATAAAAATTAGTGATTTTTATTTTATTTTACACAAGATAAAACTCAAAACATCACGCGGTTTTTGGAGTAACCCCACTCAGTTTTTACAAAAGTTAAATTTTTTTTCAATTTACTTTACAACACCCCATTCTCATATTCCCTGACGGAGGGAGCATCTAAAGAAAAAAATGCATCTAGTGTATCATATCATCATATATTATATATTATTTCTAATTGGTGTTTTATAAATATCCCTTTTTCTGCTCACATAATTTACCAAAATTAATAAGTAAGGCATCGTTTTAAAGGTATTAATTAGCTATGCATGCGAAACGGTGTTTTATTGGGCGTGGTACTTTATATGAAAAGTAAGGGGGGTTGACCCCCGCAGTGGGGAGTGTTATGGAACCCACATAAAATGTATATCAAATTAAAGGGAATCAAAATACCTATCCAATGGTATACAAACATTCGAAATCGGTTAAGTAGTTTTTAAGTAATTGCAATTTAAAAAATGCATAATATAAATTTTGACCTTTAATAACTTTTATTGTTGTTGTTTCCAAAAAAAAAAATTTCACTTTAATGCTCAACTTAGGCTGTTTATCAATCCTCATACTTCGTTTTTTGATTTCATAATTTTAGAAATTTCACATTTGTACCAGATCGTGCTATTTTTTTTTTTCAATTTTGTGGGGCTGGGGGCACCTCCAAACATGCGAGTAGGTCAATAAAATTTTACAGGCTTATTTCTGGGCTAGAAAGGTGCCGTTCTGGCTTTGGAACAAATTGAGTTTCCAAAAAAAAATTTTCACTCCACCTTAATATATACGAGTATATCAAAACGATCAGAATGAAAAAAAAAAAAAATGATTGAACCATGTCCGTCCGTCCGGCCGTATACACTCTAACTTGCGCAAAAATAGAAATATTTTAATGAAATTTGGTACACAGATTCTAATGGGAACAGAGAAAGTTGGGGTTGAAAATAAGGCATATGTGTGTATTTCGAAAAACACGTAAAACATGATAATTCAGTCACTAATAAAGCCCGAGTGATGAAATGACGTTATGCCGTTATGAGGAAACGTGCTGAAATTTTGAAAAATGGGCCAAGAGGAGCAAATTTTCAAAGATTTATAAGTAAAAACTCAAGAACTGTAACAGATAAATCGAGTAAGCTTGGACTACTGATTTGCTTGCCAAGGCAAACGTGTGGAAAAAAAAATTACCCAAGTCGGCAGGGACCACGTATGTACATCTGTATATATAAAAATATATGTAAAATATATAAAAATACTAGCTATACCCGGCCAAGCTTTGCTTTGGCCCACTTCCACTTCCATTTGAAGCGAAAATGGCACACTTTAAAATAAGTTGGAAGTATCTAGAAGCCGAACTGACCTCGGGCTGCAGAGCTCAGCAAAAGTCAGATAACTTTAAAAAAGTGACGGAGAAAATTAATATTTTCAAAAGCTTACATAGTCCTGCATTCCTCTTCTCATTTGATACCATCGTTGCTTAAAAACATTCCGTGGCATCCGGGTCCATTCTTTTAACCATTATTAGGTACCGGGCCTAAGAATCATTATGAAAAGGGCTCTCTGCAACAACCCTGGCCAACCCCTTTCATTTTATATCAGCATTTCTCAGCAGCATCCCGCGGTCATCCAGGTCCACATACCTATTGACCCACATTTGGAGCCTTGACCTAGGAATCATAATGGGTACAACTCGATATAAAATTCCTGCTCAACACATTTCATTTAATACCAATAGCAGTGAGAAATATCCCGGTGTCATCCGGGTCCACGTTTTGCCCATATCTGGGGATCCCACGTAGGAATCGAAATGAGTACAGCTCTATGTGAAAGCCATGCTCCACGTTTTTATCCATATCTGGGGACTTAACCAATGGGACTTAATAGGTACGGCTCTACATAAGAGTCTTGCTTAACAATTTTCATTTGGTACCAATATCCCGGTGTTATCCGGGTCCACATATTGATCTACACCTTGGGATCGACCTAGGAATCGTAATGAGTTCATTTCTATAGAAACTCCCTGCTCAACACTCTTCATTTAATACCAATACAGCTGGGAAGTTTTCCGGGGCCATCCGGGTCCATGTTTTGACCCAAATAGGGGACCTGACCTAGGAATCATAATGAGTTCATCTCTATATAAAATCCCTGCTAAACGCCGTTCATTTGATATCAATATCCCTGAGAAATATCCCGGTGTTATCCGGGTCGACGTGTTGACCCACATCTTGGGACCCGACCTAGGAAGCGTAATGACTTCGTCTCTATGTAAAATCCCTGCTAAACACCTTTCATTTGATACCAATATCGCTGAGAAGTTTTCCGAGGCCATCAGAGTCCACATTTTTACCCATATTTAAGGACCCGGCCTAGGTATCACAAATAAAATACATCTATGTCGGTGTCCTGATCAACACCTTTCATTTGATACCAATATCGCTTAGAAGTATTCGAGGGTCATCCGTAGGGTTGCCAGATACCTTTCCCGAAAAAATCAGTACATTGCCTTCCAAAAAAAAAAAATATATGCGGCGAAAATTGTCTTTATTACTTTTAACATTCGCGTTGCTTCGTCCTTCCTAAGTATTTCATGGTTATGCTTATGAGCAAAACACCGATGAAAATCGGACACATTTTCGTCAATGGTAAGAGGTGGTTACGCTCAAATCGATGATTAGAGCGCACATACACAAAATAACACATTATTACCCCGAAACCTCGGCGTGCTGGGTGCTTGTTTCACCCAGCGAATTTGATCGATGTGAGAGTCCGCAAATTCTCTCACTCGTCGGAGTACACAACAACAATTGCACGTTGGTCGTCGAGTATTGTCATAACCACGGCATTACAAACGTCAAATGAAAACAGTTGGAAAATTAAAAACAGAGCAGGGTGATAAAAATGATTTTTTTAGTGTCGGCTAAAAATCAGTACAAATCAGTGCAAAATCCAAAAAAATCAGTATTTATTAAGGTTTTTAAAACCATCAGTACGGAGCACGAAAAATCAGGGCTCAGATTTCCATCTGTCTACCAAGAGGGTAGGCCTTAGATTAAGGAACCACGGTCCGAGAAAAATGACTTTTTCAGGGAGGTAGAGGGCCTCTCACAGATCTCAAAACTAAAATCAAAACCTGCCGGAGGCTTATAGTTCACGAGATATTTGTTGGTAGTTTATTAGTAGTGTGATGGGTCCATAGATGTTACCCCAGAAAGAGAATTCTGCCGGCTGAGGATTATTTTTTTGAAGCGCGGCCGAAGGCCGCCAATGCTAAAAGGTGTTCTGCACACAAATATATATAGTGCGTGTTTTTATAAGTGTCTTCATACGGTAATACTGCACAGTTTTGGGGTTTTGTTTTGTAAATTTTACAACTGACAAATATATCCGGTCGACGGGACTTTTGAATAAGCAGGACCTCCTCTACAACGCCCGACAGGTCCTTTTTTTCAACGCGTGGTAGACTGTTGGAAAATTTTCTCAAAATCAGTATTGTACTGATCAAATCAGTACGTCTGGCAACCCTAGTCATCCGGGTCCACGTGTTGACCAATATCTGTAGACCAGGCATAGGTATCACAAATAAGACACATCTATGTCGAAGTACTTATCAAGACCTTTCATTTGATACCAATATCGCTCAGAAGTATTCGAGGATCATCCGGGTCCACGTGTTGACCCATATCTGTAGACCCGGCATAGGTATCACAAATAGAACACATCTATGTCGAAGTACTCATCAAGGGCTTTCATTTGATACCAATATCGCTCAGAAACATTCGAGGGTCATCCGGGTCCACGTTTTGACCCATATATGGAGACCCGTCCTAGTAATCAGAATGAGTACTGTTCTATGTAAATTCCCTGCTCAATACCTTTCATTTGATACCAATATCGTCCAAAAATATTCAGGGGAAAGCCGGGTCCACGTTTTGACCTTGGGGCCTATACCTAGGGAACCGACTTCCGGATTTGAAAAAAATATGCATATAAACCATCTAGGGCAAGGTACTGAGCTTGTATGTAAATTTGGTCACAATCCCTCCACGCGTTTGGGCGAAAGCCGGCGACAAAGAAATAGGCTTGATTTTTATATATATACTAGCTGACCCGGCAAACTTCGTTTTGCCCAAAATAGATTTTTTTTATTAATTTCATTTCAAAAATTGTTATTACACCGGTATTATTTTTAATAGAAAATTAACGATTTTCACTACTACTACAACTTCAAAAATATATAATTTTAGTATTCAGTTTAAGGCTGCACGATACACAACATTTTTAGTTTTCTGTTCCGGATATTTATTTTCACTGAGTATTGGCTATTTTCACTAAGTAAGAGGATTGATATAGTATACCTCCATAATGGTTTTCAGACCCTTCTTCCAACCCTTTTAGATATATTCAGCCTCAAAGGTTTAGTACGTATGGGAGGTGCAATGCCCCATTTTCGATAAATCTTTTTTTTTTTGGGTGAACATGGTATTGATATCGTATATCTGCATAGTGATTTCTATGTACATGCCATGAACGCTTTTAAGGATATTTAGCCTTAAAAATTAAGAACGCATGGGAGGTGCCACGCCCCCTTTTCCCAAAACTACTGTTTTTTTCATAAGCACGCTATTGATATCGTTAATCTCCTGATCAATTTTCAGGTCCCAACCTTAAACGCTTTTATAGATATTCAGCTTGAAAAATTAAGTTTGTATGGGAGGTGCCACGTCCCCTTTTCCGATAACCTACACTTTTATGCGCAAAAATTGTTTTGATATCATATAGCTCTGTACCAATTTCCAGGTCCCTGACTTAAATCCTTTTAAAGATATTCAGCTTAAAAAAATAAGTGTTGTTGGGAAGTACCACGCCCCCTTTTCGTATAACTCCTATTATTTTGCGTTAATATGGAATTGTTATCGTTTATCTCCACACCAATTTCCAAGCCCCTAGCGTAAACAATTTTAGAGAGCATGAAAAATTAAGTTTGTATGGGAGGTGCCACGCCCCTTTTTCCGATAACCCCCACTTTTATGCGTGGGAATGGTTTTGATATCACCTACCTCTATACTAATTTTCAGCTCCTTACCTTAAACTGTTTTAGAGATAGTCAGCTTTAAAAATTAAGGTTGTATGGGAGGTGCCACGCCCCCTTTTCTGATAACCCCCACTTTTCTGAGTGAGAAGGGGTTTGATATCACCTACCTCTATACCAATTTTCAGCTCCCTACCTTAAACTGTTTTAGAGATAATCAGCTTTAAAAATTAAGGTTGTATGGGAGGTGCCACGCCCCCTTTTCTGATAACCCCCACTTTTCTGACTGAGAAGGGGTTTGATATCACCTACCTCTATACCAATTTTCAGCTCCTTACCATAAACTGTTTTAGAGATAATCAGCTTTAAAAATTAAGGTTGTATGGGAGGTGCCACGCCCCCTTTTCTGAAAACCCCCAATTTTCTGAGTGAGAAGGGTTTTGCTATCACCTACCTCTATACCAATTTTCAACTCCCTACCTTAAACTGTTTTAGAGATAATCAGCTTTAAAAATTAAGGTTGTATGGGAGGTGCTACGCCCCCTTTTCTGATAACCCCCACTTTTCTGACTGAGAAGGTGTTTGATATCACCTACCTCTATACCAATTTTCAGCTCCCTACTTTAAACTGTTTTAGAGATAATCAGCTTTAAAAATTAAGGTTGTATGGGAGGTGCCACGCCCCCTTTTCTGAAAACCCCCAATTTTCTGAGTGAGAAGGGTTTTGCTATCACCTACCTCTACACCAATTTTCAACTCCCTACCTTAAACTGTTTTAGAGATAATCAGCTTTAAAAATTAAGGTTGTATGGGAGGTGCCACGCCCCCTTTTCTGATAACCCCCACTTTTCTGACTGAGAAGGTGTTTGATATCACCTACCTCTATACCAATTTTCAGCTCCCTACTTTAAACTGTTTTAGAGATAATCAGCTTTAAAAATTAAGGTTGTATGGGAGGTGCCACGCCCCCTTTTCTGAAAACCCCCAATTTTCTGAGTGAGAAGGGTTTTGCTATCACCTACCTCTACACCAATTTTCAACTCCCTACTTTAAACTGTTTTAGAGATAATCAGCTTTAAAAATTAAGGTTGTATGGGAGGTGCCACGCCCCCCTAACATTTTTTAATTTTTTCTTCGACTAAACCTTCGCGGGGTAACAACAAACAAACTCCCCTAATGTTATGTTCAGACACAACCTTAATTGAACATTAAGAGCCGTTATTCAATTTTCAAGCCTAATGATTCTCAATTTTCCATACAAAAATTGACCAAGTTAATGCTTCATTAGAAATTAATGAGTTCTTAATGAAGAACAATTCTGCATGCAACCCTGTTAAAAGGCTTGTTTCATAAGTAAAATGAAATGTCATGAAAAGAGAAATGTGATAAGCGTCAGTGTCCACTAAACAGGTTGGTTCGTCAGATCAGCTGCATTCTTGTTCTTCTTCATCAACTATCAAATTTGTTTTTATTTCTGCTTATTCTATACATGTATTCGTGTTTACGATTGGTAAAAATTGTGAGCTGAATGTCAAATTATTTCGTCCTCCTTGCAATTTTGGCATCTAGGTCACGAGAGTTTGATATTCAGCTCACGGCGTGTATGTGTGTATGTATCTTGAGCCGACCTGTTAAATGGGCCAAGTAAATTAAATATGTCTGAACACCAAATCTCAAGATGTTCAATCAACCCCAATTGACTTAATTAATTTTTATGTCTGAACATGATATAAGGAAGTATTTGATTTGGTTCAGCCGTTTTCAAGTTTTAGCGTTTCAATTAAATACCAAATCATTTATATATATATAGATATTTATTTGTAAAAATTAAAAGCGTATTCCTAAAAATTGAATGTAACCATAGTGTTCCCAACACATGGACCTTGAACGTAACCAAAATCGGCCGAAAGTAACCACGTAACCAAACGAAAAAATTGTAACCAATTTTGGTAAAAAGTAACCAAAGTGGCAACGCTGGCTCTAAGTGAAGCTACAAGAGAAGCGTTATACCTACGAGAAATGCTAAATGAAATCGGAATGCAACACGAAACTATCAAAATATACAACGACAACCAAAGCGCACAAAAATTGGTAGAAAGCTTCGCTTATCACTCACGAACAAAGCACATAGACGTAGGGATGGGCAAATTTGAAAAATATATCGATATATATTATATCGATATTTCAAAAAACATCGATTTATGCCGTGTAAAAACATCGATATATCAATATATCGAAAGGGGGCGGCTTTACATTAAGGAACCACGTCCCGCTAAAAACCACTTCTTCACGGGGTTAGAGGTGCTCTCACAGATCTCAAAACTGAAATCCAAACTTGCCGGAGACTTATAGTTTACTAGATATTTGTTGTTAAAGTTCGATGGGTCTACAGATATTCTACGAATCCTGAAGTATAAACATAAAAATCATTAAGAATTGCTTGAAGAAGAAAGTAATGTAAATTCAAGCACCCGAACATTATGGTTATACCACTTCTTAAAAAATGTTCTGGTGTTAAATTCAAAGCGAATCAGAAATTTATGAAAAATATCGAATTTGGCTCGAAATGGCAAAACATTATCGATTATCGATGCACGGTAATTCAAAATATCGTCGATATTATCGGCTGTACTATTTTAAAAATATCGATATATTGATATATCGATATATATCGCCCAACCCTACATAGACGTTCGTCATCACTTCATTCGTGATAGAGTCCAAAACGGAGATGTCATTCTAAAATATATGCCAACTGAAGTCATACCTACCGACGTTCTAACAAAGGGGCTATCTGCGATAAGACACTATAAATGCATCGCTGATATGGGCGTACTAGACAGAATCGTTTGATCATTTTGCACTCGTATTCCTTCGAGGAGAGGTGTTGGAGAGTACAAAGCTCATCGAGTGCAACTCTGTAGTTCATAGAATACTCACAACTTATATACAATATATATCAATATTGCAACCCTATTTTTGTGAATTACTTTTTAACTTCCTTTTCTTTGACTTTTTCTTGAACAAAGTGCGTAAGTAATAAAAACAACATATTTTCTGATCGAAAAATAAATCGCAAAAAATAACTTATTTTCTGATCGAAGAATAAAACTCAAAAATAACTTTTATTTTCTGATCGAGAAAAAAAAACTCAAAAAATAACTTTTATTTTCTAAGCGAAACTCATAAAATAACTTTTATTTTCTGATTTATTACTTATTTACTTACCGTATAATTATAACTTTTAATTGAACATTGGAACTTTACAGGAAATGAAAAAAACTTATTATTTTCCATCTAAGTATACTATTACAAAAAAATATTATTGAGTAATATTTGGGAGCCTATTAGCAATCGAAAGGTATAAAAATATTATGATGTTTATATGTATGTATGTCAGGGACGGTAACCATTATAAGTGAAATAATATAAATCAGCATGTAATCATTGTTCTTATTATTAGTATTATGCAGGGACTGTAACGTTTATGAGTTATATCCAAAAAGCTGATTTTTAATCATTATTTGCTGTTATTTTCTGCTCACAAAATAAAAGTTATTTCTTGAGTTTTATTTTTCCCTCAGAAAATAAGTTATTTTTTGAGTTTTATTTTTCGATCAGAAAATAAAAGTTATTTTTTGAGTTTTATTTTTCCCTCAGAAAATAAAAGTTATTTTTTGAGTTTTATTTTTCCCTCATACTCAGCAAATAATGATTAAAAATCAATTTTTTTATAAAAATCGAAATAAAAGTTAATGCACCTAGAGGTAGTCTGCGTAATAGCATGTTCATGGTGAGCCTGCGTTTTGCGTTTCGGAGGCATTTTTGCGTTTAGTCCAAAACGCAACATTAAATGTTACATTTCTCCATACAAATGCCACCACCAAAATGCAACTTAACGCAACTATTTTTTTGCGTTTTAAATGCTAACGCAGAAAGCAACCCCGAAATCTTCGAAAAAATTTGCCATTCTAATGGAAAATAGTGGCAACACTCTGGCAGTACAAGAACGAAATACCTACAAGATTACGCGTATAGAGCAGCATGAGCATGGGCACACGAGCTCCATGATGACGTCACTCTACATATAGTGAACGAAAGTAAACAAAACAGAGATCAAAATTAGTACCAAAGCGGTTGGTACGTTTGGTTTGCAAAATAAGTGTATTATATTATTACATATTTTGCAAATTCTTGTTCTATTTTTTCAATTCGACAAAACAAAAAAATTAACCTCAACACCTGATTGCGTAATCTGGGATATTAGCTCCGTTTGTTTCGAACTTCTCAAATGCGCATTTACAAAACGCGGCAGCATGAACACTTTTCGAAAAGCCATCTTCGAAAATGCAAAATGTTGCGTTTCAAATCCAGCATGAACATAGTATTACGGTGATTACATCTGCGTACTTCTTTTGCATTTCTCCTTCAGTATGATTTTTTAGTCAAAATTTAAAAAATAACGATTATTTGCAATCCCTGGTATTATGTAATTTATATTGTTTTACTCAAGCATAATTATTGTTTCTTAATTTTTACTTTTTCCATCAAAAATAATTAGTATACTTTATTTTTACTTTTTTCTATCAGAAATAATTATTACACTTGATTTTTATTTTTTCCCTCAAAGCATAATGATTATGTGTAATTTTTATTTTTTTGACTAAAGAATAAAAATTAGTGATTTTTATTTTATTTTACACAAGATAAAACTCAAAACATCACGCGGTTTTTGGAGTAACCCCACTCAGTTTTTACAAAAGTTAAATTTTTTTTCAATTTACTTTACAACACCCCATTCTCATATTCCCTGACGGAGGGAGCATCTAAAGAAAAAAATGCATCTAGTGTATCATATCATCATCATATATATATTATTTCTAATTGGTGTTTTATAAATATCCCTTTTTCTGCTCACATAATTTACCAAAATTAATAAGTAAGGCATCGTTTTAAAGGTATTAATTAGCTATGCATGCCAAACAGTGTTTTATTGGGCGTGGTACTTTTTTTTAAATAGTATTTTGCAAAAATAAAATGTTTAAATTAAAAGTAAAAGATTTGCGCCTAAAACTATGCCTTTAGAATTATTTTATTCTATCAATTCAAATCTCAAATGCAGATGTCGCTCCATTTTAATAGTCATGTATATTTTAAAACACTTTTATAAGCTTCAGCTGTATGTTTGTATGTAAACATTATATTATTTTAGGCAAACACGTGTGTATTCATGCTTTTCAGTATAGGATATGCTGTACGTAGTACATACAATGTATGTATACTTTTGATCAGATAACGGTTGTACGTAAGACCATAAAATAACTGAGATAGATATGGACTTACATATATATATCAAAACGATCAGGATGAAAAAAATGATTGAACCATGTCCGTCCGTCCGGCCGTACACACTCTAACTTGCGCAAAAATAGAAATATTTAAATGAAATTGGGTACACAGATTCTAATGATAACAGAGAAAGTTGGGGTTGAAAATAAGGCAAATGGATGTATTTCGAAAAACACGTAAAATATGATAATTCAATCACTATGATGAAATGACGTTATGCCGTTATGAGGAAACATGCTGAAATTTTGAAAAATGGGCCAAGAGGGGCAAATTTTCAAAGATTTATAAGTAAAAACTCAGGAACTGTAGCAGATGAATCGATTAAGCTTGAACCAGTGATTTACTTGCCAAGGCAAACGTGTGGAGAAAAATTACCCAAGTCGGCAGGGACCACATACATATATATAAAAATATATGTAAAATATATAAACAAATTTAATACACATAACTACTTATATATGTATATATGTATGTAGGTACAATAAAAACATTTTATGCGATATGTTTGTCAAACATATAAGTAATTCATTGAAAGTTCCATAAGTTCTACTGTAGACATAAAACCAAATAAATATAAGTTTTTTTAAAATGGCCGTGACAGCACAAACTATATCGACTGGCGACACGTATGTTTTATTATTTTTTGCGCAAGATGCGCACGGGTCCAGCTAGTATATATTATTTATAATTGGTGTTTTATAAATATCCCTTTTTCTGCTCACATAATTTACCAAAATTAATAAGTAAGGCATCGTTTTAAAGGTATTAATTAGCTATGCATGCGAAACGGTGTTTTATTGGGCGTGGTACTTTATATGAAAAGTAAGGGGGGTAAAAGGGGGGTTGAGCCCCGCAGTGGGGAGTGTTATGGAACCCACATAAAATTTATATCAAATTAAAGGGAATCAAAATACCTATCCAATGGTATACAAACATTCGAAATCGGTTAAGTAGTTTTTAAGTAATTGCAATTTAAAAATGCATAATATAAATTTTGACCTTTAATAACTTTTGCTGTTGTTGTTTCCAAAAAAAAAAATTCACTTTAATGCTCAACTTAGGCTGTTTATCAATCCTCATACTTCGTTTTTTGATTTCATAATTTTAGAAATTTCACATTTGTACCAGATCGTGCTATTTTTTTTCAATTTTGTGGGGCTGGGGGCACCTCCAAACATGCGAGTAGGTCAATAAAATTTTACAGGCTTATTTCTGGGCTAGAAAGGTGCCGTTCTGGCTTTGGAACAAATTGAGTTTCCAAAAAAAAATTTTCACTCCACCTTAATATATACGAGTATATCAAAACGATCAGAATGAAAAAAAAAATGATTGAACCATGTCCGTCCGTCCGGCCGTATACACTCTAACTTGCGCAAAAATAGAAATATTTTAATGAAATTTGGTACACAGATTCTAATGGGAACAGAGAAAGTTGGGGTTGAAAATAAGGCATATGTGTGTATTTCGAAAAACACGTAAAACATGATAATTCAGTCACTAAGAAAGCCCGAGTGATGAAATGACGTTATGCCGTTATGAGGAAACGTGCTGAAATTTTGAAAAATGGGCCAAGAGGAGCAAATTTTCAAAGATTTATAAGTAAAAACTCAAGAACTGTAACAGATAAATCGAGTAAGCTTGGACTACTGATTTGCTTGCCAAGGCAAACGTGTGGAAAAAAAATTACCCAAGTCGGCAGGGACCACGTATGTACATCTGTATATATAAAAATATATGTAAAATATATAAAAATACTAGCTATACCCGGCCAAGCTTTGCTTTGGCCCACTTCCACTTCCATTTGAAGCGAAAACGGCACACTTTAAAATAAGTTGGAAGTATCTAGAAGCCGAACTGACCTCGGGCTGCAGAGCTCAGCAAAAGTCAGATAACTTTAAAAAAGTGAAGGAAAAAATTCATATTTTCAAAAGCTTACATAGTCCTGCATTCCTCTTCTCATTTGATACCATCGTTGCTTAAAAACATTCCGTGGCATCCGGGTCCATTCTTTTAACCATTATTAGGTACCGGGCCTAAGAATCATTATGAAAAGGGCTCTCTGCAACAACCCTGGCCAACCCCTTTCATTTTATATCAGCATTTCTCAGCAGCATCCCGCGGTCATCCAGGTCCACATACCTATTGACCCACATTTGGAGCCTTGACCTAGGAATCATAATGGGTACAACTCGATATAAAATTCCTGCTCAACACATTTCATTTAATACCAATAGCAGTGAGAAATATCCCGGTGTCATCCGGGTCCACGTTTTGCCCATATCTGGGGATCCCACGTAGGAATCGAAATGAGTACAGCTCTATGTGAAAGCCATGCTCCACGTTTTTATCCATATCTGGGGACTTAACCAAGGGGACTTAATAGGTACGGTTCTACATAAGAGTCTTGCTTAACAATTTTCATTTGGTACCAATATCCCGGTGTTATCCGGGTCCACATATTGATCTACACCTTGGGATCGACCTAGGAATCGTAATGAGTTCATTTCTATATAAACTCCCTGCTCAACACTCTTCATTTAATACCAATACAGCTGGGAAGTTTTCCGGGGCCATCCGGGTCCATGTTTTGACCCAAATAGGGGACCTGACCTAGGAATCATAATGAGTTCATCTCTATATAAAATCCCTGCTAAACGCCGTTCATTTGATATCAATATCCCTGAGAAATATCCCGGTGTTATCCGGGTCCACGTGTTGACCCACATCTTGGGACCCGACCTAGGAAGCGTAATGACTTCGTCTCTATGTAACATCCCTGCTAAACACCTTTCATTTGATACCAATATCGCTGAGAAGTCTTCAGAGGCCATCAGAGTCCACATTTTTACCCATATTTAAGGACCCGGCCTAGTTATCACAAATAAAATACATCTATGTCGGTGTCCTGATCAACACCTTTCATTTGATACCAATATCGCTTAGAAGTATTCGAGGGTCATCCGTAGGGTTGCCAGATACCTTTCCCGAAAAAATCAGTACATTGCCTTCCAAAAAAAAAATATATGCGGCGAAAATCGTCTTTATTACTTTTAACATTCGCGTTGCTTCGTCCTTCCTAAGTATTTCATGGTTATGCTTATGAGCAAAACACCGATGAAAATCGGACACATTTTCGTCAATGGTTACGCTCAAATCGATGATTAGAGCGCACATACACAAAATAACACATTATTACCCCGAAACCTCGGCGTGCTGGGTGCTTGTTTCACCCAGCGAATTTGATCGATGTGAGAGTCCGAAAATTCTCTCACTCGTCGGAGTACACAACAACAATTGCACGTTGGTCGTCGAGTATTGTCGAAAGCATAACCACGGCATTACAAACGTCAAATGAAAACAGTTGGAAAATTAAAAACAGAGCAGGGTGATAAAAATGATTTTTTTGTGTCGGCTAAAAATCAGTACAAATCAGTACAAAATCCAAAAAAATCAGTATTTATTAAGGTTTTTAAAACCATCAGTACGGAGCACGAAAAATCAGGGCTCAGATTTCCATCTGTCTACCAAGAGGGTAAGCCTTAGATTAAGGAACCACGGTCCGAGAAAAATGACTTTTTCAGGGAGGTAGAGGGCCTCTCACAGATCTCAAAACTAAAATCAAAACCTGCCGGAGGCTTATAGTTCACGAGATATTTGTTGGTAGTTTATTAGTAGTGTGATGGGTCCATAGATGTTACCCCAGAAAGAGAATTCTGCCGGCTGAGGGTTATTTTTTTGAAGCGCGGCCGAAGGCCGCCAACGCTAAAAGGTGTTCTGCACACAAATATACATAGTGCGTGTTTTTATAAGTGTCTTCATACGGTAATACTGCACAGTTTTGGGGTTTTGTTTTGTAAATTTTACAACTGACAAATATATCCGGTCGACGGGACTTTTGAATAAGCAGCACCTCCTCTACAACGCCCGACAGGTCCTTTTTTTCAACGCGTGGTAGACTGTTGGAAAATTTTCTCAAAATCAGTATTGTACTGATCAAATCAGTACGTGTGGCAACCCTAGTCATCCGGGTCCACGTGTTGACCCATATCTGTAGACCCGGCATAGGTATCACAAATAAGACACATCTATGTCGAAGTAGTTATCAAGACCCTTCATTTGATACCAATATCGCTCAGAAGTATTCGAGGATCATCCGGGTCCACGTGTTGACCCATATCTGTAGACCCGGCATAGGTATCACAAATAAAACACATCTATGTCGAAGTACTCATCAAGGGCTTTCATTTGATACCAATATCGCTCAGAAACATTCGAGGGTCATCCGGGTCCACGTTTTGACCCATATATGGAGACCCGTCCTAGTAATCAGAATGAGTACTGTTCTATGTAAATTCCCTGCTCAATACCTTTCATTTGATACCAATATCGTCCAAAAATATTCAGGGGAAAGCCGGGTCCACGTTTTGACCTTGGGGCCTATATCTAGGGAACCGACTTCCGGATTTGAAAAAAATATGCATATAAACCATCTAGGGCAAGGTACTGAGCTTGTATGTAAATTTGGTCACAATCCCTCCACGCGTTTGGGCGAAAGCCGGCGACAAAGAAATAGGCTTGATTTTTATATATATACTAGCTGACCCGGCAAACTTCGTTTTGCCCAAAATAGATTTTTTTTATTAATTTCATTTCAAAAATTGTTATTACACCGGTATTATTTTTAATAGAAAATTAACGATTTTCACTACTACTACAACTTCAAAAATATATAATTTTAGTATTCAGTTTAAGGCTGCACGATACACAACATTTTTAGTTTTCTGTTCCGGATATTTATTTTCACTGAGTATTGGCTATTTTCACTAAGTAAGAGGATTGATATAGTATACCTCCATAATGGTTTTCAGACCCTTCTTCCAACCCTTTTAGATATATTCCGCCTCAAAGGTTTAGTACGTATGGGAGGTGCAATGCCCCATTTTCGATAAATCTTTTTTTTTTTTTGGGTGAACATGGTATTGATATCGTATATCTGCATAGTGATTTCTATGTACATGCCATGAACGCTTTTAAGGATATTTAGCCTTAAAAATTAAGAACGCATGGGAGGTGCCACGCCCCCTTTTCCCAAAACTACTGTTTTTTTCATAAGCACGCTATTGATATCGTTAATCTCCTGATCAATTTTCAGGTCCCAACCTTAAACGCTTTTATAGATATTCAGCTTGAAAAATTAAGTTTGTATGGGAGGTGCCACGTCCCCTTTTCCGATAACCTACACTTTTATGCGCAAAAATTGTTTTGATATCATATAGCTCTGTACCAATTTCCAGGTCCCTGACTTAAATCCTTCTAAAGATATTCAGCTTAAAAAATTAAGTGTTGTTGGGAAGTACCACGCCCCCTTTTCGTATAACTCCTATTATTTTGCGTTAATATGGAATTGTTATCGTTTATCTCCACACCAATTTCCAAGCCCCTAGCGTAAACAATTTTAGAGATATTCAGCATGAAAAATTAAGTTTGTATGGGAGGTGCCACGCCCCTTTTTCCGATAACCCCCACTTTTATGCGTGGGAATGGTTTTGATATCACCTACCTCTATACTAATTTTCAGCTCCTTACCTTAAACTGTTTTAGAGATAGTCACCTTTAAAAATTAAGGTTGTATGGGAGGTGCCACGCCCCCTTTTCTGAAAACCCCCAATTTTCTGAGTGAGAAGGGTTTTGCTATCACCTACCTCTATACCAATTTTCAGCTCCCTACCTTACTGTTTTAGAGATAATCAGCTTTAAAAATTAAGGTTGTATGGGAGGTGCCACGCCCCCTTTTCTGATAACCCCCACTTTTCTGAGTGAGAAGGGGTTTGATATCACCTACCTCTATACCAATTTTCAGCTCCCTACCTTAAACTGTTTTAGAGATAATCAGCTTTAAAAATTAAGGTTGTATGGGAGGTGCCACGCCCCCTTTTCTGATAACCCCCACTTTTCTGACTGAGAAGGGGTTTGATATCACCTACCTCTATACCAATTTTCAGCTCCTTACCATAAACTGTTTTAGAGATAATCAGCTTTAAAAATTAAGGTTGTATTGGAGGTGCCACGCCCCCTTTTCTGAAAACCCCCAATTTTCTGAGTGAGAAGGGTTTTGCTATCACCTACCTCTATACCAATTTTCAACTCCCTACCTTAAACTGTTTTAGAGATAATCAGCTTTAAAAATTAAGGTTGTATGGGAGGTGCCACGCCCCCTTTTCTGATAACCCCCACTTTTCTGACTGAGAAGGTGTTTGATATCACCTACCTCTATACCAATTTTCAGCTCCCTACTTTAAACTGTTTTAGAGATAATCAGCTTTAAAAATTAAGGTTGTATGGGAGGTGCCACGCTCCCCTAACATTTTTTAATTTTTTCTTCGACTAAACCTTCGCGGGGTAACAACAAACAAACTCCCCTAAGGAAGTATTTGATTTGGTTCAGCCGTTTTCAAGTTTTAGCGTTTCAATTAAATACCAAACCATTTTTATATATATAGATGTATGTATCTTCGTGTCATTTCTCTGCTTATCTAAATATGTACGTACATAGGTATGTGTTGTTATCGTTGTTTTGTCTTCTGCTTTACCGATTGCTTGTGGTGAGCAACCATGCGCATGACTCTTTTTTCAAAAATTAATACTATTCTTTATAACATTTTTGTTATTTAAAAAGAGAATTTATTAATTTTTTGAATGCAGGACTTTAGTAAAAGGTTAAAATTTCATTTCCAAGAAGAAATATTTAAATCGGTTGATCCGGTTTTGATTTATGGCCGTATAAAGCTAATTTTGGTTGGTTTTTTACACATTTTTACATAAATTTACGCTGTTTGACCAAAAATTTAAATAAAAACTATTTGACTACTCAATCGGAGCACAATTACATGTTACTGCCAAATATGATCAAAATTGGTTCAGTAGTTTAAAAGTTTACCCCGCACAAAGAATGTTACATGAGATTTTTATATATATAGATGTACGTAGATAGAGATATGTATGAATCTATGGCCAGAGCACTTCCAGAGATTTGGAGTATGAAAAATTCGGTTACAGATATACGTAAATAGATAAAAATAGGTATATACATATCTGAGGTCAAACTTTAAAAATAATTTTCCAATTTTCATTTCTGTTGTAAAAGAAAAATGATTGTTCATAATATTAGGAAAATACTTACCTTTCCAGATATTGTAAATAAATTGAAAAATAAAGTGAAATTCAAAAAACCAAAACATTTTAATGTTAATCGAACCTACCATTTGCATGCAAAACGAATCGAATCCGTTTGTATCATTTAAACGAATTGCTTTACTTTTGGTCGTATATACATATGTATGTATCTTCGTGTAATTTCTTTGTTTATGTACATATGTATGTAGGTATCTATTGTTCTCGTTGTTTTGTCTTCTGCTTTAACGATTGCTTGTGGCGTCCAACCATGCGCATGACTTTTTTTTTTTTTTTTCAAAAATTGATACTATTCGTAAAATTTTTGTTATTTAAAAAGATAATTTATTAATTTTTTGAATGCAGAACTTTAGTAAAAGGTTCAAAGTTTCATTTCCAAGAAGAAATATTTCAATCGGTTGATCCGGTTTTGATTTATGGCCGTGTAAAGCTAATTTTGGTTGGTTTTTTACACATTTTTACATAAATTTACGCTGTTTGACCAAAAATTTAAATAAAAACTATTTGACTACTCAATCGGAGCACAATTACATGTTACTGCCAAATATTATCAAAATTGGTTCAGTAGTTTAAAAGTTTATCCCGCACAAAGAATGTTACATGAGATTTTTATATATATAGATAGATAATACACATACATATATATATGTAGGTATAATAGAACATTTTATGCGATATGTTTGTCAAACATATACATAAGTAATTCATTGAAAATTCCATAAGTTCCACTGTAGACATAAAACCAAATAAATATAAGTTTTTTAAAATGGGCGTGAGAGCAGAAATTATATCGACTGGCGCCGTATGTTTTATTATTTTTTGCGCAAGATGCGCACGGTTCCAGCTAGTATATATTATTTCTAATTGGTGTTTTTGTAAATATCCCTTTTTCTGCTCACATAATTTACCAAAATTAATAAGTAAGGCATCGTTTTAAAGGTATGAATTAGCTATGCTTGCGAAACGGTGTTTTATTGGGCGTGGTACTTTTTTTTTTAATATTTTGTAAAAATAAAAGGTTTAAATTTAAACTAAAAGATTTGCGCCTAAAACTATGCCTTCAGAATTATTTTATTCTATCTATTCATATCTCAAATGCAGTTGTCGCTCCATTTTAACAGTCGTGTATATTTTAAAACACATTTATAAGCTTCAGCTGTATGTTTGTATGTAAACACTAGCTGACCCGGCAGACGTTGTTCTGCTAAAATCTATTCCTATGAAGCCTAAAGAAAAGTCTTTGATTACCGTATTGCTAACCATTATCTTAGAGTCCATCTTAATTACTGCGAATAATAAAAAAAATTGTCTATTCTCTGAATAAAAGTTATAGTTATATTCGCCGCGACAAACCTACTGCCCCCGATCTCTATCTCTATCTCAATCCCTATCTCTATTTCAATCTCAATCTCAATCTTAATCTCAATCTCAATCTCAATCTATATCTCAATCCCTATCCCTATTCCTATCCCTATCCCTATACATATCTACCTTTATCTTACCGGAGCCGTCCATCACAATCCGGGCCCACTACTTTAGCCATCTCTGGGAAACAGCCTTAGAAATCACAATGAAAATAGCTGTATGTGGAAGCCCTGCTCAACGCCTTTCATTTTCTACCAGTATCGCTCGAAAACATTCAGACGTTATCCGGGTCCACGCTTTGACCCAAATCTTGGAACCCGGCCTAGGTATCACTATTTAAAGAGCTCTTTATTGAAGTCCTCCTCAATAGCTTTCATTTGATACCAATATCGCTCAGAAACTTTTCAGGGTCACTCGGTCCCACGTTTTGACCCATATCTGGGGACCCGGCCTAGGCATTGCAATGAAAATAACTTTGTGTTGAAGGCCTGTTAAATACTTTTCATTTGATACCAATTTTTCTCGAAGACTTGCTGGGTCGATCTGGGTCCACATTTAGGAATGTTTTCCGGGAAGCTCCCCCTTTTTCGAAATTCTATATACCCTATTATGCGCGCTAACACCACATGAATCTGCTGTGAAAATTTCATAAAGATCGGTTGGTTACTTTGGGAGTCTATAAGGGACCCACATCCACGCATGCACACATACACACCGATTTTTCCAATTTTCGGACTTTTCCGAAGAGATTTTCCAAAATTTTCTTCCGTACGAACCTTCTCCTCGAGAATACGAACAACTAACAAAAAATTTTACAGAAATCGGTCCAGCCGTTCTCACCTGATGAGGTTAGTAACATTTTTTACACCATTTTTATATATATAGATTACATATTTTAGGCGAATACGTGTGTATTCGTGCCTACGCTGAATGGGGCTTTTCAGTATAGGATGTGCTGTACGTAGTACAATATAAGTACGTATATGTATGTATACTTTTGATCACATAACGGTTGTACGTAAGACCATAAAATAATTGAGATAGATATGGACTTACATATATGTATATATCAAAACGATCAGGATGAAAAAAATGATTGAACCATGTCCGTCATATCATATATATTATTTCTAATTGGTGTTTTATAAATATCCCTTTTTCTGCTCACATAATTTACCAAAATTAATAAGTAAGGCATCGTTTTAAAGGTATTAATTAGCTATGTATGCGAAACGGTGTTTTATTGGGCGTGGTACTTTTTTTCTAATAGTATTTTGTAAAAATAAAATGTTTTAAACTAAAAGATTTGCGCCTAAAACTATGCCTTCAGAATTATTTTATTCTAACAAGAGTGCAGTGTTAAATACAAATTTCAAATGTAGATGTCGCCCCAGATGAATAGTCGTGTATATTTTAAAACACATTTATAAGCTTCAGCTGTATGTTTGTATGTAAACATCACATTATTTTAGGCGAACACGTGTGTATTCATACTTACGCTGAATGGGGGTTTTTCAACATGGGATGTGCTTATTTATACACAGCTGTTCGTAGAACAATATATCATATATATTATTTCTAATTGGTGTTTTATAAATATCCCTTTTTCTGCTCACATAATTTACCAAAATTAATAAGTAAGGCATCGTTTTAAAGGTATTAATTAGCTATGCATGCGAAACGGTGTTTTATTGGGCGTGGTACTTTATATGAAAAGTAAGGGGGGTAAAGGGGGGTTGACCCCCGCAGCGGGGAGTGTTATGGAACCCACATAAAATGTATATCAAATTAAAGGGAATCAAAATACCTATCCAATGGTATACAAATATTCGAAATCGGTTAAGTAGTTTTTAAGTAATTGCAATTTAAAAAATGCATAATATAAATTTTGACCTTTAATTACTTTTGTTGCTATTGCTTCCAAAAAAAAAAAAATTCACTTTAATACTCAACTTAGGCTGTTTATCAATCCTCATACTTCGTTTTTTTGATTTCATAATTTTAGAAATTTCACATTTGTACCAGATCGTGCTATTTTTTTCAACTTTGTGGGACTGGGGGCACCTCCAAACATGCGAGTAGGTCAATAAAATTTTACAGGCTTATTCTGGGCTAGAAAGGTGCCATTCTGGCTTTGGAACAAATTGAGTTTCCAAAAAAAATGTTTCACTCCACCTTAATATATACGAGTATATCAAAACGATCAGAATGAAAAAAAATGATTGAACCATGTCCGTCCGTCCGGCCGTATACACTCTAACTTGCGCAAAAATATAAATATTTTAATTAAATTTGGTACACAGATTCTAATGGGAACAGAGAAAGTTGGGGTTGAAAATAAGGCATATGTGTGTATTTCGAAAAACACGTAAAACATGATAATTCAGTCACTAATAAAGCCCGAGTGATGAAATGACGTTATGCCGTTATGAGGAAACGTGCTGAAATTTTGAAAAATGGGCCAAGAGGAGCAAATTTTCAAAGATTTATAAGTAAAAACTCAAGAACTGTAACAGATAAATCGAGTAAGCTTGGATTACTGATTTGCTTGCCAAGGAAAACGTGTGGAAAAGAAATTACCCAAGTCGGCAGGGACCACGTATGTACATCTGTATATATAAAAATATATGTAAAATATATAAAAATATAATACACATGCATATATATATGTAGGTATAATAGAACATATTATGCGATATGTTTGTCAAACATATACATAAGTAATTCATTGAAAATTCCATAAGTTCCACTGTAGACATAAAACCAAATAAATATAAGTTTTTTAAAATGGGCGTGAGAGCAGAAACTATATCGACTGGCGCCGTATGTTTTATTATTTTTTGCGCAAGATGCGCACGGGTCCAGCTAGTGTACATGTATTTATAGTTTTGATCAAATAACGGTTGTACGTAAGACCATAAAATATTGAGATAGATATGGACTTACATAAATCAAAACGATCACGATGAAAAAAAAAATTGATTGAACGGCCGGTCGTACATAATCTAACTGGCGCAAAAATAGAAATATTTTAATGAAATTTGGTACACAGATTCTAATGGGAACAGAAAAGGTTGGGGTCGAAAATAAGGCATATGTATATATTTCGAAAAACACGTAAAACATGATCACTAATAAAGCCCGAGTGATGGAATTTCCTCCATGCAATGACCTTATGCCGTTATGAGCAAATATGCTGAAATTTAAAAAAATGGGCCAAGAGGGGCAAATTTTCAAAGATTTATAAGTCAAAACTCAGGAACTGTAGCAGATAAATCGATTAAGCTTCGACCACTGATTTGCTTGCCAAGGCAAACGTGTGGAAAAAAATTACCCAAGTCGGCAGGAACCACATATGTATATGTATGTACATAAAAATATATGTAAACTATATAAAAATATAATGCACATACCTATATACATAGGTATAATAAAAACATTTTATGCGATATCTTTGTCAAACATATAGGTAGTTCATTGAAAGTTCCATAAGTTCCACCAAACCAAATAAATAATAAGTTTTTTAAAATGGGCGTGACAGCACAAACCATACCGACTGGCGCCCCGTATGTTTTGTTATTTTTTGCGCAAGATGCGCACGGGTCGGGCTAGTATCATATATATTATTTCTAATTGGTGTTTTATAAATATCCCTTTTTCTGCTCACATAATTTACCAAAATTAATAAGTAAGGTATCGTTTTAAAGGTATTAATTAGCTATGCATGCGAAACGGTGTTTTATTGGGCATGGTACTTTATATGAAAAGTAAGGGGGGTAAAAGGGGGGTTGACCCCCGCAGCGGGGAGTGTTATGGAACCCACATAAAATGTATATCAAATTAAAGGGAATCAAAATACCTATCCAATGGTATACAAATATTCGAAATCGGTTAAGTAGTTTTTAAGTAATTGCAATTTAAAAAATGCATAATATAAATTTTGACCTTTAATTACTTTTGTTGCTATTGCTTCCAAAAAAAAAAAAATTCACTTTAATACTCAACTTAGGCTGTTTATCAATCCTCATACTTCGTTTTTTTGATTTCATAATTTTAGAAATTTCACATTTGTACCAGATCGTGCTATTTTTTTCAACTTTGTGGGACTGGGGGCACCTCCAAACATGCGAGTAGGTCAATAAAATTTTACAGGCTTATTTCTGGGCTAGAAAGGTGCCATTCTGGCTTTGGAACAAATTGAGTTTCCAAAAAAAATGTTTCACTCCACCTTAATATATACGAGTATATCAAAACGATCAGAATGAAAAAAAATGATTGAACCATGTCCGTCCGTCCGGCCGTATACACTCTAACTTGCGCAAAAATATAAATATTTTAATGAAATTTGGTACACAGATTCTAATGGGAACAGAGAAAGTTGGGGTTGAAAATAAGGCATATGTGTGTATTTCGAAAAACACGTAAAACATGATAATTCAGTCACTAATAAAGCCCGAGTGATGAAATGACGTTATGCCGTTATGAGGAAACGTGCTGAAATTTTGAAAAATGGGCCAAGAGGAGCAAATTTTCAAAGATTTATAAGTAAAAACTCAAGAACTGTAACAGATAAATCGAGTAAGCTTGGATTACTGATTTGCTTGCCAAGGAAAACGTGTGGAAAAGAAATTACCCAAGTCGGCAGGGACCACGTATGTACATCTGTATATATAAAAATATATGTAAAATATATAAAAATATAATACACATGCATATATATATGTAGGTATAATAGAACATATTATGCGATATGTTTGTCAAACATATACATACATAAGTAATTCATTGAAAATTCCATAAGTTCCACTGTAGACATAAAACCAAATAAATATAAGTTTTTTAAAATGGGCGTGAGAGCAGAAACTATATCGACTGGCGCCGTATGTTTTATTATTTTTTGCGCAAGATGCGCACGGGTCCAGCTAGTATATATTATTTCCAATTGGTGTTTTATAAATATCCCTTTTTCTGCTCACATAATTTACCAAAATTAATAAGTAAGGCATCGTTTTAAAGGTATTAATTAGCTATGCATGCGAAACGGTGTTTTATTGGGCGTGGTACTTTATATGAAAAGTAAGGGGGGTAAAAGGGGGGTTGACCCCCGCAGTGGGGAGTGTTATGGAACCCACATAAAATGTATATCAAATTAAAGGGAATCAAAATACCTATCCAATGGTATACAAACATTCGAAATCGGTTAAGTAGTTTTTAAGTAATTGCAATTTAAAAAATGCATAATATAAATTTTGACCTTTAATAACTTTTGTTGTTGTTGTTTCCAAAAAAAAAAAAATTCACTTTAATGCTCAACTTAGGCTGTTTATCAATCCTCATACTTCGTTTTTTGATTTCATAATTTTAGAAATTTCACATTTGTACCAGATCGTGCTATTTTTTTCAATTTTGTGGCGCTGGGGGCACCTCCAAACATGCGAGTAGGTCAATAAAATTTTACAGGCTTATTTCTGGGCTAGAAAGGTGCCGTTCTGGCTTTGGAACAAATTGAGTTTCCAAAAAAAAATTTTCACTCCACCTTAATATATACGAGTATATCAAAACGATCAGAATGAAAAAAAAAATGATTGAACCATGTCCGTCCGTCCGGCCGTATACACTCTAACTTGCGCAAAAATAGAAATATTTTAATGAAATTTGGTACACAGATTCTAATGGGAACAGAGAAAGTTGGGGTTGAAAATAAGGCATATGTGTGTATTTCGAAAAACACGTAAAACATGATAATTCAGTCAGTAATAAAGCCCGAGTGATGAAATGACGTTATGCCGTTATGAGGAAACATGCAAATTTTCAAAGATTTATAAGTAAAAACTCAGGAACTGTAGCAGATAAATCGATTAAGCTTGGACCACTGATTTGCTTGCCAAAGCAAACGTGTGGAAAAAAAAAATTACCCAAGTCGGCAGAGACCACATACATATATATAAAAATATATGTAAAATATATAAAAATATAATACACATACCTATGTATATATATGTACGTAGGTATAATAAAAACATTTTATGCGGTTTGTCAAACATATCGCATACTAAATCAAAAAGCGTTACACCTCAAAATTCAAAAATTTTCAGGAGAGGCAAAAAACTCTTTAATTTTTATAGGCAATGATATGGGAAAAGGCTACGTATAATAGTTATTTCTCAGTTAAAAAAGACTCTGATGGAAAAGATTTTTTGGCAGCCGCTAGAGATATATTCTGTGTACCAATTTATGGAAGAAACCCGATTTCGAAAAATTTTGCGTTGTAACGCTTTTTGATTTAGTGTGCGATATAATTCATTGAAAGTTCCATAAGTTCCACTGTAACCAAACACATAAAACCAAACAAATATAAGTTTTTCAAATGGGCGTGATAGCACAAACCATATTATTTTTTGCGCAAGATGGGCACGGGTCCAGCTAGTATACATATAAAAGGTGTAGCATATTTCATGGCGCAATTTGTGATTATTATATCTTTTGCGTTATTAGTACAAAGATTTTGTCTGAGGGGACCCCTCGTGAAATTTTATGGTGAACAATTTTCTAGAAGATTTTAACCCTCTATCTGCATTTTTTAACTGGTATTCTCTCCGTATGTTTTCAAAAAGGGTTAAAATAAGCCATTTTCGTGCGAGTTAGAGGGTTATTGGTTTCCGCAAAAAAATTGCCCATTAAATTCTATAGCAGAAGTCTGAGCTCAAAAACTTCATTTGAGGTCATATTTTATAAGATATTTCCAATAAAGTAAATGCACCTCCAGCTAAAACCATAAAACTTTAACTCCCCTTAAAAAAAAATTTTTTTTAAATAAAAATTAGTTTCCATCCTTGATTTATGTATTATTTTATGTTTAAGGTTTCAGAATAGGGCCCCTTCGAAATTCACAACATTGAGTGCACCTAATTTTAAGAAAAAATATAACATTTATAAATTTGGCGAAACCTTTATTTTATTATACATTAAATAAAACTGAATCGTAATAGTTTAAAAATCTTCTGGAGGCTCGTTGCTTATTGTTGCCTGTATTAAGTTAGACCTGATGTGTAAGCAAGAAAAGTTCGAAAAGGGCACATCTCTTGGAGATCTCTCTAGAGATGTGCTCTTTTCGAAATGATTTTGCTACACGCCATAACTTCTACAATGGAACTAAGGGCAAATAGTGGCCGTTGTGGTGCAGTGGGGTGCTCTCTTGCTATACCAGTCCGGACAAACACCAAAAGAAAATTTTCTAATTAATTAAAACCCAATTATTGGGTTTTTAGAAATAGCGGTCACCTATCGGCAGTGGGCGGCATACCCTCCGATTGTATTTATGCCATGAAAAAGCTTCGGAGCCGATATAAAACTGTGTGTCCACCCAATTACTAGGAAAAACAAAAGGAGCACAACTCGAAATGGGCGCCGGAGAGCATTTTTCATTGATTCCCATAAAAAAACCAAATTCCTAAAAATCCGAGATGTGCCGTTTTCGAAATTGATTCACATTTTTTTTATGGCGGATAAGAGTACAGCCAAACGCCGCAAGAAAAACTTTCAGAAAGTGAAAAATTCAAATTTTGGTTTTGTTTCTTATAGAAGAACAAATACCAAAAATTTAAATTTAACTGTTTCTTATAGAAGAACAAATACCAAAAATTTGAATTTTTCACTTTCTGAAAGTACTTTATTGCGTCGACTGGCTTTAACCTAATTGATGATTCACATTTTTTGATGACGGATAAGGTTACAGCCAGACGACGCAAGAAATAACTTTCAGAAAGTGAAAAATTAAAGTTTTTTGTTTCTTAAAAAAAAACAAATGCCAAAAATTTATTTAATTTAACGCCCAGGCCCAGGTTATATTTTATTTTTATTTTTTAGAAACTAGAAAAAAACTTTTTAAGCATGGATATAACTACAGCTGTTTCACCTTAGATCCCTCTCCCAGGTTGCCAAAATTTTGAATTTTTCACTTTCTGAAAGTACTTTCTTGCGTCGTCTGGCTTTAACCTGATAGGTCCTAAGCAAATTACTCAAAAATACAACTTTTTTCGATAATAAAGGAGCGCCACTTTTTTTTTATTTAATAAGAAACGATTAAGAAACAATGCAAATTAAAAACTGGGAACACCTAGGCAATAGACCAAACAAAAATTTTGCTAAATAACTTTAAAACCTGACGTAATGGAACTTTTTCAATATGATTTTCGTAATCAGTGCCCCAAAATGTGTTTAACTTTATATATGTATATTTATGTATCTTTAGTGTTAGCTATATATTGTGCAAATTTTGTAAGTACAAATTCGCCATTATATGTATATCTATGTTGTACTATAAAAGATCCGTTAATCTTATTGTACTAATGTATTACTGAATAAGTGAAGAATATGAAATCCCTTAAAATCAAATTTCAAATCTGAGAGGAAAAAATTTTCTTTCTTGCCGACTAGTGTAATCAACGAACATAATCTAATTTTACTATGTATTATCTATTATTTACAGGTACCAAGGTGAAGAGGGAATTGATACAGATATTCCTACATTATTAGAGGCAAAACTGTTTGATACAACTTTCGGGAAATTTATATGGGTTTGCTTGCAGCCGTTTTTTTACATTTTTCGGCCACTAATAATAAATCCCAAACCGCCGACTACGCTGGAAATTGTTAATACTGTCATACAGTTGCTATTTGATACATTCGTCGTGTATTATTTTGGCTTTAAGGCATTCGCGTATTTAATACTTGGGTCTATACTAGCCATGGGTTTGCATCCAGTAGCTGGGCATTTTATTTCAGAGCATTATATGTTCGCTAAAGGCTTCGAAACATACTCTTATTATGGCCCACTTAATTGGATAACATTCAATGTGGGATATCATAACGAACATCACGACTTTCCTGCTGTCCCAGGTTCAAGGTTACCTGAAGTTAAGCGCATCGCCCCAGAATTTTATGACACAATGCCACAACACACGAGCTGGTCACGGGTCCTTTATGACTTCATTACGGATCCTGCCATAGGTCCATATGCGCGCATAAAACGCCATAAGCGTGGACTGAAGACGAATTATTAATGTTTAAAAGAAAGATTAAAATTGGAAACCTTTTCAAGGTTTGTTACTACTGTGGTTTAATTATATCTTAGCGAGATCTATGTAGGCTTCATTTATTTATGTAATGATTTATTTGGAAATTAAAGAAAAATGCTAAAATATCTACTAATATTTTAACAGAACTCCGGTTTGAAAATATACGCGTTTCTGATTAAGTTGTTGTCAATGTTTAGTGTTGTCTTAACGTTTATTTATTGGATTTGTTGATATTAGCGAGGATGAAGACCTTATCCAATTTGATTGCAGAAATTAAAAATAATAGGTCAATACTAGCCATGGGTTTGCATCAGTCCAAGATAACTGTTAAGTTTTTCAAAAAGTCCTAAAATAGCACTTTCAGCTTAAGAGATACGCAAAACAATTAAGCAACGCCGATAGTCAGCAACCTTTATTTTTATTTCGTTTCGGTTACCGTTACTGCTATGCAGTGGGTGGTAAAAAGATTGAAATTCTTGCTTTCGAAAAAGCGTTGTAACTTCGTCAAATTTTAACATAATAAGGTCTAGTTTTACTCAGAATTAATAGTAGAACAATAATATTTGTTGTAATTAAAGCATGTTTCTCGAATTGTAGCAAAAAATGGCGTCAAGCTCGAAAAAACGAAAAAATTTTACGAAAATTTCAGATTTAAGTGCAAAAATTTCTTCTTATCTATACTAATTATATAAAATTGATTCTATGGAAAATGTATGTAACGCGATAACTCAAAAAGTACTGGACCGATTTTAATAATCCTTTTTTTAAAATGTCACAAATGGTAAATTCTCGACAACCATGTACTTTTCTTTGCACATTTCTAAGACTTTAATACCTTTTTCCCGGTTTTAAATTTCGAATAACTCTAAAAAGCGCAAGCATAGACAGATTCGTTTGGTCATTTGCCGTGTTCAGTGGAGGCGTCGCAGTCGTGCCGGGCAGCGCAGCGCAGACGACTCATATGTTTGTTTTTGCACGGTTTGTTGTTTGGCTCGGTGGCAATCAAAAACTTGTTTACACATGCATACTATGCTATAACTCAAGAACGCCTGCACCTACACGTGCGATATTGGTATCAAATGAAAGGTGTTGAGCAGGACTTCAACATAGAGTTATTTTCATTGTGATGCCTAGACATCCTCCCCAGTATGGGCAAGAATGTGGATCCAGATGACTCCGGAATGTTTTTGAACGATATTGGTATGAAATTAAAGGTATTGAGCAGGGCTTTAATACAGACCTATTTTCATTGTGATTTTCATGCCGGGTCTCCTGATGTGGGTCAAAAGGTGGATATGGATGACATCCGGATGTGTCTAAGCGATATTGGTATCGAATGAAAGATCTTGATCTGGACTTCAATATAGAGCTATTAATAGTGATGTCTAGGCCGGGTCTCCAGATAAGGTTCGACAGGTGGACCGGATGACCCGCTAATATTTCTGAGCGATATTGCTACCAAATGAAAGGTCTTGATGAGGACTTCGACGTAGACTTATGTTATTTGCGATGCCTGGGCCAGGTCCCCAAATATGGGTCAAAATGTGACGCCGGATTTACCCGGTATGTTTCGGAGCAATATTGGTATGAAATGAAAGGTTTTGAACAAGGCTTTTACATGAAGTGCTATTCATAATGATTCCTAGACCGGGTCCCCAGATATGGGTCAAAACGATATTGGTATCAAATGAAAAGTGTTGGGAACGGTTTCAACATAGAGCTGTAGTGATGGCTTGACTTGACTTGAATTGAATTGACTTGACTTGAATTGGCTTGAGTTGATTTGACTTGACTTGAATTGAATTGAATTGACTTGACTTGACTTGACTTGACTTGAATTGGCTTGAGTTGATTTGACTTGACTTGACTTGACTTGAATTGACTTAAATTGGCTTGACTTGCCTTGACTTGAATTGACTTGACTTCAATTGAGTTGACTTGAATTGACTTGACTTGACTTGACTTGACTTGACTTGAATTGACTTGACTTGAATTGGCTTGAGTTGATTTGCCTTGACTTGACTTGACTTGCCTTGACTTGACTTGATATGACTTGAATTGACTTGACTTGAATTGGCTTGAGTTGATTTGACTTGACTTGACTTGAATTGACTTGAATTGACTTGAATTGACTTGACTTGACTTGACTTGACTTGACTTGACTTGACTTGACTTGAATTGAATTGACTTCACTTGAGTTGACTTGATTTTGGTTAACTATTATTCCTCATTGCGAAGCAACGGGTATTTGTTAGTAGAGCTGCAAAACCATCGATAGTCGGACCACTCGATAGTTTCGATAGTCGAAAAAAAAACTATCGATACTATCGATAGTTTTTTATGAATATTTCACTAAAATAAAAAGAGGGATGGTTTTGTTTACAGTTTTCTTTCCAAAAAGCCTTAAATTTTTTACGCAAAACAATAATTAAATAAAAAATAAGAATTAGATACTTCACTTACACTGAGAGAAAAATCAACCAAAAGTTGGTTAATAGTACTAATTTCACACTTGAAATGGAATCAATGTGAATTTTGTTTAATATTTTTTATGGACGAAAAACTCGGTTAGATGACTCATCCGTGTATAGACAAAAGATAAAATTTGTTTGTGACTTCACCCTCTCATAGGGTTAGCGTTAATCAGAGGTTGAGTAAACGGCCCTTAAGCTAAAGATATAGATATTTATATATTGTGGAACGATCTTTCGTCATCCCTTGTGAAAAAATCGTTCCACAATACATCATATTCCTACCCCGTCGGAAAACCAAGCAAAAACAAATAAGGAAGACTAAGTTCGAGTGGAATCGAACATTAGATACTCAGCTGTATGCTTTCATTGTCTGTTTTCGTTTGATGGAAACACGATGTATAGCCACGCCCATTTTCAAAATTTTTATCAGTCATCCAACTAAGCATATGAATATTATTCTTTGTGCAAAATTTAATTCCTTTATGACTTCTAGTTACAAAGATGTCACGTTACAATTCCCAAAGGGTGTTCCAGAAATATCTTTGTTAAAAAGTAGGCGTGGTCATAAACCAATTTCAATAAATTTCTGCGTGTCTATTAATAAAAGTTATAAAGGTGTAAAAACCAAGTTTCATCATAATATCTCAATTATTTGTCGAGTTATAGGCTAAGAAATCTCCTATATTCCTTTGTCTAAAAAGAGGCGGTGCCACGACCATTTTTCAAAAATTTTGTGTTTTTCGTTTTATGTCCGCGGGTGGACTCCTGCCATAAAATTTCAATGACATATCTTTATATTTGACAGAGATATCGCTTAAAATGTTTTTATTGGGCCACTTTATAATACCCATATATAAAAGTGGGCGTGGTCGTCAACCGATTTTAACTATTTTCCGTTCAAATGTTTGCCTAAGCAAGTAAATCACGCATACCAAATTTCATCGATATATCTTCAATGGTTTCTGAGTTATGACATATAAAACTTTCAATGTTTGACCCTTAATAAGTGGGCGTGGCACCGCCCATTTTCCAAAATTTCATCAAATTTCTTCATAGGGGCCTGAGCTCAATACGTGGGTAAAATTTCATCGCTCCAGCTATATTAGTGACTGAGATACCAAATTTCCGATTTTTTCTATATAGGAAAAGTGGGCGTGGTCATGGTCCGATTTCGCCCATTTTCAATACCAACCGTCCCAGTGTCGATACCAACTTGCATTTCAAATTTCATCAAAATATCTCAATTTTTGCGCGAGTTAGAGTGTTTACAGACGGACGGACGGATCATTTGATATATATAAGTCTATATCTATCTCGATTATTTCATTCTGTTACAATCCACCGCTATGTGATTAAAACTATAATACTCTGTGTACTAGTACAGCTGAGTATAAAAAAGAATAATGAAAATTACTTAACTATTGCTTGTTATTTTATATCAGAAGATTTCAAATTGCGAGTAGCTGTACTGTAGACACAAAAGCTGCTGTCAGATACAAATCATTCCGCAGCTAATATATTGGAAACCTTGCACCATGTTCCATGCGAGTTACCGTGTTTTGCATTTAGCTGTGCGAGCAAATTGTTTCTTATTTTAAAGCCAGTACTATTGAACATGAGAAGTTTAAGGCCGCGCAAGAAGTCTATAGTGTTTTGCAAACAAAAAGTTGTAAAACGACGCCCTATACACGGATGAGTCATATAACCTAGTTTTTAGTCCATCCTTTTTGTTTCACATGAAAGAAATGCTAAAAATAATGTTTTTATCAGATATCTTTGATATTACGTTAACAATTAAACGGGCTAATTTAAAAAAAATATATTTTTTCTGATTTTTATAAAAAAACTTAATTTGAAAATCTAAACTCTCAAAAATCGGAAAAAATTAAAAATTTTGACATTGACCAGATGTCATTTAGCGAGGTGTGGTTCAATTACTACAAGTTGTATATCGTTAGAAGCGTGGACTTTAGTCGCCTCTTACGACAGACATTCCTTACCACGCGTATATTCTAAGCCCCCTAACCCGCTGGGGTATTAATTTTACCAATTTGATATCGAAATCCAACTTCTCCCTAACATTCAGTATTCTTCTCTTGGGACAAAACTACAAGAATGAATAGGGATAACCATCGATAGTGGAAAAAAGCTATCGATAGTGACACGAAAATAAAACTATCGATACTATCGATAGTGCCATCGATAGTTTTGCAGCTCTATTTGTTAGTACCTTATAAACTAATAAACTGCTGTTTATATACTAAGAATACCATTATTAAACTTTCCGAAACCGTTGGAAAAATTAAAATCGGTTCAAAAATAGCTCCCTAGGAATTTTTATGTGCCGACAAGCATGGAATAACGGGTTTTTAACAATAAAAAAATTTGAGGGTATGGCGGATTTTTCAAATACCGTTTCGTGTTACACTTGACTAGATAAACAATCTTAGCTAGGTCGCTTGATGAGTGTATTTACTTTTTTTTTGTAGCACTGTGTAACCATTAGCCGAAAGAACTCCTTTCCTGGAGTTATATATGGAGAGATTCACAGTAATTTTTCGTAGTCGGGAGTGTTAAAATTAGTAAAATTATCATTCACAGAACTATTCCTGAAGGATTCATTGAAACCAAGGATGCATCGTAACGTTAATATAACGTTTACCGAAAAAAGCAATCGTTTCCGTTGAAACTATTCAAGTTTTTACCGTTTACGCAATTATCAAAATAATTTATAGTCGCAAAATAACGATAATGAAATTATCGAAATAATACCATTTCGTTGATTAGCAAAAAGAAATTATCAAAATAATTTCATTTCGTTGATTAGCGTTATCATAACCAAATTCATAACGTTAAAATCCTACACTTCGTGTTGTTAATGAGTTGGCAATGCCGTCACGTACAATCGGCCGAATACAGGGCTACGGAGCAAATTTTTTGTTTCGTTAGCTTCGCTCCTACTCCGCTCAAAAACTTTTTTTTTGATATTGATACATCTTATAGGGACGTCAGAATGAATACTTTTCCGTCAATCCAGCAATCTGTTTAACTGACAGCAGAGTGGAATTACATGTATTTGAATGACGACACATTCAGTACTTCAACTTTGCCGTAACAAATATATGAAATTGAAGTATGTGTCAGTTAAACGGAGCTGGATTGCTGGAAAAGTATTCATACTGACGGGCCCATTAGTCATTACTAGGGCATGGAAATCTATGCAAATACATGTTTTTCTTAGATTTAGGTAGAGCAAAATAAATAAACAATCTTTGCGAATCGTGAAATTGTCTTAAAAATGGCATTCAAATGTTTTTCCATATTTTGCATATTTTGGTCATATATGCATATTTTTACATATTTTGTGTTGTTTGCATTTTTTTATTACATATTTCGCATTATATTGCCTATTTTTGTAATTTGCTAGTTGACAGTTTTATACAAACGAAATTCATGCATAACAGTCATCTGCCGACGAATAGAGTTTCGTGTGAACACGGCTATTATTAGTATTTTCGATACGGTGCATACCTGTCGACAAAGAGCCGTTTTCAAACATGCTCCTATTACCTATGTGGATGTAGAACGCTCGTTTTCTATGTATAAAGCTTTTTTCGACCGAATCGGCAAAGTTTTCTTTTTGAGAATATGAAAAAATATTTCATTGTGTACGCTAATGAATCGTTAAATAAGGATTAACCTTTACAAATTATGAAATGTTCAAGACTGAATTTATGTACATATCTATAAACACATACATACATATTGCTAGCTTAGAGTGCAAATTGTGTAAGTCCTTTTTTCAAACATTGTAGGAGAGACAAAAAACAAAAAATTAACAAATTTCGAAATGAAAAAAAAAAAAATTTCTGTTCATTTAAATATTTTGGACTTACACAATTTTCTTCGCTTTTTGGACTTACACAATTTGCGTATCACTGAATAACAACGATTAGAAATATGACAAGTATCACCGACTTGTTTAGCGTGGTGCGTATTTGATTTTTCTAGCGTTCTACATAAAAAATACAGTTTTTCATAAAAAGTGGACTTACACAGTTTGCACTCTAAGCTAACGATATGTATAAACGTACAGCGTAAGAGCAAAATTGAATTAAAAAATGGGTACATTCAGAAGTCGCAACGGTGGAGCACAACTGTTGTGTAGATATCAGTAATCGGAAAGTGATACAATTTTCGCCTTCTGAACGAGCTGATACATTAAATAAACAAATTAGTATTTTAATTATCCCCAACGTAATTGCCAATAATTTCGCGGCTTTGAAACATTTTTATTACATTCCAAAATTCATAAACACTATTTATATTTTTGTACATATGTCAAAATCGTAAGCTCAACATGTTGTGTAAAGTGAGCGTAAAAAATTTATGATGGAAAAAAGTCTCCAAAATCACAACATGTTGTGTTGATCAGAAATACTCAACTTCAACTTCAGAAGATAAAACACAACAGTTGCGCAACTTTTGCGCCACGGTTGCGCCTTCTGAACGTAGCCAATGTTTGTACCTAATTTATTTAACTATTGTAACTTCTAGTTGTTTTTGGCGACCTATAATTTTAATAATTTTTCTTCGCTGGCTTCAGGTCAATTGAAACACAATGTTTTTCAAAATTTTTTTGATTTTCCCAATATATTTCGATCACACCACGGTGATCATCTTCAGGGGTTTGTTTTTACACGTCACCTTAGTTCGACGCGGAGTTTAAAACTGTCAGTTTTAAACTCCGCGTCGAACTAAGGTGACGTGTAAAAACAAACCCCTGAAGATGATCACCGTGGTGTGATCGAAATATATTGGGAAAATCAAAAAAATTTTGAAAAACATTGTGTTTCAATTGACCTGAAGCCAGCGAAGAAAAATTATTGTAACTTCAATAAACATGAATTATCTGAAGTTGAAAAAATTTGAATTAATGCATTTTTTTTTGATCATTCATGCATATTTCTCAATTTTTGTTGCATTTTTTATGCGCATATTTTTTATTTTTTAGTACATGAAATTCCATGCCCTAGTCATTACATTGCGTATTTTCAATAGCAAAGGATAAGGCGCCAAATCCGTTAAAGAAAAAATTTTATTAAAACTAAAATAATAAAACCATCCAAATTTCCTTTAGAATCATAAGTCTTGATAATAACTTTTTCTTAATGAAAACGATAAAAATCTATAATTATTATTCAAAAACTTACATTTTAAAAATCTTTGCCTAATAGTTATTTCAAATATATTTTTTAAGTCTTCAAGGACTTTCATTGAACAGAATTTCAAAAGCCTTCGAGTAATTATTATCAGTATCAAATTGTGTTTTATATCAAATTGTTTTCATTGAGACGAATTTCAAAAAAAGTCTTTCAGTAATTTTTTCTTATCATTGAATTTTGAGTAACTTCCATATAAGTAATTCAATTTTCAAGCAAAATTTCCAATTTCTTAATTGTATGAAATATTCTTATCGAAGATATAAAAACCAATTTGTCACATGATAATTACTCGAAAACTTTTTTGAAACTCGTCTCAAAGAAAATGTCTTTAAAGACTTAAAAAAAAAATGTGTTACTGATAATAATTACTCAAAAACTTTTTTTGAAATTCAGCTCAATGAAAAAATAAAACAAAATTTCTCATTCATAATAATTACAAAAATATAAAAAAAAATATATATAAAAAATAACTATTATGGAAAGACTTCTAATATACATAAATGTTTCTTTCAATAATAATTTTTTCTTTATTTTTATTGTTTCTCTAATAATAATTACACCTCTGACTAAAACCAACGAAAGTGGAGAGTAACATAGTTAAAATATCGCGTTTTGCGACAAAAATTGATAGACTGCAAGCCATTTTGTAAGGTTTTAGGTAAGAATAAAATTTCCTTAGTGTAAACCCTAGTGGCGATATGTGTATATCAAATCTTAAAGAAGGTGCCGCAGTGAAAAACTTTTTGTCAATAAATTTTAATGTTCATTTCTGCTTTCGGATTGGTTTTATTGTAGCCAAGAAAAGTGACCAACTGCTTTTGTACCTTTTCAATAATAATAATGGCCACCAACATATAATGGTGATGCCACACCTACCAAAAGGTAAGTCACATGATAAGGTCGCATGCACAGTGCGCGATTCGGAGCCAATGAAATGAGTAAATAAAGGCGAAGGCCGCCTACGCTGAAGGGTGTACTACGCAGAAGGACATCACCGTGGCGGTAGCCACGGTTGGGGCACACGTCCGGACGGATGGCGTAGCCCAGGGTTATTTTAAGCGCGGCCAAAGGCCGCCAACGCAGAAAAATTCAATTTCATTGTGTCGCAGAGAAAAGTGAAGTTAAATTTGACTTTTTTTTGCAACTTTAACTACAAATTACTTAAAACCTATACATCTCCGGAAGCCAGGACTTTTACATTTAGAATCAGGAGGATCTCCTCTACAACGCCCAATAACTTTTTTTCCAACGCGTGGTAGACGGTTGGAAAATTTTCCCTTAATTCTTTATGTTTTTAAATATTTTTAATAATATACATAAGTATATATTTCACCTAATCATTTGCAGAATATTATTTCCATGGTCAGTTGTCCCTGTTCAATCCAAATATTAGGAATGAAGGCATTTGCAGAGCACAACGAAATCATTTCGCATATGGAATTACATAGTACCACAATCTCGAAATGGGCAAAAAATAAACAAATGTTGAATATTTCAATATGCATATTGCTTTAACCCATTAGTGGTTGCTGTGCCAATTTGGGAACACCCAATGGTATATTTTATATTCATTGTAGGTGTGCTTTGACCACTAATGGGTTAATGCATATACGCATATCCCATAACTTGCATCATCTCGTACCAGCTCAAATTGTGTGATTTTCCATAGTTAACAAATAGGTACATATTTGGGACGACGGCGGAGTAAAACCGGGCACAATTGCTAAGAATGGTGTTATTTTAAATAATTGGAGGGCGCAATAAAAAAAACCGAAATTGCAAGTGATGTACAAGCATTTGTTTTCTAAATAAAAGAATACCATGGGCATTTACCTAGCATAACAATTTTTTTAATAACTATGTATTAGGCTTGTTATGCTTATGGAAAACATACATATTTGTACATATTTATGTATGTGATGAGCAAAACGTGCATGTGTGTATGTACGTGTACATTTTTCATTGTTCTCTTTGTAAAATACAGCTTATGAAATACATTAGCCGTGTTTTTATTCAAGCGCATATCTCTATCCGCGCTTAGTTGTCCATACAAAATTTAAGCGCAGATGCATATGCGCTTGAATAAAAACACGGCTATTATATCTTCATATTTATGCCGCCTTTATGGATTGTGGAGCTTGCCCATATGTAGGTATACCTATGAAAAAAAAATCATCAACACGATTCATGTAAAATTAACACGATCGATCTTTACACATAGAACAGCAACAATTTTTTCAAATTACACGATGTTTGAAATATGATTTTGGCTTTGTAACTGTTATCTGAAAATTTGGTAAATTCAACCAAATTTTATTGTTGATACAACATGAAGAAATTTTAAATTATACAAGATGATTCAAATATAAAATTTTATTCCTAAACTAGCTGACCCGGCAGACGTTGTTCTGCTAAAATTTATTCCCATGAAGCCTAAAGAAAAGTCTTTGATTACCGTATTGCTAACCATTATCTTAGAGTCCATCTTAATGACTACATAATGATAACAAGAAATTGTCTATTCTCTGAATAAAAGTTATAGTTATATTCGCCGCGACAAACCTACTTCCCCCGATCCCTATCTCTATCTCAATCCCTATCTCTATTTCGGTCTCAATCTTAATCTCAATCTCAATCTTTATCCCTATCACCATCCCTATCCCTATCCTTATCCTTATCCCTATCTCTATCCCTACCCTTTCCCTATCCCTATCTCTATCCCTATCCCCATCCGTATCCCTATCCCTATCCCCATCCCTATCCTTATCCTTATCCCTATATCTATCCCTATAGCTACCTACCTTTACCTTACTGGGACCGTCGATCACCATCCGGGCCCACTACTTTAGCCATCTCTGGGAAACAGCCTTAGAAATCACAATGACAATACCTGTATGTGGAAGCCTGCTCAACGCTTTTCATTTGCTACCAATATTGCCCAGAAACTTTCCAGGGTCACTCGGTCCCACGTTTTAACCCATATCTGGGAACCCGGCCTAGGTATCGCAATGAAAATAACTTTATGTTGAAGGCCTGTTCAACACCTTTCATTTGATACCAATATTGGTCGAAGACTTGCTGGATCGATCTGGGTCTTCATTTAGGCCTGTATTCCGAGAAGCTTCCTTTTTTTCGAAATTCTATATACCCTACTATGTGCACTAACACCACATCAATCTACTGTGAATATTTCATAAAGAACGGATGGTTACTTTGGGAGTTTATAAAGGACACACATCCACAGATGCACACATACACACCGATTTTTCCAATTTTCGGACTTTTCCGGAGAGATTTTCCAAAATTTTCTTCCGTACGAACCATCTCCTCGAGAATACGAACAACTGACAAAAAATTTTACAGAAATCGGCCCAGCCGTTCTCATCTGATGAGGTTAGTAACATTTTTTACACCATTTTTATATATATAGATGTCATTTGGAATTTGGTTTATTTAACATGATGATAGTGTCAATATAAACTAAGGAAAATTTTAAAAAAATTACGTACCAATTCTAGTGTTAATACAACATAAAAAAATATTAAAACAACAAGAACCACAATTAACAATAAAAGTGAGTTGATATAACACGAAACCATTTTGAAACATAAATGTCATTTGGAATTTTGGTTTATTCAACCCGATGTTAGTGTCAATATAATCTTAAAGTGTTAAAAAGAACGTCAAAACTATTTTGATACATACACAATTTTTTCAACGTTTGAAGTTCTGCTGTTCGTGCAAAAGACAAATTATTATTTTTTTTAGCAAAAAGAAAATTTTGTGCCGTGGCAATGAGGGGATTTTAGCATCATTGGCAGTGCGTTATAGCGGTTTTTCCATTTATATATTTAGTTTGCAGGTGAGTTAAAAGTGGGTTGCATTTTTGTTTCTAAAAGTTTTTAATGTTCAACATTTTCTCTTTCCTCTTCATAGTTTGCAATTGTTACCACGAGATGTTTAGCGAATGGAGTTTTGCACGCAGCATGTGGTGCATAAACCATTGTGTTAGCGGCCAAACATTACTCGGTGTTAATATGTAAGTGCTTTTGTGGTCGGCCCATATCGAGCGATACCGAAGCAGCTGTTTATTGATCTGATGATTACATATTTTGTTTTATATTATTATATAGTTTTTTATTTATAAAAATAAATTGTAAAATCAACAAGACTTTCAAGTTAATTTAAGGTAAAATCAAAAAGATTTTATTGTTAATTCAACACGACAATGTCGTGTTAATTTAACTAGCTTAAATTGTAGCATTAACTAGTTAAAATTGTAATATCTACAGGAAAACTCAATACTTTTTAGTGTTAATTCTACAGTTATTCATCCTGTTAAACTAACACTTGACAGTAGTGTTAAATTTACACGTTTACAGGATGGCACACATTAAGAATCGTGTTGAAAACAATTAACCACAAAATTTGTTGATTTTTGGTTGATTTTACAGGATTTTTTTTCTGGGTGTAGTATGGATATGTATGATTGTGATGAATGGTAGATATTTGTGTCTGCATTATATCAAAACATCTAGAATTCGAAGGTGATACTTAAAGGTTTTTCCATAGGTTAAATAAAACTAGTGTTTCGGTCTTCAGTTCACATTCATATTTCATATAAAGATCATTTTCGTATACAGAGAATTTTTAAATAAAGAACAAAGCATAAAAAAAAAATCATTCATATTTCATTAAAAGTGACTTTCTTATACAGAGCATAGTAATCAGGAACGATACGAAATAACAAATATTTTTATTTATTATTTAATCTTAAAATTAAAATTATTTCTGTGAGCTCATCACTTAAATTTGATCTGTAGTCATTAACAATATATTTGAGTGTGGAAAATGCTCGCTCAACACTAACTTGCGTTGATGGCAAGCTGATAAAGAATGTTGTGGCTATATTTTCTTTGTTCCCAAAAATCTATCAAACTGGTGTTAGTGTCTGTTGTTTCATTAAAAGATTCAATAGCCAAATGGGCTTCTGAACTGTATGAGGCAATCGGTACCGGCGAACTTATTTGGTTTAGCAATTCTTCAAGCAAATCTGTATCTGTGTTAATGGTATCTGTGTTATCGTTTTGTAGTATATCAGTATCAAAGCTGTCTGGTTCTGTGGACTGGAAATAAAATAAAAATATAACTTTTTTGATTGTAGAATAAACATTCCACAATATTATACCTGAGTAGTTATAAAGCATGCTAAATTTTAAATGTAGGGCTTTTAAATGCTCAACGGCTATTGCCCTCATATGTGTAAATTCATGGCTTATCAATAAGCGGTGCAGTCGGGGGTCTAGGTAAATGGCTGCAGCTATCGTTGCGTTCTTCAATAACATTTTCTTTCTTTCATCGATAATACTATAATATAATACAATGGCGCTATTATAACTCTGACGAGTTTTATGGCCGAGCTTCTCTCCCAATTCGAGGTGTGCTCCTTTTTTGTTTTTCCTACTAATTGGGTGGACCTACAGTTTTATGCCGGCTCCGAACGGCGAATGCATTTTTTGTGAGAAGCTTTTTCATGGCAGAAATACTCTCGAAGGGTATGTCTCCCACTGCCGAGAGGTGACCGCTGCTCTTAAAAAAACCCAATAATTGGATTTTTACTAATTAGAAAATTTTTTTTGGTGTTTGCTCGGACTGGGGTTTGAACCCGAGACCTCTGGTATAGCAGGCGAGCACTCTACCCACTGCACCACAGCGGCCACCTTCTTTCATCGATGGATTGGTATAAAATTCTTGAAATATTTGATGAATTCGAATTTTTTCTTACTGCCAGGCACATTTCCAAATATATTTTGATAAAATCCCCAAAAAGGAGATTATGGTTTTGTAGTTTTTCTGTTGTTGCCTTTGTGGGAGCAAAGGTCAAAAAATCGTCTACAAAGTTCCAGTTGACAGCTGTGTTTTCAAAATTGTTTTCCACGAAATGGCGAACATCTTTTAAGCGTTTTAAAAGTTCGTAGGAATAGCTCCAGCGGTCGGACAGTCCGCTGTTGTTGGTAGTAGGTTGTTATTAGTAAGTAGTCGATGTATGGCCGGTGTACGTAGCTTTTTTACAGTTTAGCGACAGTTATCAAAATCGCTTTTCACAGTCTCATCTTTGATCACATCATGCACGCTTAGCTGAATGGTGTGAGCCGCACATCTTATAACGGAAAGGTCATCTAAAATTAAAATTTGAATGCTTTAGTGCTGATGAATAAAAATAGGTAAAAAAACTTTTTAAGTTAAACGGTTTTATGTTATACATACATTGCAATGTTTAAGATAAATGTACTAAAAGCCAAAAAATAATAAAATAGATACAGTCGTGGGAATTATAAACATTTGCATAGACTAGACTAAAATAAAACCGGGGGGCATGTCAATTGTCTACAAATTATCGACTTAATGTGCGATAGAAGAATCGTTTAATTCGTCGTTAGGCAGTTGGCCCGCAGACGGTGAGGAAATTACTTACTATTTTCTTGCTCATGGAAATTCCAATAGTTATACACTCCATGTTAATAAAAGAGATGTTTCAACTAGTTTATCGTTGGACATTCACACGAGGAATCGTTTCACTGCTCGTAGTTTGTCTTTAATCGACAAAACATATGATAAAAGTACTACTCGCTCACCACTATGAAACCCACCGTTTAACTTAAAAAGTTTTTTTTACCTATTTTTATTTTCTAGTTTTTAGTTTTTATTTCGCATTCAGATACCTAAATTACAGATTCAATTTCTAAATTTAAATCTTATTATTATACGCCATTTAGTCTTAAACTTTGCAATGTATATTTAACATAAAACCGTTTAACTTAAAAAGTTGTTTTACCTATTTTTATTTAAATAGAGCGACTCACGCGCCACCTAGCGGCTCCAATTTTTTTTTAAACATTTGTAAATTATTTAAGTAATGCACATGCTAAATATCAGCCAAATCGGTCCATAATTAGGATTTTCAGTTTTAATTACCCCGATCTCAGCTCCACCTAGCGGAATTTTTTTTTAAGAAAATATTTCTTTTCAAGGTAGTAATACATGTTCCGAATTTCAGCCAAATCGGACCATAAATGCGATTTTTGTAAATATAGCGACCCGCGCGCCACCTAGCGGAATTTTTTTTTTAAGAAAATATTTCTTTTCAAAGTAGTAATACATGTTCCGAATTTCAGCCAAATCGGACCATAAATGCGATTTTTGTAAATATAGCGACCCACGCGCCACCTAGCGGAATTTTTTTTTTTCATAATATTGCATTGTCATCGGGGTTATACATGCGTACAAAATTTCAGATTAATCGGTTGACAGGAAGAAGGTGAAATTTGAATTACTAAATTTGACCCAAGAATAAATAATAAATAATAAAACAAACGGGGTGAGCTAAATAAAACCGTTTAAAAAACGATAAAATAAAGATAATGTTAAATTTTGTTTTACTTCAGGACACAATTTCAATAATATTTCAGGGCAATAAGGTCTGATTATGACACGTTTCAATACTAGTTAACTAGCAGTTATATTATGCTATTTAGTGGTAATTTTTTAACTTACTGAAGTGAGTGGCCATACAATTGTCGAATAGGGGATCATCAAAAATGGTATCGCACGTTGTACTACACTCGTCTTCATCTTCATCAGACTGAAATTTCGATATACTTAAATGTTCCTCGTAATGAGCCTCACTTTGCAGAAGATAGCCACACTTTACCATATTTTTACCATTGTCACTGGTTATACTGTATATTTGACCAATGTTGATTTCATATCTATCATTAAAAAAAGTTATATGATATAAATTGCAGGTTTAAGACCCGATGTTTTTGAGATTACCTCTCTAATGTATCTAAAATTATTTCTTTTAAATTATCCGCGGAATGTTTGTCTTTGAAATTTTTTACGGTTAAAGTTTTAACGATAATTTGGCCATCTTGCAACAACTGCGCATTTATACATACAATGTGTCTATAGAGGCGTAGACCGCGGCAGACCGCATTCAGTGACGAAGGAAACACACAAGTTTTTAATATCGTTTTGCGACATTTTTAATACAATTTTTTCCTGGTATCCGCGGATTCGTTGTTTCTTTCCAGGGCTTCGTCACTTTTGTAACTGTTAAAAACAGTTATATGCTTTCGTTGCAAATGCGACTTAAGATTTCCATGGTGGTTGGCGGAAAAACACCTACCACAAATTGTACACTCAATCTTATCATCTTTATTTTGTTTATAAAAATTCCTAACAATACTATCCTTTTTTGGTCTCATTTTTTGTAAATTTAATTGCCATTTTAAAAGAATTTTTATTTATACGAACTCAAACGATTCAACCGAAACTGTCGTATGCCCGACAGCTATGTATATATGTGCCTCGTGAAAGCATTGCCAGCACAATGTAAATGTAAATCTTTTCGTTGATTTATTTCGATTCAACGTTAACGGTTGCATTTTGATAATTTAGTTTTGTGAATTACCGAAACGAAACCATTTTGATAATTTTTTATTGCTAATCAACAAAACGAAATTATTTTGATAATTTTTGTTTGTAAATTAACGAAACTATATTATTGTGATAAGTTATTTCTGTGAACTAACGAAACGGAATAGAATCCGTTCGTTCGTTAAGCATCTCTGATTGAAACATTCTTAGTGGTTTGAAAATAAATACGGCGGGCGCATTATACTGAAGCCCACCCTCCACCACCTACAATGTGTATGTGGACGCGTCTTTATTGAGATGAAAGTTTTTACTGAAATGCTAATATACATTCATTATTCGTTAGTTGCTTTTTTTATAGTAATCAAACACAATAATTATCAACTTCAGAAAATGCATTATTATTCGTGGGAGAAAATATATTTTAATTTCCAAAACCTACATACACACGTAAATCACTCTTATTATCAATATTTCAAAATTTTTTCTTTGAAGTTTTTCTTTGCATATAACAGCAATTCAATCGCGGTGGAAAATGCAAGTCATGCCATGTTTTTGGCTTCTCGCGACCGGTTGTTTAATGTATTTACAGCTCCGGTCAACTAATTAGCAACGACTCGGAACTGATACTCTGAAAAAAAAACGTTGTAAATACAAAGACTTTTGCAGTTAAATTAACAACTTTCCGCAGTTGAAATGTGCCCAACAACGCTCCGTTGTTGTTTCAAAGATGCGAGCGTTTTTGATTCAAATACTTTTCGTATTTAAGTTAACAACGGAAACTGTTGAATGAAGTACTTTTACATTTAAGTTAACAGTGTTTGCTTTTGAATTAACAGCAAAATTTTTTAGTCCAAAAGCGAGCACCGTTGATTTAAATACTTTTCGTATTTAAGCTAACAATTTTTGCTTTTGAACTAACAGCAAAAGTTTTTGGTCCAAAAACGGGCACCATTGAAGCAAATACCTACGCTTTTAAGTTGACATCAAAAAAATTGTAAACAATAGTAATTTTTTTTTAATATAATAGATATTATTTTATTTTATTTTATTTTATTTTTTTTTTTATATAATATATATGTTTACATAGTAATATTAATACTAAGGCCCGGTTTCACCAAACAAGTGATGGTCATTTAATACATCATTTGAACAACGCGATTGATGAAAAGAGACACGGACACAAAGGTTTTCATCACATTTTTCACACCGTCCATATAAAAATTATGGAAACTTGTAGGCAGTGTGTGACAGAATTATCCATCAATCGTGCGCCTCAAATGATATATCAAATGACTATCACTCTCTGTAGGGCTTTTTACACAAACACATAAACTCAACTTATTTTTTTTATTATTTCATAACACATTCTTTATTGTTTTCCGACCGCCACATTTGTAGGTTTGCGGAATTTTATCCTGTCGGCGATGAGTTCTTTTTTATTTAAAATTTCGTCGATGTCGTGGGAGTGCATCATTGCAAGCAGTTCAATATTTTTGATACCGCATTCATTGAACTGCATCAATGCACCTGTACATAACTACCACGCCAAGAATAACTTGATTATTTTCTCATCGCCGACAAGTTTTACCTGCAGATCTGGCTCGTTCGATTGCTCGCTATCGGAAAAACGGGATAATCAAACATATTTAATCTGAAAATACAAAATAAATTTTTCAATGTATATATGTATGTACATATAATTTTAATATATTATAATAATATATAAATAATATCATTATTGCGACTTACCTTTATTTGTAATTATGTATATATTGCATATATGTACACATATATATTTTTCCCGAAAACTTAAATAAATTGAACGAGTTTGAAAAAAACAATTTTCTATTTTTTCTTTACTTCAAAATTTTTCAACAGCAAGGGAGTTTTTGAATCAAAAACGCCCGTCTTTGAATTAACTATGGAAAGTTGTTGAATCAAAAACTTTGCCGTTAAAACAAAGACATTTGCTGTTGAATCAAAGACGGAGATTCAACAGCGGAAAGTTGTTGAGTTAACTACGGGTATTTTTTTCAGAGTACTTCTTCCTGCAATAATACCGAAATTCTCCAAATTTGTTTTTACAATAGAGATATCATTTTAAATGTAATTTAATGGATTCCACTTCCTTTTCTAGCATGCCTCAAATATATCGCATTTTATTAAGACTTAAGCCAAAAATGCACTTTTTTAGTCGGTCACATAATTAGCAACGCTTTTATTTTATGGTCAAAAAACTAATGTTTTTATTAATAAAAACTAGGGCATGGAAATCTATGCAAATACATGTTTTTCTTAGATTTAGGTAGAACCAAATAAATAAACAATGTTTGCGAATCGTGAAATTGTCTTAAAAATGGCATTCAAATGTTTTTGCATATTTTGGTCATATATGCATATTTTTACATATTTTGCGTTGTTTGCATTTTTTTATTACATATTTCGCATTATATTGCCTATTTTTGTAATTTGCTAGTTGACAGCTTTATACAAACGAAATTCATGCATAACAGCCATCTGACGACGAATAGTTTCGTGTGAACACGGCTATTATTAGTATTTTCGATACGGTGCATACCTGTCGACAAACAGCCGTTTTCAAACATGCTCCTATTACCTGTGTGGATGTAGAACGTTCGTTTTCTATGTATAAAAGCTTTTTTCGACCGAATCGACAAAGTTTTCTTTTTGAGAATATGAAAAAATATTTCATTGTGTACGCTAATGAATCGTTGAATAAGGATTAACCTTTACAAATTATGAAATGTTCAAGACTGAATTTATGTACATATCTATAAAAACATACATACATATTATGTATAAACGTACAACGTAAGAGCAAAATTGAATTAAAAGATGTTTGTACCTAATTTATTTAACTATTGTAACTTCAATAAAGCGCCTACATGGCGTCCACGTAGGTGGGAGGCTTGCCTCTCACCAAACAACAACAACAGCAACTTTGTCTGGCGGCTTGGGGGGCCCAAGCACCAGTAGGACCGCCGGAATGGTAGCGCGAACCATCCGGCTCCTGCTGATGCTGAACACCTCCCAGGTGCTGGAACGGCGTACCTTCTCGCCGAGGCGGTGGCAATGGTCTCACGACCTGGCCACACCGAGCCAAAGGAGAAGGTAGCCGAAAGTAGGTACGATCGACGCTCGATCGATCCCAACTTCAGTGGGAACGCTGGAACGGCAGCGCTTTAAGCGGCGAGCCGCCCAGCCCTCACTGTTGCGGGTGGTCCATCGAGTTTTGGTACGGCGACCTTTCTCACAGAGGCGGTGGCAGTGGTTTCGCGACCTGGCCATAGTACGCCAAACGAGAAGGTAGCCTTCTTCAATACATTGAAGGGTGATACAATGGAGCCCAGCACCAGCAGGGCTGCTGTCACGACAACGCTGGAAACGGCGAGCCGTCCAGCTCCTGCTGAGGCCAGGGGTCCATCAAGAGCCTTAAAGGCAACTTTTCCCCCGACGTCAGCGGCAGTGGTTTCACGACCTGGCCATGCTGATCCGAAGGGGAAGGTAGTCGAAGCTAATACATCTACCGGGGGAGCGGCAGGGAGGGAAACTACGAGCCGCCTCTCCCTGGACAATAAACCCCAATATGGGGATAAACCGAGGGCCGCAAAGGTTCTCAAACGATACGGGGGTGGCACTCGACACGCTGCCCCAGGACGTGAGGGAGGCGGTAGTTAGGGCGAAAGCTCTCCTGCCATCGTTCCAAAACGTGTTGGGGAAAAATGTGGAAAGTGTCACTCCCTTTAAGCGCCAGAGATCGAATGAGGAGTTAAAGCCCCATCCGAAGCGGCTACAGCAGCACGCCGGTGTGCCCAAGCCAACCTTCGCCGAGTTTGCCAGGGACAGGATCCTCGTTGGGGTCCTGGACCGCGGAAATGACCGTGGGGCCATCCCGAAGGACACGTGGTTGTGGGTCCTGGCCGCCATCACCGACGCCATCCTTGACGTCGTGCTGGAGTCTCCAGGACCACCCCCACGTGGTAGAGAGGCGGGATGGTACCAGGGCCAGATTAAGGTGCTCGCTTGCGATGACGCAAGGACCGTTAGCCTGTATAAGTCTGCGGTCGCGAGGGTCGGCGAGGTGTACCCCGGTGCGCGACTAGAGGTCGTCGACTGGAAGGACGTTCCGATTCGGCCTAGGGCCAGGGTATGGGTTCCTGTAACCCCAGCAGCTCCTGAGCGAATACTCACGATGCTGCAGGTTATGAACCCATCCCTCCCTACGAAGAATTGTTGCGTCATTCGAGTCGAAGACGCAGTGGGCCCGAGAAGGGAGGTGGTCCTGGCGCTAAATAAGGAGGCTCTCGAGCCACTTAAACAGTGCCAGGGTAGGGTGAATTATGGCGTCGAGGATGTCATAATTCACGTGTACCGTGGCGACGCTCAGCGCGCCGCCGCTCCGGAAACCTCGGTGGACTCGGACATCGAGGCGCCCGAAGCGGAGGCGGATCTCTCCGACGTGGACAGAATGAAGTCCGCCACGTCAAACTGTGCAGATGCTCTGCATGATTTGACAATGGAGGATGTGCTGGACAGCGACGAAGAGGCTGCCGACGTCACGGTGGTTGAGGGGGTGGGGGCTGTATATACTCATGAGAGTGCTACAGATAAACCTCCACCGATCTAAAGCGGCTTCAGCCGCTCTCAAGGCGACGTTGATGTGGTCCTCATCCAAGAACCTTGGGTGAATAACTTGAGGATTTGCGGACTGGGGGCCACTGGTTACAGGCTCATCCGAGCTTGTGTTGAAGGTAATATAAGAACCTGTATATTGGTTAAGTACGAGCTAACAATGTTTATCTTGCCTAACTTCAGCGACGGCGACATTACTGCGGCCAGCACAACGATCAAGGGCACACCGGTAACTCTGGCATCGGTGTATATGCCCTATGATTCACACACACCTCCACCACAAGGCTTGATGATGGACCTGGTGGCCAAATATTGCCCCGGCCATCTACTCATCGGAGCGGACTCAAATTCGCATCATGTACAATGGGGCAGCTCTGACACAAATGAAAGGGGTGAGTCACTTTTTGATTACCTTTTGACAACTAACATGGTAGTGTGTAACATAGGTAATGAACCAACATTTATTACAAAAAATCGAAGAGAGTTACTAGACCTCACTTTATGTATTGAAAAAACTTATGAGGGTGTCAAAGGCTGGCGCGTTCTTGATGAACACTCTTTCTCTGACCACCGATATATAGAAATAATCTTAGATTTTTCCATTCAACAATCCGTTTTAAAAAGGAACCCACGTAACACGAACTGGGATCTTCACAATGAACTATTTGTTAAGGGGCTACCGGATCTTCCACCCTGTAATCCCTCATCGACAGGGGAGTTGGAGGATCTGGTCGGTACCTTCACTAATGCACTTTCAAACGCTTTTAACTTAGCTTGTCCGGAACCAAGACCGCGTGGCAAGCGGAAACCTCATTGGTGGTCCTGCGATCTGGACTCACTTCGAAAATCTTGCAGGAAGCAATTCAATAGAGCCAAACGACTCGACAATGAGCCCGAGTGGCTGCAATATAAAGAAAATCTAAGGGCTTATAAAAATGCCCTGAGACAATCGAAGAGAACCTCTTGGAGGAACTTCTGTACCGGAGTCGAAAGCGTCGATGAGACGGCAACACTTAGATGCGTGCTCTCAAGGACACAAACGTCATTGGGCTACCTTCGGAAGCCTGATGGATCCTGGACCAATTCGGAAAAGGAAACTCTAGAGCTGCTGCTGGACACACACTTTCCTGGTAGCTCGCGAAACGGACTGGCGATATCATCAACGGGTATCGCTGTTAATATACCTGTGACTGAGGAACGGGTTAGGTGGGCAATCAAAAGCTTCAAACCCTACAAAGCTGCGGGACCAGACGGGATCATTCCTGCACAACTCCTATATACCCTGGAGACATCAGCAAGCTGGCTTCAGGGCATCTTCGTTACTTGCTTGCTTTCAATCATATCCCGAATACGTGGAGACGCGTCTCGGTTATATTCATTCCTAAGGCTGGGAAAGCCTCGCACTATGAGCCGAAGGATTTTAGGCCAATAAGCCTTTCCTCCTTCTTGCTCAAGACGCTGGAGAGGATAATAAGTAATTTCCTCTCTATTACAATTGATAGTAAACTTCTCTCTGGATATCAGCATGCATATCTTAAACCGAAACAGCATTACATAGTCCGGTTTCTACCATTGAATCATCCTTGACCGATAAGGAGTTCTGCCTTGTGGCCTTTCTAGATATCGAAGGCGCGTTAACAATGTCACCCCAGAGGCGATAAGCAACGCTTTAAGTCACCTAGGCGTTGACGCATCTCTGATTGGGTTGATTGATCAACTTTTGAGGGGAAGGATTGTACTCTCATCAATGGGCGAGGTCAAATCTACACGCTACGTCTTCAGAGGCACACCCCAGGGTGGTGTCCTCTCCCCGCTGCTATGGAACCTCACTGTCAACTCACTTCTAAAAAGAGACGCAGTTTGGGGCGGCGGGAGAGTCGTGGCATATGCGGACGACCTTGCTTTAGCATACAGAGGGAAGTTCCCACAGACCTTATGTGATCTGATGCAGGTAGCACTGCGAGAGATCTCAGCGTGGTCCTCTCGTTGTGGGCTCAGTGTCAATTCAAATAAGGTGGAACTTGTCCTCTATACTAGGCGGTATAAAATACCACCGTTAAATCTACCAGAACTAAATGGCGTTCGCCTGACCCTGGCCGACAAGGCTAAGTCCTAGGGGTAGTTCTGGACAAAAAACTGAACTGGAAGGATAACATCATTCAGCGTCAAAACAAAGCATATATTGCTTTATAAACATGCAAAAGAACCATAGGCAAAAAGTGGGGACTTAGTCCCAGCATTTGCAGGTGGATTTACACTGCGATCATTCGACCAATCCTGCTATATGGGGTCGTAGTATGGTGGCCTGCTTTGAGCAAGGCGTCAAACCTTAATGTTCTGAGCAGAGTCCACAGATCTAGCATGATCAGCATAAGTGGCGCACTCAGGACGATGCCTAGTGAAGCTCTGCAGGCCATTCTAGATATCTTGCCATTAGATTTAGCAGGGTTTCAAGTAGCGGCTACGTCAGCTCTTCGTTTAAAGGAGTCATCCGGATGGCATACAAAAGCCACAGGACACTCTAGCATTCTAAGCAAATTAGGTTTTCTACCCGGTAGTACGGACCGCTGTACTACTACAATAGTTGCAGACAGCAACTACGAAACAAGGATTCCAGAAAGGGACGAGTGGGAAGAGCCAAATCGGTGCTACCCAACCCCAGGTAGCATTTCCATCTATACCGATGGCTCGAAACTAGACAACAAAGTTGGATGTGGAGTCTTTTCACAGTACTTGAATCTACAGCTAGCTTTTAGATTACCCGACCACTGCAGCGTTTACCAGGCTGAAGTGTCAGCCATAATGGAGGCTGTCAACCGTATAGGACATGAACCTATCCACAGGCATTTATTCATCTTCAGCGACAGCCAAGCAGCAATTAAGTCTCGGCTCCAACTCGTTCAATTCTGAACTAACACTGGACTGTCGCCGATCTCTGCAGGAGATGGCCAAACAGACCCGTCTGCACCTCGTGTTGGTCCCGGGACATAGGGATATCGAGGGAAATTGTAGGGCAGTTGAGCTTGCAAGGCAAGGCACTACCGAGCAGGTTCTTCCTGACAAAGAACGCATAGGTATGCCGTTTGCCACATGCAAGCTAATGCTTAAACAGCATATCTATAAACTGGCAAGCGATAGATGGCAACAGAACCCAGTATGTCGAACATCAAGACAAACCTGGCCGAATTGGGACCACAAGCGATCTCGTCAAATATGTACTCTAAGGAGAGAGGAAATCTCGAACCTTGTGGGGGTGCTCACAGGACACTGCCTTATCGGGAAACACGCAGAGAGACTGGGTGCACCCTACCGTAGTTGCTGCAGAAGCTGCAAAGATGATGAGGAAGAGGAGACAATCGAACACCTCATTTGCCATTGCCCGGCTCTTAACAGCGCCAGACGACGCTTTCTTGGGACACCTTTCCTGGATAGCCTATCTAAAGTCGCGGTTGTCGACATAAAGGACCTGGTGAATTTCATTAGGTTATCAAACTGGTTTAAAAAGGAGGAGTAATCTGTTTTCTTCTTGTGGTATCACAATGGGCCTCTGCACTGGCCTAAGTGTGCCTCTATAGCAGCCACTCTAACCTAACCTAACTTCAATAAACATGAATTATCTGAAGTTGAAAAATTTGAATTAATGCATTTTTTTTTTGATTTTTCATGCATATTTCTCAGTTTTTATTGCATTTTTTATGCGCATATTTTTTATTTTTTAGTACATGAAATTCCATGCCTTGGCAGCAACGTCACTGTTGCTAGCTACAAATTCGAAACAGTTAAGGACTTCGTCTATTTAGGAACCAGCATTAACACCAAAAATAATGTCAGCACTGAAATCCAACGAAGAATCACTCTTGCCAATAAATGCTACATTGGACTAAGTAGGCAATTGAAAAGTAAAGTTCTCTCTAGAGCATAGATGGCCAAAGCTATCACATTCAAACATTTCAATTTTATGAAGCGATGAGAGAATGGGGAGAATAAGTCGCTCACGCGTCTCGTCAAAACAATGTTGCCAACATTTCCAATTTATGCGGAAAAGGGAATTTTAAGTAGAAGGGACTTTTTATAATGCAAATAGTGAGATAAGTAAATTTTTTCGACCGTAATGCTAAACGGCTTAGTGTAATCGTATTGGAAAGTTCTGCTTTCAACGCTCCTTTTAATCGCAAAACCAAGCTTTCTCTCTCCATATTTAATACGCCATCATAATCCCTGGCATGAATTGTCCTATAATGGGGTCCGACAAAAAATTTGGTCGCCCGGGCGATATGACTATGACACACCAAACATTTTGCCCCCTTTTTCCCATTGCTAATTACTAAGAAATCTGTTTCCCAATTTAAGTTGAACATTTTTCGCAGCAACCTGATTACTTGAAAGTAGTGCGTCGAATGAGCACGATCACAACAAAACCGTAGTGTCGGCATCACTGGTTCATACTAAATGCTTATATGTGTGCGTTAGCAGTGAAGCTTATCTTGTGTACGTGTGAAAGCAGAAGAGAAAAAATTGGCACGCGTGCCTATGGGATGGCCATCTATGCTCTAGAGGAACAAAAATCACACTCTACAGGAGGCTCATCGTTCCAGTCCTCATGTACGGCGCAGAAGCATGGACAATGACAAAATCAGATGAGATGGCTGCACGAAATAGAAATAGCTGGCGCGCTTTATTAAACTCGGCCAGAATCTTCTAGACGGTTACGTGCTTACGTGCCAATTAAGTAAGTAAGTAATATTTTGTTGCAAAACCATAATTTCTAATCACAGCTTCCCACCTACGAGCCATTTTTTTTTTTATTCGGATATATTTTTTATTGTATCATTCATTGGGTATATAACAATTTTTATAAAATCTTAACCTAGAATACAACTCGTTATTCGTTGCCACTGCTTCAAATAACATTTGAATGAAAAGCTATTTTATTTAATATAAAATAAATACTTGTGAAGACATATCTGCAGTAGTATACTTATGTGAGTATTTTTTGGCTTTACTTATAGTATGTATGTAGGTACGTAATTTCATTTTATATTTGGCTTTATGTTCTTCATTTTCATTTTCATTATATAGTCACCCCGATTCTAAACGAAAAATCCACAAGGATTTTTCCGCTTCTCCCTGTTCCCTTATTCTAAACACAAATTCCTTGTCGATTTTTTCGCTTCTCCCTTTCCGGCTATTCTAAATGATGTTCGAAAAAGTGAAAAGCGAACAAGGAAGAAAAGTAGGTATCATGAATGAAAATAAAAGCGAGAATTTATGCAATTATTTTGTGAGATTTTTCACAAGACAATTTTAAGTGAATGTTGAACAAAATGGGAGTGAATATAGCTTTTGTTAATAAAAAATACATAATTGAATTAATTATGTACTGGTTTGTTTATTTTTATGACGGAAAGTATAAACAGCAAATAGATATTTTAGTAAGTTTATGGAAAGGGCAGCCGGATATTTCGCGGCTTGTAGGCTGTAGTATCCCTTCCGGTTGTAGTAAGGGTGCTTGTTTTGATATGGAGCGATGATACGGACATGTGTTCCATCAATATATTCAAGGACACTAGAGCTGTCGTAGTTTTAAAAACCGCACTTAAAAACTTTCTGTTCATAGCTTTATGAATCCAAATGGGATACAACTCATTTTCAAAAATTTCAACAACTTTTAGAACTTTGCTGAAGGTGGATTGAGCCAATCAAACATCAGAATTTTTTTTTGATATCCGTCTTCAAGCAAAAAAACGGAAGAATGCGCATAGTTTTATTATAGGTGAGATTGCAAATAGTTTCTTTGGCTGCTGTGTATGTGATATTAAAATGTCCAATAAATATTTGAACGCAGGTTTATTAATTCTATAGTATTTAATAAATCTGCAAATTAATAAAATCAATGCAATACTCTCAAAAAACTTTTATTTCCTATAAAGATTCCGTCAAACAGATTCGTACCATCGCGCAATCTTCCTCTTATAGACCTCTGCTACTTTCGAAAAGCAATACCATGCATATTCACTCTTAATTTTGTTAAATTTGCAATTTTTTAACAAAAATGCAAAATTTGTGGGGACATTTCGATACGGGCCAGGCCCCTGAATTTTCGGTTTTTTTTTTAATTTTATGGTAGGGGGGTCATATGGATCACTAAATGCAAACGAAATCTTGGGAAAACTTATAGTTTATTAATAATAAATTATTTTTGCGTAGTACACCCTAATGCGTTGGCGGCCTTCGGCACTCAGCCGACAGAATTCTCTTTCTGGAGTAAAATCTACGGACCGATCCACAGTTGTTTTGAGTAGAAAAACATTTTGCGTTTGCGGCCTTCGGCCTCGCTTCAAAAAAAAATTACCCTCAGCCGGCGGAATTCCCTTTCTGGATTTATATTTCTGGAGCAGTCCACAGCATTTTTGCATAGTGGGGTTTTAAAATTTGTAAAATTAACATTCACATAACATTTCCAGAAAATTTTATTGAAAAATTCTTAGTGGTTTGAAAATAAATACGGCATTCGCATAATATCGAAGGCGACACAGGTAAGCGCATAGGCAAATTCCGAAGCTACTTTTTTATTTACAAAGGTAGAGTGTACTGTAAAAATCAAAGCGAATTCACATCATGGCCCAATAGGAATGGGTCAGTCCCAAGTGAATTCAGGTTTTAACCAAGGCGAAATATCATTTTGACACCACACTACCAAATACAATAGCAAAATGCATCGGAAATTTCTGAATCCGCTTATGCGCCTAACTTCCTAGATCTGCCTTGCAACAAAAAAGCTGACTTCGAAAATCCGCTCACATGTTCGAAATTCTGTTCGCCAGTTTTTCTTCTCGCTAGTGAAAGAGAATAGGAGGAAATTTTCCTGGTGAACAAAAAAATCCACAAGGGCTGAGATCCTGGCGGATATTTATAATCGGGTGAATATTTATTTATGCCGTCGGAATGGAGTGGAATTCCAATCAGCTGTTTGTATAGTATTAAAAGTTCGACCTACTTGAGGACAGGATCCTCGAGGAAACAATTGTGTGTTGTAAAAGTAAATGATGTTGCAGTTTATGGATTGCAAGGAATTCCAATAAGCTGCATGTATGAAATTGGGAGTTTGTACGGCCTAAAGGATTACAATAAGAAAATAAGAAAATCATCAACGACAGTGGAATCAAATTTCGCCAACCACATGGCAGAAAACAAGTGTACACCCATGAAAATAGGAAAAAACAGCTAAAATTCTCCACATACAGCATAAAGGAAAACGACTTAACATATTAGAAAATATGGAGATATACAAACAAAAAACATTCGTAGGTAAAATAATAAATGAAAAAATAAACACCGCATACATTTTTTGAACCGCTTAAGCTACTATAGCATTTTCAGGTCAAATGAAACCTTTTTCAAGTCAAGTGAAACTTTTTTCAAGTCAAGTGAAACCTTTTTCAAATTAAGTGAAACCTTTTTCAAATAAAATGAAACCTTTTTCAATTTAAGTGAAACTTTTTTCATTTCAAATGAAACCTTTTTCATTTCAAATGAAACTTTTTTTATTTCAAATGAAACTTTTTTCAAATTAAATGAAACCTTGTTTAGTTAGTACAATAACATTCTTATATAAATTTTTTGTACACGGCTTTTACACATCGAAAGTTATTGAACTTTGAATGTTAGTAGTGGTAACTATGTACAACAATATGTATGTACTAGGGCTCTTAAAATTATTCGATTATTCGGTTAACCGATTAATCGATTCATAACCGTTCACTTGCTAAAAAGTCGGTTGATGATATTCGATTAGTCGCCTTGCCTCAATTATTCGAATAATTGCTTTCCTTCGGCTACTCGATTTATGTAGAAAATCGAATTTCAAAAATCGAATATTCAGTGAAAATTTTTTACAGATAATTTTAAAATATAAATGTGCTTATTGTGTTTATACATACATACATATCGCCCGTTTTATGCAATAGGGATTTAACTCGAAATTTTGGATTTCTGGGATTTTGCCATATATTTCAATAACTTTAGTTATTAGTCTTATAAAATACTCAAAAATATAAAAATGGCGGAATTAAAAGTGATTTTGTAGTTAGCCGTAGAAGGAAACTATTTGAAATTATAAAAGTTTATTTGCGTTTTCCCAAAAAATTGAAAAAAATATTTCCGCGGTATTTCGCGGGATCAAAAAAAATTTGTCCCGAAGCCCTATCAACATACAGAAGAGTCAAATAAAGAAGTTACAATGAAAAACTATTTCCGCGGTATTTCGCGGGATCAAAAAAAATGTGGCCCGAAGCCCTATCAACATACAGAAGACTCAAATAAAGAAGTTACAATGAAAAAAAATTTTCCGCGGTATTTCGCGGGATCAAAAAAAAAAATTTGCCCCGAAACCCTCTCAACATAAGAGTAAAATTTAGGCGCGGACTTTTACAATGGTGAATGTTCTAACTAAGAAAGAAATAGAATTGGATTGCCAAGGACATTGACTGGTGGGCGAATTTTGCTGGCTCCTTCAAGAAGAGCAAAATGTGCCAAAACAGCTAAAAAAGGGTTATTAAGGGGTTTTTCTTAATTTTTCCTCCTTCACCTTCACCTTCATATTCATTATCATCTTTATTTTCATCTTCCTCATCAACATCTTCTTCCCTTTTCATCCAAAGGAGTCTAAGACCAGCCACACATGACGGCAGAAAACGCGCAGAATTTGGGCAAAAATCCATAAAAACACGCGTCTTCATATGTTCACAATGACAGAAATACAAGGAAATCGGGGGTTTTGGTTAACCGGCGTTTTCTGCATGAACAAGTTCTGCGCGTTTTTTGCCGTCATGTGTGGCTGGTCTTACAATAGTCAGCCTAGTGCAGAAAGAACAAGTACCCTAGCGTGACGGAGTAACGACCGGAAAAGGGCGGGGAGTGCTTCGATTTGCTCCAACAACAACAAAAAATGTCCAAGAAATCACTTAAAACGTTGATGAAATGGATTCATATTTATTTATGAATGTGCTCGGACTGTGGTTTGAACCCGAGACTTCTGGCATAGCAGGCGAGCACTCTACCCACAGCACCACAGCGGCTTATGTGGTATATAAGCTTAAGAAATGTTTACTGACGCTTATATGAGTCCGAATGTTTGCTGGGATACAAACAATAAAACAACAAAAACATTGAAATGCAAAAAGTTCTGAGGAGATGGCGAACTTTTATACATATCGCTAGCTTAGAGTGCAAATTGTGTAAAATATTTTGAATTGTTAATTTTCGATGTGTAAAAGCCGTGTTAAAAAAATGCATATAAGAATATTTTTGTATTAACTAAACAAGATTTCATTTAATTTGAAAAAGGTTTCATTTGAAATGAAAAAAGTTTCATTTTAAATGAAAAAAGTTTCACTTAAATTGAAAAAGGTTTCTAATAATTATTTTATGTGAATTTAAATGAGCTATTGGCCATTTTTTAATGAAGAAAAATTGAAAAAATTTTTTTGGTAGAAGTTATGGATCCATTTCGGAGACCACCACATCCCCTCATCAGACTTCTTCAAGCGGCCTCAACCGAGAATCGAACTTAAGTCGTTCGATTGGTAGTCCATTGTCTATACCATTGAGCTACCACCGCCGTCAGCTTTGTTTCGCTTAAATTTCAATTTTCCTTCCATTACAATCCACATACCAACAACAGTAGCTTAATGACACTCTGCCTTTGCTACCTAGTATGTTGGTGCGATTGTGTGTTTGGTTTGTACAAAGTTCTAAAGCTATTAACAAGCAAAGCTTTTGACAGGCAATGCTTGTTATTGTTTTCAGGCTTTTGTTTTTCGGCAGGCTCTCCGATATACATATTTACATATGTTTGTATTTATATGGCCGTTTTAATTCTAATAATTATTTTATGTGAATTTAAATGAGCTATTGGCCATTTTTTAATGAAGAAAAATTGAAAAAATTTTTTTGGTAGAAGTTATGGATCCATTTCGGAGACCACCACATCCCCTCATCAGACTTCTTCAAGCGGCCTCAACCGAGAATCGAACTTAAGTCGTTCGATTGGTAGTCCATTGTCTATACCATTGAGCTACCACCGCCGTCAGCTTTGTTTCGCTTAAATTTAAATTTTCCTTCCATTACAATCCACATACCAACAATAGTAGCTTAATGACACTCTGCCTTTGCTACCTAGTATGTTGGTGCGATTGTGTGTTTGGTTTGTACAAAGTTCTAAAGCTATTAACAAGCAAAGCTTTTGACAGGCAATGCTTGTTATTGTTTTCAGACTTTTGTTTTTCGGCAGGCTCTCCGATATACATATTTATGTTTGTATTTATATGGCCGTTTTAATTCTAATAATTATTTTATGTGAATTTAAATGAGCTATTGGCCATTTTTTAATGAAGAAAAATTGAAAAAATTTTTTTGGTAGAAGTTATGGATCCATTTCGGAGACCACCACATCCCCTCATCAGACTTCTTCAAGCGGCCTCAACCGAGAATCGAACTTAAGTCGTTCGATTGGTAGTCCATTGTCTATACCATTGAGCTACCACCGCCGTCAGCTTTGTTTCGCTTAAATTTCAATTTTCCTTCCATTACAATCCACATACCAACAACAGTAGCTTAATGACACTCTGCCTTTGCTACCTAGTATGTTGGTGCGATTGTGTGTTTGGTTTGTACAAAGTTCTAAAGCTATTAACAAGCAAAGCTTTTGACAGGCAATGCTTGTTATTGTTTTCAGACTTTTGTTTTTCGGCAGGCTCTCCGATATACATATTTATGTTTGTATTTATATGGCCGTTTTAATTCTAATAATTATTTTATGTGAATTTAAATGAGCTATTGGCCATTTTTTAATGAAGAAAAATTGAAAAAATTTTTTTGGTAGAAGTTATGGATCCATTTCGGAGACCACCACATCCCCTCATCAGACTTCTTCAAGCGGCCTCAACCGAGAATCGAACTTAAGTCGTTCGATTGGTAGTCCATTGTCTATACCATTGAGCTACCACCGCCGCACAATGGGAATTCGTGGCCAAAAATAAAGTCGAAATTAAAGTAGTCGTAAATCCATTTTTTTTACCAGCTATCGACAGATATTTTATAGGACAAAAAAAAAGCTCATGTAAAATTTTCTGAGTTTCGTTTCGTTTAGCCGTACAGGGTGCCCAAAGTTGAACAAAAAATGTGCCATTTGAATTATGAATTATATGACTTGATACGAAATGCTCTATCTAAACCATTTATTGACGCATATACTTGGTTTTGACACCTAAATATAGATAATGGCTTCTACTTTTTCAGGAAGTAATCCTTTTTTTATTATCTTCGAAACCTGATTTTATATGATTTTTCAAATAAGGATAAAAAAATATCGAAAATATTTTTTCTTCGCCAAATTTAAGCAATAAAATAAAAAAAAAACAAAAAAAACGTATCCTGGATTTTTTTTTGTGTGATGAACTAACACATTCTTTATCATATCACATTAACAGAAATTAATTTCACCCGCGCTCTCGCGAGTTTTAATTATTCTCCTAATGGGCCAAAAGTGCATTTTTGAAATTACATTTATCATGACATATTCGGCATTAAAAAAAAAAATGTTTATACGAGATTTATCCCTCAATATTTCTCTGTAATATAGAAAATAGTTCATATTATGAAATACAGTAGCTCACTTTTGAATTAGCTGCACAGGTTTTATTATATATTGTTTTTTATACAGGGTAAAAAAAAAATTATCAAAAAAATTGGGAAACTTTAGAAGAAAATAAAAAAAAAATAAAAAAAAACGTATCCTCAATTTTTTAATATATGTTGGTCCCAGGTGTGCTTAAAAACCCCCCATAGTCAGTTTTACCATTCACCCGCGCTCTTCTCACTAATTCATATTTTTCGACGAGGTGTATATGCGCGCTATCACTATGGATGTACATACATATGCATACATGTGTAGCTAGAGAGAAAAGCATTGATGAGCAGTTTTGACAGATGTTTATGCTTTAAAATCGCTAATATATTAATTAATGCAATTTTATATAGAATATATACATATATACTTACTTTTAGCCTATTTACTTTAAAAGTATCATAACTCAAAAACGCGAGTTTTCAGCTAAGTATGGGCATGCATGCATGTGTGTATATGTATATGTATGTGCATTATATGACGAAATTTCGGTCTGATAGATTGAAAATTGACAGTTTGAGATCAAAAAATTATCTTTGATTTACTATTGAAATATATCGAGCCGTATGCGCCGGAAAGATGTAAAGGCCATGATTTCCGATTTTCACTTTTTTGTAGAAATGGCTTACTTGTCATCACCCACACCTTCTCCAGAAATTTTATGTCTGAAAAATGTACCGTTATGAAAAGCAATTTTGATGTAAGTACATAAGTTCAGTTTGTTTACTTTTTTTGTGAGTACGAAGTGGCTTTTACATCTTTTTTGCTTTTCAAATTATTGAAGACTAGTGACAAATAAACAAATTTAACGGGATTTTGTTGGAATTTAACCAAGGATTTTATCAGTTTGAAGACTTCTACTTTGTATTTTATTACATATGATGACCAATATGGTTTTCTTGTGCGGCATATTGCACTTTATTGCTTCATAATTTTGAAATAAAGTTCTAACGATTCCCACGATAGTTGGGGTCCCTTTTGTTACTGCTTAGGGCATTTTTAAACAAATTGGTTGTGTATTTCTACAATTTCTCCAAAATTAATTTCTTGAATCTCGATAATTTCCCCCCAAACGTAGATGCTGAAAGTGATGAACATGGCGAGAGATTTCATCAGAACTTAATAGTTTTTGAAAGGCGATATCAAGGATCTTGGAACAAGGATATGATGGGAGACAAATCCAGAAAATTACAAAAGAATAGCCAAAAGTACTTACATCCCTCATTATTTATCCTCTCCTTAAAATCGCGAAATGCATTAATTTTTTTATTCAATTAATTCTTTATCCTATTCATCGCTATTTTGAGAGACATTGTGCACTTCAAAACTCATAATAAATGGAAAGAAATAATGTTAAATGTTACTCCTTAATAAAGTTTTATAAAAAAACGGAACATGCTAGGTTAAGAACTCTCAATAAAAATAGGTAAATATAAATACTGATACATCCCATTATTGCAAAAGTATTCTCAAAATGTTCACATTTAAATTCTTTATGGGATAGATAGGAGTCGAATCTGAAATTCCTTATACAAACTTAGATTTTTTCATACTCTTTGCCATTGTAACCAAACTACTTGACCAATTTTTAAGTGCAAAGGCAAAAAATGTTTGTTGGGATTCTCTTTACCAGTTCTTATTAGATGCCAAATCGCTACGGTGGCTAATACAATTTTTTTATGCACTTATATATGTCATGCAATGTCTTGTATATACGGTTTTTTCTACATTTTTACCGATATCTCAGAAACAGGATCCGCCACAAAAATATGGATATGCTATTCGGGATCAGCGTTAAATTTCGTTTTAGAAAAGTACAGTTTTATATTTTTCGTGGTTAAAGTTGATTAAAAATTGTCGAAAAGCAAAAAAAAAAGAAATCGAAATAAAGAAATGAAAGTAAAAAAATTTTTAAAAAACCTTCTCCTGAACATTTTTGAATTTGGCCTTTACATCTTTCCGGCGCATACGGCTCGATATAGCGGCTGAAAACTCAGGTTTTTTTTTCGTAAAATAAGGTTACTGAGATATGATAGTATTGAAGTAAGTGAGAGATATACTCTCATTTGCTGTTTGTTATACCATTCATGAACCTGAAGTAGTATTATCACTTTGTGCCAAACACGACGTATTTTTATGTACAATTTATCATTTGTCGGAATCGGCCAAATCGGACCAGTACAACATATAGCTCCCATACAACTGATTGTTAGATATAGATATTTTTGAGTACACCTTCTTCAATTAAACAGATAAAATTTATTTCTCTCATTCATGAATGGTATAACGTCTTCGGTACGCATTTTACTTGCTGATAATTGCACTTATCTATTTGTCTCCCACCTGTACCGTTACCTTTTAAATGCAAACTGCATTTGGCAGGGTCGTAAGAAATGGGAGTTTGCTTGGGGATCCATGCCCCAAAAGTACAAATTTTAAATAAGTATGACGTAGACAATTACATTTATATGATTTTTCAAGTATTTACAAATATATACTAATATATATATAATTACTTATGATTGCTTCTTCTGGTGTTTAAAATTTAAACAGCGAAGTGAAAAAGTGACTACTTTACATTTTTATATTTTTTACCCCTCTGATAAAAAAAAATTGTTTGTCACTGCCTTTATTTAATTTTTATATTAAAGTGAAGTTTTAAAACAAGTTTGAAGTCCAAGTGGTTTAAAAGTGTTAATTACATATATTTCTAATTAAATTCCGAATAAGTAATTTCGATAAAATTTATTGCAAGTATGTCATCTTTATGTTGAAAAATTGTGTGGTGTTGTAATCAATTTATTTATTTATTCGATAGTGACTACTTCAATTAAAATAGCTGAGTTATTCGAAGTGTGGCTAGCCTCAAATGAAGGAGATAAAGACAAAATTAAAATCATGGAAAACCTTATTATAAGCAAGACTGATGTAAATATCAATTTGCAAAAATTAAATCAAGAAATACGCTTTTTGAATTTAAGATTTAAAAAAATATGGACCGCTGCCCATAAGCACAAATCGCGATGCCTTAAGGTTTACCATGATTTCCTCAACACTAGCTTTGATTTTAGCAGATCCCACATACATATATATTTTAGGTTAAGATTTTATAGAAATTGTCATATTTCAAGAAAGAAATGCATCCATAATATGGATTTCATATATCTAGTTTGAGAATTATAACTTAATTACTTTCGAAAATAAATGCATTTTACTGGTTTTTCGCGACACCCGTTATATGGGGGGTGGGAGTATTTCTCATCAGATTAAGTTCCTTTATACACCATGTACTAATATTCATCAAAAAAGCTTGTATACCGAATTTGAGCATTCTAACTTAATTAGTTTCGAAAATAATTGAAATTTCATATTTTTTCGCGACACCCGTTATATGGGGGGTGGTAGTATTTGTCATCAGATTAAGTTCCTTTATACACCATGTACTAATATTCATCAAAAAAGCTTGTATACCGAATTTGAGCATTCTAACTTAATTAGTTTCGAAAATAATTGAAATTTCATGTTTTTTCGCGACACCCGTTATATGGGGGGTGGTAGTATTTGTCATCAGATTAAGTTCCTTTATACACCATGTACTAATATTCATCAAAAAAGCTTGTATACCGAATTTGAGCATTCTAACTTAATTAGTTTCGAAAATAATTGAAATTTCATGTTTTTTCGCGACACCCGTTATATGGGGGGTGGTAGTATTTGTCATCAGATTAAGTTCCTTTATACACCATGTACTAATATTCATCAAAAAAGCTTGTATACCGAATTTGAGCATTCTAACTTGATTAATTTCGAAAATAATTGCAATTTCGTGGTTTTTCGCGACACCCGTTATATGGGGGGTGGGAGTATTTGTCATCAGATTAAGTTCATTTTTACACCATGTACTAATATTCATAAAAAAGCTTATTTTCAAAATTTGAGCACTCTAGGTCCATTTTTACTATTTATGACCGTTTTTTGTATGAAACGTTCCCATTGTGCGCCGTCAGCTTTGTTTCGCTTAAATTTCAATATTCCTTCCATTACAATCCACATACCAACAACAGTAGCTTAATGACACTCTGCCTTTGCTACCTAGTATGTAGACAATGGACTACCAATCGAACGACTTAAGTTCGATTCTCGGTTGAGGCCGCTTGAAGAAGTCTGATGAGGGGATGTGGTGGTCTCTGAAATGGATCCATAACCTACCAAAAAAATTTTTTAAATTTTTCTTCATTAAAAAATGGCCAATAGCTCATTTAAATTCACATGAAAAAGGTTTCATTTTATTTGAAATAGGTTTCACTTAATTTGAAAAAGGTTTCACTTGACTTGAAAAAAGTTTCACTTGACTTGCAAAAGGTTTCATTTGACCTGAAAATGCTATATACCCGAAAGAGGACAAAAAACCTAAAACCGACATAAACAAAACAACACACAAGCGGACAATAACGGACTTTTACCTACTCGGTTAATGAGGGTACAATAATGAAAATATGACAAAAAATAGATTTGCATACCTAAACACACAACACAGACTCACACACACACTCTTAGAAATTTTCGTGTAATTTTGCATACAAAAAGGTAGGTTACTTTTTTCCTACCTTATTATGCGCAAAATCGCACACTGAAAAATTCAACAGATAAGCTGTTTAAATTTAAACAATAAAAGTGTAAATCCTACACAAACAAACTTTAAATCTAAACACTAATCGAGTAATAAATTGTAATTTCGCATATAAGTTAAACAAAATTACCAATTCACTATGTAATTTTACCCCACTCAATTGTAATTTCGCGCACGAGATTTGAAATTACAATTTCCTTTAATCCAAAATGCGTGTAAAATCGCATGATATGCTCACTTTTGCTGAAAAGTGCGTAAATTTCGTTTAGAACTGTAAATTACACACTTGTAGTGTAAATCTACGAAAAAAAATGTAATTTTCAACTAAAAATTACATATATTTTGGTAGCATATTTACACGCAGTTTTTAGAGTGCACGTCACCCGAACGCACGAATGCACGAACACATCACATGAACACGAAGTACCTGAACAAAACGACGGAAGTTAGTTACTATAAATACTATCGAACTTACACAAAATAACTCAGAATAATTATTATTCAAACTTATATTTTAAAAATCTTTCCATAATAGTTATTTCAAATATATATTTTTTAAGTCTTCAAAGACTTTTATATTGAGAAAAATTTGAAAAAAGTCTTTGCGTAATTATTATCAGTAACAAATTGTTTTTTATATCTTCAAAGACTTTTTCATTGAGACAAAGTTCAAAAAAGTCTCAGAAAATTTTCAATAACTTTCATATAAGTATAAAATAAAAATAACTTTCATATAAGTACTTCAAAATTCAAGCAAATTTCCAATTTGAAATTGTATGAAAGATCTTTTTCGAAGATATAAAAAATAAATTTGTTACTCAAAATAATTACTTAAAGATATTTTTGAAATTCGTCTCAATGAAAAAGTCTTTGAAGACTTAAAAAACAATTTGTTACGGATAATAATTACTCAAAGACTTTTTTCAAATCTGTCTCAATATAAAAGTCTTTGAAGATATAAAACAAAATTTCTCATTTATAATAATTAAAAAAAAGACTTAAAAAAAATATCTCAGAAATAACTATTATGGAAAGACTTTTAAAATATGTTTCTTTCAATAATAATTATTTTTTGATTTTTATTTTTTCTCCTATAATAATTACAACTCTGGAAAAAATAATAAAACATAGTAGAATAGTACTTTACGCAGATGATACGTTAATATACACTGAAGGAAATAGTTATGAGGAGTGTAAAACAAAAATTCTATATGATATAGAAAACGTGAATAAATGGTTAAAAATTAATAAATTAAAATTAAATGAAAGCAAAACAAAAATAAGGGAAATAAATATAAATTCGAGCGCAGAAATAGTGATTAATAATGAAAGAATCGAAATTGTAGAAAACTTCAAATACCTAGGAGTATTCATAGACAAGTATCCTAAATTTAAAACTCAGATTGAATATGTGTGCAAAAAAATCGGAAAAAAGATTGGTTTCATTCGGAGAATAAGACCCAAAATCAATATAATGATCTCAATTAAAGTGTATAATGTTATTATTAAGCCTCATTTTGACTATTGTTCGACGATTCTGTTCAATTGTTGTAACCAAGGTGCAATAGAAAGACTGCAAAAGCTACAAAATAAAGCAATGAGAATAATATTAAAGTGCAATAGATATACAGTGGCTCTCAGAAGTATTTTGCATAATTCATTTATATCCATTTTCAGGGATAAACCTAAGTTCTAGTTGGGAAAAAATGGGTATGATATACAATGGGTTTTTAATTCAACAAGATAATAATCAGAAAAATATCACTCATGATGTTAAAATCTGAACATTTTCGAATAAAAACCACTTCCAAGTTTGTGTTCAAAGCTCCGATATAAGAACCATTCAAAATTTTTGATCCTATCTTGAAGATCATGTGAGAAAATCGAAGATTTCCCCAAAAAAAATATCTAAATGCGGTTTTGGCCGAGGAATGGGACAAAAAACTTCCGGATTTTTGCCAAAAATTAGCAGAGCCCATCCCTAGACTCTTGGAAGCCATTACGAAAAAGAACGGATATCATAAAAAATATTAAACAGGTTGTAGATGCATTTATTCACCAAAATTCTCAATATGCAAAATACTTTTGTGAGCAAAAATGTATGACTTTTTTCGTTTCTTTAATTTTATAAAAAAGATGAAATGCATTTTGTGTTTTTGATGAATGTGTTTTTGTGGTATGAAGATTCAGCTATAGTACCATATTAAAAAAATTTGCAAAAGAATTCGAAAAAAAGACGAATTTCTAACAATTTCTTAATAAATGAATTATGCAAAATACTTCTGAGAGCCACTGTACGTGTGTAAATTACATGCTGCGAGCATTGAAATGGTTATCAGTGGAACAAAGGCTAAGTTTAAATACATATATATTTGTTTTTAAAATAAAATATAACATGACACCGTTATACATGACCGATAGTATTACGTATGATGATAGAGATTTTAGGTTAGCGATGCATAAGAGAGCAGCAGCACAAAATTCCATATTCTATAAGGGATTGGAATGTTTAACCAGTTACCAATAGATATAAAAATGGAAACAAATATTAAAAATTTTAAAAGACAATGTATTGAGTTTATAAGAACAACATAAGACTTATAAAACAGGCGCAGTCATAAACATTTATTATTATCATAAGTGTCATTAGTGTTTTATTAGTACTATTAGGTTTAAGTAAGAGTATAAATTATACTCGTAAATATTCGCAAGAACCACTTGAGGGTAGTGCGCTACCACAACGGCCTGCGTTATTATTGTATTATTATATTAATTTGTTTATTTTCAACTTAGATTGAACTATTTTGTTATCAATGTGATTTTTCCATGTCAATCTTCTATCCAGTGTGATACGAAGGTATGTTACGAAGTCTTTCAGGGGTATCGTTTCACCATTTATTGAAACTGAAGGGCATGTGTCTCTTTTTAGCGTAAAAGTTACTTGGATGCATTTGTACTCGTTGACTTTAATTCTCCAGGTCGAAAGCCACTCCTCTAGTGTTTTTAGATGGTGCTGTAGTCGACTTGTAGCCACGATGGGATTTGAGTGGACGCTTAGAATTGCTGTGTCATCCGCAAAAGTTGATGTTAGAAGATTTTCGTTTGTTGGCAGATCACTTGTAAAAATTAAGTATAGAATGGGACCTGAAACGCTTCCCTGTGGGACTCCTGCAGATATATAGTAACTTCCTGTGGTATAGCATTTTTGCCTTACTCGGAATTTTCTTTCAGTTCGAAAGCATTCTAGAATCACGCAAATGTTATATGGAAGTATGCGTCTTAGTTTGTAGAATAGCCCTTCCAGCTATACTTTGTCGAAGCCCTGTGCTACATCTAAGAATACTGCAGTGCAATATCGTTTGGTTTCAAAAGCGGACCGTATGTTTGATACGATTCTATGCACTTGCTCTATCGTACCTACGACCCATTGACTCAAAAGAATTTTCGGGAATACTCTCCCACTCTCACTACGCTTTTTTCAAGCAATCAGCGAAATTTCTTAGTTTATGCAAGCGGACTTTCCCTTTCAAGTGCTCCCCCAGATTCTCGATATGACTTAGGTCCCGACTGCACGAAATCCAGTCGAGAAATCTAACATTTTTTCCCTCCATCCACCGTTTTGTTAATCTTGCGGTATGTGTTGGATCGTTATCTTGCTAAAAGATCCATGTCACCGGCATGTCATCTCAATTAGGTGGAATTGTGTCATATCGAAATATATTAATGCTGTTCCATGCGACCCTCAATTTTTGCAATTGGCGAAATCGCACGCCATGACATTGCGCCCCAGACCATAATATTACTGCTTAGGTGTAGCTCTTTTCTTTACTTCCGGAGCATTCCATTTCCACAATCTTGCTTTGGTCCATTTAGTTTTGTCCCCTTATCATGCATAACCCTTTCGGTGTTTTTTAACATCTCTTGCCGCCACAAATCAAAAAAGGGATAGTGACTAATGTCTGTATTTCAAAATGATTTTGGGGCAAAATTCTGGCAAAAACTAAACAAAATTCTGCGCGACTTAATAATTTCGAGTCAAAATTCTGTATTTCAAAATTCTGGACGGACATAATGATGAAGGGTCATAATCCTAGAAAGTAAAATTCTGGTTTCCAAATAATTTTGGACGAAAATTCTGGTTTTTTTATGGTTGAAAATAAGGCACTCATATTCTGATTTTTAAGAAACAAATGTGTAATTCGATTTCCGATTGTGTATATATATTTCCGATTTTGTATATATTTGGAATGAAAAATCGTTGAAGGGTGTACTTCGCAGAAGGAGATCACCGTGGCGGTAGCCACGGTTATGGCACACGTCCGGACGGATGGCGTAGCCCAGGATTATTTTTTGTAAGCGCGGCCGAAGGCCGCCAACGCAGAGTAGTGTTCTGCACAAAAGCACTGTGAACCGGGCCATAGATATTACTCCGGGAAGAATTCCTTCCCAAAAGTAGGGTTAAGGACGGCATTTTTTGCAACTTTAAATGCCTATATTTCGGCAACTATAGGCCTCCGAACTGTACCGACTTCAGATATAGGATCGGGGGGCGGTGCCACGCCCCAGCAAAATCGGCCCAGCGCGGTTAACTTACTAAACAGCTGATTATTGAATTTTGTCTACTATAATTATCCCTTTTAAAGTGTGTTGACTTCTGTAAAATAAATCTTTATTATCGAACCAGGCAAATGCATTTTTGTTGACATAAAAGAGGGCGACATGAAACAATAATGGATTATTTACATGAAATAGGGTGAGTTGCGATCGTTATCAAAAATATGGCTTTATGTCTCATTTTCGGGAATTTATGGCGTTAAGTCCCATTATATTGAGATTTAATGGCCCGCGGGCGTTATTTCCACGGGCCAACCCGGTTAAAGTTTCGATTATTCGAATATTCGATTTTCAATTTTTGTACGATTGCCAATCGAATTTCATTATTCCAATAGTTGAATTCTTTCCTTTATTCGAATAATCGCTGCTCCACGATTATTCGAATAACTTGTTAAAATCGAATAATCGATTTTTGAACCCAGCAAAAATGTAAGAAAAATATATTGTTTGAGTGACAATAAAGGAAGGTAGGTTTGGAGCTTTTTTAATAAAAGGCCGTGAAGGCAAACAAGTTTCCCACTCCATTTGTGGATCTGTTTTAAATTTTCACAACTCTACTTCCTCGCAGAGCCCGAGCGGGATATATTGACACCCCATGGAGAAGTTGTTTATTAAAGGAAAATGTAAGTATTTTAATATTCCTTCCCAATAACTTCTGTTGTAGAACAGAAGCAAGTAACCAGTTTTTTTTTTTTTTAATTCGTAGGAAATTAAGGATTTTCTTAGCTGTTCCTATCTTCGTCAAATATAATGAACTTACAAATGCAGTTCCAATATATACTATTAGACGACGTCACTGCATCCTTTTTTAAATGATTAGAATAACGAAAATGACGAATCAAATTCTTTTAATATGGGTATAATATGAAAAGTTTTTCGCAACGGCTAATACGTGTCGGAATATTTTTATTTCTTTACAAAAGTACATATTTTTGTATTGTAAAACCAAAAGATATATATTTCTGTTCTATCATAGAAGAGTTACTTGGTTTTGTCGTGGACTCATTTTAAGCCATCAGTACATTTAAAGTTACTAATAGATGTTTATATGAGAATTCCAAAAATAATGAGCACAACAAAAACAAGTAACTAACACGAACTCTAGTTGAATTGGAGAAGGTGAGTATAATTTCTCGGACTCGTTTCGAGTTCGAGATGGACTAAAAAAAATCAATTCTCGCAATGGAATTTTCTTATTTTGATAACTCCTGGTTTGCATGAAAAAATTCCCTATTAGGCTTAAATTTACCATTTAACCCTCTACTCAAGAAACTCAAAAGATAGGATGACATCGTTGCTAATTCGAGGCGGATTCGCAGAATGTATTCGCCAATAAACCTAAATCTCGCGTGCATCACTAATGACAAAAGACTGGCCTGGAATTCGGATTCGCTGATCTATAGTCGCGAAGTATCGCCATGATAATATAACCAGAGAACCGAACTCTTCTCGAATTCGAGGCGAATCCATTGTGTTTATTGGGGTTATAATAATAAGCGCTTCATGAACGATAATAACGCTACTGTATAAATGGGTTTCCGATATAAACTGTATTATGCATTTAGTGTGAATTAAAATATGTAAAAATAACAAAAAAATGTTAGGCTTTTGCGTAATAATTATAATAAGAAATTTCTAAAAATCGAACACATTAAAATTTTATACTTATACATACATATGTGTATGTAAATATTTCAACATTCGAATAATCGACATTGAACAATTATTCGAATTCGTGTAATCGAATTTTGAAAATCGATTTTCATGGTATTCGAATAATTCGAATATTCGATTAATCGATTTTCACGAGCTCTAGTAAATATGTTCCACTTTAAGTTTTACTTAGTTCTGGTAATCAAGTCATAATAAAATTTATAAAATTTTTTGGCAAATAAAATATTCTTAAATATGGTTAAAGTTTCAAATAACAAAGATATAAGCAATAGAAATTTAGGTTGTTTTAGTTATAAGATAAATATGTTCCACTTCAAGTTTTACTTAGTTCTGGTAATCAAGTCCTAATAAAATTTATAACATTTTTGGCAAATAAAATAAGCTTTAATATGGTTAAAGTTGCATGGCCCTAGCTTTTGAAATAACAAAGATATAAGCAATAGAAATTTAGGTGGTTTCAGTTATTAGATAAATATGATATAAATATATTCCACTTCAAGTTTTACTTAGTTCTGGTAATCAAGTCCTAACAAAATGTATAGCATTTTTTGGCAAATAAAATAAGCTTTAATATGGTTAAAGTTGCATGGCCCTAGCTTTTGAAATAACAAAGATATAAGCCGCTGTGGTGCAGTGGGTAGAGTGCTCGCCTGCTATGCCAGAGGTCGGGTTCAAACCACGGTCCGAGCAAAACAAAAGAATTTTTCTAATTAGTAAAAATCCAATTATAAGATAAATATGTTCCAAATCAAGTTTTACTTAGTTGTGGTAATCAAGTCCTAATAAAATTTATAACATTTTTTGGGAAATAAAATAAACTTTAATATAAGATAAATATGTACCACATCAAGTTTTACTTAGTTCTGGTAATCAAGTCGTAATAAACTTTATAACATTTTTTGGCAAATAAAATAAACTTTAATATGGCTAAAATTTCATGGCTCTAGCTTTTGAAATAACAAAGTTATAAGGAATAGAAATTTAGGTTGTTTCAGTTATGAGATAAATATAAGATAAATATGTTCCACTTCAAGTTTTACTTAGTTCTGGTAATCAAGTCCTAACAAAATGGATAAAATTTTTTTGGAAAATAAAATAAGCTTTAATATGGTTAAAGTTGCATGGCTCTAGCTTTTGAAATAACAAAGTTATAAGCAATAGAAATTTAGGTTGTTTCAGTTATAAGATAAATATGTTCCACATCAAGTTTTACTTAGTTCTGGTAATCAAGTCATAATAAAATTTATACAATTTTTTGGCAAATAAAATATTCTTAAATATGGTTAAAGTTTCATGGATCTAGCTTTTGAAATAACAAAGATATAAGGAATAGAAGTTTAGGTTGTTTCAGTTATAAGATAAATATGTTCCACATCAAGTTTTACTTAGTTGTGGTAATCAAGTCCTAACAAAATTTATAACATTTTTTTGGCAAATAAAATAAACTTTAATATGGTTAAAGTTCTATGGCCCAAGCTTTTGAAATAACAAAGATATAAGCAATAGAAATTTAGGTTGTTTCAGTTATTAGATAAATATGATATAAAAATGTTCCACATCAAGTTTTACTTAGTTGTGGTAACGAAGTCCGAATAAAATTTACAACATTTTTTTGGCAAATAAAATAAACTGTAATATGGTTAAAGCTTCATGGCTCTAGCTTTGAAATAACAAAGATATAAGCAATAGAAATTTAGGTTGTTTCAGTTTTAGATAAATATGTTCCACATTAGGTTTTACTTAGTTCTGGTAATCAAGTCCTATAAAATTTATAACATTTTTTGGAAAATAAAATAAACTTTAATATGGTTAAAGTTTCATGGCTCTAGCTTTGAAATAACAAAGATATAAGCAATAGAAATTTAGGTTGTTTCAGTTTTAGATAAATATGAGATAAAAATGTTCCACATCAAGTTTTACTTAGTTGTGGTAATCAAGTCCTAATAAAATTTATAACATTTTTTGGCAAATAAAATAAACTTTAATATGGTTAAAGTTTCATGGCTCTAGCTTTGAAATAACAAAGATATAAGCAAAAGAAATTTAGGTTGTTTCAGTTATAAGATAAATATGTTCCAAATCAAGTTTTACTTAGTTGTGGTAATCAAGTCCTAATAAAATTTATAACATTTTTTGGCAAATAAAATAAACTTTAATATAAGATAAATATGTACCACATCAAGTTTTACTTAGTTCTGGTAATCAAGTCGTAATAAACTTTATAACATTTTTTGGCAAATAAAATAAACTTTAATATGGCTAAAATTTCATGGCTCTAGCTTTTGAAATAACAAAGTTATAAGCAATAGAAATTTAGGTTGTTTCAGTTATGAGATAAATATAAGATAAATATGTTCCACTTCAAGTTTTACTTAGTTCTGGTAATCAAGTCCTAACAAAATGGATAACATTTTTTTGGCAAATAAAATAAGCTTTAATATGGTTAAAGTTGCATGGCACTAGCTTTTGAAATAACAAAGATATAAGCAATAGAAATTTAGGTTGTTTTAGTTATAAGATAAATATGTTCCAATTCAAGTTTTACTTAGTTCTGGTAATCAAGTCCTAATAAAATTTGTAAAATTTTTTGGCAAATAAAATAAACTTTAATACGGTTAAAGCTTCATGGCCCTAGCTTTTGAAATAACAAAGATATAAGCAATAGAAATTTAGGTTGTTTTAGTTATAAGATAAATATGTTCCAATTCAAGTTTTACTTAGTTCTGGTAATCAAGTCCTAATAAAATTTGTAACATTTTTTGGCAAATAAAATAAACTTTAATATGGTTAAAGCTTCATGGCCCTAGCTTTTGAAATAACAAAGATATAAGCAATAGAAAGTTAGGTTGTTTCAGTTATTAGATAAATATGATATAAAAATGTTCCACATCAAGTTTTACTTAGTTGTGGTAACGAAGTCCGAATAAAATTTACAACATTTTTTTGGCAAATAAAATAAACTCTAATATGGTTAAAGCTTCATGGCTATAGCTTTGAAATAACAAAGATATAAGCAATAGAAATTTAGGTTGTTTCAGTTATAAGATAAATATGTTCCACATTAAGTTTTATTTATTTATAACATTTTTTGGCAAATAAAATAAACTTTAATATGGTTAAAGTTTCATGGCTCTAGCTTTGAAATAACAAAGATATAAGCAATAGAAATTTAGGTTGTTTCAGTTTTAGATAAATATGAGATAAAAATGTTCCACATCAAGTTTTACTTAGTTGTGGTAATCAAGTCCTAATAAAATTTATAACATTTTTTGGCAAATAAAATAAACTTTAATATGGTTAAAGTTTCATGGCCCTAGCTTTTGAAATAACAAAGATATAAGCAATAGAAATTTGATTTATTTATTTAGTCTATGAACAATAATTCTTACAGACTATGGAAAAAGAGAAAAAGAAAGAAAAAATCTAAATACTTAATTTATGAGAGAGTTTAATATTCTGAAAAAAGAAAATTTGGACAGCGAAAAATCGAGCTCGACAGAATTAAGGACATTATTAAATTCACTCAACGCTCTGCTAAGGGGAGCAGTACGAGCAAAGTTAGTCCGATAATTAGCTAAATAAAATGTAGGAGTAAATCTAGGGGCTTTTCGTGGGATGTTAAAATTAATACGCTGTAGGAGGAAGGGACAATCAACAGTTCCTTGAACAATGCTAAACACAAAAGTCATTGAAAGGACTATCCTTCTTTGCTCCAGCGTCTTAAGACCAATTAGTAATGAGCGTGAAATATAGGGCGGGGTAGGGTCCGAGAAACAAAGGGAACGTAAAGCATGTTTAATAAAAACCTTTTGAACACGCTCAAGTCTATCAATTTTGTATTGATGATACGGACGCCAGATGAATGCAGCATATTCCAAGTGGGAGCGTACAAACGACGTAAACAACAATTTCAACGTATATGGATCAGAAAACTCAGCACTGTTTCTTCGAACGAAGCTAAGCATAGCATAAGCTTTTGAAATAACAAAATCAATGTGTGCATTATATGAGAGTTTGGTATCAAAAATAACACCTAAATCCTTAATTTCAATGAGAGATTGTAACATTGAGCCTGAAATAGTGTACGAAGAGCTGATAGAATTAGCGGATTTAGAGAACGTAATATGAAAATATTTAGTAACATTTAGGGAAAGACGCGAACGTTGGCACCAGTCATGCAACTGGTCTAACTCCGATTGTACCATTGCCATGTCAGCAGAGCAAGTAATCTTTGAGAAAATTTTTAAATCATCCGCATATAACAAATAGTTGGAGAAAGCAAAACATGACCCAATGCCATTTATGAACAAAACAAACAGCAAAGGACCAAGAATACTACCTTGCGGGACACCCGAAGTAGCAACAAACTATATGACGAAGCTTGATCCACCATGACAACCAGCGTTGCCATTCTAGCTTTTTTCAAGCTAGATTTAGCTTTTTTTCTTGTCTTTTAGCTGGAAAAATTCTGATTTAGCTTTGGCTTTTTTTTCTAGCTTTTTTATTTGCTAAAACTCCCCAAAAAATAAGCGCTGCTTGCTGCTCATATACATACATACAGTCATCATAGTTACCATTATTTGAATGTAAAACATTTTTTTTAACATTTCGTTATTTTTATTGACACTGAAGTACAAATTTGCATATACATAGTATATGAAAATAAATAAGTTATGCAGGCTCCACTAAACAGGTCGGTTCTTCAGATCAGCTGACTTCTTGTTCTTCTTCAACACCTATCCAATTTGTTTACTTTTGCATATTCTTTACATGCATTCGTATTTACAATTCGTCAAATTCTTCATTCTCTGAGTTTATCCATCATTCGCCCGTGAGCTGAATGTCAAATTATTTCGTCTTCCTTATAGTTTTGACATCTCGGTCACGAGAGTTCGACATTAAGGTCACGGCGTGTATGTGTGTATGTATCTTGAACCGACCTGTTAAATTGGCCTTGAATTTATGTGTGTTTTGAAAACACATTAGGGGAGTTCCCCTCCAGATCCGCATAAAAATTTTGCGTGCAAATTGAACAACAATTTTGTGATACTGATGTTTATCTAGATTCCATTTAATATGGTTAAAGTTCTATGGCCCAAGCTTTTGAAATAACAAAGATATAAGCAATAGAAATTTAGGTTGTTTCAGTTATTAGATAAATATGATATAAAAATGTTCCACATCAAGTTTTACTTAGTTGTGGTAACGAAGTCCGAATAAAATTTACAACATTTTTTTGGCAAATAAAATAAACTGTAATATGGTTAAAGCTTCATGGCTCTAGCTTTGAAATAACAAAGATATAAGCAATAGAAATTTAGGTTGTTTCAGTTTTAGATAAATATGAGATAAAAATGTTCCACATCAAGTTTTACTTAGTTGTGGTAATCAAGTCCTAATAAAATTTATAACATTTTTTGGCAAATAAAATAAACTTTAATATGGTTAAAGTTTCATGGCTCTAGCTTTGAAATAACAAAGATATAAGCAAAAGAAATTTAGGTTGTTTCAGTTATAAGATAAATATGTTCCAAATCAAGTTTTACTTAGTTGTGGTAATCAAGTCCTAATAAAATTTATAACATTTTTTGGCAAATAAAATAAACTTTAATATAAGATAAATATGTACCACATCAAGTTTTACTTAGTTCTGGGAATCAAGTCGTAATAAACTTTATAACATTTTTTGGCAAATAAAATAAACTTTAATATGGCTAAAATTTCATGGCTCTAGCTTTTGAAATAACAAAGTTATAAGCAATAGAAATTTAGGTTGTTTCAGTTATGAGATAAATACAAGATAAATATCTTCCTCTTCAAGTTTTACTTAGTTCTGGTAATCAAGTCCTAACAAAATGGATAACATTTTTTTGGCAAATAAAATAAGCTTTAATATGGTTAAAGTTGCATGGCTCTAGCTTTTGAAATAAAGTTATAAGCAATAGAAATTTAGGTTGTTTCAGTTATAAGATAAATATGTTCCACATTAGGTTTTACTTAGTTCTGGTAATCAAGTCCTATAAAATTTATAACATTTTTTGGAAAATAAAATAAACTTTAATATGGTTAAAGTTTCATGGCTCTAGCTTTGAAATAACAAAGATATAAGCAATAGAAATTTAGGTTGTTTCAGTTTTAGATAAATATGAGATAAAAATGTTCCACATCAAGTTTTACTTAGTTGTGGTAATCAAGTCCTAATAAAATTTATAACATTTTTTGGCAAATAAAATAAACTTTAATATGGTTAAAGTTTCATGGCTCTAGCTTTGAAATAACAAAGATATAAGCAAAAGAAATTTAGGTTGTTTCAGTTATAAGATAAATATGTTCCAAATCAAGTTTTACTTAGTTGTGGTAATCAAGTCCTAATAAAATTTATAACATTTTTTGGCAAATAAAATAAACTTTAATATAAGATAAATATGTACCACATCAAGTTTTACTTAGTTCTGGTAATCAAGTCGTAATAAACTTTATAACATTTTTTGGCAAATAAAATAAACTTTAATATGGCTAAAATTTCATGGCTCTAGCTTTTGAAATAACAAAGTTATAAGCAATAGAAATTTAGGTTGTTTCAGTTATGAGATAAATATAAGATAAATATGTTCCACTTCAAGTTTTACTTAGTTCTGGTAATCAAGTCCTAACAAAATGGATAACATTTTTTTGGCAAATAAAATAAGCTTTAATATGGTTAAAGTTGCATGGCACTAGCTTTTGAAATAACAAAGATATAAGCAATAGAAATTTAGGTTGTTTTAGTTATAAGATAAATATGTTCCAATTCAAGTTTTACTTAGTTCTGGTAATCAAGTCCTAATAAAATTTGTAAAATTTTTTGGCAAATAAAATAAACTTTAATACGGTTAAAGCTTCATGGCCCTAGCATTTGAAATAACAAAGATATAAGCAATAGAAATTTAGGTTGTTTTAGTTATAAGATAAATATGTTCCAATTCAAGTTTTACTTAGTTCTGGTAATCAAGTCCTAATAAAATTTGTAACATTTTTTGGCAAATAAAATAAACTTTAATATGGTTAAAGCTTCATGGCCCTAGCTTTTGAAATAACAAAGATATAAGCAATAGAAAGTTAGGTTGTTTCAGTTATTAGATAAATATGATATAAAAATGTTCCACATCAAGTTTTACTTAGTTGTGGTAACGAAGTCCGAATAAAATTTACAACATTTTTTTGGCAAATAAAATAAACTCTAATATGGTTAAAGCTTCATGGCTATAGCTTTGAAATAACAAAGATATAAGCAATAGAAATTTAGGTGGTTTCAGTTATAAGATAAATATGTTCCACATTAAGTTTTATTTATTTATAACATTTTTTGGCAAATAAAATAAACTTTAATATGGTTAAAGTTTCATGGCTCTAGCTTTGAAATAACAAAGATATAAGCAATAGAAATTTAGGTTGTTTCAGTTTTAGATAAATATGAGATAAAAATGTTCCACATCAAGTTTTACTTAGTTGTGGTAATCAAGTCCTAATAAAATTTATAACATTTTTTGGCAAATAAAATAAACTTTAATATGGTTAAAGTTTCATGGCCCTAGCTTTTGAAATAACAAAGATATAAGCAATAGAAATTTGATTTATTTATTTAGTCTATGAACAATAATTCTTACAGACTATGGAAAAAGAGAAAAAGAAAGAAAAAATCTAAATACTTAATTTATGAGAGAGTTTAATATTCTGAAAAAAGAAAATTTGGACAGCGAAAAATCGAGCTCGACAGAATTAAGGACATTATTAAATTCACTCAACGCTCTGCTAAGGGGAGCAGTACGAGCAAAGTTAGTCCGATAATTAGCTAAATAAAATGTAGGAGTAAATCTAGGGGCTTTTCGTGGGATGTTAAAATTAATACGCTGTAGGAGGAAGGGACAATCAACAGTTCCTTGAACAATGCTAAACACAAAAGTCATTGAAAGGACTATCCTTCTTTGCTCCAGCGTCTTAAGACCAATTAGTAATGAGCGTGAAATATAGGGCGGGGTAGGGTCCGAGAAACAAAGGGAACGTAAAGCATGTTTAATAAAAACCTTTTGAACACGCTCAAGTCTATCAATTTTGTATTGATGATACGGACGCCAGATGAATGCAGCATATTCCAAGTGGGAGCGTACAAACGACGTAAACAACAATTTCAACGTATATGGATCAGAAAACTCAGCACTGTTTCTTCGAACGAAGCCAAGCATAGCATAAGCTTTTGAAATAACAAAATCAATGTGTGCATTATATGAGAGTTTGGTATCAAAAATAACACCTAAATCCTTAATTTCAATGAGAGATTGTAACATTGAGCCTGAAATAGTGTACGAAGAGCTGATAGAATTAGCGGATTTAGAGAACGTAATATGAAAATATTTAGTAACATTTAGGGAAAGACGCGAACGTTGGCACCAGTCATGCAACTGGTCTAACTCCGATTGTACCATTGCCATGTCAGCAGAGCAAGTAATCTTTGAGAAAATTTTTAAATCATCCGCATATAACAAATAGTTGGAGAAAGCAAAACATGACCCAATGCCATTTATGAACAAAACAAACAGCAAAGGACCAAGAATACTACCTTGCGGGACACCCGAAGTAGCAACAAACTATATGACGAAGCTTGATCCACCATGACAACCAGCGTTGCCATTCTAGCTTTTTTCAAGCTAGATTTAGCTTTTTTTCTTGTCTTTTAGCTGGAAAAATTCTGATTTAGCTTTGGCTTTTTTTTCTAGCTTTTTTATTTGCTAAAACTCCCCAAAAAATAAGCGCTGCTTGCTGCTCATATACATACATACAGTCATCATAGTTACCATTATTTGAATGTAAAACATTTTTTTTAACATTTCGTTATTTTTATTGACACTGAAGTACAAATTTGCATATACATAGTATATGAAAATAAATAAGTTATGCAGGCTCCACTAAACAGGTCGGTTCTTCAGATCAGCTGACTTCTTGTTCTTCTTCAACACCTATCCAATTTGTTTACTTTTGCATATTCTTTACATGCATTCGTATTTACAATTCGTCAAATTCTTCATTCTCTGAGTTTATCCATCATTCGCCCGTGAGCTGAATGTCAAATTATTTCGTCTTCCTTATAGTTTTGACATCTCGGTCACGAGAGTTCGACATTAAGGTCACGGCGTGTATGTGTGTATGTATCTTGAACCGACCTGTTAAATTGGCCTTGAATTTATGTGTGTTTTGAAAACACATTAGGGGAGTTCCCCTCCAGATCCGCATAAAAATTTTGCGTGCAAATTGAACAACAATTTTGTGATACTGATGTTTATCTAGATCCATTTCGTGTCCGTATAGATTGTAATAGATTTTTTGATCCAGATAAACATCAGGATCAAAAAATTGTTGTTGCAGTGGCTTGCAAATTTTTTGTCCGGATCACTGCCACGGGAAATCACCTATTAATAAAGCATTAAAATACGCAGTAGGACTTGGGATCATCGTTTTATTAATCCGGGAGTACTTGTCAGTAGATACTCCATTACTACCTCTACTTCGTAAGCATACAGTTTTTTATACTCGCTTTTAACATTGTAACTATGTACTAGGAAGGGAAGTAATAAACACAAACAAAATAAAACAAGACTGAAACAATTTTGATATTGCTCGGAAAGGATATCAAATAGAGTACTCTTCTGCTCTCGCTTGGGGAGATCTCGCTCCAAGCTCTACTGGGTAATTTCGTATTTTTTTTTAGCTTCTTTTTTAGCTTTAAATGTTTTTTTTATGTGTGAAACAATTTTTTTTAGCTTTTTCTAGCTTTTTTTTTTGAGAATCTAGCTGGAACTCTGGAAAAGTTCTGGCAACACTGATGACAACGCAACGCCTGCAACTCAATTCAAAAAAACAGAATGAAACCCAAAGCAGTTAAGTTTCGAGATAAGAATATTATGGGACACCTTATCAAACGCTTTCGAGAAGTCTGTGTATATACAATCCACTTGACACCCATGGGACAGCGCTGTAATACAATATTCACTGAAAATCGCAAGATTAGAGACAGTAGAGCGTCCAGGTATAAAACCATGTTGGTTAGGACAAATAAGACTCTTAACCGAAAAGTACATTTTATGCTTAATAATACATTCAAAGAGTTTCGACACGACAGATAATTTAGAGATTGGTCTATAGTCACTAACATTATTTTTATTACCTTTTTTAAAAACAGGTGTTATAGACGCCAATTTCCAATCATCTAGAAACATTCCAGTTGAGAGGGACATATTAAAAATAAAATTGATCGGCTGTAGTATGCGATAACCTTCTCCTGTCCGTCGATTTCCTGTGACAAAACACCTCCTATAGCATAACCACTCGCATCAGTATCCAAAATAAACCTCGCTCCTGGAACCGGGTATGCTAGCATTGGAGCAGTACAAAGCCGATCTTTTAACGTTTGGAAAGCCATTTCTTGTTCCTTCCTCCACTCAAAAGTCTTATTTTTCCTCATAAGCTCCGTGAGACGATTTGCTACGCTGGCAAAATTTGGTACAAATCGGCGATAGTATGTGCACAGCCCAAGAAAGCTTCGCAATTCATGTAGATTCCGAGGTCTTGGCCAATCTTTTACTGCTTCTATTTTTTCGTTATCAGTGCAGATGCCCTTTGTAGTCACTTTATGTCCCAAGTATTTTACTTCTTTCTTGAATAATGCACATTTCTTAGGACTTAACTTGAGACCAGCGCCAGCTATTCTTCGGAAAACTTCCTCCAAATTTTTGAGATGTTCATCAAAGCCTTTTCCCAATACAATGATATCGTCCAGGTACACAAGACATGTTTTCCAGTGCAATCCTTTCAGTACCTGATCCATAAGTCTCTCAAAGGTAGCTGGAGCATTACATAATCCAAATGGCATCACCGTAAATTGCCAAAGACCATCGCCAACACTGAAGGCTGTTTTCTCCTTGTCTTCCTCTTTTACTTCGACTTGCCAATAGCCGCTTTTCAAGTCCAGTGTTGAAAACCATTCCGTTCCAGATAGCGAGTCCAGAGTGTCGTCAATTCTTGGCAATGGGTAACTATCCTTTTTCGTTACATCATTCAGTTTCCGGTAGTCAACGCAGAATCTCATCTTGCCATCTTTCTTTTTAACAAGTACTACCGGAGAACTCCATGGACTGACTGATGGTTCAACTACCGCACTGTCGCTCATTTCTTGTATAATCTGGCTCACCATTTGACGTTTCGCTAATGGAACGCTGCGAGGAGCCTGACGGATTGGCCTTGCATCACCGGTGTCAATGTGATGCTTCACAATATTTGTCCTGCCTGGTTTTGTACCATCCTTATCAAATATGCTAGAATACTTGGCAAGTAATTCTTTCGCCTTTCTTTTGTGATTCTCCTGCAGTTCTTCTGTCCAAGCATTTATTTCATCTGAAAGATCTGTATTGCTAGTAGAAACTTCTCCTTGGGATTGTTCGCAATTCATGATGATGTCAACCTCTTCGCATTTTCCCAATATAGCACCTTTGGAGAGTTTGATTGGTGACTTGAACTCATTAAGTACTCTTACTGGTAGTCGTCCATCTTCTTTTGTCATAATAATATATAATACAATGGCGCTATTATAACTCTGACGAGTTTTATGGCCGAGCTTCTCTCCCAATTCGAGGTGTGCTCCTTTTTGTTTTTCCTACTAATTGGGTGGACCTACAGTTTTATGCCGGCTCCGAACGGCGAATGCATTTTTTGTGAGAAGCTTTTTCATGGCAGAAATACTCTCGGAGGGTATGCCGCCCACTGCCGAGAGGTGACCGCTGCTCTTAAAAAACCCAATAATTGGATTTTTACTAATTGAAAAATTGTTTTGGTGTTTGGCTCGGACCGTGTTTTGAACCCGAGACCTCTGACACAGCAGGCGAGCACTCTACCCACTGCACCACAGCGGCCCTTCTTTTGTCATAGCCAGGGTTTTTCCAACAAGTACATCGGATTTAGTTTCTGTTTCTGCTTCGACAACCCACAATTTGTTTGTCCCACAATCTCCATCAATCTTTGCCCAAATAATTGCCTCGGACTTTGGCGGTATCTGCTGATTCTCTTCCACGAGCACTTTCTTACTGCTGCATCTCTTATCGTAGCCAAAATTTAGCGGCACCTCCAAGTTTTTGTAACTCATAACCTTGTTTTTCATGTCAATCTTAATGCCTTGGTCGATTAGGAAGTCCACACCAATTATGACTTCATCAACAATTTCCGCCACTATGAAGGTGTGTAGTACGACAACATTTCCAATTACAACTTCGCATGTAACTTCCCCTAGGACTTGGGTATCCTCGCCTGTTGCCGTACGCAATTTTGCTCCATACAATGGCCTTATTTCCTTCTTTACCAAGTCAGATCGAATGATGGAATGAGATGCTCCCGTATCCACAGTCAACATTCGCTCCATTCCGTCCACCAAACCACCAATAGTAACATTACTCGTGCTTCTTCCCAACTGAGAGACAGAGATTATGGGGCATTCCATTGTGGGGACCAGCCCACGCCCCTTTTGGCTGGCCCGCTTTAGTTTAACGACTCAGTTGATTTGGGCGCTTGTTCATACCCATCAATATTCCGCTTGCGCCCATCGGCAGTGCTGAACTTACTGGAACTATTGCTGCAGTGGCGTGCTATATGTCCTATTTTTCCGCATCTGAAGCATTTCACAGCATTACTTTTCTTTTTCTGCATTTCATTCAACGCCTCCCATATTTTGCTTAGTAAGTCTGGCGTTTCCACTTCCACACGATGAGCCTTGTAAGTGGGCTTGCTTAATAGAGATGCCGTTTCCTGTGTCAAAGCATATGAGACCGTTTCAGCGAAAGTTCCTTTTGGGTTTGCATAGGTAGCCCGCTTCGTTTCAATATCTCGTATTCCATTGATGAAGCTTTGAATTTTCATTCTTTCGATGAATTCTTGAGGTGCTCCTGCGTTTGCCAAATGAGCTAGCCTCTCAATCTCAGAAGAAAATTCTTGTAACGTCTCATTTGGTTTCTGGAAGCGATTCTGCAACTCCATTTGATATATCTGCTTCCTGTGCTCGCTACCATAACGTCTTTCAATGGCACCCATAATTGCGTCATAGCTGTTCCTTTCGCCCTCGCTAACAGTCTGTAATATTTCTGCTGCAGGTCCTTTCAATGCTACGAACAGGGCAGCGACTTTGTCCTCCGCACTCCAATTATTTACAACTGCCGTTTTCTCAAATTGTAGCTTGAATACTTGAAATGGACCACTTCCATCAAACGACGGAGGTTTTATCTTCTGTGTAGCAGTTGAAGCGACTGGACGACTTAGTTGAATATCCTGGAGACGGGCTTTCAATGCTTTTACATCGTCCTCTAATTTTTCTTGTCTTTCTTCAAGGACCTCCTTAACTTGTATAATTTTTGCATCCTGTGCCTTGAATTGTAAGGACATGCGTTCTTCTTGTGCCTCCAACTGAGCCGCAATGCCGGACACCTGTGATGAAAGTACTGACTGTTGCAATTCCATTTTTGACGTTATCTGTGCCTGTTGTTCTTCGATTTTTGTCGACATCTGTGCCTGTTGATATTCCATTTTTGCCGATATCTGTGCCTGTTGTTCTTCGATTTTTGTCGACATCTGTGCCTGTTGATCTTCCATTTTTGCCGATATCTGTGCCTGTTGTTCTTCCATTTTTTTCGACATTTGTGTCAGCACAGCCAATATCGAGTTCATGTCTACGTTTGCTAGTGACTGTGGAGCCTCTTCCTTCTGGGTTTCTTCCTTTTGCACCTCTTCCACATCATCGTTGAAATCAAACTCATCTACATTAATGTTATATGCTTCCATAGCTACTCTTAACCTTGCCTGTAGTTCAATTTTATTGCCGGTGGTACTCAGGTTTCTCTTTTCTAACTCCCTTTTAAGTTCTTGGATTTTCAGATCATTTAACTTTGCCATTATTCTTATTTCGTTATCCTTGTCTCGTTATCCTTGTTTCCTTATCCTTGATTCGTTATCCTTGCTTCGTTATCCTTGGTCCTGGAATTTATTTAACAATTCCAATTCTGACACCAATTGTTACGTATTTGTCGATAGCTCGATTATTTCTATAGGGTTCGTATCGCTGAATTGTTAAATAAAAGTCTTTATTTACTTCTTAATTCACACTGCTTTATTTCACGACTAAAAAGTCTACACTTGTTTTACTTGACTTGATGTTAACACTTCTACGGTTAAATTACGACTGACTCTGGAGCGCCTGCTCGCCGCCTTATATAGTCTGTCAAACGCAATCTGGAAAATTCTGGCAACACTGGAAATTATCTGGTATCTTCTTCTAGTTCTGGCACTTTCCCTAGAGATGTGTTCAATCATTTTAGTGATGTAAGTGGAGAACCGATTATATTCGCCACAGTATGTATGGATGTATGTATATATGTAACAATGCTTACTGGGTTATTTGCTCAATATTAAGAACACCGCCTTCTAATGAGAAGCAAACTCCAGTATTTACACCAAGGGTGCTCAACGCTCTCGTATTGAATGGGGAAACTCCAATACATCTACAAAAATTTATTAGTGCACCGAGAAAAAATTTGTGTTAGATTTAAAAAAAAAGTTACAAACTACAAGTAAATTTTTATTGTACGATTGGAAAATTTTACATACAACATAAATACATACATATGTACAATATTTACAATATATTTTATTTATATTAAATTAAGATATGAACTCGTACATATAAAAAAAAATGTATCTACATATTACATAATAACAATAAGTGACAAGTTTATTCAAGGCTGTTTAATAAATTGTCAATATTTATTGTCGAATCAGAGGTGGATAATTGCAGAATTGCTTCCAAATGCTTTTGTGATAAAAGGTTTCTTTGGTTTGTTTTGATTAACTTAAGGCTAGAAAAGGCTTTTTCGCAAATATATGCACATATGTGCTTCCGAACTTGGATAAGTATTTTAAAATTTCATTTCTTATGAGTGGATACTTGTCATATTTTATTTCTGTCATATATGCAACTTACCTTAATTATTAATTTATATACGTACCTATAATTAATTAGCATAGACTGTGACTCGCAATAATATTTCAGCAAAAAAATCTCTAATTCCTATTTTTCTTATTAAAATCTACTTTTATTTTCTTCAAATAATTTGAAATACACTTTTGCCACACATTTTTCGCATCCTAAATCAAAAAATTGCACAACTCAAAATTTGTTTAATTCATGAATAACGTATTTAGGGACTGCTAAATGTTAGTCTCCTCCCAGCAAAAGTCTTCTTCCTTACCCAAGGTTTTACTTCAAAGCTTCGTTTGTAAAGAAAAAGGTTTTCTTGCATTTCTTCCATTTATTTTATATTTATTTGGGTTTTGAGTTACGTCGCTTTTCAATTCAAGAATTCAATTTTTTCAAAAAAAATTTATTTTCAATTTGTTAGTGTAATTTTCAATTTCATATGGGAAGGGCGACGCCAACGTAGCTTCATATGGGAAGGGCGAAGCTAACGTAGCATCGCCCTTCCCATAAGAAACTCAATCACATTCATTTGAAATTTTTTATACTTGTGCGCATATGCCAGGGGAAGAAAATTTTATTTTTATATTCATTGGGCGAATTTGTATCTAACGTAGCATCGCCCTTCCCATAAGAAACTCAATCACATTCATTTGAAATTTTTTATACCTGTGCGCATATGCCAGGGGAAGAAAATTTTATTTTTATATTCATTGGGCGAATTTGTATCTGTGCCTATGTCTGAGGGGAAAAACAAAAACAAATGTGATTCAAGGGCATAGACATGAGCATCTATGATTTACACAGTATAATTTTACACAATATAATTATATCGGATATATTTAGAATATAAACAAACTATTTCCAATGATTATCGCGTTAGATTATGAATTAAATAATGTTTTTTATCAGAATTATACAGAGCAGCAAAAATAAACGTGATCACTCGAACAGTGTTGCCGCCGTTAATGGCTCTAGCTTTTGAAATAACAAAGATATAAGCAATAAAAATTTAGGTTGTTTCAGTTATAAATAAATATTAGATAAATATGTTCTACGTCAAGTTTTACTTAGTTGTAATCACGTCCTAATAAAATTTAAAACCGTTTTTGGCAAATAAAATAAACTTTAATATGGTTAAAGTTTCATGGCTCTAGCTTTTGAAGTAACAAAGATATAAGCAATAGAAATTTCGGTTGTTTCAGTTATAAGATAAATATGTTCCACATCAAGTTTTACTTAGTTGTGGTAATCAAGTCCTAATACAATTTACAATAGTTTTTGGCAAATAAAATAGGCGTTAATATTGTTAAAGTTGCATGGCCCTAGCTTTTGAAATAACAAAGATATAAGCAATAGAAATTTAGGTTGTTTCAGTTATAAGATAAATATAAGATAAATATGTTCCACTTCAAGTTTTACTTAGTTCTGGTAATCAAGTCCTAATAAAATTTACAACATTTTTTGGCAAATAAAATAAACTTTATAATGGTTAAAGCTTCATGGCCCTAGCTTTTGAAATAACAAAGATATAAGCAATAGAAATTTAGGTTGTTTCAGTTGTAAGATAAATATGTTCCATATCAAGTTTTACTTAGTTGTGGTGATCAAGTGCTAATAAAATTTTTAACATTTTTTGGCAAATAAAGTGAACTTTAATATGGTTAAAGTTCTATGGCCCTAGCTTTTGAAATAACATGGATATAAGCAATAGAAATTTAGGTTGTTTCAGTTGTAAGATAAATATGTTCCATATCAAGTTTTACTTAGTTGTGGTGATCAAGTGCTAATAAAATTTTTAACATTTTTTGGCAAATAAAGTGAACTTTAATATGGTTAAAGTTCTATGGCCCTAGCTTTTGAAATAACAAGGATATAAGCAATAGAAATTTAGGTTGTTTCAGTTATAAGATAAATATGTTCCACATCAAGTTTTACTTAGTTGTGGTGATCAAGTCCTAATAAAATTTACAACATTTTTTGGCAAATAAAATAAACTTTAATATGGTTAAAGCTTCATGGTCCTAGCTTTTGAAATAACAAAGATATAAGCAATAGAAATTTAGGTGGTTTCAGTTGTAAGATAAATATGTTCCATATCAAGTTTTACTTAGTTGTGGTGATCAAGTCCTAATAAAATTTATAACATTTTTTGGCAAATAAAATAAACTTTAATATGGTTAAAGTTTTATGGTTAAAGTTTTTTGGCAAATAAAATAAGCTTTAATATGGTTAAAGTTGCATGGCCCTAGCTTTTTTTATATGCAATAGAAATTTAGGTTGTTTCAGTTGTAAGATAAATATGTTCCACATCAAGTTTCATTTTTGTTGTGGTAACCAAGACCTAATAAAATTTACAACAGTTTTTGGCAAATAAAATATACCTTAATATGGTTCATGGTTTTGTTTCTGGTTTTGAAATAACAAAGATATAAGCAAAAGAAATTTAGGTTGTTTTAGTTATAAGATAAATATGTTCCACATCAAGTTTTACTTAGTTGTGGTGATCAAGTCCTAATAAAATTTATAAAATTTTTTGGCAAATAAAATAAACTTTAATATGGTTAAAGTTCTATGGCCCTAGCTTTTGAAATAACAAGGATATAAGCAATAGAAATTTCGGTTGTTTCAGTTTTAGATAAACATGACATAAAAATGTTCCACATCAAGATTTACTTCGTTGTGGTAATCAAGTCCTAATAAAATTTGTAAAATTTTTTGGCAAATAAAAAAAACTTTAGTATGCTTAAAGCTTCATAGTTGTGGTGATCAAGTCCTAATAAAATTTATAAAATTTTTTGGAAAATAAAATAAACTTTAATATGGTTAAAGTTCTATAGCCCTAGCTTTTGAAATAACAAGGATATAAGCAATAGAAATTTCGGTTTTTTCAGTTTTAGATAAACATGACATAAAAATGTTCCACATCAAGATTTACTTCGTTGTGGTAATCAAGTCCTAAAAAAATTTGTAACATTTTTGGGCAAATAAAAAAAACTTTAGTGTGCTTAAAGCTTCATGGCCGTAGCTTTTGAAATAACAAAGATATAAGCAATAGAAATTTAGGTTGTTTCAGTTATAAGATAAATATAAGATAAATATGTTCTACTTCAAGTTTTACTGAGTTCTGGTAATCAAGTCCTTATAAAATTTTTAACATTTTTTGGCAAATAAAATAAACTTTAATATTGTTAAAGCTTCATGGCCCTAGCTTTTGAAATAACAAAGATATAAGCAATAGAAATTTAGGTTGTTTCAGTTATAAGATAAATATGTTCTACTTCAAGTTTTACTTAGTTCTGGTAATCAGGTCCTAATAAAATTTGTAACATTTTTTGGCAAATAAAATAAACTTTAATATTGTTAAAGCTTCATGGCCCTAGCTTTTTAAATAACAAAGATATAAGCAATAGAAATTTAGGTTGCTTCAGTTATAAGATAAATATGTTCTACTTCAAGTTTTACTTAGTTCTGGTAATCAGGTCCTAATAAAATTTGTAACATTTTTTGGCAAATAAAATAAACTTTAATATTGTTAAAGCTTCATGGCCCTAGCTTTTTAAATAACAAAGATATAAGCAATAGAAATTTAGGTTGTTTTAGTTATAAGATAAATATGTTCCACATCAAGTTTTACTTAGTTGTGGTGATCAAGTGCTAATAAAATTTATAACATTTTTTGGCAAATAAAATAAACTTTAATATGGTTAAAGTTCTATGGACTTAGCTTTTCAAATAACAAGCATATAAGCAATAGAAATTTCGGTTGTTTCAGTTTTAGATAAATATGACATAAAAATGTTCCACATCAAGATTTACTTCGTTGTGGTAATCAAGTCCTAATAAAATGTATAACATTTTTTGGTAATTAAAATAAACTTTAATATGGTTAAGCCTCATGGCCCTAGTTTTTGAAATAACAAAGATATAAGCAATAGAAATTTGGGTTGTTTCAGTTGTAAGATAAATATGTTCCACATCAAGTTTCACTTAGTTGTGGTAATCAAGACCTAATAAAATTTACAACAGTTTTTGGCAAATGACATAAACCTTAATATGGCTAAAGTTTCATGGCTCTAGCTTTTGAAATAACAAAGATATAAGCAATAGAAATTTAGGTTGTTTCAGTTATTAGATAAATATGACATAAAAATGTTCCACATCAAGTTTTACTTAGTTGTGGTCATCAAGTCCTAATAAAATTTACAATATTTTTTGGAAAATAAAATAAACTTTAATATGGTTAAAGCTTCATAGCCCTAGCTTTAGAAATAACAAAGATATAAGCAATAGAAATTTAGCTTGTTTCAGTTGTGAGATAAATATGTTCCATATCAAGTTCTACTTAGTTGTGGTGATCAAGTCCTAATAAAATTTATAACATTTTTTGGCAAATAAAATAAACTTTAATATGGTTAAAGTTGCATGGTTTTGTTTCTGGTTTTGAAATAACAAAGATATAAGCAATAGAAATTTAGGTTGTTTTAGTTATAAGATAAATATGTTCAACATCAAGTTTTACTTAGTTGTGGTCATCAATGCCCTAATAAAATTTACAACAGTTTTTGGCAAATGACATAAACCTTAATATGGTTAAAGCTTCATGGCCCTAGCTTTTGAAATAACAAAGATATAAGCAATAGAAATTTAGGTTGTTTCAGTTGTGAGATAAATATGGTCTACGTCAAGTTTTACTTAGTTGTAATCACGTCCTAATAAAATTTAAAACCGTTTTTGGCAAATAAAATAAACTTTAATATGGTTAAAGTTTCATGGCTCTAGCTATTGAAATAACAAAGATATAAGCAATAGAAATTTAGGTTGTTTCAGTTATTAGATAAATATGACATAAAAATGTTCCACATCAAGTTTTACTTAGTTGTGGTCATCAAGTCCTAATAAAATTTACAACATTTTTTGGCAAATAAAATAAACTTTAATATGGTTAAAGCTTCATGGCCCTAGCTTTTGAGATAACAAAGATATAAGCAATAGAAATTTAGGTTGTTTCAGTTGTAAGATAAATATGTTCAACATCAAGTTTTACTTAGTTGTGGTCATCAATGCCCTAATAAAATTTACAACATTTTTTGGCAAATAAAATAAACTTTAATATGGTTAAAGCTTCATGGCCCTAGCTTTTGAAATAACAAAGACATAAGCAATAGAAATTTAGGTCGTTTCAGTTGTAAGATAAATATGTTCTACGTCAAGTTTTACTTAGTTGTAATCACGTCCTAATAAAATTTAAAACCGTTTTTGGCAAATAAAATAAACTTTAATATGGTTAAAGTTTCATGGCTCTAGCTATTGAAATAACAAAGATATAAGCAATAGAAATTTAGGTTGTTTCAGTTATTAGATAAATATGACATAAAAATGTTCCACATCAAGTTTTACTTAGTAATCAAGTCCTAATAAAATTTACAACATTTTTTGGCAAATAAAATAAACTTTAATATGGTTAAAGCTTCATGGCCCTAGCTTTTGAAATAACAAAGATATAAGCAATAGAAATTTAGGTTGTTTCAGTTGTAAGATAAATATGTTCCATATCAAGTTTTACTTTGTTGTGGTGATCAAGTCCTAATAAAATTTATAACATTTTTTGGCAAATAAAATAAACTTTAATATGGTTAAAGTTTTATGGTTAAAGTTTTTTGGCAAATAAAATAAGCTTTAATATGGTTAAAGTTGCATGGCCCTAGCTTTTTTTATATGCAATAGAAATTTAGGTTGTTTCAGTTGTAAGATAAATATGTTCCACATCAAGTTTCATTTTTGTTGTGGTAACCAAGACCTAATAAAATTTACAACAGTTTTTGGCAAATAAAATATACCTTAATATGGTTCATGGTTTTGTTTCTGGTTTTGAAATAACAAAGATATAAGCAAAAGAAATTTAGGTTGTTTTAGTTATAAGATAAATATGTTCCACATCAAGTTTTACTTAGTTGTGGTGATCAAGTCCTAATAAAATTTATAAAATTTTTTGGCAAATAAAATAAACTTTAATATGGTTAAAGTTCTATGGCCCTAGCTTTTGAAATAACAAGGATATAAGCAATAGAAATTTCGGTTGTTTCAGTTTTAGATAAACATGACATAAAAATGTTCCACATCAAGATTTACTTCGTTGTGGTAATCAAGTCCTAATAAAATTTGTAAAATTTTTTGGCAAATAAAAAAAACTTTAGTATGCTTAAAGCTTCATAGTTGTGGTGATCAAGTCCTAATAAAATTTATAAAATTTTTTGGAAAATAAAATAAACTTTAATATGGTTAAAGTTCTATAGCCCTAGCTTTTGAAATAACAAGGATATAAGCAATAGAAATTTCGGTTTTTTCAGTTTTAGATAAACATGACATAAAAATGTTCCACATCAAGATTTACTTCGTTGTGGTAATCAAGTCCTAAAAAAATTTGTAACATTTTTGGGCAAATAAAAAAAACTTTAGTGTGCTTAAAGCTTCATGGCCGTAGCTTTTGAAATAACAAAGATATAAGCAATAGAAATTTAGGTTGTTTCAGTTATAAGATAAATATAAGATAAATATGTTCTACTTCAAGTTTTACTGAGTTCTGGTAATCAAGTCCTTATAAAATTTTTAACATTTTTTGGCAAATAAAATAAACTTTAATATTGTTAAAGCTTCATGGCCCTAGCTTTTGAAATAACAAAGATATAAGCAATAGAAATTTAGGTTGTTTCAGTTATAAGATAAATATGTTCTACTTCAAGTTTTACTTAGTTCTGGTAATCAGGTCCTAATAAAATTTGTAACATTTTTTGGCAAATAAAATAAACTTTAATATTGTTAAAGCTTCATGGCCCTAGCTTTTTAAATAACAAAGATATAAGCAATAGAAATTTAGGTTGCTTCAGTTATAAGATAAATATGTTCTACTTCAAGTTTTACTTAGTTCTGGTAATCAGGTCCTAATAAAATTTGTAACATTTTTTGGCAAATAAAATAAACTTTAATATGGTTAAAGTTCTATGGCCCTAGCTTTTGAAATAACAAGGATATAAGCAATAGAAATTTCGGTTGTTTCAGTTTTAGATAAACATGACATGAAAATGTTCCACATCAAGATTTACTTCGTTGTGGTAATCAAGTCCTAATAAAATTTGTAACATTTTTTGGCAAATAAAATAAACTTTAATATTGTTAAAGCTTCATGGCCCTAGCTTTTGAAATAACAAAGATATAAGCAATAGAAATTTAGGTTGTTTCGAAATAACAAAGATATAAGCAATAGAAATTTAGGTTGTTTTAGTTATAAGATAAATATGTTCCACATCAAGTTTTACTTAGTTGTGGTGATCAAGTGCTAATAAAATTTATAACATTTTTTGGCAAATAAAATAAACTTTAATATGGTTAAGCCTTAGGGCACTAGTTTTTGAAATAACAAAGATATAAGCAATAGAAATTTAGGTTGTTTCAGTTGTAAGATAAATATGTTCCACATCAAGTTTCACTTAGTTGTGGTAATCAAGACCTAATAAAATTTACAACAGTTTTTGGCAAATAAAATAAACCTTAATATGGTTAAAGTTTCACGGCTCTAGCTTTTGAAATAACAAAGATATAAGCAATAGAAATTTAGGTTGTTTCAGTTATTAGATAAATATTACATAAAAATGTTCCACATCAAGTTTTACTTAGTTGTGGTCATCAAGTCCTAATAAAATTTACAAAATTTTTGGCAAATAAAATAAAATTTAATATGGTTAAAGCTTCATGGCCCTAGCTTTTGAAATAACAAAGATATAAGCAATAGAAATTTAGGTTGTTTCAGTTGTAAGATAAATATGTTCCACATCAAGTTTTACTTCGTTGTGGTAATCAAGTCCTAATAAAATTTATAACATTTTTTGGCAAATAAAATAAACTTTAATATGGTTAAAGCTTCATGGCCCTAGTTTTTGAAATAACAAAGATATAAGCAATAGAAATTTAGGTTGTTTCAGTTGTAAGATAAATATGTTCCATATCAAGTTTTACTTAGTTGTGGTGATCAAGTCCTAATAAAATTTATAACATTTTTTGGCAATTAAAATAAACTTTAATATGGTTAAAGTTCTATGGACTTAGCTTTTCAAATAACAAGGATATAAGCAATAGAAATTTAGGTTGTTTCAGTTGTAAGATAAATATGTTCCATATCAAGTTTTACTTAGTTGTGGTGATCAAGTCCTAATAAAATTTATAACATTTTTTGGCAAATAAAATAAACTTTAATATGGTTAAAGTTCTATGGACTTAGCTTTTCAAATAACAAGGATATAAGCAATAGAAATTTAGGTTGTTTCAGTTGTAAGATAAATATGTTCCATATCAAGTTTTACTTAGTTGTGGTGATCAAGTGCTAATAAAATTTATAATATTTTTTGGCAAATAAAATAAACTTTAATATGGTTAAAGTTCAATGGACTTAGCTTTTCAAATAACAAGGATATAAGCAATAGAAATTTCGGTTGTTTCAGTTTTAGATAAATATGACATAAAAATGTTCCACATCAAGATTTACTTCGTTGTGGTAATCAAGTCCTAATAAAATTTATAACATTTTTTGGCAAATAAAATAAACTTTAATATGGTTAAAGCTTCATGGCCCTAGTTTTTGAAATAACAAAGATATAAGCAATAGAAATTTAGGTTGTTTCAGTTGTAAGATAAATATATTCCATATCAAGTTTTACTTAGTTGTGGTGATCAAGTCCTAATAAAATTTATAACATTTTTTGGCAAATAAAACAAACTTTAATATGGTTAAAGCTTCATGGCCCTAGTTTTTGAAATAAGAAAGATATAAGCAATATAAATTTAGGTTGTTTCAGTTGTAAGATAAATATGTTCCACATCAAGTTTCACTTAGTTGTGGTAATCAAGGCCTAATAAAATCTACAACAGTTTTTGGCAAATAAAATAAACCTTAATATGGTTAAAGTTTCATGGCTATAGCTTTTGAAATAACAAAGATATAAGCAATAGAAATTTAGGTTGTTTCAGTTATTAATAAAAAAAAATTTAATATGGTTAAAGCTTCATGGCCCTAGCTTTTGAAATAACAAAGATATAATCAATAGAAATTTAGGTTGTTTCAGTTGTAAGATAAATATGTTCCATATCAAGTTTTACTTAGTTGTGGTGATCAAGTGCTAATAAAATTTATAATATTTTTTGGCAAATAAAATAAACTTTAATATGGTTAAAGTTCTATGGACTTAGCTTTTGAAATAACAAGGATATAAGCAATAGAAATTTCGGTTGTTTCAGTTTTAGATAAATATGACATAAAAATGTTCCACATCAAGATTTACTTCGTTGTGGTAATCAAGTCCTAATAAAATTTATAACATTTTTTGGCAAATAAAATAAACTTTAATATGGTTAAAGCTTCATGGCCCTAGTTTTTGAAATAACAAAGATATAAGCAATAGAAATTTAGGTTGTTTCAGTTGTAAGATAAATATATTCCATATCAAGTTTTACTTAGTTGTGGTGATCAAGTCCTAATAAAATTTATAACATTTTTTGGCAAATAAAACAAACTTTAATATGGTTAAAGCTTCATGGCCCTAGTTTTTGAAATAAGAAAGATATAAGCAATAGAAATTTAGGTTGTTTCAGTTGTAAGATAAATATGTTCTACGTCAAGTTTTACTTAGTTGTAATCACGTCCTAATAAAATTTAAAACCGTTTTTGGCAAATAAAATAAACTTTAATATGGTCAAAGTTTCATGGCTCTAGCTATTGAAATAACAAAGATATAAGCAATAGAAATTTAGGTTGTTTCAGTTATTAGATAAATATGACATAAAAATGTTCCACATCAAGTTTTACTTAGTTGTAGTCATCAAGTCCTAATAAAATTTACAACATTTTTTGGCAAATAAAATAAACTTTAATATGGTTAAAGCTTCATGGCCCTAGCTTTTGAGATAACAAAGATATAAGCAATAGAAATTTAGGTTGTTTCAGTTGTAAGATAAATATGTTCCACATCAAGTTTCACTTAGTTGTGGTAATCAAGGCCTAATAAAATCTACAACAGTTTTTGGCAAATAAAATAAACCTTAATATGGTTAAAGTTTCATGGCTCTAGCTTTTGAAATAACAAAGATATAAGCAATAGAAATTTAGGTTGTTTCAGTTATTAATAAAAAAAAATTTAATATGGTTAAAGCTTCATGGCCCTAGCTTTTGAAATAACAAAGATATAATCAATAGAAATTTAGGTTGTTTCAGTTGTAAGATAAATATGTTCCATATCAAGTTTTACTTAGTTGTGGTGATCAAGTCCTAATAAAATTTATAAAATTTTTTAACAAATAAAATAAACTTTAATATTGTTAAAGCTTCATGGCCCTAGCTTTTGAAATAACAAAGATATAAGCAATAGAAATTTAGGTTGTTTTAGTTATAAGATAAATATGTTCCACATCAAGTTTTACTTAGTTGTGGTGATCAAGTGCTAATAAAATTTATAACATTTTTTGGCAAATAAAATAAACTTTAATATGGTTAAAGTTCTATGGACTTAGCTTTTCAAATAACAAGGATATAAGCAATAGAAATTTAGGTTGTTTCAGTTATAAGATAAATATGTTCCACTTCAAGTTTTACTTAGTTCTGGTAATCAAGCCCTAATAAAATTTGTAACATTTTTTGGCAAATAAAATAAACTTTAAGATGTTCCACATCAAGTTTTACTTAGTTGTAGTAATCAAGACCTAATAAAATTTACAACAGTTTTTGGCAAATAAAATAAACCTATATATGGTTCAAGTTTCATGGCTCTAGCTTTTGAAATAACAAAGATATAAGCAATAGAAATTTAGGTTGTTTCAGTTGTAAGATAAATATGTTCCACATCAAGTTTCACTTAGTTGTGGTAATCAAGACCTAATAAAATTTACAACAGTTTTTGGCAAATAAAATAAACCTTAATATGGTTAAAGTTTCATGGCTCTAGCTTTTGAAATAACAAAGATATAAGCAATAGAAATTTAGGTTGTTTCATTTATAAGATAAATATGTTCCACATCAAGTTATACTTAGTTGTGGTAATCAAGTCCTAATACAATTTATAACATTTATTGGCAAATAAAATAAACTTAAATATGGTTAAAGTTTCATGGCCCTAGCTTTTGAAATAACAAAGATATAAGCAATAGAAATTTAGGTTGTTTCAGTTATAAGATAAATATGTTAAACTCAAAGTTTTACTTAGTTCTGGTAATCAAGTCCTAATAAAATTTGTAACATTTTTTGGCAAATAAAATAAACTTTAGTATGGTTAAAGCTTCATGACCCTAGCTTTTGAAATAACAAAGATATAAGCAATAGAAATTTAGGTTGCTTCAGTTATAAGATAAATATAAGATAGATATGTTCCACTTCAAGTTCCACTTAGTTGTGGTAATCAAGTCCTAATAAAATTTGAAAATAAAATAAACTTTAAGAAGTTCCACATCAAGTTTTACTTAGTTGTAGTAATGAAGACCTAATAAAATTTACAACAGTTTTTGGCAAATAAAATAAACCTTTATATGGTTCAAGTTTCATGGCCCTAGCTTTTGAAATAACAAAGATATAAGCAATAGAAATTTAGGTTGTTTCAGTTATAAGATAAATATAAGATAAATATGTTCCACTTCAAGTTTCACGTAGTATAGTAGTAATAAAATTTACAACAGTTTTTGGCAAATAAAATAAACCTTAATATGGTTCAAGTTTCATGGCTCTAGCTTTTGAAATAACAAAGATATAAGCAATAGAAATTTAGGTTGTTTCAGTTATAAGATAAATATATTCCACTTCAAGTTTCACTTAGTTCTGGTAATCAAGTCCTAACAAAATTTGTAACATTTTTTGTCAAATAAAATAAACTTTAATATTGTTAAAGCTTCATGGCCCTAGCTTTTGAAATAACAAAGATATAAGCAATAGAAATTTAGGTTGTTTTAGTTATAAGCAAAATATGTTCCACATCAAGTTTTACTTAGTTGTGGTGATCAAGTGCTAATAAAATTTATAACATTTTTTGGCAAATAAAATAAACCTTAATATGGTTCAAGTTTCATGGCTCTAGCTTTTGAAATAACAAAGATATAAGCAATAGAAATTTAGGTTGTTTCAGTTATAAGATAAATATGTTCCACTTCAAGTTTCACTTAGTTCTGGTAATCAAGCCCTAATAAAATTTGTAACATTTTTTGGCAAATAAAATAAACCTTAATATTGTTAAAGCTTCATGGCCCTAGCTTTTGAAATAACAAAGATATAAGCAATAGAAATTTAGGTTGTTTCAGTTGTTAGATAAATATGTTGCACATCAAGTTTCACTTAGTTGTGGTAATCAAGACCTAATAAAATTTACAACAGTTTTTGGCAAATAAAATAAACCTTAATATGGTTAAAGTTTCATGGCTCTAGCTTTTGAAATAACAAAGATATAGGCAATAGAAATTTATGTTGTTTTAGTTATAAGATAAATATGTTCCACATCAAGTTTTACTTAGTTCTGGTAATCAAATCCTAATAAAATTTACAACAGTTTTTGGCAAATAAAATAAACCTTAATATGGTTAAAGTTTCATGGCTCTAGCTTTTGAAATAACAAAGATATAAGCAATAGAAATTTAGGTTGTTTCAGTTATAAGATAACTATAAGATAAATATGTTCCACTTCAAGTTTTACTTAGTTCTGGTAATCAAGTCCTAATAAAATTTGTAAAATTTTTTGGCAAATAAAATAAACTTTAATATAGTTAAAGCTTCATGGCCCTAGCTTTTGAAATAACAAAGATATAAGCAATAGAAATTTAGGTTGTTTCAGTTATAAGATAACTATAAGATAAATATGTTCCACTTCAAGTTTTACTTAGTTCTGGTAATCAAGTCCTAATAAAATTTGTAACATTTTTTGGCAAATAAAATAAACTTTAATGTGGTTAAAGCTTCATGGCCCTAGCTTTTGAAATAACAAAGATATAAGCAATAGAAATTTAGGTTGTTTCAGTTATAAGATAAATATAAGTATAAGATAAATATGTTCTACTTCAAGTTTTACTTAGTTCTGGTAATCAAATCCTAATAAAATTTACAACAGTTTTTGGCAAATAAAATAAACCTTAATATGGTTAAAGTTTCATGGCTCTAGCTTTTGAAATAACAAAGATATAAGCAATAGAAATTTAGGTTGTTTCAGTTATAAGATAACTATAAGATAAATATGTTCCACTTCAAGTTTTACTTAGTTCTGGTAATCAAGTCCTAATAAAATTTGTAACATTTTTTGGCAAATAAAATAAACTTTAATGTGGTTAAAGCTTCATGGCCCTAGCTTTTGAAATAACAAAGATATAAGCAATAGAAATTTAGGTTGTTTCAGTTATAAGATAAATATAAGTATAAGATAAATATGTTCTACTTCAAGTTTTACTTAGTTCTGGTAATCAAATCCTAATAAAATTTGTAACATTTTTTGGCAAATAAAATAAACTTTAATATTGTTAAAGCTTCATGGCCCTAGCTTTTGAAATAACAAAGATATAAGCAATAGAAATTTAGGTTGTTTTAGTTATAAGATAAATATCTTCCACGTCAAGTTTTACTTAGTTGTGGTGATCAAGTGCTAATAAAATTTATAACATTTTTTGGCAAATAAAATAACCTTTAATATGGTTAAAGTTCTATGGGCTTAGCTTTTGAAATAACAAGGATATAAGAAATAGAAATTTCGGCTGTTTCAGTTTTAGATAAATATGATATAAAAATGTTCCACATCAAGATTTACTTCGTTGTGGTAATCAAGTCCTAATAAAATTTATAACATTTTTAGGCAAATAAAATAAACTTTAATATGGTTAAAGCTTCATGGCCCTAGTTTTTGAAATAACAAAGATATAAGCAATAGAAATTTAGGTTGTTTCAGTTGTAAGATAAATATGTTCCACATCAAGTTTCACTTAGTTGTGGTAATCAAGACCTAATAAAATTTACAACAGTTTTTGGAAAATAAAATAAACCTTAATATGGTTAAAGTTTCATGGCTCTAGATTTTGAAATAACAAAGATATAAGCAATAGAAATTTAGGTTATTTCAGTTATAAGATAAATATGTTCCACATCAAGTTTTACTTAGTTGTGGTAATCAAGTCCTAATACAATTTGTAACATTTTTTGGCAAATAAAATAAACTTTAATGTGGTTAAAGCGTCATGGCCCTAGCTTTTGAAATAACAAAGATATATGCAATAGAAATTTAGGTTGTTTCAGTTATAAGATAAATATGTTCCACTTCAAGTTTTACTTAGTTCTGGTAATCAAGTCCTAATAAAATTTGTAACATTTTTTGGCAAATAAAATAAACTTTAATATGGTTAAAGCTTCATGGCCCTAGCTTTTGAAATAGCAAAGATATAAGCAATAGAAATTTAGGGTGTTTCAGTTATAAGATAAATATGTTCCACTTCAAGTTTTACTTAGTTCTGGTAATCAAGTCCTAATAAAATTTGTAACATTTTTTGGCAAATAAAATAAACTTTAATGTGGTTAAAGCGTCATGGCCCTAGCTTTTGAAATAACAAAGATATATGCAATAGAAATTTAGGTTGTTTCAGTTATAAGATAAATATGTTCCACTTCAAGTTTTACTTAGTTCTGGTAATCAAGTCCTAATAAAATTTGTAACATTTTTTGGCAAATAAAATAAACTTTAATATGGTTAAAGCTTCATGGCCCTAGCTTTTGGAATAGCAAAGATATAAGCAATAGAAATTTAGGGTGTTTCAGTTATAAGATAAATATAAGATAAATATGTTCCACTTCAAGTTTTACTTAGTTCTGGTAATCAAGTCCTAATAAAATTTGTAACATTTTTTGGCAAATAAAATAAACTTTAATGTGGTTAAAGCTTCATGGCCCTAGCTTTTGAAATAACAAAGATATATGCAATAGAAATTTAGGTTGTTTCAGTTATAAGATAAATATGTTCCACTTCAAGTTTTACTTAGTTCTGGTAATCAAGTCCTAATAAAATTTGTAACATTTTTTGGCAAATAAAATAAACTTTAATGTGGTTAAAGCTTCATGGCCCTAGCTTTTGAAATAACAAAGATATAAGCAATAGAAATTTAGGTTGTTTCAGTTATAAGATAAATATAAGTATAAGATAAATATGTTCTACTTCAAGTTTTACTTAGTTCTGGTAATCAAATCCTAATAAAATTTGTAACATTTTTGGCAAACAAAATAAACTTTAATATTGTTAAAGCTTCATGCCCCTAGCTTTTGAAATAACAAAGATATAAGCAATAGAAATTTAGGTTGTTTTAGTTATAAGATAAATATGTTCCACATCAAGTTTTACTTAGTTGTGGTGATCAAGTGCTAATAAAATTTGTAACATTTTTTGGCAAATAAAATAAACTTTAATATGGTTAAAGTTCTATGGGCTTAGCTTTTGAAATAACAAGGATATAAGCAATAGAAATTTCGGTTGTTTCAGTTTTAGATAAATATGATATAAAAATGTTCCACATCAAGACATACTTCGTTGTGGTAATCAAGTCCTAATAAAATTTATAACATTTTTAGGCAAATAAAATAAACTTTAATATGGTTAAACTTCAAGGCCCTAGTTTTTGAAATAACAAAGATATAAGCAATAGAAATTTAGGTTGTTTCAGTTATTAGATAAATATTACATAAAAATGTTCCACATCAAGTTTTACTTAGTTGTGGTCATCAAGTCCTAATAAAATTTACAAAATTTTGGCAAATAAAATAAAATTTAATATGGTTAAAGCTTCATGGCCCTAGCTTTTGAAATAACAAAGATATAAGCAATAGAAATTTAGGTTGTTTCAGTTGTAAGATAAATATGTTCCACATCAAGTTTTACTTCGTTGTGGTAATCAAGTCCTAATAAAATTTATAACATTTTTTGGCAAATAAAATAAACTTTAATATGGTTAAAGCTTCATGGCCCTAGTTTTTGAAATAACAAAGATATAAGCAATAGAAATTTAGGTTGTTTCAGTTGTAAGATAAATATGTTCCATATCAAGTTTTACTTAGTTGTGGTGATCAAGTCCTAATAAAATTTATAACATTTTTTGGCAATTAAAATAAACTTTAATATGGTTAAAGTTCTATGGACTTAGCTTTTCAAATAACAAGGATATAAGCAATAGAAATTTAGGTTGTTTCAGTTGTAAGATAAATATGTTCCATATCAAGTTTTACTTAGTTGTGGTGATCAAGTCCTAATAAAATTTATAACATTTTTAGGCAAATAAAATAAACTTTAATATGGTTAAAGTTCGATGGACTTAGCTTTTCAAATAACAAGGATATAAGCAATAGAAATTTAGGTTGTTTCAGTTATTAGATAAATATGACATAAAAATGTTCCACATCAAGATTTATTTCGTTGTGGTAATCAAGTCCTAATAAAATTTATAACATTTTTTGGCAAATAAAATAAACTTTAATATGGTTAAAGCTTCATGGCCCTAGTTTTTGAAATAACAAAGATATAAGCAATAGAAATTTAGGTTGTTTCAGTTGTAAGATAAATATGTTCCATATCAAGTTTTGCTTAGTTGTGGTGATCAAGTCCTAATAAAATTTATAACATTTTTAGGCAAATAAAATAAACTTTAATATGGTTAAAGTTCGATGGACTTAGCTTTTCAAATAACAAGGATATAAGCAATAGAAATTTAGGTTGTTTCAGTTATTAGATAAATATTACATAAAAATGTTCCACATCAAGTTTTACTTAGTTGTGGTCATCAAGTCCTAATAAAATTTACAAAATTTTTGGCAAATAAAATAAACTTTAATATGGTTAAAGCTTCATGGCCCTAGTTTTTGAAATAACAAAGATATAAGCAATAGAAATTTAGGTTGTTTCAGTTGTAAGATAAATATGTTCCATATCAAGTTTTACTTAGTTGTGGTGATCAAGTCCTAATAAAATTTATAATATTTTTTGGCAATTAAAATAAACTTTAATATGGTTAAAGTTCGATGGACTTAGCTTTTCAAATAACAAGGATATAAGCAATAGAAATTTAGGTTGTTTCAGTTATTAGATAAATATGACATAAAAATGTTCCACATCAAGATTTACTTCGTTGTGGTAATCAAGTCCTAATAAAATTTATAACATTTTTTGGCAAATAAAATAAACTTTAATATGGTTAAAGCTTCATGACCCTAGTTTTTGAAATAACAAAGATATAAGCAATAGAAATTTAGGTTGTTTCAGTTATAAGATAAATATAAGATAGATATGTTCCACTTCAAGTTCCACTTAGTTGTGGTAATCAAGTCCTAATAAAATTTGAAAATAAAATAAACTTTAATATGGTTAAAGCTTCATGACCCTGACTTTTGAAATAACAAAGATATAAGCAATAGAAATTTAGGTTGTTTCAGTTATAAGATAAATATAAGATAAATATGTTCCACTTCAAGTTTCACTTAGTTGTGGTAATCAGTACCTAATAAAATTTACAACGGTTTTTGGCAAATAAAATAAACCTTAATATGGTTCAAGTTTCATGGCTCTAGCTTTTGAAATAACAAAGATATAAGCAATAGAAATTTAGGTTGTTTCAGTTATAAGATAAATATGTTCCACTTCAAGTTTCACTTAGTTCTGGTAATCAAGTCCTAATAAAATTTGTAACATTTTTTGGCAAATAAAATAAACTTTAATATTGTTAAAGCTTCATGGCCCTAGCTTTTGAAATAACAAAGATATAAGCAATAGAAATTTAGGTTGTTTTAGTTATAAGATAAATATGTTCCACATCAAGTTTTACTTAGTTGTGGTGATCAAGTGCTAATAAAATTTATAATATTTTTTGGCAAATAAAATAAACTTTAATATGGTTAAAGTTCTATGGACTTAGCTTTTGAAATAACAAGGATATAAGCAATAGAAATTTCGGTTGTTTCAGTTTTAGATTAATATGTTAAACTCCAAGTTTTACTTAGTTCTGGTAATCAAGTCCTAATAAAATTTGTAACATTTTTTGGCAAATAAAATAAACTTTAGTATGGTTAAAGCTTCATGACCCTAGCTTTTGAAATAACAAAGATATAAGCAATAGAAATTTAGGTTGCTTCAGTTATAAGATAAATATAAGATAGATATGTTCCACTTCAAGTTCCACTTAGTTGTGGTAATCAAGTCCTAATAAAATTTGAAAATAAAATAAACTTTAATATGGTTAAAGCTTCATGACCCTGACTTTTGAAATAACAAAGATATAATCAATAGAAATTTAGGTTGTTTCAGTTGTAAGATAAATATATTCCATATCAAGTTTTACTTAGTTGTGGTGATCAAGTCCTAATAAAATTTATAACATTTTTTGGCAAATAAAACAAACTTTAATATGGTTAAAGCTTCATGGCCCTAGTTTTTGAAATAAGAAAGATATAAGCAATAGAAATTTAGGTTGTTTCAGTTGTAAGATAAATATGTTCCACATCAAGTTTCACTTAGTTGTGGTAATCAAGGCCTAATAAAATCTACAACAGTTTTTGGCAAATAAAATAAACCTTAATATGGTTAAAGTTTCATGGCTCTAGCTTTTGAAATAACAAAGATATAAGCAATAGAAATTTAGGTTGTTTCAGTTATTAATAAAAAAAAAAATTTAATATGGTTAAAGCTTCATGGCCCTAGCTTTTGAAATAACAAAGATATAATCAATAGAAATTTAGGTTGTTTCAGTTGTAAGATAAATATGTTCCATATCAAGTTTTACTTAGTTGTGGTGATCAAGTCCTAATAAAATTTATAACATTTTTTGGCAAATAAAATAAACTTTAATATTGTTAAAGCTTCATGGCCCTAGCTTTTGAAATAACAAAGATATAAGCAATAGAAATTTAGGTTGTTTTAGTTATAAGATAAATATGTTCCACATCAAGTTTTACTTAGTTGTGGTGATCAAGTGCTAATAAAATTTATAACATTTTTTGGCAAATAAAATAAACTTTAATATGGTTAAAGTTCTATGGACTTAGCTTTTCAAATAACAAGGATATAAGCAATAGAAATTTAGGTTGTTTCAGTTATAAGATAAATATGTTCCACTTCAAGTTTTACTTAGTTCTGGTAATCAAGCCCTAATAAAATTTGTAACATTTTTTGGCAAATAAAATAAACTTTAAGATGTTCCACATCAAGTTTTACTTAGTTGTAGTAATAAAGACCTAATAAAATTTACAACAGTTTTTGGCAAATAAAATAAACCTATATATGGTTCAAGTTTCATGGCTCTAGCTTTTGAAATAACAAAGATATAAGCAATAGAAATTTAGGTTGTTTCAGTTGTAAGATAAATATGTTCCACATCAAGTTTCACTTAGTTGTGGTAATCAAGACCTAATAAAATTTACAACAGTTTTTGGCAAATAAAATAAACCTTAATATGGTTAAAGTTTCATGGCTCTAGCTTTTGAAATAACAAAGATATAAGCAATAGAAATTTAGGTTGTTTCATTTATAAGATAAATATGTTCCACATCAAGTTTTACTTAGTTGTGGTAATCAAGTCCTAATACAATTTATAACATTTATTGGCAAATAAAATAAACTTAAATATGGTTAAAGTTTCATGGCCCTAGCTTTTGAAATAACAAAGATATAAGCAATAGAAATTTAGGTTGTTTCAGTTATAAGATAAATATGTTAAACTCCAAGTTTTACTTAGTTCTGGTAATCAAGTCCTAATAAAATTTGTAACATTTTTTGGCAAATAAAATAAACTTTAGTATGGTTAAAGCTTCATGACCCTAGCTTTTGAAATAACAAAGATATAAGCAATAGAAATTTAGGTTGCTTCAGTTATAAGATAAATATAAGATAGATATGTTCCACTTCAAGTTCCACTTAGTTGTGGTAATCAAGTCCTAATAAAATTTGAAAATAAAATAAACTTTAATATGGTTAAAGCTTCATGACCCTGACTTTTGAAATAACAAAGATATAATCAATAGAAATTTAGGTTGTTTCAGTTGTAAGATAAATATGTTCCATATCAAGTTTTACTTAGTTGTGGTGATCAAGTCCTAATAAAATTTATAACATTTTTTGGCAAATAAAATAAACTTTAATATGGTTAAAGCTTCATGGCCCTAGTTTTTGAAATAACAAAGATATAAGCAATAGAAATTTAGGTTGTTTCAGTTGTAAGATAAATATGTTCCATATCAAGTTTTACTTAGTTGTGGTGATCAAGTCCTAATAAAATTTATAACATTTTTTGGCAATTAAAATAAACTTTAATATGGTTAAAGTTCTATGGACTTAGCTTTTCAAATAACAAGGATATAAGCAATAGAAATTTAGGTTGTTTCAGTTGTAAGATAAATATGTTCCACATCAAGATTTACTTCGTTGTGGTAATCAAGTCCTAATAAAATTTATAACATTTTTTGGCAAATAAAATAAACTTTAATATGGTTAAAGCTTCATGACCCTAGTTTTTGAAATAACAAAGATATAAGCAATAGAAATTTAGGTTGTTTCAGTTATAAGATAAATATAAGATAGATATGTTCCACTTCAAGTTCCACTTAGTTGTGGTAATCAAGTCCTAATAAAATTTGAAAATAAAATAAACTTTAATATGGTTAAAGCTTCATGACCCTGACTTTTGAAATAACAAAGATATAAGCAATAGAAATTTAGGTTGTTTCAGTTATAAGATAAATATAAGATAAATATGTTCCACTTCAAGTTTCACTTAGTTGTGGTAATCAGTACCTAATAAAATTTACAACAGTTTTTGGCAAATAAAATAAACCTTAATATGGTTCAAGTTTCATGGCTCTAGCTTTTGAAATAACAAAGATATAAGCAATAGAAATTTAGGTTGTTTCAGTTATAAGATAAATATGTTCCACTTCAAGTTTCACTTAGTTCTGGTAATCAAGTCCTAATAAAATTTGTAACATTTTTTGGCAAATAAAATAAACTTTAATATTGTTAAAGCTTCATGGCCCTAGCTTTTGAAATAACAAAGATATAAGCAATAGAAATTTAGGTTGTTTTAGTTATAAGATAAATATGTTCCACATCAAGTTTTACTTAGTTGTGGTGATCAAGTGCTAATAAAATTTATAATATTTTTTGGCAAATAAAATAAACTTTAATATGGTTAAAGTTCTATGGACTTAGCTTTTGAAATAACAAGGATATAAGCAATAGAAATTTCGGTTGTTTCAGTTTTAAATAAATATGACATAAAAATGTTCCACATCAAGATTTACTTCGTTGTGGTAATCAAGTCCTAATAAAATTTATAACATTTTTTGGCAAATAAAATAAACTTTAATATGGTTAAAGCTTCATGGCCCTAGTTTTTGAAATAACAAAGATATAAGCAATAGAAATTTAGGTTGTTTCAGTTGTAAGATAAATATATTCCATATCAAGTTTTACTTAGTTGTGGTGATCAAGTCCTAATAAAATTTATAACATTTTTTGGCAAATAAAACAAACTTTAATATGGTTAAAGCTTCATGGCCCTAGTTTTTGAAATAAGAAAGATATAAGCAATAGAAATTTAGGTTGTTTCAGTTGTAAGATAAATATGTTCCACATCAAGTTTCACTTAGTTGTGGTAATCAAGGCCTAATAAAATCTACAACAGTTTTTGGCAAATAAAATAAACCTTAATATGGTTAAAGTTTCATGGCTCTAGCTTTTGAAATAACAAAGATATAAGCAATAGAAATTTAGGTTGTTTCAGTTATTAATAAAAAAAAATTTAATATGGTTAAAGCTTCATGGCCCTAGCTTTTGAAATAACAAAGATATAATCAATAGAAATTTAGGTTGTTTCAGTTGTAAGATAAATATGTTCCATATCAAGTTTTACTTATAGCGTTTTCGATTCTGAACCAAAATGCTGCATTATTACAAGGCAACATTATGAACATGCGCCCTGAGCCCTAATAAAATGTTGCACTTTTCATGTGATGTATGAAACAAAAATAATGCAACCCCTTGGTCATATTAAGGGCAGAAAATGCTGCCCTGTGGTCGGGCAGAGGGCGACATTTTTGTCAATAGAACAATCAACCCTGAAAAAATGTGTGGAATCTATGTGGAATAGAACAAACAAATTTGACAGCCCAATAAAAATGCAGAATAAGTGCGACATTTTTGCCAGAATCGAAAACGCCATTAGTTGTGGTGATCAAGTCCTAATAAAATTTATAACATTTTTTGGCAAATAAAATAAACTTTAATATTGTTAAAGCTTCATGGCCCTAGCTTTTGAAATAACAAAGATATAAGCAATAGAAATTTAGGTTGTTTTAGTTATAAGATAAATATGTTCCACATCAAGTTTTACTTAGTTGTGGTGATCAAGTGCTAATAAAATTTATAACATTTTTTGGCAAATAAAATAAACTTTAATATGGTTAAAGTTCTATGGACTTAGCTTTTCAAATAACAAGGATATAAGCAATAGAAATTTAGGTTGTTTCAGTTGTAAGATAAATATGTTCCACATCAAGTTTCACTTAGTTGTGGTAATCAAGACCTAATAAAATTTACAACAGTTTTTGGCAAATAAAATAAACCTTAATATGGTTAAAGTTTCATGGCTCTAGCTTTTGAAATAACAAAGATATAAGCAATAGAAATTTAGGTTGTTTCATTTATAAGATAAATATGTTCCACATCAAGTTTTACTTAGTTGTGGTAATCAAGTCCTAATACAATTTATAACATTTATTGGCAAATAAAATAAACTTAAATATGGTTAAAGTTTCATGGCCCTAGCTTTTGAAATAACAAAGATATAAGCAATAAAATTTTGGTTGTTTCAGTTATAAGATAAATATGTTAAACTCCAAGTTTTACTTAGTTCTGGTAATCAAGTCCTAATAAAATTTGTAACGTTTTTTGGCAAATAAAATAAACTTTAGTATGGTTAAAGCTTCATGACCCTAGCTTTTGAAATAACAAAGATATAAGCAATAGAAATTTAGGTTGCTTCAGTTATAAGATAAATATAAGATAGATATGTTCCACTTCAAGTTCCACTTAGTTGTGATAATCAAGTCCTAATAAAATTTGAAAATAAAATAAACTTTAAGAAGTTCCACATCAAGTTTTACTTAGTTGTAGTAATGAAGACCTAATAAAATTTACAACAGTTTTTGGCAAATAAAATAAACCTTTATATGGTTCAAGTTTCATGGCCCTAGCTTTTGAAATAACAAAGATATAAGCAATAGAAATTTAGGTTGTTTCAGTTATAAGATAAATATAAGATAAATATGTTCCACTTCAAGTTTCACTTAGTTGTGGTAATCAAGACCTAATAAAATTTACAACAGTTTTTGCCAAATAAAATAAACCTTAATATGGTTCAAGTTTCATGGCTCTAGCTTTTGAAATAACAAAGATATAAGCAATAGAAATTTAGGTTGTTTCAGTTATAAGATAAATATATTCCACTTCAAGTTTCACTTATAATATAATACAATGGCGCTATTATAACTCTGACGAGTTTTATGGCCGAGCTTCTCTCCCAATTCGAGGTGTGCTCCTTTTTGTTTTTCCTACTAATTGGGTGGACCTACAGTTTTATGCCGGCTCCGAACGGCGAATGCATTTTTTGTGAGAAGCTTTTTTTTTTCATGGCAGAAATACTCTCGGAGGGTATGCCGCCCACTGCCGAGAGGTGACCGCTGCTCTTAAAAAACCCAATAATTGGATTTTTACTAATTAGAAAAATTTGTTTGGCTCGGACCGTGGTTTGAACCCGAGACCTCTGGCATAGCAGGCGAGCACTCTACCCACTGCACCACAGCCCTAGCTTTTGAAATAACAAAGATATAAGCAATAGAAATTTAGGTTGTTTTAGTTATAAGCAAAATATGTTCCACATCAAGTTTTACTTAGTTGTGGTGATCAAGTGCTAATAAAATTTATAACATTTTTTGGCAAATAAAATAAACCTTAATATGGTTCAAGTTTCATGGCTCTAGCTTTTGAAATAACAAAGATATAAGCAATAGAAATTTAGGTTGTTTCAGTTATAAGATAAATATGTTCCACTTCAAGTTTCACTTAGTTCTGGTAATCAAGTCCTAATAAAATTTGTAACATTTTTTGGCAAATAAAATAAACCTTAATATTGTTAAAGCTTCATGGCCCTAGCTTTTGAAATAACAAAGATATAAGCAATAGAAATTTAGGTTGTTTCAGTTGTAAGATAAATATGTTCCACATCAAGTTTCACTTAGTTGTGGTAATCAAGACCTAATAAAATTTACAACAGTTTTTGGCAAATAAAATAAACCTTAATATGGTTAAAGTTTCATGGCTCTAGCTTTTGAAATAACAAAGATATAGGCAATAGAAATTTATGTTGTTTTAGTTATAAGATAAATATGTTCCACATCAAGTTTTACTTAGTTCTGGTAATCAAATCCTAATAAAATTTGTAACATTTTTTGGCAAATAAAATAAACTTTAATATTGTTAAAGCTTCATGGCCCTAGCTTTTGAAATAACAAAGATATAAGCAATAGAAATTTAGGTTGTTTTAGTTATAAGATAAATATATTCCACATCAAGTTTTACTTAGTTGGGGTAATCAAGACCTAATAAAATTTACAACAGTTTTTGGCAAATAAAATAAACCTTAATATGGTTAAAGTTTCATGGCTCTAGCTTTTGAAATAACAAAGATATAAGCAATAGAAATTTAGGTTGTTTCAGTTATAAGATAAATATGTTCCACATCAAGTTTTACTTAGTTGTGGTAATCAAGTCCTAATACAATTTATAACATTTTTTGGCAAATAAAATAAACTTTAATATGGTTAAAGTTTCAAAGATATAAGCAATAGAAATTTAGGTTGTTTCAGTTATAAGATAACTATAAGATAAATATGTTCCACTTCAAGTTTTACTTAGTTCTGGTAATCAAGTCCTAATAAAATTTGTAAAATTTTTTGGCAAATAAAATAAACTTTAATATAGTTAAAGCTTCATGGCCCTAGCTTTTGAAATAACAAAGATATAAGCAATAGAAATTTAGGTTGTTTCAGTTATAAGATAAATATAAGATAAATATGTTCCACTTCAAGTTTTACTTAGTTCTGGTAATCAAGTCCTAATAAAATTTGTAACATTTTTTGGCAAATAAAATAAACTTTAATGTGGTTAAAGCTTCATGGCCCTAGCTTTTGAAATAACAAAGATATAAGCAATAGAAATTTAGGTTGTTTCAGTTATAAGATAAATATAAGTATAAGATAAATATCTTCTACTTCAAGTTTTACTTAGTTCTGGTAATCAAATCCTAATAAAATTTGTAACATTTTTTGGCAAATAAAATAAACTTTAATATTGTTAAAGCTTCATGGCCCTAGCTTTTGAAATAACAAAGATATAAGCAATAGAAATTTAGGTTGTTTTAGTTATAAGATAAATATCTTCCACATCAAGTTTTACTTAGTTGTGGTGATCAAGTGCTAATAAAATTTATAACATTTTTTGGCAAATAAAATAACCTTTAATATGGTTAAAGTTCTATGGGCTTAGCTTTTGAAATAACAAGGATATAAGAAATAGAAATTTCGGCTGTTTCAGTTTTAGATAAATATGATATAAAAATGTTCCACATCAAGATTTACTTCGTTGTGGTAATCAAGTCCTAATAAAATTTATAACATTTTTAGGCAAATAAAATAAACTTTAATATGGTTAAAGCTTCATGGCCCTAGTTTTTGAAATAACAAAGATATAAGCAATAGAAATTTAGGTTGTTTCAGTTGTAAGATAAATATGTTCCACATCAAGTTTCACTTAGTTGTGGTAATCAAGACCTAATAAAATTTACAACAGTTTTTGGAAAATAAAATAAACCTTAATATGGTTAAAGTTTCATGGCTCTAGATTTTGAAATAACAAAGATATAAGCAATAGAAATTTAGGTTGTTTCAGTTATAAGATAAATATGTTCCACATCAAGTTTTACTTAGTTGTGGTAATCAAGTCCTAATACAATTTGTAACATTTTTTGGCAAATAAAATAAACTTTAATGTGGTTAAAGCGTCATGGCCCTAGCTTTTGAAATAACAAAGATATATGCAATAGAAATTTAGGTTGTTTCAGTTATAAGATAAATATGTTCCACTTCAAGTTTTACTTAGTTCTGGTAATGAAGTCCTAATAAAATTTGTAACATTTTTTGGCAAATAAAATAAACTTTAATATGGTTAAAGCTTCATGGCCCTAGCTTTTGAAATAGCAAAGATATAAGCAATAGAAATTTAGGGTGTTTCAGTTATAAGATAAATATAAGATAAATATGTTCCACTTCAAGTTTTACTTAGTTCTGGTAATCAAGTCCTAATAAAATTTGTAACATTTTTTGGCAAATAAAATAAACTTTAATATGGTTAAAGATTCATGGCCCTAGCTTTTGAAATAGCAAAGATATAAGCAATAGAAATTTAGGGTGTTTCAGTTATAAGATAAATATAAGATAAATATGTTCCACTTCAAGTTTTACTTAGTTCTGGTAATCAAGTCCTAATAAAATTTGTAACATTTTTTGGCAAATAAAATAAACTTTAATGTGGTTAAAGCTTCATGGCCCTAGCTTTTGAAATAACAAAGATATAAGCAATAGAAATTTAGGTTGTTTCAGTTATAAGATAAATATAAGTATAAGATAAATATGTTCTACTTCAAGTTTTACTTAGTTCTGGTAATCAAATCCTAATAAAATTTGTAACATTTTTGGCAAACAAAATAAACTTTAATATTGTTAAAGCTTCATGCCCCTAGCTTTTGAAATAACAAAGATATAAGCAATAGAAATTTAGGTTGTTTTAGTTATAAGATAAATATGTTCCACATCAAGTTTTACTTAGTTGTGGTGATCAAGTGCTAATAAAATTTGTAACATTTTTTGGCAAATAAAATAAACTTTAATATGGTTAAAGTTCTATGGGCTTAGCTTTTGAAATAACAAGGATATAAGCAATAGAAATTTCGGTTGTTTCAGTTTTAGATAAATATGATATAAAAATGTTCCACATCAAGATATACTTCGTTGTGGTAATCAAGTCCTAATAAAATTTATAACATTTTTAGGCAAATAAAATAAACTTTAATATGGTTAAAGCTTCAAGGCCCTAGTTTTTGAAATAACAAAGATATAAGCAATAGAAATTTAGGTTGTTTCAGTTGTAAGATAAATATGTTCCACATCAAGTTTCACTTAGTTGTGGTAATCAAGACCTAATAAAATTTACAACAGTTTTTGGAAAATAAAATAAACCTTAATATGGTTAAAGTTTCATGGCTCTAGCTTTTGAAATAACAAAGATATAAGCAATAGAAATTTAGGTTGTTTCAGTTATAAGATAAATATGTTCCACTTCAAGTTTTACTTAGTTCTGGTAATCAAGTCCTAATAAAATTTGTAACATTTTTTGGCAAATAAAATAAACTTTAATGCGGTTAAAGCGTCATGGCCCTAGCTTTTGAAATAACAAAGATATATGCAATAGAAATTTAGGTTGTTTCAGTTATAAGATAAATATGTTCCACTTCAAGTTTTACTTAGTTCTGGTAATCAAGTCCTAATAAAATTTGTAACATTTTTTGGCAAATAAAATAAACTTTAATATGGTTAAAGCTTCATGGCCCTAGCTTTTGAAATAGCAAAGATATAAGCAATAGAAATTTAGGGTGTTTCAGTTATAAGATAAATATAAGATAAATATGTTCCACTTCAAGTTTTACTTAGTTCTGGTAATCAAGTCCTAATAAAATTTGTAACATTTTTTGGCAAATAAAATAAACTTTAATATGGTTAAAGCTTCATGGCCCTAGCTTTTGAAATAGCAAAGATATAAGCAATAGAAATTTAGGGTGTTTCAGTTATAAGATAAATATAAGATAAATATGTTCCACTTCAAGTTTTACTTAGTTCTGGTAATCAAGTCCTAATAAAATTTGTAACATTTTTTGGCAAATAAAATAAACTTTAATATGGTTAAAGTTCTATGGACTTAGCTTTTCAAATAACAAGGATATAAGCAATAGAAATTTAGGGTGTTTCAGTTATAAGATAAATATAAGATAAATATGTTCCACTTCAAGTTTTACTTAGTTCTGGTAATCAAGTCCTAATAAAATTTGTAACATTTTTTGGCAAATAAAATAAACTTTAATGTGGTTAAAGCTTCATGGCCCTAGCTTTTGAAATAACAAAGATATAAGCAATAGAAATTTAGGTTGTTTCAGTTATAAGATAAATATAAGTATAAGATAAATATGTTCTACTTCAAGTTTTACTTAGTTCTGGTAATCAAATCCTAATAAAATTTGTAACATTTTTGGCAAACAAAATAAACTTTAATATTGTTAAAGCTTCATGCCCCTAGCTTTTGAAATAACAAAGATATAAGCAATAGAAATTTAGGTTGTTTTAGTTATAAGATAAATATGTTCCACATCAAGTTTTACTTAGTTGTGGTGATCAAGTGCTAATAAAATTTGTAACATTTTTTGGCAAATAAAATAAACTTTAATATGGTTAAAGTTCTATGGGCTTAGCTTTTGAAATAACAAGGATATAAGCAATAGAAATTTCGGTTGTTTCAGTTTTAGATAAATATGATATAAAAATGTTCCACATCAAGATATACTTCGTTGTGGTAATCAAGTCCTAATAAAATTTATAACATTTTTAGGCAAATAAAATAAACTTTAATATGGTTAAAGCTTCAAGGCCCTAGTTTTTGAAATAACAAAGATATAAGCAATAGAAATTTAGGTTGTTTCAGTTGTAAGATAAATATGTTCCACATCAAGTTTCACTTAGTTGTGGTAATCAAGACCTAATAAAATTTACAACAGTTTTTGGAAAATAAAATAAACCTTAATATGGTTAAAGTTTCATGGCTCTAGCTTTTGAAATAACAAAGATATAAGCAATAGAAATTTGGGTTGTTTCAGTTATAAGATAAATATGTTCCACTTCAAGTTTTACTTAGTTCTGGTAATCAAGTCCTAATAAAATTTGTAACATTTTTTGGCAAATAAAATAAACTTTAATGCGGTTAAAGCGTCATGGCCCTAGCTTTTGAAATAACAAAGATATATGCAATAGAAATTTAGGTTGTTTCAGTTATAAGATAAATATGTTCCACTTCAAGTTTTACTTAGTTCTGGTAATCAAGTCCTAATAAAATTTGTAACATTTTTTGGCAAATAAAATAAACTTTAATATGGTTAAAGCTTCATGGCCCTAGCTTTTGAAATAGCAAAGATATAAGCAATAGAAATTTAGGGTGTTTCAGTTATAAGATAAATATAAGATAAATATGTTCCACTTCAAGTTTTACTTAGTTCTGGTAATCAAGTCCTAATAAAATTTGTAACATTTTTTGGCAAATAAAATAAACTTTAATATGGTTAAAGCTTCATGGCCCTAGCTTTTGAAATAGCAAAGATATAAGCAATAGAAATTTAGGGTGTTTCAGTTATAAGATAAATATAAGATAAATATGTTCCACTTCAAGTTTTACTTAGTTCTGGTAATCAAGTCCTAATAAAATTTGTAACATTTTTTGGCAAATAAAATAAACTTTAATATGGTTAAAGTTCTATGGACTTAGCTTTTCAAATAACAAGGATATAAGCAATAGAAATTTAGGTTGTTTCAGTTATAAGATAAATATGTTCCACATCAAGTTTTACTTAGTTCTGGTAATCAAATCCTAATAAAATTTGTAACATTTTTTGGCAAATAAAATAAACTTTAATATTGTTAAAGCTTCATGGCCCTAGCTTTTGAAATAACAAAGATATAAGCAATAGAAATTTAGGTTGTTTTAGTTATAAGATAAATATGTTCCACATCAAGTTTTACTTAGTTGGGGTAATCAAGACCTAATAAAATTTACAACAGTTTTTGGCAAATAAAATAAACCTTAATATGGTTAAAGTTTCATGGCTCTAGCTTTTGAAATAACAAAGATATAAGCAATAGAAATTTAGGTTGTTTCAGTTATAAGATAAATATGTTCCACATCAAGTTTTACTTAGTTGTGGTAATCAAGTCCTAATACAATTTATAACATTTTTTGGCAAATAAAATAAACTTTAATATGGTTAAAGTTTCAAAGATATAAGCAATAGAAATTTAGGTTGTTTCAGTTATAAGATAACTATAAGATAAATATGTTCCACTTCAAGTTTTACTTAGTTCTGGTAATCAAGTACTAATAAAATTTGTAAAATTTTTTGGCAAATAAAATAAACTTTAATATAGTTAAAGCTTCATGGCCCTAGCTTTTGAAATAACAAAGATATAAGCAATAGAAATTTAGGTTGTTTCAGTTATAAGATAAATATAAGATAAATATGTTCCACTTCAAGTTTTACTTAGTTCTGGTAATCAAGTCCTAATAAAATTTGTAACATTTTTTGGCAAATAAAATAAACTTTAATGTGGTTAAAGCTTCATGGCCCTAGCTTTTGAAATAACAAAGATATAAGCAATAGAAATTTAGGTTGTTTCAGTTATAAGATAAATATAAGTATAAGATAAATATGTTCTACTTCAAGTTTTACTTAGTTCTGGTAATCAAATCCTAATAAAATTTGTAACATTTTTTGGCAAATAAAATAAACTTTAATATTGTTAAAGCTTCATGGCCCTAGCTTTTGAAATAACAAAGATATAAGCAATAGAAATTTAGGTTGTTTTAGTTATAAGATAAATATCTTCCACATCAAGTTTTACTTAGTTGTGGTGATCAAGTGCTAATAAAATTTATAACATTTTTTGGCAAATAAAATAACCTTTAATATGGTTAAAGTTCTATGGGCTTAGCTTTTGAAATAACAAGGATATAAGAAATAGAAATTTCGGCTGTTTCAGTTTTAGATAAATATGATATAAAAATGTTCCACATCAAGATTTACTTCGTTGTGGTAATCAAGTCCTAATAAAATTTATAACATTTTTAGGCAAATAAAATAAACTTTAATATGGTTAAAGCTTCATGGCCCTAGTTTTTGAAATAACAAAGATATAAGCAATAGAAATTTAGGTTGTTTCAGTTGTAAGATAAATATGTTCCACATCAAGTTTCACTTAGTTGTGGTAATCAAGACCTAATAAAATTTACAACAGTTTTTGGAAAATAAAATAAACCTTAATATGGTTAAAGTTTCATGGCTCTAGATTTTGAAATAACAAAGATATAAGCAATAGAAATTTAGGTTGTTTCAGTTATAAGATAAATATGTTCCACATCAAGTTTTACTTAGTTGTGGTAATCAAGTCCTAATACAATTTGTAACATTTTTTGGCAAATAAAATAAACTTTAATGTGGTTAAAGCGTCATGGCCCTAGCTTTTGAAATAACAAAGATATATGCAATAGAAATTTAGGTTGTTTCAGTTATAAGATAAATATGTTCCACTTCAAGTTTTACTTAGTTCTGGTAATGAAGTCCTAATAAAATTTGTAACATTTTTTGGCAAATAAAATAAACTTTAATATGGTTAAAGCTTCATGGCCCTAGCTTTTGAAATAGCAAAGATATAAGCAATAGAAATTTAGGGTGTTTCAGTTATAAGATAAATATAAGATAAATATGTTCCACTTCAAGTTTTACTTAGTTCTGGTAATCAAGTCCTAATAAAATTTGTAACATTTTTTGGCAAATAAAATAAACTTTAATATGGTTAAAGCTTCATGGCCCTAGCTTTTGAAATAGCAAAGATATAAGCAATAGAAATTTAGGGTGTTTCAGTTATAAGATAAATATAAGATAAATATGTTCCACTTCAAGTTTTACTTAGTTCTGGTAATCAAGTCCTAATAAAATTTGTAACATTTTTTGGCAAATAAAATAAACTTTAATGTGGTTAAAGCTTCATGGCCCTAGCTTTTGAAATAACAAAGATATAAGCAATAGAAATTTAGGTTGTTTCAGTTATAAGATAAATATAAGTATAAGATAAATATGTTCTACTTCAAGTTTTACTTAGTTCTGGTAATCAAATCCTAATAAAATTTGTAACATTTTTGGCAAACAAAATAAACTTTAATATTGTTAAAGCTTCATGCCCCTAGCTTTTGAAATAACAAAGATATAAGCAATAGAAATTTAGGTTGTTTTAGTTATAAGATAAATATGTTCCACATCAAGTTTTACTTAGTTGTGGTGATCAAGTGCTAATAAAATTTGTAACATTTTTTGGCAAATAAAATAAACTTTAATATGGTTAAAGTTCTATGGGCTTAGCTTTTGAAATAACAAGGATATAAGCAATAGAAATTTCGGTTGTTTCAGTTTTAGATAAATATGATATAAAAATGTTCCACATCAAGATATACTTCGTTGTGGTAATCAAGTCCTAATAAAATTTATAACATTTTTAGGCAAATAAAATAAACTTTAATATGGTTAAAGCTTCAAGGCCCTAGTTTTTGAAATAACAAAGATATAAGCAATAGAAATTTAGGTTGTTTCAGTTGTAAGATAAATATGTTCCACATCAAGTTTCACTTAGTTGTGGTAATCAAGACCTAATAAAATTTACAACAGTTTTTGGAAAATAAAATAAACCTTAATATGGTTAAAGTTTCATGGCTCTAGCTTTTGAAATAACAAAGATATAAGCAATAGAAATTTAGGTTGTTTCAGTTATAAGATAAATATGTTCCACTTCAAGTTTTACTTAGTTCTGGTAATCAAGTCCTAATAAAATTTGTAACATTTTTTGGCAAATAAAATAAACTTTAATGCGGTTAAAGCGTCATGGCCCTAGCTTTTGAAATAACAAAGATATATGCAATAGAAATTTAGGTTGTTTCAGTTATAAGATAAATATGTTCCACTTCAAGTTTTACTTAGTTCTGGTAATCAAGTCCTAATAAAATTTGTAACATTTTTTGGCAAATAAAATAAACTTTAATATGGTTAAAGCTTCATGGCCCTAGCTTTTGAAATAGCAAAGATATAAGCAATAGAAATTTAGGGTGTTTCAGTTATAAGATAAATATAAGATAAATATGTTCCACTTCAAGTTTTACTTAGTTCTGGTAATCAAGTCCTAATAAAATTTGTAACATTTTTTGGCAAATAAAATAAACTTTAATGTGGTTAAAGCTTCATGGCCCTAGCTTTTGAAATAACAAAGATATATGCAATAGAAATTTAGGTTGTTTCAGTTATAAGATAAATATGTTCCACTTCAAGTTTTACTTAGTTCTGGTAATCAAGTCCTAATAAAATTTGTAACATTTTTTGGCAAATAAAATAAACTTTAATGTGGTTAAAGCTTCATGGCTCTAGCTTTTGAAATAACAAAGATATAAGCAATAGAAATTTAGGTTGTTTCAGTTATAAGATAAATATAAGTATAAGATAAATATGTTCTACTTCAAGTTTTACTTAGTTCTGGTAATCAAATCCTAATAAAATTTGTAACATTTTTGGCAAACAAAATAAACTTTAATATTGTTAAAGCTTCATGCCCCTAGCTTTTGAAATAACAAAGATATAAGCAATAGAAATTTAGGTTGTTTTAGTTATAAGATAAATATGTTCCACATCAAGTTTTACTTAGTTGTGGTGATCAAGTGCTAATAAAATTTGTAACATTTTTTGGCAAATAAAATAAACTTTAATATGGTTAAAGTTCTATGGGCTTAGCTTTTGAAATAACAAGGATATAAGCAATAGAAATTTCGGTTGTTTCAGTTTTAGATAAATATGATATAAAAATGTTCCACATCAAGATATACTTCGTTGTGGTAATCAAGTCCTAATAAAATTTATAACATTTTTAGGCAAATAAAATAAACTTTAATATGGTTAAAGCTTCAAGGCCCTAGTTTTTGAAATAACAAAGATATAAGCAATAGAAATTTAGGTTGTTTCAGTTGTAAGATAAATATGTTCCACATCAAGTTTCACTTAGTTGTGGTAATCAAGACCTAATAAAATTTACAACAGTTTTTGGAAAATAAAATAAACCTTAATATGGTTAAAGTTTCATGGCTCTAGCTTTTGAAATAACAAAGATATAAGCAATAGAAATTTAGGTTGTTTCAGTTATAAGATAAATATGTTCCACTTCAAGTTTTACTTAGTTCTGGTAATCAAGTCCTAATAAAATTTGTAACATTTTTTGGCAAATAAAATAAACTTTAATGCGGTTAAAGCGTCATGGCCCTAGCTTTTGAAATAACAAAGATATATGCAATAGAAATTTAGGTTGTTTCAGTTATAAGATAAATATGTTCCACTTCAAGTTTTACTTAGTTCTGGTAATCAAGTCCTAATAAAATTTGTAACATTTTTTGGCAAATAAAATAAACTTTAATATGGTTAAAGCTTCATGGCCCTAGCTTTTGAAATAGCAAAGATATAAGCAATAGAAATTTAGGGTGTTTCAGTTATAAGATAAATATAAGATAAATATGTTCCACTTCAAGTTTTACTTAGTTCTGGTAATCAAGTCCTAATAAAATTTTTAACATTTTTTGGCAAATAAAATAAAATTTAATATGGTTAAAGCTTCATGGCCCTAGCTTTTGAAATAGCAAAGATATAAGCAATAGAAATTTAGGTTGTTTCAGTTATAAGATAAATATGTTCCACTTCAAGTTTTACTTAGTTCTGGTAATCAAGTCCTAATAAAATTTGTAACATTTTTTGGCAAATAAAATAAACTTTAATGTGGTTAAAGCTTCATGGCCCTAGCTTTTGAAATAACAAAGATATAAGCAATAGAAATTTAGGTTGTTTCAGTTATAAGATAAATATAAGTATAAGATAAATATGTTCTACTTCAAGTTTTACTTAGTTCTGGTAATCAAATCCTAATAAAATTTGTAACATTTTTGGCAAACAAAATAAACTTTAATATTGTTAAAGCTTCATGCCCCTAGCTTTTGAAATAACAAAGATATAAGCAATAGAAATTTAGGTTGTTTTAGTTATAAGATAAATATGTTCCACATCAAGTTTTACTTAGTTGTGGTGATCAAGTGCTAATAAAATTTGTAACATTTTTTGGCAAATAAAATAAACTTTAATATGGTTAAAGTTCTATGGGCTTAGCTTTTGAAATAACAAGGATATAAGCAATAGAAATTTCGGTTGTTTCAGTTTTAGATAAATATGATATAAAAATGTTCCACATCAAGATATACTTCGTTGTGGTAATCAAGTCCTAATAAAATTTATAACATTTTTAGGCAAATAAAATAAACTTTAATATGGTTAAAGCTTCAAGGCCCTAGTTTTTGAAATAACAAAGATATAAGCAATAGAAATTTAGGTTGTTTCAGTTGTAAGATAAATATGTTCCACATCAAGTTTCACTTAGTTGTGGTAATCAAGACCTAATAAAATTTACAACAGTTTTTGGAAAATAAAATAAACCTTAATATGGTTAAAGTTTCATGGCTCTAGCTTTTGAAATAACAAAGATATAAGCAATAGAAATTTAGGTTGTTTCAGTTATAAGATAAATATGTTCCACTTCAAGTTTTACTTAGTTCTGGTAATCAAGTCCTAATAAAATTTGTAACATTTTTTGGCAAATAAAATAAACTTTAATGCGGTTAAAGCGTCATGGCCCTAGCTTTTGAAATAACAAAGATATATGCAATAGAAATTTAGGTTGTTTCAGTTATAAGATAAATATGTTCCACTTCAAGTTTTACTTAGTTCTGGTAATCAAGTCCTAATAAAATTTGTAACATTTTTTGGCAAATAAAATAAACTTTAATATGGTTAAAGCTTCATGGCCCTAGCTTTTGAAATAGCAAAGATATAAGCAATAGAAATTTAGGGTGTTTCAGTTATAAGATAAATATAAGATAAATATGTTCCACTTCAAGTTTTACTTAGTTCTGGTAATCAAGTCCTAATAAAATTTGTAACATTTTTTGGCAAATAAAATAAACTTTAATATGGTTAAAGTTCTATGGACTTAGCTTTTCAAATAACAAGGATATAAGCAATAGAAATTTAGGTTGTTTCAGTTATAAGATAAATATGTTCCACTTCAAGTTTTACTTAGTTCTGGTAATCAAGCCCTAATAAAATTTGTAACATTTTTTGGCAAATAAAATAAACTTTAAGATGTTCCACATCAAGTTTTACTTAGTTGTAGTAATCAAGACCTAATAAAATTTACAACAGTTTTTGGCAAATAAAATAAACCTATATATGGTTCAAGTTTCATGGCTCTAGCTTTTGAAATAACAAAGATATAAGCAATAGAAATTTAGGTTGTTTCAGTTGTAAGATAAATATGTTCCACATCAAGTTTCACTTAGTTGTGGTAATCAAGACCTAATAAAATTTACAACAGTTTTTGGCAAATAAAATAAACCTTAATATGGTTAAAGTTTCATGGCTCTAGCTTTTGAAATAACAAAGATATAAGCAATAGAAATTTAGGTTGTTTCATTTATAAGATAAATATGTTCCACATCAAGTTTTACTTAGTTGTGGTAATCAAGTCCTAATACAATTTATAACATTTATTGGCAAATAAAATAAACTTAAATATGGTTAAAGTTTCATGGCCCTAGCTTTTGAAATAACAAAGATATAAGCAATAGAAATTTAGGTTGTTTCAGTTATAAGATAAATATGTTAAACTCCAAGTTTTACTTAGTTCTGGTAATCAAGTCCTAATAAAATTTGTAACATTTTTTGGCAAATAAAATAAACTTTAGTATGGTTAAAGCTTCATGACCCTAGCTTTTGAAATAACAAAGATATAAGCAATAGAAATTTAGGTTGCTTCAGTTATAAGATAAATATAAGATAGATATGTTCCACTTCAAGTTCCACTTAGTTGTGGTAATCAAGTCCTAATAAAATTTGAAAATAAAATAAACTTTAATATGGTTAAAGCTTCATGACCCTGACTTTTGAAATAACAAAGATATAATCAATAGAAATTTAGGTTGTTTCAGTTGTAAGATAAATATGTTCCATATCAAGTTTTACTTAGTTGTGGTGATCAAGTCCTAATAAAATTTATAACATTTTTTGGCAAATAAAATAAACTTTAATATGGTTAAAGCTTCATGGCCCTAGTTTTTGAAATAACAAAGATATAAGCAATAGAAATTTAGGTTGTTTCAGTTGTAAGATAAATATGTTCCATATCAAGTTTTACTTAGTTGTGGTGATCAAGTCCTAATAAAATTTATAACATTTTTTGGCAATTAAAATAAACTTTAATATGGTTAAAGTTCTATGGACTTAGCTTTTCAAATAACAAGGATATAAGCAATAGAAATTTAGGTTGTTTCAGTTGTAAGATAAATATGTTCCATATCAAGTTTTACTTAGTTGTGGTGATCAAGTCCTAATAAAATTTATAACATTTTTTGGCAAATAAAATAAACTTTAATATGGTTAAAGTTCGATGGACTTAGCTTTTCAAATAACAAGGATATAAGCAATAGAAATTTAGGTTGTTTCAGTTATTAGATAAATATGACATAAAAATGTTCCACATCAAGATTTACTTCGTTGTGGTAATCAAGTCCTAATAAAATTTATAACATTTTTTGGCAAATAAAATAAACTTTAATATGGTTAAAGCTTCATGACCCTAGTTTTTGAAATAACAAAGATATAAGCAATAGAAATTTAGGTTGTTTCAGTTATAAGATAAATATAAGATAGATATGTTCCACTTCAAGTTCCACTTAGTTGTGGTAATCAAGTCCTAATAAAATTTGAAAATAAAATAAACTTTAATATGGTTAAAGCTTCATGACCCTGACTTTTGAAATAACAAAGATATAAGCAATAGAAATTTAGGTTGTTTCAGTTATAAGATAAATATAAGATAAATATGTTCCACTTCAAGTTTCACTTAGTTGTGGTAATCAGTACCTAATAAAATTTACAACAGTTTTTGGCAAATAAAATAAACCTTAATATGGTTCAAGTTTCATGGCTCTAGCTTTTGAAATAACAAAGATATAAGCAATAGAAATTTAGGTTGTTTCAGTTATAAGATAAATATGTTCCACTTCAAGTTTCACTTAGTTCTGGTAATCAAGTCCTAATAAAATTTGTAACATTTTTTGGCAAATAAAATAAACTTTAATATTGTTAAAGCTTCATGGCCCTAGCTTTTGAAATAACAAAGATATAAGCAATAGAAATTTAGGTTGTTTTAGTTATAAGATAAATATGTTCCACATCAAGTTTTACTTAGTTGTGGTGATCAAGTGCTAATAAAATTTATAATATTTTTTGGCAAATAAAATAAACTTTAATATGGTTAAAGTTCTATGGACTTAGCTTTTGAAATAACAAGGATATAAGCAATAGAAATTTCGGTTGTTTCAGTTTTAAATAAATATGACATAAAAATGTTCCACATCAAGATTTACTTCGTTGTGGTAATCAAGTCCTAATAAAATTTATAACATTTTTTGGCAAATAAAATAAACTTTAATATGGTTAAAGCTTCATGGCCCTAGTTTTTGAAATAACAAAGATATAAGCAATAGAAATTTAGGTTGTTTCAGTTGTAAGATAAATATATTCCATATCAAGTTTTACTTAGTTGTGGTGATCAAGTCCTAATAAAATTTATAACATTTTTTGGCAAATAAAACAAACTTTAATATGGTTAAAGCTTCATGGCCCTAGTTTTTGAAATAAGAAAGATATAAGCAATAGAAATTTAGGTTGTTTCAGTTGTAAGATAAATATGTTCCACATCAAGTTTCACTTAGTTGTGGTAATCAAGGCCTAATAAAATCTACAACAGTTTTTGGCAAATAAAATAAACCTTAATATGGTTAAAGTTTCATGGCTCTAGCTTTTGAAATAACAAAGATATAAGCAATAGAAATTTAGGTTGTTTTAGTTATAAGATAAATATGTTCCACATCAAGTTTTACTTAGTTGTGGTGATCAAGTGCTAATAAAATTTATAACATTTTTTGGCAAATAAAATAAACTTTAATATGGTTAAAGTTCTATGGACTTAGCTTTTCAAATAACAAGGATATAAGCAATAGAAATTTAGGTTGTTTCAGTTGTAAGATAAATATGTTCCACATCAAGTTTCACTTAGTTGTGGTAATCAAGACCTAATAAAATTTACAACAGTTTTTGGCAAATAAAATAAACCTTAATATGGTTAAAGTTTCATGGCTCTAGCTTTTGAAATAACAAAGATATAAGCAATAGAAATTTAGGTTGTTTCACTTATAAGATAAATATGTTCCACATCAAGTTTTACTTAGTTGTGGTAATCAAGTCCTAATACAATTTATAACATTTATTGGCAAATAAAATAAACTTAAATATGGTTAAAGTTTCATGGCCCTAGCTTTTGAAATAACAAAGATATAAGCAATAGAAATTTAGGTTGTTTCAGTTATAAGATAAATATGTTAAACTCCAAGTTTTACTTAGTTCTGGTAATCAAGTCCTAATAAAATTTGTAACATTTTTTGGCAAATAAAATAAACTTTAGTATGGTTAAAGCTTCATGACCCTAGCTTTTGAAATAACAAAGATATAAGCAATAGAAATTTAGGTTGCTTCAGTTATAAGATAAATATAAGATAAATATGTTCCACTTCAAGTTCCACTTAGTTGTGGTAATCAAGTCCTAATAAAATTTGAAAATAAAATAAACTTTAAGAAGTTCCACATCAAGTTTTACTTAGTTGTAGTAATGAAGACCTAATAAAATTTACAACAGTTTTTGGCAAATAAAATAAACCTTTATATGGTTCAAGTTTCATGGCCCTAGCTTTTGAAATAACAAAGATATAAGCAATAGAAATTTAGGTTGTTTCAGTTATAAGATAAATATAAGATAAATATGTTCCACTTCAAGTTTCACTTAGTTGTGGTAATCAAGACCTAATAAAATTTACAACAGTTTTTGCCAAATAAAATAAACCTTAATATGGTTCAAGTTTCATGGCTCTAGCTTTTGAAATAACAAAGATATAAGCAATAGAAATTTAGGTTGTTTCAGTTATAAGATAAATATATTCCACTTCAAGTTTCACTTAGTTCTGGTAATCAAGTCCTAACAAAATTTGTAACATTTTTTGTCAAATAAAATAAACTTTAATATTGTTAAAGCTTCATGGCCCTAGCTTTTGAAATAACAAAGATATAAGCAATAGAAATTTAGGTTGTTTTAGTTATAAGCAAAATATGTTCCACATCAAGTTTTACTTAGTTGTGGTGATCAAGTGCTAATAAAATTTATAACATTTTTTGGCAAATAAAATAAACCTTAATATGGTTCAAGTTTCATGGCTCTAGCTTTTGAAATAACAAAGATATAAGCAATAGAAATTTAGGTTGTTTCAGTTATAAGATAAATATGTTCCACTTCAAGTTTCACTTAGTTCTGGTAATCAAGTCCTAATAAAATTTGTAAAATTTTTTGGCAAATAAAATAAACTTTAATATGGTTAAAGTTTCAAAGATATAAGCAATAGAAATTTAGGTTGTTTCAGTTATAAGATAACTATAAGATAAATATGTTCCACTTCAAGTTTTACTTAGTTCTGGTAATCAAGTCCTAATAAAATTTGTAAAATTTTTTGGCAAATAAAATAAACTTTAATATAGTTAAAGCTTCATGGCCCTAGCTTTTGAAATAACAAAGATATAAGCAATAGAAATTTAGGTTGTTTCAGTTATAAGATAAATATAAGATAAATATGTTCCACTTCAAGTTTTACTTAGTTCTGGTAATCAAGTCCTAATAAAATTTGTAACATTTTTTGGCAAATAAAATAAACTTTAATGTGGTTAAAGCTTCATGGCCCTAGCTTTTGGAATAACAAAGATATAAGCAATAGAAATTTAGGTTGTTTCAGTTATAAGATAAATATAAGTATAAGATAAATATGTTCTACTTCAAGTTTTACTTAGTTCTGGTAATCAAATCCTAATAAAATTTGTAACATTTTTTGGCAAATAAAATAAACTTTAATATTGTTAAAGCTTCATGGCCCTAGCTTTTGAAATAACAAAGATATAAGCAATAGAAATTTAGGTTGTTTTAGTTATAAGATAAATATCTTCCACATCAAGTTTTACTTAGTTGTGGTGATCAAGTGCTAATAAAATTTATAACATTTTTTGGCAAATAAAATAACCTTTAATATGGTTAAAGTTCTATGGGCTTAGCTTTTGAAATAACAAGGATATAAGAAATAGAAATTTCGGCTGTTTCAGTTTTAGATAAATATGATATAAAAATGTTCCACATCAAGATTTACTTCGTTGTGGTAATCAAGTCCTAATAAAATTTATAACATTTTTAGGCAAATAAAATAAACTTTAATATGGTTAAAGCTTCATGGCCCTAGTTTTTGAAATAACAAAGATATAAGCAATAGAAATTTAGGTTGTTTCAGTTGTAAGATAAATATGTTCCACATCAAGTTTCACTTAGTTGTGGTAATCAAGACCTAATAAAATTTACAACAGTTTTTGGAAAATAAAATAAACCTTAATATGGTTAAAGTTTCATGGCTCTAGATTTTGAAATAACAAAGATATAAGCAATAGAAATTTAGGTTGTTTCAGTTATAAGATAAATATGTTCCACATCAAGTTTTACTTAGTTGTGGTAATCAAGTCCTAATACAATTTGTAACATTTTTTGGCAAATAAAATAAACTTTAATGTGGTTAAAGCGTCATGGCCCTAGCTTTTGAAATAACAAAGATATATGCAATAGAAATTTAGGTTGTTTCAGTTATAAGATAAATATGTTCCACTTCAAGTTTTACTTAGTTCTGGTAATGAAGTCCTAATAAAATTTGTAACATTTTTTGGCAAATAAAATAAACTTTAATATGGTTAAAGCTTCATGGCCCTAGCTTTTGAAATAGCAAAGATATAAGCAATAGAAATTTAGGGTGTTTCAGTTATAAGATAAATATAAGATAAATATGTTCCACTTCAAGTTTTACTTAGTTCTGGTAATCAAGTCCTAATAAAATTTGTAACATTTTTTGGCAAATAAAATAAACTTTAATATGGTTAAAGCTTCATGGCCCTAGCTTTTGAAATAGCAAAGATATAAGCAATAGAAATTTAGGGTGTTTCAGTTATAAGATAAATATAAGATAAATATGTTCCACTTCAAGTTTTACTTAGTTCTGGTAATCAAGTCCTAATAAAATTTGTAACATTTTTTGGCAAATAAAATAAACTTTAATGTGGTTAAAGCTTCATGGCCCTAGCTTTTGAAATAACAAAGATATAAGCAATAGAAATTTAGGTTGTTTCAGTTATAAGATAAATATAAGTATAAGATAAATATGTTCTACTTCAAGTTTTACTTAGTTCTGGTAATCAAATCCTAATAAAATTTGTAACATTTTTGGCAAACAAAATAAACTTTAATATTGTTAAAGCTTCATGCCCCTAGCTTTTGAAATAACAAAGATATAAGCAATAGAAATTTAGGTTGTTTTAGTTATAAGATAAATATGTTCCACATCAAGTTTTACTTAGTTGTGGTGATCAAGTGCTAATAAAATTTGTAACATTTTTTGGCAAATAAAATAAACTTTAATATGGTTAAAGTTCTATGGGCTTAGCTTTTGAAATAACAAGGATATAAGCAATAGAAATTTCGGTTGTTTCAGTTTTAGATAAATATGATATAAAAATGTTTCACATCAAGATATACTTCGTTGTGGTAATCAAGTCCTAATAAAATTTATAACATTTTTAGGCAAATAAAATAAACTTTAATATGGTTAAAGCTTCAAGGCCCTAGTTTTTGAAATAACAAAGATATAAGCAATAGAAATTTAGGTTGTTTCAGTTGTAAGATAAATATGTTCCACATCAAGTTTCACTTAGTTGTGGTAATCAAGACCTAATAAAATTTACAACAGTTTTTGGAAAATAAAATAAACCTTAATATGGTTAAAGTTTCATGGCTCTAGCTTTTGAAATAACAAAGATATAAGCAATAGAAATTTAGGTTGTTTCAGTTATAAGATAAATATGTTCCACTTCAAGTTTTACTTAGTTCTGGTAATCAAGTCCTAATAAAATTTGTAACATTTTTTGGCAAATAAAATAAACTTTAATGCGGTTAAAGCGTCATGGCCCTAGCTTTTGAAATAACAAAGATATATGCAATAGAAATTTAGGTTGTTTCAGTTATAAGATAAATATGTTCCACTTCAAGTTTTACTTAGTTCTGGTAATCAAGTCCTAATAAAATTTGTAACATTTTTTGGCAAATAAAATAAACTTTAATATGGTTAAAGCTTCATGGCCCTAGCTTTTGAAATAGCAAAGATATAAGCAATAGAAATTTAGGGTGTTTCAGTTATAAGATAAATATAAGATAAATATGTTCCACTTCAAGTTTTACTTAGTTCTGGTAATCAAGTCCTAATAAAATTTGTAACATTTTTTGGCAAATAAAATAAACTTTAATGTGGTTAAAGCTTCATGGCCCTAGCTTTTGAAATAACAAAGATATATGCAATAGAAATTTAGGTTGTTTCAGTTATAAGATAAATATGTTCCACTTCAAGTTTTACTTAGTTCTGGTAATCAAGTCCTAATAAAATTTGTAACATTTTTTGGCAAATAAAATAAACTTTAATGTGGTTAAAGCTTCATGGCCCTAGCTTTTGAAATAACAAAGATATAAGCAATAGAAATTTAGGTTGTTTCAGTTATAAGATAAATATAAGTATAAGATAAATATGTTCTACTTCAAGTTTTACTTAGTTCTGGTAATCAAATCCTAATAAAATTTGTAACATTTTTGGCAAACAAAATAAACTTTAATATTGTTAAAGCTTCATGCCCCTAGCTTTTGAAATAACAAAGATATAAGCAATAGAAATTTAGGTTGTTTTAGTTATAAGATAAATATGTTCCACATCAAATTTTACTTAGTTGTGGTGATCAAGTGCTAATAAAATTTGTAACATTTTTTGGCAAATAAAATAAACTTTAATATGGTTAAAGTTCTATGGGCTTAGCTTTTGAAATAACAAGGATATAAGCAATAGAAATTTCGGTTGTTTCAGTTTTAGATAAATATGATATAAAAATGTTCCACATCAAGATATACTTCGTTGTGGTAATCAAGTCCTAATAAAATTTATAACATTTTTAGGCAAATAAAATAAACTTTAATATGGTTAAAGCTTCAAGGCCCTAGCTTTTGAAATAACAAAGATATAAGCAATAGAAATTTAGGTTGTTTCAGTTGTAAGATAAATATGTTCCACATCAAGTTTCACTTAGTTGTGGTAATCAAGACCTAATAAAATTTACAACAGTTTTTGGAAAATAAAATAAACCTTAATATGGTTAACGTTTCATGGCTCTAGCTTTTGAAATAACAAAGATATAAGCAATAGAAATTTAGGTTGTTTCAGTTATAAGATAAATATGTTCCACTTCAAGTTTTACTTAGTTCTGGTAATCAAGTCCTAATAAAATTTGTAACATTTTTTGGCAAATAAAATAAACTTTAATGCGGTTAAAGCGTCATGGCCCTAGCTTTTGAAATAACAAAGATATATGCAATAGAAATTTAGGTTGTTTCAGTTATAAGATAAATATGTTCCACTTCAAGTTTTACTTAGTTCTGGTAATCAAGTCCTAATAAAATTTGTAACATTTTTTGGCAAATAAAATAAACTTTAATATGGTTAAAGCTTCATGGCCCTAGCTTTTGAAATAGCAAAGATATAAGCAATAGAAATTTAGGGTGTTTCAGTTATAAGATAAATATAAGATAAATATGTTCCACTTCAAGTTTTACTTAGTTCTGGTAATCAAGTCCTAATAAAATTTGTAACATTTTTTGGCAAATAAAATAAACTTTAATATGGTTAAAGCTTCATGGCCCTAGCTTTTGAAATAGCAAAGATATAAGCAATAGAAATTTAGGGTGTTTCAGTTATAAGATAAATATAAGATAAATATGTTCCACTTCAAGTTTTACTTAGTCCTGGTAATCAAGTCCTAATAAAATTTGTAACATTTTTTGGCAAATAAAATAAACTTTAATGCGGTTAAAGCGTCATGGCCCTAGCTTTTGAAATAACAAAGATATATGCAATAGAAATTTAGGTTGTTTCAGTTATAAGATAAATATGTTCCACTTCAAGTTTTACTTAGTTCTGGTAATCAAGTCCTAATAAAATTTGTAACATTTTTTGGCAAATAAAATAAACTTTAAGATGTTCCACATCAAGTTTTACTTAGTTGTAGTAATCAAGACCTAATAAAATTTACAACAGTTTTTGGCAAATAAAATAAACCTATATATGGTTCAAGTTTCATGGCTCTAGCTTTTGAAATAACAAAGATATAAGCAATAGAAATTTAGGTTGTTTCAGTTGTAAGATAAATATTTTCCACATCAAGTTTCACTTAGTTGTGGTAATCAAGACCTAATAAAATTTACAACAGTTTTTGGCAAATAAAATAAACCTTAATATGGTTAAAGTTTCATGGCTCTAGCTTTTGAAATAACAAAGATATAAGCAATAGAAATTTAGGTTGTTTCATTTATAAGATAAATATGTTCCACATCAAGTTTTACTTAGTTGTGGTAATCAAGTCCTAATACAATTTATAACATTTATTGGCAAATAAAATAAACTTAAATATGGTTAAAGTTTCATGGCCCTAGCTTTTGAAATAACAAAGATATAAGCAATAGAAATTTAGGTTGTTTCAGTTATAAGATAAATATGTTAAACTCCAAGTTTTACTTAGTTCTGGTAATCAAGTCCTAATAAAATTTGTAACATTTTTTGGCAAATAAAATAAACTTTAGTATGGTTAAAGCTTCATGACCCTAGCTTTTGAAATAACAAAGATATAAGCAATAGAAATTTAGGTTGCTTCAGTTATAAGATAAATATAAGATAGATATGTTCCACTTCAAGTTCCACTTAGTTGTGGTAATCAAGTCCTAATAAAATTTGAAAATAAAATAAACTTTAATATGGTTAAAGCTTCATGACCCTGACTTTTGAAATAACAAAGATATAATCAATAGAAATTTAGGTTGTTTCAGTTGTAAGATAAATATGTTCCATATCAAGTTTTACTTAGTTGTGGTGATCAAGTCCTAATAAAATTTATAACATTTTTTGGCAAATAAAATAAACTTTAATATGGTTAAAGCTTCATGGCCCTAGTTTTTGAAATAACAAAGATATAAGCAATAGAAATTTAGGTTGTTTCAGTTGTAAGATAAATATGTTCCATATCAAGTTTTACTTAGTTGTGGTGATCAAGTCCTAATAAAATTTATAACATTTTTTGGCAATTAAAATAAACTTTAATATGGTTAAAGTTCTATGGACTTAGCTTTTCAAATAACAAGGATATAAGCAATAGAAATTTAGGTTGTTTCAGTTGTAAGATAAATATGTTCCATATCAAGTTTTACTTAGTTGTGGTGATCAAGTCCTAATAAAATTTATAACATTTTTTGGCAAATAAAATAAACTTTAATATGGTTAAAGTTCGATGGACTTAGCTTTTCAAATAACAAGGATATAAGCAATAGAAATTTAGGTTGTTTCAGTTATTAGATAAATATGACATAAAAATGTTCCACATCAAGATTTACTTCGTTGTGGTAATCAAGTCCTAATAAAATTTATAACATTTTTTGGCAAATAAAATAAACTTTAATATGGTTAAAGCTTCATGACCCTAGTTTTTGAAATAACAAAGATATAAGCAATAGAAATTTAGGTTGTTTCAGTTATAAGATAAATATAAGATAGATATGTTCCACTTCAAGTTCCACTTAGTTGTGGTAATCAAGTCCTAATAAAATTTGAAAATAAAATAAACTTTAATATGGTTAAAGCTTCATGACCCTGACTTTTGAAATAACAAAGATATAAGCAATAGAAATTTAGGTTGTTTCAGTTATAAGATAAATATAAGATAAATATGTTCCACTTCAAGTTTCACTTAGTTGTGGTAATCAGTACCTAATAAAATTTACAACAGTTTTTGGCAAATAAAATAAACCTTAATATGGTTCAAGTTTCATGGCTCTAGCTTTTGAAATAACAAAGATATAAGCAATAGAAATTTAGGTTGTTTCAGTTATAAGATAATTATGTTCCACTTCAAGTTTCACTTAGTTCTGGTAATCAAGTCCTAATAAAATTTGTAACATTTTTTGGCAAATAAAATAAACTTTAATATTGTTAAAGCTTCATGGCCCTAGCTTTTGAAATAACAAAGATATAAGCAATAGAAATTTAGGTTGTTTTAGTTATAAGATAAATATGTTCCACATCAAGTTTTACTTAGTTGTGGTGATCAAGTGCTAATAAAATTTATAATATTTTTTGGCAAATAAAATAAACTTTAATATGGTTAAAGTTCTATGGACTTAGCTTTTGAAATAACAAGGATATAAGCAATAGAAATTTCGGTTGTTTCAGTTTTAAATAAATATGACATAAAAATGTTCCACATCAAGATTTACTTCGTTGTGGTAATCAAGTCCTAATAAAATTTATAACATTTTTTGGCAAATAAAATAAACTTTAATATGGTTAAAGCTTCATGGCCCTAGTTTTTGAAATAACAAAGATATAAGCAATAGAAATTTAGGTTGTTTCAGTTGTAAGATAAATATATTCCATATCAAGTTTTACTTAGTTGTGGTGATCAAGTCCTAATAAAATTTATAACATTTTTTGGCAAATAAAACAAACTTTAATATGGTTAAAGCTTCATGGCCCTAGTTTTTGAAATAAGAAAGATATAAGCAATAGAAATTTAGGTTGTTTCAGTTGTAAGATAAATATGTTCCACATCAAGTTTCACTTAGTTGTGGTAATCAAGGCCTAATAAAATCTACAACAGTTTTTGGCAAATAAAATAAACCTTAATATGGTTAAAGTTTCGTGGCTCTAGCTTTTGAAATAACAAAGATATAAGCAATAGAAATTTAGGTTGTTTCAGTTATTAATAAAAAAAAATTTAATATGGTTAAAGCTTCATGGCCCTAGCTTTTGAAATAACAAAGATATAATCAATAGAAATTTAGGTTGTTTCAGTTGTAAGATAAATATGTTCCATATCAAGTTTTACTTAGTTGTGGTGATCAAGTCCTAATAAAATTTATAACATTTTTTGGCAAATAAAATAAACTTTAATATTGTTAAAGCTTCATGGCCCTAGCTTTTGAAATAACAAAGATATAAGCAATAGAAATTTAGGTTGTTTTAGTTATAAGATAAATATGTTCCACATCAAGTTTTACTTAGTTGTGGTGATCAAGTGCTAATAAAATTTATAACATTTTTTGGCAAATAAAATAAACTTTAATATGGTTAAAGTTCTATGGACTTAGCTTTTCAAATAACAAGGATATAAGCAATAGAAATTTAGGTTGTTTCAGTTGTAAGATAAATATGTTCCACATCAAGTTTCACTTAGTTGTGGTAATCAAGACCTAATAAAATTTACAACAGTTTTTGGCAAATAAAATAAACCTTAATATGGTTAAAGTTTCATGGCTCTAGCTTTTGAAATAACAAAGATATAAGCAATAGAAATTTAGGTTGTTTCAGTTATAAGATAAATATGTTAAACTCCAAGTTTTACTTAGTTCTGGTAATCAAGTCCTAATAAAATTTGTAACATTTTTTGGCAAATAAAATAAACTTTAGTATGGTTAAAGCTTCATGACCCTAGCTTTTGAAATAACAAAGATATAAGCAATAGAAATTTAGGTTGCTTCAGTTATAAGATAAATATAAGATAGATATGTTCCACTTCAAGTTCCACTTAGTTGTGGTAATCAAGTCCTAATAAAATTTGAAAATAAAATAAACTTTAAGAAGTTCCACATCAAGTTTTACTTAGTTGTAGTAATGAAGACCTAATAAAATTTACAACAGTTTTTGGCAAATAAAATAAACCTTTATATGGTTCAAGTTTCATGGCCCTAGCTTTTGAAATAACAAAGATATAAGCAATAGAAATTTAGGTTGTTTCAGTTATAAGATAAATATAAGATAAATATGTTCCACTTCAAGTTTCACTTAGTTGTGGTAATCAAGACCTAATAAAATTTACAACAGTTTTTGCCAAATAAAATAAACCTTAATATGGTTCAAGTTTCATGGCTCTAGCTTTTGAAATAACAAAGATATAAGCAATAGAAATTTAGGTTGTTTCAGTTATAAGATAAATATATTCCACTTCAAGTTTCACTTAGTTCTGGTAATCAAGTCCTAACAAAATTTGTAACATTTTTTGTCAAATAAAATAAACTTTAATATTGTTAAAGCTTCATGGCCCTAGCTTTTGAAATAACAAAGATATAAGCAATAGAAATTTAGGTTGTTTTAGTTATAAGCAAAATATGTTCCACATCAAGTTTTACTTAGTTGTGGTGATCAAGTGCTAATAAAATTTATAACATTTTTTGGCAAATAAAATAAACCTTAATATGGTTCAAGTTTCATGGCTCTAGCTTTTGAAATAACAAAGATATAAGCAATAGAAATTTAGGTTGTTTCAGTTATAAGATAAATATGTTCCACTTCAAGTTTCACTTAGTTCTGGTAATCAAGTCCTAATAAAATTTGTAACATTTTTTGGCAAATAAAATAAACCTTAATATTGTTAAAGCTTCATGGCCCTAGCTTTTGAAATAACAAAGATATAAGCAATAGAAATTTAGGTTGTTTCAGTTGTAAGATAAATATGTTCCACATCAAGTTTCACTTAGTTGTGGTAATCAAGACCTAATAAAATTTACAACAGTTTTTGGCAAATAAAATAAACCTTAATATGGTTAAAGTTTCATGGCTCTAGCTTTTGAAATAACAAAGATATAGGCAATAGAAATTTATGTTGTTTTAGTTATAAGATAAATATGTTCCACATCAAGTTTTACTTAGTTCTGGTAATCAAATCCTAATAAAATTTGTAACATTTTTTGGCAAATAAAATAAACTTTAATATTGTTAAAGCTTCATGGTCCTAGCTTTTGAAATAACAAAGATATAAGCAATAGAAATTTAGGTTGTTTTAGTTATAAGATAAATATGTTCCACATCAAGTTTTACTTAGTTGGGGTAATCAAGACCTAATAAAATTTACAACAGTTTTTGGCAAATAAAATAAACCTTAATATGGTTAAAGTTTCATGGCTCTAGCTTTTGAAATAACAAAGATATAAGCAATAGAAATTTAGGTTGTTTCAGTTATAAGATAAATATGTTCCACATCAAGTTTTACTTAGTTGTGGTAATCAAGTCCTAATACAATTTATAACATTTTTTGGCAAATAAAATAAACTTTAATATGGTTAAAGTTTCAAAGATATAAGCAATAGAAATTTAGGTTGTTTCAGTTATAAGATAACTATAAGATAAATATGTTCCACTTCAAGTTTTACTTAGTTCTGGTAATCAAGTCCTAATAAAATTTGTAAAATTTTTTGGCAAATAAAATAAACTTTAATATAGTTAAAGCTTCATAGCCCTAGCTTTTGAAATAACAAAGATATAAGCAATAGAAATTTAGGTTGTTTCAGTTATAAGATAAATATAAGATAAATATGTTCCACTTCAAGTTTTACTTAGTTCTGGTAATCAAGTCCTAATAAAATTTGTAACATTTTTTGGCAAATAAAATAAACTTTAATGTGGTTAAAGCTTCATGGCCCTAGCTTTTGAAATAACAAAGATATAAGCAATAGAAATTTAGGTTGTTTCAGTTATAAGATAAATATAAGTATAAGATAAATATGTTCTACTTCAAGTTTTACTTAGTTCTGGTAATCAAATCCTAATAAAATTTGTAACATTTTTTGGCAAATAAAATAAACTTTAATATTGTTAAAGCTTCATGGCCCTAGCTTTTGAAATAACAAAGATATAAGCAATAGAAATTTAGGTTGTTTTAGTTATAAGATAAATATCTTCCACATCAAGTTTTACTTAGTTGTGGTGATCAAGTGCTAATAAAATTTATAACATTTTTTGGCAAATAAAATAACCTTTAATATGGTTAAAGTTCTATGGGCTTAGCTTTTGAAATAACAAGGATATAAGAAATAGAAATTTCGGCTGTTTCAGTTTTAGATAAATATGATATAAAAATGTTCCACATCAAGATTTACTTCGTTGTGGTAATCAAGTCCTAATAAAATTTATAACATTTTTAGGCAAATAAAATAAACTTTAATATGGTTAAAGCTTCATGGCCCTAGTTTTTGAAATAACAAAGATATAAGCAATAGAAATTTAGGTTGTTTCAGTTGTAAGATAAATATGTTCCACATCAAGTTTCACTTAGTTGTGGTAATCAAGACCTAATAAAATTTACAACAGTTTTTGGAAAATAAAATAAACCTTAATATGGTTAAAGTTTCATGGCCCTAGCTTTTGAAATAGCAAAGATATAAGCAATAGAAATTTAGGGTGTTTCAGTTATAAGATAAATATAAGATAAATATGTTCCACTTCAAGTTTTACTTAGTTCTGGTAATCAAGTCCTAATAAAATTTGTAACATTTTTTGGCAAATAAAATAAACTTTAATGTGGTTAAAGCTTCATGGCCCTAGCTTTTGAAATAACAAAGATATAAGCAATAGAAATTTAGGTTGTTTCAGTTATAAGATAAATATGTTCCACTTCAAGTTTTACTTAGTTCTGGTAATGAAATCCTAATAAAATTTGTAACATTTTTTGGCAAATAAAATAAACTTTAATATGGTTAAAGCTTCATGGCCCTAGCTTTTGAAATAGCAAAGATATAAGCAATAGAAATTTAGGGTGTTTCAGTTATAAGATAAATATAAGATAAATATGTTCCACTTCAAGTTTTACTTAGTTCTGGTAATCAAGTCCTAATAAAATTTGTAACATTTTTTGGCAAATAAAATAAACTTTAATATGGTTAAAGCTTCATGGCCCTAGCTTTTGAAATAGCAAAGATATAAGCAATAGAAATTTAGGGTGTTTCAGTTATAAGATAAATATAAGATAAATATGTTCCACTTCAAGTTTTACTTAGTTCTGGTAATCAAGTCCTAATAAAATTTGTAACATTTTTTGGCAAATAAAATAAACTTTAATGTGGTTAAAGCTTCATGGCCCTAGCTTTTGAAATAACAAAGATATAAGCAATAGAAATTTAGGTTGTTTCAGTTATAAGATAAATATAAGTATAAGATAAATATGTTCTACTTCAAGTTTTACTTAGTTCTGGTAATCAAATCCTAATAAAATTTGTAACATTTTTGGCAAACAAAATAAACTTTAATATTGTTAAAGCTTCATGCCCCTAGCTTTTGAAATAACAAAGATATAAGCAATAGAAATTTAGGTTGTTTTAGTTATAAGATAAATATGTTCCACATCAAGTTTTACTTAGTTGTGGTGATCAAGTGCTAATAAAATTTGTAACATTTTTTGGCAAATAAAATAAACTTTAATATGGTTAAAGTTCTATGGGCTTAGCTTTTGAAATAACAAGGATATAAGCAATAGAAATTTCGGTTGTTTCAGTTTTAGATAAATATGATATAAAAATGTTCCACATCAAGATATACTTCGTTGTGGTAATCAAGTCCTAATAAAATTTATAACATTTTTAGGCAAATAAAATAAACTTTAATATGGTTAAAGCTTCAAGGCCCTAGTTTTTGAAATAACAAAGATATAAGCAATAGAAATTTAGGTTGTTTCAGTTGTAAGATAAATATGTTCCACATCAAGTTTCACTTAGTTGTGGTAATCAAGACCTAATAAAATTTACAACAGTTTTTGGAAAATAAAATAAACCTTAATATGGTTAAAGTTTCATGGCTCTAGCTTTTGAAATAACAAAGATATAAGCAATAGAAATTTAGGTTGTTTCAGTTATAAGATAAATATGTTCCACTTCAAGTTTTACTTAGTTCTGGTAATCAAGTCCTAATAAAATTTGTAGCATTTTTTGGCAAATAAAATAAACTTTAATGCGGTTAAAGCGTCATGGCCCTAGCTTTTGAAATAACAAAGATATATGCAATAGAAATTTAGGTTGTTTCAGTTATAAGATAAATATGTTCCACTTCAAGTTTTACTTAGTTCTGGTAATCAAGTCCTAATAAAATTTGTAACATTTTTTGGCAAATAAAATAAACTTTAATATGGTTAAAGCTTCATGGCCCTAGCTTTTGAAATAGCAAAGATATAAGCAATAGAAATTTAGGGTGTTTCAGTTATAAGATAAATATAAGATAAATATGTTCCACTTCAAGTTTTACTTAGTTCTGGTAATCAAGTCCTAATAAAATTTGTAACATTTTTTGGCAAATAAAATAAACTTTAATGTGGTTAAAGCTTCATGGCCCTAGCTTTTGAAATAACAAAGATATATGCAATAGAAATTTAGGTTGTTTCAGTTATAAGATAAATATGTTCCACTTCAAGTTTTACTTAGTTCTGGTAATCAAGTCCTAATAAAATTTGTAACATTTTTTGGCAAATAAAATAAACTTTAATGTGGTTAAAGCTTCATGGCCCTAGCTTTTGAAATAACAAAGATATAAGCAATAGAAATTTAGGTTGTTTCAGTTATAAGATAAATATAAGTATAAGATAAATATGTTCTACTTCAAGTTTTACTTAGTTCTGGTAATCAAATCCTAATAAAATTTGTAACATTTTTGGCAAACAAAATAAACTTTAATATTGTTAAAGCTTCATGCCCCTAGCTTTTGAAATAACAAAGATATAAGCAATAGAAATTTAGGTTGTTTTAGTTATAAGATAAATATGTTCCACATCAAGTTTTACTTAGTTGTGGTGATCAAGTGCTAATAAAATTTGTAACATTTTTTGGCAAATAAAATAAACTTTAATATGGTTAAAGTTCTATGGGCTTAGCTTTTGAAATAACAAGGATATAAGCAATAGAAATTTCGGTTGTTTCAGTTTTAGATAAATATGATATAAAAATGTTCCACATCAAGATATACTTCGTTGTGGTAATCAAGTCCTAATAAAATTTATAACATTTTTAGGCAAATAAAATAAACTTTAATATGGTTAAAGCTTCAAGGCCCTAGTTTTTGAAATAACAAAGATATAAGCAATAGAAATTTAGGTTGTTTCAGTTGTAAGATAAATATGTTCCACATAAAGTTTCACTTAGTTGTGGTAATCAAGACCTAATAAAATTTACAACAGTTTTTGGCAAATAAAATAAACCTTAATATGGTTAAAGTTTCATGGCTCTAGCTTTTGAAATAACAAAGATATAAGCAATAGAAATTTAGGTTGTTTCAGTTATAAGATAAATATGTTCCACTTCAAGTTTTACTTAGTTCTGGTAATCAAGTCCTAATAAAATTTGTAACATTTTTTGGCAAATAAAATAAACTTTAATGTGGTTAAAGCGTCATGGCCCTAGCTTTTGAAATAACAAAGATATATGCAATAGAAATTTAGGTTGTTTCAGTTATAAGATAAATATGTTCCACTTCAAGTTTTACTTAGTTCTGGTAATCAAGTCCTAATAAAATTTGTAGCATTTTTTGGCAAATAAAATAAACTTTAATATGGTTAAAGCTTCATGGCCCTAGCTTTTGAAATAGCAAAGATATAAGCAATAGAAATTTAGGGTGTTTCAGTTATAAGATAAATATAAGATAAATATGTTCCACTTCAAGTTTTACTTAGTTCTGGTAATCAAGTCCTAATAAAATTTGTAACATTTTTTGGCAAATAAAATAAACTTTAATGTGGTTAAAGCTTCATGGCCCTAGCTTTTGAAATAACAAAGATATATGCAATAGAAATTTAGGTTGTTTCAGTTATAAGATAAATATGTTCCACTTCAAGTTTTACTTAGTTCTGGTAATCAAGTCCTAATAAAATTTGTAACATTTTTTGGCAAATAAAATAAACTTTAATGTGGTTAAAGCTTCATGGCCCTAGCTTTTGAAGTAACAAAGATATATGCAATAGAAATTTAGGTTGTTTCAGTTATAAGATAAATATGTTCCACTTCAAGTTTTACTTAGTTCTGGTAATCAAGTCCTAATAAAATTTGTAACATTTTTTGGCAAATAAAATAAACTTTAATGTGGTTAAAGCTTCATGGCCCTAGCTTTTGAAATAACAAAGATATAAGCAATAGAAATTTAGGTTGTTTCAGTTATAAGATAAATATAAGTATAAGATAAATATGTTCTACTTCAAGTTTTACTTAGTTCTGGTAATCAAATCCTAATAAAATTTGTAACATTTTTGGCAAACAAAATAAACTTTAATATTGTTAAAGCTTCATGCCCCTAGCTTTTGAAATAACAAAGATATAAGCAATAGAAATTTAGGTTGTTTTAGTTATAAGATAAATATGTACCACATCAAGTTTTACTTAGTTGTGGTGATCAAGTGCTAATAAAATTTGTAACATTTTTTGGCAAATAAAATAAACTTTAATATGGTTAAAGTTCTATGGGCTTAGCTTTTGAAATAACAAGGATATAAGCAATAGAAATTTCGGTTGTTTCAGTTTTAGATAAATATGATATAAAAATGTTCCACATCAAGATATACTTCGTTGTGGTAATCAAGTCCTAATAAAATTTATAACATTTTTAGGCAAATAAAATAAACTTTAATATGGTTAAAGCTTCATGGCCCTAGCTTTTGAAATAACAAAGACATAAGCAATAGAAATTTAGGTTGTTTCGGTTATAAGATAAATATAAGATGAATATGTTCCACTTCAAGTTTTACTTAGTTCTGGTAATCAAGTCCAAATAAAATTTGTAACATTTTTTGGCAAATAAAATAAACTTTAATATGGTTAAAGCTTCATGGCCCTAGCTTTTACAATAGCAAAGATATAAGCAATAGAAATTTAGGGTGTTTCAGTTATAAGATAAATATAAGATAAATATGTTCCACTTCAAGTTTTACTTAGTTCTGGTAATCAAGTCCTAATAAAATCTGTAACATTTTTTGGCAAATAAAATAAACTTTAATGTGGTTAAAGCTTCATGGCCCTAGCTTTTGAAATAACAAAGATATATGCAATAGAAATTTAGGTTGTTTCAGTTATAAGATAAATATGTTCCACTTCAAGTTTTACTTAGTTCTGGTAATCAAGTCCTAATAAAATTTGTAACATTTTTTGGCAAATAAAATAAACTTTAATATGGTTAAAGCTTCATGGCCCTAGCTTTTGAAATAGCAAAGATATAAGCAATAGAAATTTAGGGTGTTTCAGTTATAAGATAAATATAAGATAAATATGTTCCACTTCAAGTTTTACTTAGTTCTGGTAATCAAGTCTTAATAAAATTTGTAACATTTTTTGGCAAATAAAATAAACTTTAATGTGGTTAAAGCTTCATGGCCCTAGCTTTTGAAATAACAAAGATATATGCAATAGAAATTTAGGTTGTTTCAGTTATAAGATAAATATGTTCCACTTCAAGTTTTACTTAGTTCTGGTAATCAAGTCCTAATAAAATTTGTAACATTTTTTGGCAAATAAAAAAAACTTTAGTATGCTTAAAGCTTCATGGCCCTAGCTTTTGAAATAACAAAGATATAAGCAATAGAAATTTAGGTTGTTTCAGTTGTAAGATAAATATCTTCCATATCAAGTTTTACTTAGTTGTGGTGATCAAGTGCTAATAAAATTTTTAACATTTTTTGGCAAATAAAGTGAACTTTAATATGGTTAAAGTTTCATGGCTCTAGCTTTTGAAATAACAAAGATATAAGCAATAGAAATTTAGGGTGTTTCAGTTATAAGATAAATATAAGATAAATATGTTCCACTTCAAGTTTTACTTAGTTCTGGTAACCAAGTCCTAATAAAATTTCTAACATTTTTTGGCAAATAAAATAAACTTTAATGTGGTTAAAGCTTCATGGCCCTAGCTTTTGAAATAACAAAGATATATGGAATAGAAATTTAGGTTGTCTCAGTTATAAGATAAATATGTTCCACTTCAAGTTTTACTTAGTTCTGGTAATCAAGTCCTAATAAAATTTGTAACATTTTTTGGCAAATAAAATAAACTTTAATATGGTTAAAGCTTCATGGCCCTAGCTTTTACAATAGCAAAGATATAAGCAATAGAAATTTAGGGTGTTTCAGTTATAAGATAAATATAAGATAAATATGTTCCACTTCAAGTTTTACTTAGTTCTTGTAATCAAGTCCTAATAAAATTTGTAACATTTTTTGGCAAATAAAAAAAACTTTAGTATGCTTAAAGCTTCATGGCCCTAGCTTTTGAAATAACAAAGATATAAGCAATAGAAATTTAGGTTGTTTCAGTTATAAGATAAATATGTTCCACATCAAGTTTTACTTAGTTGTGGTGATCAAGTGCTAATAAAATTTAAAACAGTTTTTGGCAAATAAAATAAACTTTAATATGGTTAAAGTTCTATGGGCTTAGCTTTTGAAATAACAAGGATATAAGCAATAGAAATTTCGGTTGTTTCAGTTTTAGATAAATATGATATAAAAATGTTCCACATCAAGATATACTTCGTTGTGGTAATCAAGTCCTAATAAAATTTATAACATTTTTAGGCAAATAAAATAAACTTTAATATGGTTAAAGCTTCATGGCCCTAGCTTTTGAAATAACAAAGACATAAGCAATAGAAATTTAGGTTGTTTCGGTTATAAGATAAATATAAGATGAATATGTTCCACTTCAAGTTTTACTTAGTTCTGGTAATCAAGTCCAAATAAAATTTGTAACATTTTTTGGCAAATAAAATAAACTTTAATATGGTTAAAGCTTCATGGCCCTAGCTTTTACAATAGCAAAGATATAAGCAATAGAAATTTAGGGTGTTTCAGTTATAAGATAAATATAAGATAAATATGTTCCACTTCAAGTTTTACTTAGTTCTGTTAATCAAGTCCTAATAAAATCTGTAACATTTTTTGGCAAATAAAATAAACTTTAATGTGGTTAAAGCTTCATGGCCCTAGCTTTTGAAATAACAAAGATATATGCAATAGAAATTTAGGTTGTTTCAGTTATAAGATAAATATGTTCCACTTCAAGTTTTACTTAGTTCTGGTAATCAAGTCCTAATAAAATTTGTAACATTTTTTGGCAAATAAAATAAACTTTAATATGGTTAAAGCTTCATGGCCCTAGCTTTTGAAATAGCAAAGATATAAGCAATAGAAATTTAGGGTGTTTCAGTTATAAGATAAATATAAGATAAATATGTTCCACTTCAAGTTTTACTTAGTTCTGGTAATCAAGTCTTAATAAAATTTGTAACATTTTTTGGCAAATAAAATAAACTTTAATGTGGTTAAAGCTTCATGGCCCTAGCTTTTGAAATAACAAAGATATATGCAATAGAAATTTAGGTTGTTTCAGTTATAAGATAAATATGTTCCACTTCAAGTTTTACTTAGTTCTGGTAATCAAGTCCTAATAAAATTTGTAACATTTTTTGGCAAATAAAAAAAACTTTAGTATGCTTAAAGCTTCATGGCCCTAGCTTTTGAAATAACAAAGATATAAGCAATAGAAATTTAGGTTGTTTCAGTTGTAAGATAAATATCTTCCATATCAAGTTTTACTTAGTTGTGGTGATCAAGTGCTAATAAAATTTTTAACATTTTTTGGCAAATAAAGTGAACTTTAATATGGTTAAAGTTTCATGGCTCTAGCTTTTGAAATAACAAAGATATAAGCAATAGAAATTTAGGGTGTTTCAGTTATAAGATAAATATAAGATAAATATGTTCCACTTCAAGTTTTACTTAGTTCTGGTAACCAAGTCCTAATAAAATTTGTAACATTTTTTGGCAAATAAAATAAACTTTAATGTGGTTAAAGCTTCATGGCCCTAGCTTTTGAAATAACAAAGATATATGGAATAGAAATTTAGGTTGTCTCAGTTATAAGATAAATATGTTCCACTTCAAGTTTTACTTAGTTCTGGTAATCAAGTCCTAATAAAATTTGTAACATTTTTTGGCAAATAAAATAAACTTGAATATGGTTAAAGCTTCATGGCCCTAGCTTTTACAATAGCAAAGATATAAGCAATAGAAATTTAGGGTGTTTCAGTTATAAGATAAATATAAGATAAATATGTTCCACTTCAAGTTTTACTTAGTTCTGGTAATCAAGTCCTAATAAAATTTGTAACATTTTTTGGCAAATAAAAAAAACTTTAGTATGCTTAAAGCTTCATGGCCCTAGCTTTTGAAATAACAAAGATATAAGCAATAGAAATTTAGGTTGTTTCAGTTATAAGATAAATATGTTCCACATCAAGTTTTACTTAGTTGTGGTGATCAAGTGCTAATAAAATTTAAAACAGTTTTTGGCAAATAAAATAAACTTTAATATGGTTAAAGTTTCATGGCTCTAGCTTTTGAAATAACAAAGATATAAGCAATAGAAATTTAGGTTGTTTCAGTTGTAAGATGAATATGTTCCACATCAAGTTTTACTTAGTTGTGGTAATCAAGTCCTAATAAAATTTACAACAGTTTTGCAAATAAAATAAACCTTAATATGGTTAAAGTTTCATGGCTCTAGCCTTTGAAATAAAAAAGATATAAGCAATAAAAATTTAGGTTGTTTCAGTTATAAATAAATATTAGATAAATATGTTCTACGTCAAGTTTTACTTAGTTGTGGTAATCAGGTCCTAATAAAATTTATAACCGTTTTTGCAAATAACATAAGCTTCAATATGGTTAAAGCTTCATGGCCTTAGCTTTTGAAATAACAAAGATATAAGCAATAGAAATTTAGGTTGTTTCAGTTGTAAGATGAATATGTTCCACATCAATTTTTACTTAGTTGTGGTAATCAAGTCCTAATAAAATTTACAACAGTTTTGCAAATAAAATAAACCTTAATATGGTTAAAGTTTCATGGCTCTAGCCTTTGAAATAAAAAAGATATAAGCAATAAAAATTTAGGTTGTTTCAGTTATAAATAAATATTAGATAAATATGTTCCACGTCAAGTTTTACTTAGTTGTGGTAATCAGGTCCTAATAAAATTTATAACCGTTTTTGCCAATAAAATAAGCTTTATTATGGTTAAAGTTCTATGTCCCTAGCTTTTGAAATAACTAAGATATGTGCAATAGAAATTTAGGTTGTTTCAGTTTTAGATAAATATGAGATAAAAATGTTTTTTGGCAAATAAAATAAGCTTTAATATGGTTAAAGTTCTATGTCCTTAGCTTTTGAAGTAACAAAGATATAAGCAATAGAAATTTAGGTTGTTTCAGTAATAAATAAATATTAGATAAATATGTTCCACGTCAAGTTTTACTTAGTTGTGGTAATCAGGTCCCAATAAAATTTACAACAGTTTTCGCAAAGAACTTTAATATGGTTCAAGTTTCATGGCCCTAACTTTTGAAATAACAAAGATATAAGCAATAGAAATTTAGGTTGTTTCAGTTGTAAGAGAAATGTGTTTCACATCAAGTTTTACTTAGTTGTAGTAATCAAGACCTAATAAAATTTACAACAGTTTTTGGCAAATAAAATAAACTTCAATATGGTTAAAGCTTCATGGCCCTAGCTTTTGAAGTAACAAAGATATAAGCAATAGAAATTTAGGTTGTTTCAGTTATAAATAAATATTAGATAAATATGTTCCACGTCAAGTTTTACTTAGTTGTGGTAATCAGGTCCTAATAAAATGTATAACCGTTTTTGGCAAATAAAATAAACTTTAATATGGTTAAAGCTTCATGGCCCTAGCTTTTGAAATAACAAAGATATAAGCAATAGAAATTTAGGTTGCTGCAGTTGTAAGATAAATATGTTCCACATCAAGTTTTACTTAGTTGTGGTGATCAAGTCCTAATAAAATTTATAACATTTTTTGGCAAATAAAATAAGCTTTAATATGGTTAAAGTTCTATGTCCGTAGCTTTTGAAATAACAAACATATAAGCAATAGAAATTTAGGTTGTTTCAGTTTTAGATAAATATGAGATAAAAATGTTCCACATCAAGTTTTACTTAGTTGTGGTAATCAAGTCCTAATAAAATTTACAACAGTTTTCGCAAATAAAATGAACTTTAATATGGTTCAAGTTTCATGGCCTTAGCTTTTGAAATAACAAAGATATAAGCAATAGAAATTTAGGTTGTATCAGTTGTAAGATAAATATGTTCCACATCAAGTTTTACTTAGTTGTGGTAATCAGGTCCTAATAAAATTTATAATCGTTTTTGCAAATAAAATAAACTTTAATATGGTTAAAGCTTCATGGCCTTAGCTTTTGAAATAACAAAGATATAAGCAATAGAAATTTAGGTTGTTTCAGTTGTAAGATAAATATGTTCCACATCAAGTTTTACTTAGTTGTGGTGATCAATTGCTAATAAAATTTTTAACATTTTTTGGCAACTAAAATAAACTTTAATACGGTTAAAGCTTCTTGGCCCTGGCTTTTGAAATAACAAAGATATAAGCAATAGAAATGTAGGTTGTTTCTGTTATAAGATAAATATGTTCCACATCAAGTTTTACTTAGTTGTGGTAATCAGGTCCTAATAAAATTTATAACCGTTTTTGCAAATAAAATAAACTTTAATATGGTTAAAGCTTCATGGCCCTAGCTTTTGAAATAACAAAGATATAAGCAATAGAAATTTAGGTTGTTTCTGTTGTAAGATAAATATGTTCCACATCAAGTTTTATACCATGTCTCCACATAACGTGTTTCGCTCTTTTTTTCTCCATTTTCTCTCTCAATCTTGTTTCGACACGGAAACCAGTGCCGAAACTCGCCAATTTCCATACAAAATTTCTGAGAGCGAGTGAAGATTGAAACACTGTTTCATTCTGAATCATCTTGCCTACCTCGATGATATCGATGTCTTCTCTAATTTTGTATCGAAATCTCACACAGACCAAAACAAAAACGCAAAAATAAGCAAACATACAAACATTTAAGAAGAGCAAGAAAGAGAAATGTTAAACTGAATCACGATCAGCCACGTGGAGACGGGTTATTTAGCGAGATGTTTTGGTACATGTTTCTTTCGTGAAACAAGTTAATGTGGAGACGGGCTTTTACTTAGCTGTGGTGATCAAGTCCTAATAAAATTTATAAAATTTTTTGGCAAATAAAATAAGCTTTAATATGGTTAAAGTTCTATGTCCCTAGCTTTTGAAGTAACAAAGATATAAGCAATAGAAATTTAGGTTGTTTCAGTAATAAATAAATATTAGATAAATATGTTCCACGTCAAGTTTTACTTAGTTGTGGTAATCAGGTCCTAATAAAATGTATAACCGTTTTTGGCAAATAAAATAAACTTTAATATGGTTAAAGCTTCATGGGCGTAGCTTTTGAAGTAACAAAGATATAAGCAATAGAAATTTAGGTTGTTTCAGTTATAAATAAATATTAGATAAATATGTCCCACGTCAAGTTTTACTTAGTTGTGGTAATCAGGTCCTAATAAAATGTATAACCGTTTTTGCAAATAAAATAAACTTTAACATGGTTAAAGCTTCATGGCCCCAGGTTTTGAAGTAACAAAGATATAAGCAATAGAAACTTAGGTTGTTTCAGTTATAAATAAATATTAGATAAATATGTTCCACGTCAAGTTTTACTTAGTTGTGGTAATCAGGTCCTAATAAAATGTATAACCGTTTTTGGCAAATAAAATAAACTTTAATATGGTTAAAGCTTCATGGGCGTAGCTTTTGAAGTAACAAAGATATAAGCAATAGAAATTTAGGTTGTTTCAGTTATAAATAAATATTAGATAAATATGTCCCACGTCAAGTTTTACTTAGTTGTGGTAATCAGGTCCTAATAAAATGTATAACCGTTTTTGCAAATAAAATAAACTATAATATGGTTAAAGCTTCATGGCCCTAGCTTTTGAAATAACAAAGATATAAGCAATAGAAATTTATGTTGTTTCAGTTGTAAGATAAATATGTTCCACAACAAGTTTCACTTAGTTGTAGTAATCAAGACCTAATAAAATGTACAAAAGTTTTTGGCAAATAAAATAAACTTTAATATGGTTCAAGTTTAATGGCTTTAGCTTTTGAAATAACAAAGATGTAAGCATTAGAAATTTAGGTTGTTTTAGTTATAAGATAAATATGTTCCACATCAAGTTTTACTTACTTGTGGTGATCAAGTCCTAATAAAATTTATAACATTTTTTGGCAAATAAAATAAACATTAATATGGTTAAAGCTTCATGGCCCTAGCTTTTGAAGTAACAAAGATATAAGCAATAGAAATTTAGGTTGTTTCAGTTATTAGATAAATATGACATAAATATGTTCCACATCAAGTTTTACTTGGTTGTGGTAATCAGGTCCTAATAAAATTTATAACCGTTTTTGCAAATAAAATAAACTTTAATATGGTTAAAGCTTCATGGCCCTAGCTTTTAAAGTAACAAAGATATAAGCAATAGAAATTTAGGTTGTTTCAGTTATAAATAAATATTAGATAAATATGTTCCACGTCAAGTTTTACTTAGTTGTGGTAATCAGGTCCTAATAAAATGTATAACCGTTTTTGGCAAATAAAATAAACTTTAATATGTTTGTATTTATTTGGCCGTTTTTAATTCTAATAATTATTTTATGTGAATTTAAATGAGCTATTGGCCATTTTTTTAAAGAAGAAAAATTGAAAAAATTTTTTTTTGGTAGAAGTTATGGATCCATTTCGGAGATCACCACGTCCCCTCATCAGACTTCTTCAAGCGGCCTCAACCGTGAATCGAACTTAAGTCGTTCGATTGGTAGTCACATGTCTATCCCATTGAGCTACCACCGCCGTCAGCTTTGTTTCGCTTAAATTTCAATTTTCCCTCCATTACAATCCACATACCAACAACAGTAGCTTAATGACACTCTGATTTTGCTACCTGATGACAAAGTTCTAAACGCAAAAATAAGCAAACATACAAACATTTAAGAAGAGCAAGAAAGAGAAATGTTAAACTGAATCACGATCAGCTACGTGGAGACGGGTTATTTAGCGAGATGTTTTGGTACATGTTTCATTGGTGAAACAAGTTATGTGGAGACGGGCTTTTACTTAGCTGTGGTGATCAAGTCCTAATAAAATTTATAAAATTTTTTGGCAAATAAAATAAGCTTTAATATGGTTAAAGTTCTATGTCCCTAGCTTTTGAAGTAACAAAGATATAAGCAATAGGAATTTATGTTGTTTCAGTTGTAAGATAAATATGTTCCACAACAAGTTTCACTTAGTTGTAGTAATCAAGACCTAATAAAATGTACAAAAGTTTTTGGCAAATAAAATAAACTTTAATATGGTTCAAGTTTAATGGCTTTAGCTTTTGAAATAACAAAGATGTAAGCATTAGAAATTTAGGTTGTTTTAGTTATAAGATAAATATGTTCCACATCAAGTTTTACTTAGTTGTGGTGATCAAGTCCTAATAAAATTTATAACATTTTTTGGCAAATAAAATAAACATTAATATGGTTAAAGCTTCATGGCCCTAGCTTTTGAAGTAACAAAGATATAAGCAATAGAAATTTAGGTTGTTTCAGTTATTAGATAAATATGACATAAATATGTTCCACATCAAGTTTTTCTTGGTTGTGGTAATCAGGTCCTAATAAAATTTATAACCGTTTTTGCAAATAAAATAAACTTTAATATGGTTAAAGCTTCATGGCCCTAGCTTTTGAAATAACAAAGATATAAGCAGTAGAAATTTAGGTTGTTTCAGTTGTAAGATAAATATGTTCCACATCAAGTTTTACTTAGTTGTAGTAATCAAAACAATAAAATGTACACAAGTTTTTGCCAAATAAAAGAAACTTTAATACTTGACTTTTGGTTTTTGGTCGTTTTTTTATTTTGATAACTACTTTATTATTGAGCTCTCAAGACCATTTTTTTTTTTTTTAGCAAAAATTGGTATGAAAGATGAATACTTGTTTGTTAGAAGTTATAGATCCATTTCGGAGACCACCACATCTCTTCATCAGACTTCTTTTTAACATTTTTATTCTTTGGCGTCCGCCGAGATCGAACCTCGGATTTTCCGGTTGGAAGTCTAATGGCATCACCAATAGGCTACCGCCGCCTTGCATTTTGCTTGTATTAATTTCTCTTTTCATTTTTTCCTTTTTTTTTTACAATCTACCATCCAGCAACAGTGACCTTGCCGACGTTATCGGCATTTGTCACTTGTATGTTGGTGTGGTTGTGTGTTTGTTTGGTTTTACAAATTCTATTTTAAGCACAAGCAATGCTTTGCACTAATTAGTAGAGTTTGTTTGTCGGCTGGCTCATCCGATTAAATTTTACTTTTGGTTTTTGGTCGTTTTTTTTATTTTGATAACTACTTTATTACTGAGCTCTCAAGAACATTTTTTTTTTTTAATGAAAAATTGGTATGAAAGATTAATACTTGTTTGGTAGAAGTTATAGATCCATTTCGGAGACCACCACATCTCTTCATCAGACTTCTTTTTAACATTTTTATTCTTTGGCGTCCGCCGAGATCGAACCTCGGATTTTCCGGTTGGAAGTGTAATGGCATCACCACTAGGCTACCGCCGCCTTGCATTTTGCTTGTATTAATTTAATAAAAAAAAAAAAAAAAAAAAAAAAATGGTCTTGAGAGCTCAATAATAAAGTAGTTATCAAAATAAAAAAACGACCAAAAACCAAAAGTAAAATTTAATCGGATGAGCCAGCCGACAAACAAACTCTACTAATTAGTGCAAAGCATACTTGAAAGTTTAATGGCTCTAGCTTTTGAAATAACAAAGATGTAAGCATTAGAAATTTAGGTTGTTTTAGTTATAAGATAAATATGTTCCACATCAAGGTTTACTTAGTTGTGGTGATCAAGTCCTAATAAAATTTATAACATTTTTTGGCAAATAAAATAAGCTTTAATATGGTTAAAGTTCTATGTCCGTAGCTTTTGAAATAACAAACATATAAGCAATAGAAATTTAGGTTGTTGCAGTTTTAGATAAATATGAGATAAAAATGTTCCACATCAAGTTTTACTTAGTTGTGGTAATCAAGTCCTAATAAAATTTACAAAAGTTTTCGCAAATAAAATGAACTTTAATATGGTTCAAGTTTCATGGCCCTAGCTTTTGAAATAACAAAGATATAAGCAATAGAAATTTAGGTTGTTTTAGTTGCAAGAGAAATATGTTTCACATCAAGTTTTACTTAGTTGTAGTAATCAAGACCTAATAAAATGTACAACAGTTTTTGGCAAATAAAATAAACTTTAATATGGTTCAAGTTTCATGGCTCTAGCTTTTGAAATAACAAAGATATAAGCAATAGAAATTTAGGTTGTTTCAGTTGTAAGATAAATATGTTCCACATCAAGTTTTACTTAGTTGTAGTAATCAAGACCTAATAAAATGTACAACAGTTTTTGGCAAATAAAATAAACTTTAATGTGGTTCAAGTTTCATGGCTCTAGCTTTAGAAATAACAAAGATATAAGCAATAGAAATTTAGGTTGTTTCAGTTGTAAGAGAAATATGTTCCACATCAAGTTTTACTTAGTTGTAGTAATCAAGACCTAATAAAATGTACAACAGTTTTTGGCAAATAAAATAAACTTTAATATGGTTAAAGCTTCATGGCCCTAGCTTTTAAAGTAACAAAGATATAAGCAATAGAAATTTAGGTTGTTTCAGTTATAAATAAATATTAGATAAATATGTCCCATGTCAAGTTTTACTTAGGTGTGGTAATCAGGTCCTAATAAAATGTATAACCGTTTTTGGCAAATAAAATAAACTTTAATATGGTTAAAGCTTCATGGCCCTAGCTTTTAAAATTACAAAGATATAAGCAATATCTTTATAAGCAATAGAAATTTAGGTTGTTTCAGTTGTAAGATAAATATGTTCCACATCAAGTTTTACTTAGTTGTAGTAATCAAGACCTAATAAAATGTACAACAGTTTTTGGCAAATAAAATAAACTTTAATATGGTTCAAGTTTCATGGCTCTAGCTTTTGAAATAACAAAGATATAAGCAATAGAAATTTAGGTTGTTTCAGTTGTAAGATAAATATGTTCCACATCAAGTTTTACTTAGTTGTAGTAATCAAGACCTAATAAAATGTACAACAGTTTTTGGCAAATAAAATAAACTTTAATGTGGTTCAAGTTTCATGGCTCTAGCTTTAGAAATAACAAAGATATAAGCAATAGAAATTTAGGTTGTTTCAGTTGTAAGAGAAATATGTTCCACATCAAGTTTTACTTAGTTGTAGTAATCAAGACCTAATAAAATGTACAACAGTTTTTGGCAAATAAAATAAACTTTAATATGGTTCAAGTTTCATGGCTCTAGCTTTTGAAATAACTAAGATATAAGCAATAGAAATTTAGGTTGTTTCAGTTGTAAGATAAATATGTTCCACATCAAGTTTTACTTAGTTGTAGTAATCAAGACCTAATAAAATGTACAACAGTTTTTGGCAAATAAAATAAACTTTAATATGGTTCAAGTTTCATGGCTCTAGCTTTAGAAATAACAAAGATATAAGCAATAGAAATTTGGGTTGTTTCAGTTATTAGATAAATATGACATAAATATGTTCCACATCAAGTTTTTCTTGGTTGTGGTAATCAGGTCCTAATAAAATTTATAACATTTTTTGGCAAATAAAATAAGCTTTAATATGGTTAAAGTTCTATGTCCGTAGCTTTTGAAATAACAAACATATAAGCTATAGAAATTTAGGTTGTTTCAGTTTTAGATAAATATGAGATAAAAATGTTCCACATCAAGTTTTACTTAGTTGTGGTAATCAAGTCCTAATAAAATTTACAACAGTTTTCGCAAATAAAATGAACTTTAATATGGTTCAAGTTTCATGGCCTTAGCTTTTGAAATAACAAAGATATAAGCAATAGAAATTTAGGTTGTATCAGTTGTAAGATAAATATGTTCCACATCAAGTTTTACTTAGTTGTGGTAATCAGGTCCTAATAAAATTTATAATCGTTTTTGCAAATAAAATAAACTTTAATATGGTTAAAGCTTCATGGCCTTAGCTTTTGAAATAACAAAGATATAAGCAATAGAAATTTAGGTTGTTTCAGTTGTAAGATAAATATGTTCCACATCAAGTTTTACTTAGTTGTGGTGATGAAGTGCTAATAAAATTTTTAACATTTTTTGGCAACTAAAATAAACTTTAATACGGTTAAAGCTTCTTGGCCCTGGCTTTTGAAATAACAAAGATATAAGCAATAGAAATGTAGGTTGTTTCTGTTATAAGATAAATATGTTCCACATCAAGTTTTACTTAGTTGTGGTAATCAGGTCCTAATAAAATTTATAACCGTTTTTGCAAATAAAATAAACTTTAATATGGTTAAAGCTTCATGGCCCTAGCTTTTGAAATAACAAAGATATAAGCAATAGAAATTTAGGTTGTTTCTGTTGTAAGATAAATATGTTCCACATCAAGTTTTATACCACGAAACTCGCCAATTTCCATACAAAATTTCTGAGAGCGAGTGAAGATTGAAACACTGTTTCATTCTGAATCATCTTGCCTACCTCGATGATATCGATGTCTTCTCTAATTTTGTATCGAAATCTCACACAGACCAAAGCAAAAACGCAAAAATAAGCAAACATACAAACATTTAAGAAGAGCAAGAAAGAGAAATGTTAAACTGAATCACGATCAGCCACGTGGAGACGGGTTATTTAGCGAGATGTTTTGGTACATGTTTCTTTCGTGAAACAAGTTAATGTGGAGACGGGCTTTTACTTAGCTGTGGTGATCAAGTCCTAATAAAATTTATAAAATTTTTTGGCAAATAAAATAAGCTTTAATATGGTTAAAGTTCTATGTCCCTAGCTTTTGAAGTAACAAAGATATAAGCAATAGAAATTTAGGTTGTTTCAGTAATAAATAAATATTAGATAAATATGTTCCACGTCAAGTTTTACTTAGTTGTGGTAATCAGGTCCTAATAAAATGTATAACCGTTTTTGGCAAATAAAATAAACTTTAATATGGTTAAAGCTTCATGGGCGTAGCTTTTGAAGTAACAAAGATATAAGCAATAGAAATTTAGGTTGTTTCAGTTATAAATAAATATTAGATAAATATGTCCCACGTCAAGTTTTACTTAGTTGTGGTAATCAGGTCCTAATAAAATGTATAACCGTTTTTGCAAATAAAATAAACTTTAACATGGTTAAAGCTTCATGGCCCTAGCTTTTGAAGTAACAAAGATATAAGCAATAGAAATTTAGGTTGTTTCAGTTATAAATAAATATTAGATAAATATGTTCCACGTCAAGTTTTACTTAGTTGTGGTAATCAGGTCCTAATAAAATGTATAACCGTTTTTGGCAAATAAAATAAACTTTAATATGGTTAAAGCTTCATGGGCGTAGCTTTTGAAGTAACAAAGATATAAGCAATAGAAATTTAGGTTGTTTCAGTTGTAAGATAAATATGTTCCACAACAAGTTTCACTTAGTTGTAGTAATCAAGACCTAATAAAATGTACAAAAGTTTTTGGCAAATAAAATAAACTTTAATATGGTTCAAGTTTAATGGCTTTAGCTTTTGAAATAACAAAGATGTAAGCATTAGAAATTTATGTTGTTTTAGTTATAAGATAAATATGTTCCACATCAAGTTTTACTTAGTTGTGGTGATCAAGTCCTAATAAAATTTATAACATTTTTTGGCAAATAAAATAAACATTAATATGGTTAAAGCTTCATGGCCCTAGCTTTTGAAGTAACAAAGATATAAGCAATAGAAATTTAGGTTGTTTCAGTTATTAGATAAATTTGACATAAATATGTTCCACATCAAGTTTTACTTGGTTGTGGTAATCAGGTCCTAATAAAATTTATAACCGTTTTTGCAAATAAAATAAACTTTAATATGGTTAAAGCTTCATGGCCCTAGCTTTTGAAGTAACAAAGATATAAGCAATAGAAATTTAGGTTGTTTCAGTTATAGATAAATATTAGATAAATATGTTCCACGTCAAGTTTTACTTAGTTGTGGTAATCAGGTCCTAATAAAATGTATAACCGTTTTTGGCAAATAAAATAAACTTTAATATGTTTGTATTTATTTGGCCGTTTTTAATTCTAATAATTATTTTATGTGAATTTAAATGAGCTATTGGCCATTTTTTTAAAGAAGAAAAATTGAAAAAATTTTTTTTTGGTAGAAGTTATGGATCCATTTCGGAGATCACCACGTCCCCTCATCAGACTTCTTCAAGCGGCCTCAACCGTGAATCGAACTTAAGTCGTTCGATTGGTAGTCACATGTCTATCCCATTGAGCTACCACCGCCGTCAGCTTTGTTTCGCTTAAATTTCAATTTTCCCTCCATTACAATCCACATACCAACAACAGTAGCTTAATGACACTCTGATTTTGCTACCTGATGACAAAGTTCTAAACGCAAAAATAAGCAAACATACAAACATTTAAGAAGAGCAAGAAAGAGAAATGTTAAACTGAATCACGATCAGCTACGTGGAGACGGGTTATTTAGCGAGATGTTTTGGTACATGTTTCATTGGTGAAACAAGTTATGTGGAGACGGGCTTTTACTTAGCTGTGGTGATCAAGTCCTAATAAAATTTATAAAATTTTTTGGCAAATAAAATAAGCTTTAATATGGTTAAAGTTCTATGTCCCTAGCTTTTGAAGTAACAAAGATATAAGCAATAGAAATTTAGGTTGTTTCAGTAATAAATAAATATTAGATAAATATGTTCCACGTCAAGTTTTACTTAGTTGTGGTAATCAGGTCCTAATAAAATTTATAACCGTTTTTGGCAAATAAAATAAAATTTAATATGGTTAAAGCTTCGTGGCCTTAACTTTTGAAATAACAAAGATATAAGCAATAGAAATTTAGGTTGTTTCAGTTATAAGATAAATATGCTCCACATCAAGTTTTACTTAGTTGTGATGATCAAGTGCTAATAAAATTTATAACATTTTTTGGCAAATAAAGTAAACTTTAATATGGTTAAAGCTCTATGGCCCTAGCTTTTGAAATAGCAAGGATATAAACAATAGAAATTTAGGTTGTTTCAGTTATAAATAAATATTAGATAAATATATTCCACGTCAAGTTTTACTTAGTTGTGGTAATCAGGTCCTAATAAAATGTATAACCGTTTTTGGCAAATAAAATAAACTTTAATATGGTTAGAGCTTCATGGCCGTAGCTTTTGAAGTAACAAAGATATAAGCAATAGAAATTTAGGTTGTTTCAGTTATAAATAAATATTAGATAAATATGTCCCACGTCAAGTTTTACTTAGTTGTGGTAATCAGGTCCTAATAAAATGTATAACCGTTTTTGGCAAATAAAATAAACTTTAATATGGTTTAAGCTTCATGGCCCTAGCTTTTGAAATAACAAATATATAAGCAATAGGAATTTATGTTGTTTCAGTTGTAAGATAAATATATTCCACAACAAGTTTCACTTAGTTGTAGTAATCAAGACCTAATAAAATGTACAAAAGTTTTTGGTAAATAAAATAAACTTTAATATGGTTCAAGTTTAATGGCTTTAGCTTTTGAAATAACAAAGATGTAAGCATTAGAAATTTAGGTTGTTTTAGTTATAAGATAAATATGTTCCACATCAAGTTTTACTTAGTTGTGGTGATCAAGTCCTAATAAAATTTATAACATTTTTTGGCAAATAAAATAAACATTAATATGGTTAAAGCTTCATGGCCCTAGCTTTTGAAGTAACAAAGATATAAGCAATAGAAATTTAGGTTGTTTCAGTTATTAGATAAATATGACATAAATATGTTCCACATCAAGTTTTTCTTGGTTGTGGTAATCAGGTCCTAATAAAATTTATAACCGTTTTTGCAAATAAAATAAACTTTAATATGGTTAAAGCTTCATGTCCCTAGCTTTTGAAATAACAAAGATATAAGCAGTAGAAATTTAGGTTGTTTCAGTTGTAAGATAAATATGTTCCACATCAAGTTTTACTTAGTTGTAGTAATCAAAACAATAAAATGTACACAAGTTTTTGCCAAATAAAAGAAACTTTAATACTTGACTTTTGGTTTTTGGTCGTTTTTTTATTTTGATAACTACTTTATTATTGAGCTCTCAAGACCATTTTTTTTTTTTTTAGCAAAAATTGGTATGAAAGATGAATACTTGTTTGTTAGAAGTTATAGATCCATTTCGGAGACCACCACATCTCTTCATCAGACTTCTTTTTAACATTTTTATTCTTTGGCGTCCGCCGAGATCGAACCTCGGATTTTCCGGTTGGAAGTCTAATGGCATCACCAATAGGCTACCGCCGCCTTGCATTTTGCTTGTATTAATTTCTCTTTTCATTTTTTCCTTTTTTTTTATAATCTACCATCCAGCAACAGTGACCTTGCCGACGTTATCGGCATTTGTCACTTGTATGTTGGTGTGGTTGTGTGTTTGTTTGGTTTTACAAATTCTATTTTAAGCACAAGCAATGCTTTGCACTAATTAGTAGAGTTTGTTTGCCGGCTGGCTCATCCGATTAAATTTTACTTTTGGTTTTTGGTCGTTTTTTTTTATTTTGATAACTACTTTATTACTGAGCTCTCAAGAACATTTTTTTTTTTTTAATGAAAAATTGGTATGAAAGATTAATACTTGTTTGGTAGAAGTTATAGATCCATTTCGGAGACCACCACATCTCTTCATCAGACTTCTTTTTAACATTTTTATCCTTTGGCGTCCGCCGAGATCGAACCTCGGATTTTCCGGTTGGAAGTGTAATGGCATCACCACTAGGCTACCGCCGCCTTGCATTTTGCTTGTATTAATTTAATAAAAAAATCAAAAAAAAAAAAAAAAAAAAAAAAAAATGGTCTTGAGAGCTCAATAATAAAGTAGTTATCAAAATAAAAAAACGACCAAAAACCAAAAGTAAAATTTAATCGGATGAGCCAGCCGACAAACAAACTCTACTAATTAGTGCAAAGCATACTTGAAAGTTTATGGCTCTAGCTTTTGAAATAACAAAGATGTAAGCATTAGAAATTTAGGTTGTTTTAGTTATAAGATAAATATGTTCCACATCAAGGTTTACTTAGTTATGGTGATCAAGTCCTAATAAAATTTATAACATTTTTTGGCAAATAAAATAAGCTTTAATATGGTTAAAGTTCTATGTCCGTAGCTTTTGAAATAACAAACATATAAGCAATAGAAATTTAGGTTGTTGCAGTTTTAGATAAATATGAGATAAAAATGTTCCACATCAAGTTTTACTTAGTTGTGGTAATCAAGTCCTAATAAAATTTACAAAAGTTTTCGCAAATAAAATGAACTTTAATATGGTTCAAGTTTCATGGCCCTAGCTTTTGAAATAACAAAGATATAAGCAATAGAAATTTAGGTTGTTTTAGTTGCAAGAGAAATATGTTTCACATCAAGTTTTACTTAGTTGTAGTAATCAAGACCTAATAAAATTTACAACAGTTTTTGGCAAATAAAATAAACTTTAATATGGTTAAAGCTTCATGGCCCTAGCTTTTGAAGTAACAAAGATATAAGCAATAGAAATTTAGGTTGTTTCAGTTATAAATAAATATTAGATAAATATGTCCCATGTCAAGTTTTACTTAGGTGTGGTAATCAGGTCCTAATAAAATGTATAACCGTTTTTGGCAAATAAAATAAACTTTAATATGGTTAAAGCTTCATGGCCCTAGCTTTTAAAATAACAAAGATATAAGCAATATCTTTATAAGCAATAGAAATTTAGGTTGTTTCAGTTGTAAGATAAATATGTTCCACATCAAGTTTTACTTAGTTGTAGTAATCAAGACCTAATAAAATGTACAACAGTTTTTGGCAAATAAAATAAACTTTAATATGGTTCAAGTTTCATGGCTCTAGCTTTTGAAATAACAAAGATATAAGCAATAGAAATTTAGGTTGTTTCAGTTGTAAGAGAAATATGTTCCACATCAAGTTTTACTTAGTTGTAGTAATCAAGACCTAATAAAATTTACAAGAGTTTTTTACAAATAAAATAAACCTTAATATGGTTAAAGTTTCACGGCTGCAGCCTTTGAAATAGAAAAGATATAAGCAATAAAAGTTTAGGTTGTTTCAGTTATAAATAAATATTAGATAAATATGTTCCACGTCAAGTTTTACTTAGTTGTGATAATCAGGTCCTAATAAAATTTATAACCGTTTTTGCAAATGAAATAAGCTTTAATATGGTTAAAGTTCTGTGTCCCTAGCTTTTGAAATAACTAAGATATGTGCAATAGAAATCTAAGTTGTTTCAGTTTTAGATAAATATGAGATAAAAATGTTCCACATCAAGTTTTACTTTGTTGTGGTGATCAAGTCCTAATAAAATTTATAACATTTTTTGGCAAATAAAATAAGCTTTAATATGGTTAAATTCTACGTCCCTAGCTTTTGAAATAACAAACATATAAGCAATAGAAATTTAGGTTGTTTCAGCTTTAGATAAATATGAGATAAAAATGTTCCACATCAAGTTTTACTTAGTTGTGGTAATCAAGTCCTAATAAAATTTATAACATTTTTTGGCAAATAAAATAAACTTTGATATGGTTAAAGCTTCGTGGCCCTAGCTTTTGAAATAACAAAGATATAAGCAATAGAAATTTAGGTTGTTTTAGTTAAAAAATAAATATGTTCCACATCAAGTTTTACTTTGTTGTGGTGATCAATTCCTTATAAAATGTATAACATTTTTTGGCAAATAAAATAAACATTAATATGGTTAAAGATATAAGCTAGAGAAATTTAGGTTGTTTCAGTTATAAGATAAATATATTCCCCATGAAGTTTTACTTAGTTGTGGTAATCAAGTCCTAATAAAATTTACAACCGTTTTCGCAAATAAAATGAACTTTAATATGGTTCAAGTTTCATGGTCCTAGCTTTTGAGATAACAAAGATATAAGCAATAGAAATTTAGGTTGTTTCAGTTGTAAGATAAATATGTTCCACATCAAGTTTTACTTAGTTGTGGTGATCAAGTCCTAATAAAATTTATAACATTTTTTGGCAAATAAAATAAGCTATAATACGGTTAAAGTTCTATGTCCCTAGCTTTTGAAATAACAAAGATATAAGCAATAGAAATTTAGGTTGTTTCAGTTATTAGATAAATGTGACATAAATATGTTCCACATCAAGTTTTACTTAGTTGTGGTAATCAGGTCCTAATAAAATTTATAACCGTTTTTGCAAATAAAATAAACTTTAATATGGTTAAAGCTTCATGGCTCTAGCTTTTGAAATAACAAAGATATAAGCAATAGAAATTTAGTTATAAGATAAATATGTTCCACATCAAGTTTTACTTAGTGGTGGTGATCAAGTCCTAATAAAATTTATAAACGTTTTTGGCAAATAAAATAAACTTTAATTTGGTTAAAGCTTCATGGCCCTAGCTTTTGATATAACAAAGATATAAGCAATAGAAATTTAGGTTGTTTCAGTTGTAAGATAAATATGTTCCACATCAAGTTTTACTTAGTTGTAGTAATCAAAACCTAATAAAATGTACAAAAGTTTTTGCCAAATAAAATAAACTTTAATATGATTCAAGCTTAATGGCTCTAGCTTTTGAAATAACAAAGATGTAAGCATTAGAAATTTAGGTTGTTTTAGTTATAAGATAAATATGTTCCACATCAAGTTGTACTTAGTTGTGGTGATCAAGTCCTAATAAAATTTATAAAATATTTTGGCAAATAAAACAAACTTTAATATGGTCAAAGCTTCATGGCCCTAGCTTTTGAAGTAACAAAAATATAAGCAATAGAAATTTAGGTTGTTTCAGTTATTAGATAAATATGAGATAAAAAGGTTCCACATCAAGTTTTACTTAGTTGTGGTAATCAAGTCCTAATAAAATTTATAACCGTTTTTGCAAATAAAATAAACTTTAATATGGTTAAAGCTTCATGGCCCTAGCTTTTGAAGTAACAAAGATATAAGCAATAGAAATTTAGGTTGTTTCAGTTATAAATAAATATTAGATAAATATGTTCCACGTCAAGTTTTACTTAGTTGTGGTAATCAGGTCCTAATAAAATGTATAACCGTTTTTGGCAAATAAAATAAACTTTAATATGGTTAAAGCTTCATGGCCCTAGCTTTTGAAATAACAAAGATATAAGCAATAGAAATTTAGGTTGTTTCAGTTGTAAGATAAATATGTTCCACATCAAGTTTTACTTAGTTGTTGTAATCAAAACCTATTAAAATGTACAAAAGTTGTTGCCAAATATAATAAACTTTAATATGATTCAAGCTTAATGGCTCTAGCTTTTGAAATAACAAAGATGTAAGCATTAGAAATTTAGGTTGTTTTAGTTATAAGATAAATATGTTCCACATCAAGTTTTACTTAGTTGTGGTGATCAAGTCCTAATAAAATTTATAACATTTTTTGGCAAATAAAATAAGCTTTAATACGGTTAAAGTTCTATGTCCGTAGCTTTTGAAATAACAAAGATATAAGCAATAGAAATTTAGGTTGTTTCAGTTGTAAGAGAAATATGTTCCACATCAAGTTTTACTTAGTTGTAGTAATCAAGACCTAATAAAATTTACAAGAGTTTTTTACAAATAAAATAAACCTTAATATGGTTAAAGTTTCACGGCTGCAGCCTTTGAAATAGAAAAGATATAAGCAATAAAAGTTTAGGTTGTTTCAGTTATAAATAAATATTAGATAAATATGTTCCACGTCAAGTTTTACTTAGTTGTGATAATCAGGTCCTAATAAAATTTATAACCGTTTTTGCAAATGAAATAAGCTTTAATATGGTTAAAGTTCTGTGTCCCTAGCTTTTGAAATAACTAAGATATGTGCAATAGAAATCTAAGTTGTTTCAGTTTTAGATAAATATGAGATAAAAATGTTCCACATCAAGTTTTACTTTGTTGTGGTGATCAAGTCCTAATAAAATTTATAACATTTTTTGGCAAATAAAATAAGCTTTAATATGGTTAAATTCTACGTCCCTAGCTTTTGAAATAACAAACATATAAGCAATAGAAATTTAGGTTGTTTCAGCTTTAGATAAATATGAGATAAAAATGTTCCACATCAAGTTTTACTTAGTTGTGGTAATCAAGTCCTAATAAAATTTATAACATTTTTTGGCAAATAAAATAAACTTTGATATGGTTAAAGCTTCGTGGCCCTAGCTTTTGAAATAACAAAGATATAAGCAATAGAAATTTAGGTTGTTTTAGTTAAAAAATAAATATGTTCCACATCAAGTTTTACTTTGTTGTGGTGATCAATTCCTTATAAAATGTATAACATTTTTTGGCAAATAAAATAAACATTAATATGGTTAAAGATATAAGCTAGAGAAATTTAGGTTGTTTCAGTTATAAGATAAATATATTCCCCATGAAGTTTTACTTAGTTGTGGTAATCAAGTCCTAATAAAATTTACAACCGTTTTCGCAAATAAAATGAACTTTAATATGGTTCAAGTTTCATGGTCCTAGCTTTTGAGATAACAAAGATATAAGCAATAGAAATTTAGGTTGTTTCAGTTGTAAGATAAATATGTTCCACATCAAGTTTTACTTAGTTGTGGTGATCAAGTCCTAATAAAATTTATAACATTTTTTGGCAAATAAAATAAGCTATAATACGGTTAAAGTTCTATGTCCCTAGCTTTTGAAATAACAAAGATATAAGCAATAGAAATTTAGGTTGTTTCAGTTATTAGATAAATGTGACATAAATATGTTCCACATCAAGTTTTACTTAGTTGTGGTAATCAGGTCCTAATAAAATTTATAACCGTTTTTGCAAATAAAATAAACTTTAATATGGTTAAAGCTTCATGGCTCTAGCTTTTGAAATAACAAAGATATAAGCAATAGAAATTTAGTTATAAGATAAATATGTTCCACATCAAGTTTTACTTAGTGGTGGTGATCAAGTCCTAATAAAATTTATAAACGTTTTTGGCAAATAAAATAAACTTTAATTTGGTTAAAGCTTCATGGCCCTAGCTTTTGATATAACAAAGATATAAGCAATAGAAATTTAGGTTGTTTCAGTTGTAAGATAAATATGTTCCACATCAAGTTTTACTTAGTTGTAGTAATCAAAACCTAATAAAATGTACAAAAGTTTTTGCCAAATAAAATAAACTTTAATATGATTCAAGCTTAATGGCTCTAGCTTTTGAAATAACAAAGATGTAAGCATTAGAAATTTAGGTTGTTTTAGTTATAAGATAAATATGTTCCACATCAAGTTGTACTTAGTTGTGGTGATCAAGTCCTAATAAAATTTATAAAATATTTTGGCAAATAAAACAAACTTTAATATGGTCAAAGCTTCATGGCCCTAGCTTTTGAAGTAACAAAAATATAAGCAATAGAAATTTAGGTTGTTTCAGTTATTAGATAAATATGAGATAAAAAGGTTCCACATCAAGTTTTACTTAGTTGTGGTAATCAAGTCCTAATAAAATTTATAACCGTTTTTGCAAATAAAATAAACTTTAATATGGTTAAAGCTTCATGGCCCTAGCTTTTGAAGTAACAAAGATATAAGCAATAGAAATTTAGGTTGTTTCAGTTATAAATAAATATTAGATAAATATGTTCCACGTCAAGTTTTACTTAGTTGTGGTAATCAGGTCCTAATAAAATGTATAACCGTTTTTGGCAAATAAAATAAACTTTAATATGGTTAAAGCTTCATGGCCCTAGCTTTTGAAATAACAAAGATATAAGCAATAGAAATTTAGGTTGTTTCAGTTGTAAGCTAAATATGTTCCACATCAAGTTTTACTTAGTTGTTGTAATCAAAACCTATTAAAATGTACAAAAGTTGTTGCCAAATATAATAAACTTTAATATGATTCAAGCTTAATGGCTCTAGCTTTTGAAATAACAAAGATGTAAGCATTAGAAATTTAGGTTGTTTTAGTTATAAGATAAATATGTTCCACATCAAGTTTTACTTAGTTGTGGTGATCAAGTCCTAATAAAATTTATAACATTTTTTGGCAAATAAAATAAGCTTTAATACGGTTAAAGTTCTATGTCCGTAGCTTTTGAAATAACAAAGATATAAGCAATAGAAATTTAGGTTGTTTCAGTTGTAAGAGAAATATGTTTCACATCAAGTTTTACTTAGTTGTAGTAATCAAGACCTAATAAAATTTACAACAGTTTTTGGCAAATAAAATAAACTTTAATATGGTTCAAGTTTCATGGCCCTAGCTTTTGAAATAACAAAGATATAAGCAATAGAAATTTAGGTTGTTTCAGTTTTAGATAAATATGAGATAAAAATGTTCCACATCAAGTTTTACTTAGTTGTGGTAATCAAGTCCTAATAAAATTTACAACAGTTTTCGCAAATAAAATGAACTTTAATATGGTTCAAGTTTCATGGCCCTAGCTTTTGAAACAACAAAGATATAAGCAATAGAAATTTAGGTTGTTTCAGTTGTAAGAGAAATATGTTTCACATCAAGTTTTACTTAGTTGTAGTAATCAAGACCTAATAAAATTTACAACGGTTTTTGGAAAATAAAATAAACTTTAATATGGTTAAATCTTCATGGCCCTAGCCATCAAGTTTTATTTTGTTGTGGTGATCAATTCCTTATAAAATTTATAACATTTTTTGGCAAATAAAATAAACATTAATATGGTTAAAGATATAAGCAATAGAAATTTAGGTTGTTTCAGTTATAAGATAAATATATTCCCCATGAAGTTTTACTTAGTTGTGGTAATCAAGTCCTAATAAAATTTACAACCGTTTTCGCAAATAAAATGAACTTTAATATGGTTCAAGTTTCATGGTCCTAGCTTTTGAGATAACAAAGATATAAGCAATAGAAATTTAGGTTGTTTCAGTTGTAAGATAAATATGTTCCACATCAAGTTTTACTTAGTTGTGGTGATCAAGTCCTAATAAAATTTATAACATTTTTTGGCAAATAAAATAAGCTATAATACGGTTAAAGTTCTATGTCCCTAGCTTTTGAAATAACAAAGATATAAGCAATAGAAATTTAGGTTGTTTCAGTTATTAGATAAATGTGACATAAATATGTTCCACATCAAGTTTTACTTAGTTGTGGTGATCAAGTCCTAATAAAATTTATAAACGTTTTTGGCAAATAAAATAAACTTTAATTTGGTTAAAGCTTCATGGCCCTAGCTTTTGATATAACAAAGATATAAGCAATAGAAATTTAGGTTGTTTCAGTTGTAAGATAAATATGTTCCACATCAAGTTTTACTTAGTTGTAGTAATCAAAACCTAATAAAATGTACAAAAGTTTTTGCCAAATAAAATAAACTTTAATATGATTTAAGCTTAATGGCTCTAGCTTTTGAAATAACAAAGATGTAAGCATTAGAAATTTAGGTTGTTTTAGTTATAAGATAAATATGTTCCACATCAAGTTGTACTTAGTTGTGGTGATCAAGTCCTAATAAAATTTATAAAATTTTTTGGCAAATAAAACAAACTTTAATATGGTCAAAGCTTCATGGCCCTAGCTTTTGAAGTAACAAAGATATAAGCAATAGAAATTTAGGTTGTTTCAGTTATTAGATAAATATGAGATAAAAAGGTTCCACATCAAGTTTTACTTAGTTGTGGTAATCAAGTCCTAATAAAATTTATAACCGTTTTTGAAAATAAAATAAACTTTAATATGGTTAAAGCTTCATGGCCCTAGCTTTTGAAGTAACAAAGATATAAGCAATAGAAATTTAGGTTGTTTCAGTTATAAATAAATATTAGATAAATATGTTCCACGTCAAGTTTTACTTAGTTGTGGTAATCAGGTCCTAATAAAATGTATAACCGTTTTTGGCAAATAAAATAAACTTTAATATGGTTAAAGCTTCATGGCCCTAGCTTTTGAAATAACAAAGATATAAGCAATAGAAATTTAGGTTGTTTCAGTTGTAAGATAAATATGTTCCACATCAAGTTTTACTTAGTTGTTGTAATCAAAACCTATTAAAATGTACAAAAGTTGTTGCCAAATATAATAAACTTTAATATGATTCAAGCTTAATGGCTCTAGCTTTTGAAATAACAAAGATGTAAGCATTAGAAATTTAGGTTGTTTTAGTTATAAGATAAATATGTTCCACATCAAGTTTTACTTAGTTGTGGTGATCAAGTCCTAATAAAATTTATAACATTTTTTGGCAAATAAAATAAGCTTTAATACGGTTAAAGTTCTATGTCCGTAGCTTTTGAAATAACAAAGATATAAGCAATAGAAATTTAGGTTGTTTCAGTTGTAAGAGAAATATGTTTCACATCAAGTTTTACTTAGTTGTAGTAATCAAGACCTAATAAAATTTACAACAGTTTTTGGCAAATAAAATAAACTTTAATATGGTTCAAGTTTCATGGCCCTAGCTTTTGAAATAACAAAGATATAAGCAATAGAAATTTAGGTTGTTTCAGTTTTAGATAAATATGAGATAAAAATGTTCCACATCAAGTTTTACTTAGTTGTGGTAATCAAGTCCTAATAAAATTTACAACAGTTTTCGCAAATAAAATGAACTTTAATATGGTTCAAGTTTCATGGCCCTAGCTTTTGAAACAACAAAGATATAAGCAATAGAAATTTAGGTTGTTTCAGTTGTAAGAGAAATATGTTTCACATCAAGTTTTACTTAGTTGTAGTAATCAAGACCTAATAAAATTTACAACGGTTTTTGGAAAATAAAATAAACTTTAATATGGTTAAATCTTCATGGCCCTAGCCATCAAGTTTTACTTTGTTGTGGTGATCAATTCCTTATAAAATTTATAACATTTTTTGGCAAATAAAATAAACATTAATATGGTTAAAGATATAAGCAATAGAAATTTAGGTTGTTTCAGTTATAAGATAAATATATTCCCCATGAAGTTTTACTTAGTTGTGGTAATCAAGTCCTAATAAAATTTACAACCGTTTTCGCAAATAAAATGAACTTTAATATGGTTCAAGTTTCATGGTCCTAGCTTTTGAGATAACAAAGATATAAGCAATAGAAATTTAGGTTGTTTCAGTTGTAAGATAAATATGTTCCACATCAAGTTTTACTTAGTTGTGGTGATCAAGTCCTAATAAAATTTATAACATTTTTTGGCAAATAAAATAAGCTATAATACGGTTAAAGTTCTATGTCCCTAGCTTTTGAAATAACAAAGATATAAGCAATAGAAATTTAGGTTGTTTCAGTTATTAGATAAATGTGACATAAATATGTTCCACATCAAGTTTTACTTAGTTGTGGTGATCAAGTCCTAATAAAATTTATAAACGTTTTTGGCAAATAAAATAAACTTTAATTTGGTTAAAGCTTCATGGCCCTAGCTTTTGATATAACAAAGATATAAGCAATAGAAATTTAGGTTGTTTCAGTTGTAAGATAAATATGTTCCACATCAAGTTTTACTTAGTTGTAGTAATCAAAACCTAATAAAATGTACAAAAGTTTTTGCCAAATAAAATAAACTTTAATATGATTCAAGCTTAATGGCTCTAGCTTTTGAAATAACAAAGATGTAAGCATTAGAAATTTAGGTTGTTTTAGTTATAAGATAAATATGTTCCACATCAAGTTGTACTTAGTTGTGGTGATCAAGTCCTAATAAAATTTATAAAATTTTTTGGCAAATAAAACAAACTTTAATATGGTCAAAGCTTCATGGCCCTAGCTTTTGAAGTAACAAAGATATAAGCAATAGAAATTTAGGTTGTTTCAGTTATTAGATAAATATGAGATAAAAAGGTTCCACATCAAGTTTTACTTAGTTGTGGTAATCAAGTCCTAATAAAATTTATAACCGTTTTTGCAAATAAAATAAACTTTAATATGGTTAAAGCTTCATGGCCCTAGCTTTTGAAGTAACAAAGATATAAGCAATAGAAATTTAGGTTGTTTCAGTTATAAATAAATATTAGATAAATATGTTCCACGTCAAGTTTTACTTAGTTGTGGTAATCAGGTCCTAATAAAATGTATAACCGTTTTTTGGCAAATAAAATAAACTTTAATATGGTTAAAGCTTCATGGCCCTAGCTTTTGAAATAACAAAGATATAAGCAATAGAAATTTAGGTTGTTTCAGTTGTAAGATAAATATGTTCCACATCAAGTTTTACTTAGTTGTTGTAATCAAAACCTAATAAAATGTACAAAAGTTGTTGCCAAATATAATAAACTTTAATATGATTCAAGCTTAATGGCTCTAGCTTTTGAAATAACAAAGATGTAAGCATTAGAAATTTAGGTTGTTTTAGTTATAAGATAAATATGTTCCACATCAAGTTTTACTTAGTTGTGGTGATCAAGTCCTAATAAAATTTATAACATTTTTTGGCAAATAAAATAAGCTTTAATATGGTTCAAGTTTCATGGCCCTAGCTTTTGAAATAACAAAGATATAAGCAATAGAAATTTAGGTTGTTTCAGTTTTAGATAAATATGAGATAAAAATGTTCCACATCAAGTTTTACTTAGTTGTGGTAATCAAGTCCTAATAAAATTTACAACAGTTTTCGCAAATAAAATGAACTTTAATATGGTTCAAGTTTCATGGCCCTAGCTTTTGAAACAACAAAGATATAAGCAATAGAAATTTAGGTTGTTTCAGTTGTAAGAGAAATATGTTTCACATCAAGTTTTACTTAGTTGTAGTAATCAAGACCTAATAAAATTTACAACGGTTTTTGGAAAATAAAATAAACTTTAATATGGTTAAATCTTCATGGCCCTAGCTTTTGAAATAACAAAGATATAAGCAATAGAAATTTAGGTTGTTTCAGTTGTAAGATAAATATGTTCCACATCAAGTTTTACTTAGTTGTAGTAATCAAAACCTAATAAAATGTACAAAAGTTTTTGCCAAATAAAATAAGCTTTAATATGATTCAAGCTTAATGGCTCTAGCTTTTGAAATAACAAACATATAAGCAATAGAAATTTAGGTTGTTTCAGTTTTAGATAAATATGAGATAAAAATGTTCCACATCAAGTTTTACTTAGTTGTGGTAATCAAGTCCTAATAAAATTTACAACAGTTTTCGCAAATAAAATGAACTTTAATATGATTCAAGTTTCATGGCCCTAGCTTTTGAAATAACAAAGATATAAGCAATAGAAATTTAGGTTGTTTCAGTTGTAAGAGAAATATGTTTCACATCAAGTTTTACTTAGTTGTAATAATCAAGGCCTAATAAAATTTAAAACAGTTTTTGGCAAATAAAATAAACTTTAATATGGTTAAATCTTCATGGCCCTAGCTTTTGAAGTAACAAAGATATAAGCAATAGAAATTTAGGTTGTTTCAGTTATAAATAAATATTAGATAAATATGTCCCACGTCAAGTTTTACTTAGTTCTGGTAATCAGGTCCTAATAAAATGTATAAATGTTTTTGGCAAATAAAATAAACTTTAATATGGTTAAAGTTTGATGGCTCTAGCTTTTGAAATAACAAAGATATAAGCAATAGAAATTTAGGTTGTTTTAGTTATAAGATAAATATGTTCCACATCAAGTTTTACTTAGTTGTGGTGATCAAGTCCTAATAAAATTTATAACATTTTTTGGCAAATAAAATAAACATTAATATGGTTAAAGATATAAGCAATAGGTTATAGGTTGTTTCAGTTGTAAGATAAATATTTTTCACATCAAGTTTTACTTAGTTGTGGTAATCAAGTCCTAATAAAATTTACAACAGTTTTCGCAAATAAAATGAACTTTAATATGGTTCAAGTATCATGGCCCTAGCTTTTTAAATAACAAAGATACAAGCAATAGAAATTTAGGTTGTTTCAGTTGTAAGAGAAATATGTTCCACATCAAGTTTTACTTAGTTGTAGTAATCAAGACCTAATAAAATTTACAACAGTTTTTTGCAAATAAATTAAACCTTAATATGGTTAAAGTTTCATGGCTCTAGCCTTTGAAATAGAAAAGATATAAGCAATAAAAATTTAGGTTGTTTCAGTTATAAATAAATATTAGATAAATATGTTCCACATCAAGTTTTACTTAGTTGTGGTGATCAAGTCCTAATAAAATTTATAACATTTTTTGGCAAATAAAATAAACATTAATATGGTTAAAGATATAAGCAATAGAAATCTAGGTTGTTTCAGTTGTAAGATAAATATTTTTCACATCAAGTTTTACTTAGCTGTGGTAATCAAGTCCTAATAAAATTTACAACAGTTTTCGCAAATAAAATGAACTTTAATATGGTTCAAGTTTCATGGCCCTAGCTTTTGAAATAACAAAAATATAAGCAATAGAAATTTAGGTTGTTTCAGTTGTAAGAGAAATATATTCCACATCAAATTTTACTTAGTTGTAGTAATCAAGACCTAATAAAATTTACAATAGTTTTTTGCAAATAAAATAAACCTTAATATGGTTAAAGTTTCATGGCTCTAGCCTTTGAAATAGAAAAGATATAAGCAATAAAAATTTAGGTTGTTTCAGTTATAAATAAATATTAGATAAATATGTTCCACGTAAAGTTTTACTTAGTTGTGGTGATCAAGTCGTAATAAAATTTATAACATAGAAATTTAGGTTGTTTCAGTTTTAGATAAATATGAGATAAAAATGTTCCACATCAAGTTTTACTTAGTTGTGGTAATCAGGTCCTAATAAAATTTATAACATTTTTTGGCAAATAAAATAAACTTTAATATGGTTAAATCTTCATGGCCCTAGCTTTTGAAAGAACAAAGATATAAGCAATAGAAATTTAGGTTGTTTCAGTTGTAAGATAAATATGTTCCACATCAAGTTTTATTTAGTTGTGGTGATCAAGTCCTAATAAAATTTAAAACCGTTTTTGCAAATAAAATAAACTTTAATATGATTAAAGCTTCAGGCCCTAGCTTTTGAAATAACAAAGATATAAGCAATAGAAATTTAGGTTGTTTCAGTTGTAAGATAAATATGTTCAACATCAAGTTTTACTTAGTTGTGGTGATCAAGTCCTAGTAAAATTTATAACATTTTTTGGCAAACAAAATAAACTTTAATATGGTTAAAGCTTCAGGCCCTAGCTTTTGAAATAACAAAGATATAAGCAATAGAAATTTAGGTTGTTTCAGTTGTAAGATAAATATGTTCCACATCAAGTTTTACTTAGTTGTGGTGATCAAGTCCTAATAAAATTTATAACCGTTTTTGCAAATAAAATAAACTTTAATATGGTTAAAGCTTCACGGCCCTAGCTTTTGAAATAACAAAGATATAAGCAATAGAAATTTAGGTTGTTTCAGTTGTAAGATAAATATGTTCCACATCAAGTTTTACTTAGTTGTGGTGATCAAGTCGTAATAAAATTTATAACATTTTTTGACAAATAAAATAAACTTTAATATGGTTAAATCTTCATGGCCCTAGCTTTTGAAATAACAAAGATATAAGCAGTAGAAATTTAGGTTGTTTCAGTTTTAAGATAAATATGTTCCACATCAAGTTTTACTTAGTTGTGGTGATCAAGTCCTAATAAAATTTATAACATTTTTTGGCAAATAAAATAAACATTAATATGGTTAAATCTTCATGGCCCTAGCTTTTGAAATAACAAAGATATAAGCAATAGAAATTTAGGTTGTTTCAGTTGTAAGATAAATATGTTCCACATCAAGTTTTACTTAGTTGTAGTAAACAAAACCTAATAAAATGTACAAAAGTTTTTGCCAAATAAAATAAACTTTAATATGGTTCAAGTTTAATGGCTCTAACTTTTGAAATAACAAAGATGTAAGCATTAGAAATTTAGGTTGTTTTAGTTATAAGATAAATATGTTCCACATCAAGTTTTACTTAGTTGTGGTGATCAAGTCCTAATAAAATTTATAACATTTTTTGGCAAATAAAACAAACATTAATATGGTTAAAGCTTCATGGCCCTAGCTTTTGAAGTAACAAAGATATAAGCAATAGAAATTTAGGTTGTTTCAGTTATTAGATAAATATGACATAAATATGTTCCACATCAAGTTTTACTTAGTTGTGGTAATCACGACCTAATAAAATTTACAACAGTTTTTGGCAAATAAAATAAACTTTAATATGGTTAAAGCTTCATGGCCCTAGCTTTTGAAGTAAGAAAGATATAAGCAATAGAAATTTAGGTTGTTTCAGTTGTAAGAGAAATATGTTTCACATCAAGTTTTACTTAGTTGTAGTAATCAAGACCTAATAAAATTTACAACAGTTTTTGGCAAATAAAATAAACTTTAATATGGTTAAAGCTTCATGGCCCTAGCTTTTGAAGTAACAAAGATATAAGCAATAGAAATTTAGGTTGTTTCAGTTATAAATAAATATTAGATAAATATGTCCCACGTCAAGTTTTACTTAGTTGTGGTAATCAGGTCCTAATAAAATGTATAAATGTTTTTGGCAAATAAAATAAACTTTAATATGGTTCAAGTTTCATGGCTCTAGCTTTTGAAATAACAAAGATATAAGCAATAGAAATTTAGGTTGTTTTAGTTATAAGATAAATATGTTCCACATCAAGTTTTACTTAGTTGTGGTGATCAAGTCCTAATAAAATTTATAACATTTTTTGGCAAATAAAATAAACATTAATATGGTTAAAGATATAAGCAATAGAAATCTAGGTTGTTTCAGTTGTAAGATAAATATGTTCCACATCAAGTTTTACTTAGTTGTAGTAATCAAAACCTAATAAAATGTACAAAAGTTTTTGCCAAATAAAATAAACTTTAATATGGTTCAAGTTTAATGGCTCTAGCTTTTGAAATAACAAAGATGTAAGCATTAGAAATTTAGGTTGTTTCAGTTTTAAGATAAATATGTTCCACATCAAGTTTTGCTTAGTTGTGGAGATCAAGTCCTAATAAAATTTATAACCGTTTTTGCAAATAAAATAAACTTTAATATGGTTAAAGCTTCACGGCCCTAGCTTTTGAAATAACAAAGATATAAGCATTAGAAATTTAGGTTGTTTCAGTTGTAAGATAAATATGTTCCACATCAAGTTTTACTTAGTTGTGGTAATCAGGTCCTAATAAAATTTATAACATTTTTTTGGCAAATAAAATAAACTTTAATATGGTTAAATCTTCATGGCCCTAGCTTTTGAAATAACAAAGATATAAGCAATAGAAATTTAGGTTGTTTCAGTTGTAAGATAAATATGTTCCACATCAAGTTTTACTTAGTTGTGGTGATCAAGTCCTAATAAAATTTAAAACCGTTTTTGCAAATAAAATAAACTTTAATATGGTTAAAGCTTCAGGCCCTAGCTTTTGAAATAACAAAGATATAAGCAATAGAAATTTAGGTTGTTTCAGTTGTAAGATAAATATGTTCAACATAAAGTTTTACTTAGTTGTGGTGATCAAGTCCTAGTAAAATTTATAACATTTTTTGGCAAACAAAATAAACTTTAATATGGTTAAAGCTTCAGTCCCTAGCTTTTGAAATAACAAAGATATAAGCAATAGAAATTTAGGTTGTTTCAGTTATAAATAAATATTAGATAAATATGTTCCACGTCAAGTTTTACTTAGTTGTGGTAATCAGGTCCTAATAAAATGTATAACCGTTTTTGGCAAATAAAATAAACTTTAATATGGTTAAAGCTTCATGGCCCTAGCTTTTGAAATAACAAAGATATAAGCAATAGAAATTTAGGTTGTTTCAGTTGTAAGATAAATATGTTCCACATCAAGTTTTACTTAGTTGTAGTAATCAAAACCTAATAAAATGTACAAAAGTTTTTGCCAAATAAAATGAACTTTAATATGGTTAAAGATATAAGCAATAGAAATCTAGGTTGTTTCAGTTGTAAGATAAATATGTTCCACATCAAGTTTTACTTAGTTGTGGTGATCAAGTCCTAATGAAATTTACAACATTTTTTGGCAAATAAAACAAACATTAATATGGTAAAAGCTTCATGGCCCTAGCTTTTGAAGTAACAAAGATATAAGCAATAGAAATTTAGGTTGTTTCAGTTGTAAGATAAATATGTTCCACATCAAGTTTTACTTAGTTGTAGTAATCAAAACCTAATAAAATGTACAAAAGTTTTTGCCAAATAAAATGAACTTTAATATGGTTAAAGATATAAGCAATAGAAATCTAGGTTGTTTCAGTTGTAAGATAAATATGTTCCACATCAAGTTTTACTTAGTTGTGGTGATCAAGTCCTAATAAAATTTATAACATTTTTTGGCAAATAAAATAAACATTAATATGGTTAAAGATATAAGCAATAGAAATCTAGGTTGTTTCAGTTGTAAGACAAATATGTTCCACATCAAGTTTTACTTAGTTGTGGTGATCAAGTCCTAATGAAATTTACAACATTTTTTGGCAAATAAAACAAACATTAATATGGTAAAAGCTTCATGGCCCTAGCTTTTGAAGTAACAAAGATATAAGCAATAGAAATTTAGGTTGTTTCAGTTGTAAGATAAATATGTTCCACATCAAGTTTTACTTAGTTGTGGTGATCAAGTCCTAATAAAATTTATAACATTTTTTGGCAAATCAAATAAACTTTAATATGGCTAAATCTTCATGGCCCTAGCTTTTGAAACAACAAAGATATAAGCAGTAGAAATTAGGTTGTTTCAGTTATAAGATAAATATGTTCCACATCAAGTTTTACTTAGTTGTGGTGATCAAGTCCTAATAAAATTTATAACATTTTTTGGCAAATAAAATAAGCTTTAATATGGTTAAAGTTCTATGTCCGTAGCTTTTGAAATAACAAACATATAAGCAATAGAAATTTAGGTTGTTTCAGTTTTAGATAAATACTAGCTGACCCGGCAAACTTCGTTCTGCCCAAAATAGATTTTTTTATTAATTTCATTTCAAAAATTGTTATTAAACCGGTATTATTTTTAATAGAAAATTAACGATTTTTCACTACTTCATTGTGTATGCAACTTCAAAAATATATTATTTTAGTATTCAGTTTAAGGCTGCACGATACACAACATTTTTAGTTTTCTGTTCCGGATATTTATTTTCACTGAGTATTGGCTATTTTAACCAAGTAAGTAAGAGTACTGATACGTATAGTATACCTCCATAATGGTTTTCAGGCCCTTCCTCCAACCCTTTTAGATATATTCAGCATCAAAAGTTTAGTACGTATGGGAGGTGCAATGCCCCATTTTTCGATAAATCTTTTCTTTTTTTTTGGGTGAACATGGTATTGATATCGTATATCTGCATAATGATTTCTATGTACATGCCATGAACGCTTTTAGGGATATTTGGCCTTAAAAATTAAGAACGCATGGGAGGTGCCACGCCCCCTTTTCCCAAAACTACTGTTTTTTTCATAAGCATGCTATTGATATCGCTAATCTCCTGATCAACTTTCAGGTCCCAAACTTAAACGCTTTTATAGATATTCAGCTTGAAAAATTAAGTTTGTATGGGAGGTGCCACGCCCCCTTTTCCGATAACCTACACTTTTATGCGCAAAAATTGTTTTGATATCATATAGCTCTGTACCAATTTCCAGGTCCCTGACTTAAATCCTTTTAAAGATATTCAGCTTAAAATATTAAGTGTTGTTGGGAAGTGCCACGCCCCCTTTTCGTATAACTCCTATTATTTTGCGTTAATATGGAATTGTTATCGTTTATCTCCACACCAATTTCCAAGTCCCTATCGTAAACAATTTTAGAGATATGCAGCATGAAAAATTAAGTTTGTATGGGAGGTGTCACGCCCCTTTTTACGATAACCCCCACTTATATGCGTGGTTTTGATATCATTTAGCTCTATATCAATTTTCAGCTCCCTACCTTAAACTATTTTAGAGATAATCAGCTTTAAAAATTAAGGTTGTATGGGAGGTGCCACGCCCCCCTAACATTTTTAAATTTTTTCTTCGTCTAAACCTTCGCGGGGTAACAACAAACAAACCCCCCTAAGGAAGTATTTGATTTGGTTAAGCCGTTTTCAAGTTTTAGCGTTACAATTAAATACCAAATCATTTTTATATATATAGATGAGATAAAAATGTTCCACATCAAGTTTTACTTAGTTGTGGTAATCAAGTCCTAATAAAATTTACAACAGTTTTCGCAAATAAAATGAACTTTAATATGGTTCAAGTTTCATGGCCCTAGCTTTTGAAATAACAAAGATATAAGCAATAGAAATTTAGGTTGTTTCAGTTGTAAGAGAAATATGTTTCACATCAAGTTTTACTTAGTTGTAGTAATCAAGACCTAATAAAATTTACAACAGTTTTTGACAAATAAAATAAACTTTAATATGGTTAAAGCTTCATGGCCCTAGCTTTTGAAATAACAAAGATATAAGCAATAGAAATTTAGGTTGTTTCAGTTGTAAGATAAATATGTTCCACATCAAGTTTTACTTAGTTGTAGTAATCAAAACCTAATAAATGTACAAAAGTTTTTGCCAAATAAAATAAACTTTAATATGATTCAAGCTGAATGGCTCTAGCTTTTGAAATAACGAAGATGTAAGCATTAGAAATTTAGGTTGTTTAATTATAAGATAAATATAAAATTTGGTTTTTGCGACCTTTTCTTCCTTAATAAATTTGTATTCACCGGCTCGAGGTCTTGATAAATTGAAACGCAAGAAATTTTTTGTTTCTGCCAATATATTTCGGTTTACACCACGGTAACCGTCTTCAGGGCAACTGTTTTAACAAAGACAAATATTTATAAATAACAATATAAACAATAAAAACACTAACACAAAATTTTTGTTTACATGTATACATACATTATTTAACACGTCTGCACCTTAGAACGTGGAGATTTTAACTATTTCCTATTTTTTAAGTAAATGTCGATATAAGTGAGCGCAGTTATCAGTGTCCGCTTTGTAGTTTATTCTTTTGTTTGTCGGTATGTTAATTATATGTAACATTTCCAATGTATATCGTTTACAGAAGTGTTGTTCTTGTTCGAGAATTGTCGTTCTCTCAAAATTCGGTTGGTGCCCATTAATTTTACAGTGGGACATAAGTGCTGTTTTTTGTATAGTTGAATTATTGCAATGTTTTATGTCAGACCTATGTTGCACTATCCTCGTTTTTAGTTTGCGTTTTGTTGTTCCCACGTAAACACTGTTACAAGGTTCATTACTTTTCCCATTGCAAGGAATTTTATAAACTACGTTGCTTTTTTCTAGTTTAGGTATCACAGATTTGGTTCTATTGAATACGTATTTTAATGTGTTTATTGGTTTGTGAGTTATTCGTGTTGTTTCTTTATTATAGCAATCTGACTTTGCTAGTCTTTCAGATAAATGTGGTGCGTAACAAAATGACTTAAATATTTTTGGTTTTCCATGGTCAAGTGATTTATTTTCTGATATACATTTCGATATTAATGTATTTATAATTTTTTCAGGAAAATCATTGTCTTTTAAAAGTAATTTTATTTCTTGCTTTATGTCTTCGTGGTAAATTTTGTCAGATATTCCCAACATTCTCCGTATACAGCCCATCGCTGTATTCATTATCATCGCCTTTGGGTGCTTTGAGTAAAAGTTGATGATTCGTCCTGTTGATGTTGGCTTTTTATACCACCTTACTTTTAATTTATTTCCATGTCTAATTAGGATGGACTCCAAATAAACCAAATTTTCCTGCTCTTCAATCTCAGCGGTGAACTTTATATATTTGTCAAATGAATTAAGTGCGTCAAGTGTATTTTTTATCTCATTTTCGTTTATAATTGCAAATAGGTCGTCAACATATTTTGTGATTAGTCTTGGTTGTTTTTCCAATTTATTAATAGTATTGTCCAACAACTCTTCCATAATTATATCAGCAATTACTGGTGACGTGGGAGATCCCATCGGTAGTCCTTTTAATTGTGTGTATATTGTGTCATTGAATTTAAAATATCGGGTTTCTTGGATACAAAATTTTATAATTTCCATGAATATTTGTTTTGGTATCTTTGTGTGTTCTTTTATAATGTGCCATTTGTTTCGTATTACGTCTAGTGCTAGTTGTACTGGTATGCTTGGGAGACTACAAAAGAAAAACAATGACTTGGTTGAACAACTTTTTAAATTGGACATTATTCCCAAGGTGGAAAGGAATAAACTTATAACTACAACAGCACTACCCCCCAGAATTTATGGGCTACCAAAAACACACAAAACTGGAACACCACTTAGGCCGATATTTTCAGTTGTTGGTTCGCCGTCGTATGCGCTATGCAAATATGTTGCAAATATTTTGAAAAATGTAACAGCGAACTCGACATATAATATAAAGAATACAATGGACTTCAAGGACCGGGTTAATAATACGTATATTTGTGACAATGAAAAACTGGTTTCTTTCGATGTAGTCTCGCTTTTCCCAAGCATACCAGTACAACTAGCACTAGACGTAATACGAAACAAATGGCACATTATAAAAGAACACACAAAGATACCAAAACAAATATTCATGGAAATTATAAAATTTTGTATCCAAGAAACCCGATATTTTAAATTCAATGACACAATATACACACAATTAAAAGGACTACCGATGGGATCTCCCACGTCACCAGTAATTGCTGATATAATTATGGAAGAGTTGTTGGACAATACTATTAATAAATTGGAAAAACAACCAAGACTAATCACAAAATATGTTGACGACCTATTTGCAATTATAAACGAAAATGAGATAAAAAATACACTTGACGCACTTAATTCATTTGACAAATATATAAAGTTCACCGCTGAGATTGAAGAGCAGGAAAATTTGGTTTATTTGGAGTCCATCCTAATTAGACATGGAAATAAATTAAAAGTAAGGTGGTATAAAAAGCCAACATCAACAGGACGAATCATCAACTTTTACTCAAAGCACCCAAAGGCGATGATAATGAATACAGCGATGGGCTGTATACGGAGAATGTTGGGAATATCTGACAAAATTTACCACGAAGACATAAAGCAAGAAATAAAATTACTTTTAAAAGACAATGATTTTCCTGAAAAAATTATAAATACATTAATATCGAGATGTATATCAGAAAATAAATCACTTGACCATGGAAAACCAAAAATATTTAAGTCATTTTGTTACGCACCACATTTATCTGAAAGACTAGCAAAGTCAGATTGCTATAATAAAGAAACAACACGAATAACTCACAAACCAATAAACACATTAAAATACGTATTCAATAGAACCAAATCTGTGATACCTAAACTAGAAAAAAGCAACGTAGTTTATAAAATTCCTTGCAATGGGAAAAGTAATGAACCTTGTAACAGTGTTTACGTAGGAACAACAAAACGCAAACTAAAAACGAGGATAGCGCAACATAGGTCTGACATAAAACATTGCAATAATTCAACTATACAAAAAACAGCACTTATGTCCCACTGTAAAATTAATGGGCACCAACCGAATTTTGAGAGAACGACAATTCACGAACAAGAACAACACTTCTGTAAACGATATACATTGGAAATGTTACATATAATTAACATACCGACAAACATAAGAATAAACTACAAAGCGGACACTGATAACTGCGCTCACTTATATCGACATTTACTTAAAAAATAGGAAATAGTTAAAATCTCCACGTTCTAAGGTGCAGACGTGTTAAATAATGTATGTATACATGTAAACAAAAATTTTGTGTTAGTGTTTTTATTGTTTATATTGTTATTTATAAATATTTGTCTTTGTTAAAACAGTTGCCCTGAAGACGGTTACCGTGGTGTAAACCGAAATATATTGGCAGAAACAAAAAATTTCTTGCGTTTCAATTTATCAAGACCTCGAGCCGGTGGATACAAATTTATAAGATAAATATGTTCCACATCAAGTTTTACTTAGTTGTGGTGATCAAGTCCTAATAAAATTTATAACATTTTTTGGCAAATAAAATAAACTTTAATATGGTTAAAGTTCTATATCCGTAGCTTTTGAAATAACAAACATATAAGCAATAGAAATTTAGGTTGTTTCAGTTTTAGATAAATATGAGATAAAAATGTTCCACATCAAGTTTTACTTAGTTGTGGTAATCAAGTCCTAATAAAATTTACAACAGTTTTCGCAAATAAAATGAACTTTAATATGGTTCAAGTTTCATGGCCCTAGCTTTTGAAATAACAAAGATATAAGCAATAGAAATTTAGGTTGTTTCAGTTGTAAGATAAATACGTTCCACATCAAGTTTTACTTAGTTGTGGTGATCAAGTCCTAATAAAATTTATAAAATTGTTTGGCAAATAAAATAAACTTTAATATGGTTAAATCTCCATGGCCCTAGCTTTTGAAACAACAAAGATATAAGCAGTAGAAATTTAGGTTGTTTCAGTTATTAGATAAATATGACATAAATATGTTCCACATCAAGTTTTACTCAGTTGTGGTAATCACGTCCTAATAAAATTTATAACCGTTTTTGCAAATAAAACAAACTTTAATATGGTTAAAGCTTCATGGCCCTAGCTTTTGAAGTAACAAAGATATAAGCAATAGAAGTTTAGGTTGTTTCAGTTATAAATAAATATTAGATAAATATGTTCCACGTCAAGTTTTACTTAGTTGTGGTAATCAGGTCCTAATAAAATGTATAACCGTTTTTGGCAAATAAAATAAACTTTAATATGGTTAAAGCTTCATGGCCCTAGCTTTTGAAATAACAAAGATATAAGCAATAGAAATTTAGGTTGTTTCAGTTGTAAGATAAATATGTTCCACATGAAGTTTTACTTAGTTGTAGTAATCAAAACCTAATAAAATGTACAAAAGTTTTTGCCAAATAAAATGAACTTTAATATGGTTCAAGTTTAATGGCTCTAGCTTTTGAAATAACAAAGATGTAAGCATTGGAAATTTAGGCTGTTTTAGTTATAAGATAAATATGTTCCACATCAAGTTTTACTTAGTTGTGGTGATCAAGTCCTAATGAAATTTACAACATTTTTTGGCAAATAAAACAAACATTAATATGGTAAAAGCTTCATGGCCCTAGCTTTTGAAGTAACAAAGATATAAGCAATAGAAATTTAGGTTGTTTCAGTTATTAGATAAATATGACATAAATATGTTCCACATCAAGTTTTACTTAGTTGTGGTAATCACGTCCTAATAAAATTTATAACCGTTTTTGCAAATAAAATAAATAAAATATGGTTAAAGCTTCATGGCCCTAGCTTTTGAAGTAACAAAGATATAAGCAATAGAAATTTAGGTTGTTTCAGTTATAAATAAATATTAGATAAATATGTTCCACGTCAAGTTTTACTTAGTTGTGGTAATCAGGTCCTAATAAAATGTATAACCGTTTTTGGCAAATAAAATAAACTTTAATATGGTTAAAGCTTCATGGCCCTAGCTTTTGAAATAACAAAGATATAAGCAATAGAAATTTAGGTTGTTTCAGTTGTAAGATAAATATGTTCCACATCAAGTTTTACTTAGTTGTAGTAATCAAAACCTAATAAATGTACAAAAGTTTTTGCCAAATAAAATAAACTTTAATATGATTCAAACTTAATGGCTCTAGCTTTTGAAATAACAAAGATGTAAGCATTAGAAATTTAGGTTGTTTAATTATAAGATAAATATGTTCCACATCAAGTTTTACTTAGTTGTGGTGATTAAGTCCTAATAAAATTTATAACATTTTTTGGCAAATAAAATAAGCTTTAATATGGTTAAAGTTCTATGTCCGTAGCTTTTGAAATAACAAACATATAAGCAATAGAAATTTAGATTGTTTCAGTTATAAATAAATATTAGATAAATATGTTCCACGTCAAGTTTTACTTAGTTGTGGTAATCAGGTCCTAAAAAAATGTATAACCGTTTTTGGCAAATAAAATGAACTTTAATATGGTTAAAGCTTCATGGCCCTAGCTTTTGAAATAACAAAGATATAAGCAATAGAAATTTAGGTTGTTTCAGTTGTAAGATAAATATGTTCCACATCAAGTTTTACTTAGTTGTAGTAATCAAAACCTAATAAAATGTACAAAAGTTTTTGCCAAATAAAATGAACTTTAATATGGTTCAAGTTTAATGGCTCTAGCTTTTGAAATAACAAAGATGTAAGCATTGGAAATTTAGGTTGTTTTAGTTATAAGATAAATATGTTTTACTTAGTTGTGGTGATCAAGTCCTAATGAAATGTACAACATTTTTTGGCAAATAAAACAAGCATTAATATGGTTAAAGCTTCATGGCCCTAGCTTTTGAAGTAACAAAGATATAAGCAATAGAAATTTAGGTTGTTTCAGTTATAAATAAATATTAGATAAATATGTTCCACGTCAAGTTTTACTTAGTTGTGGTAATCAGGTCCTAATAAAATGTATAACCGTTTTTGGCAAATAAAATAAACTTTAATATGGTTAAAGCTTCATGGCCCTAGCTTTTGAAATAACAAAGATATAAGCAATAGAAATTTAGGTTGATTCAGTTGTAAGATAAATATGTTCCACATCAAGTTTTACTTAGTTGTAGAAATCAAAACCTAATAAATGTACAAAAGTTTTTGCCAAATAAAATAAACTTTAATATGATTCAAGCTTAATGGTTCTAGCTTTTGAAATAACAAAGATGTAAGCATTAGAAATTTAGGTTGTTTAATTATAAGATAAATATGTTCCACATCAAGTTTTACTTAGTTGTGGTGATCAAGTCCTAATAAAATTTATAACATTTTTTGGCAAATAAAATAAGCTTTAATATGGTTAAAGTTCTATGTCCGTAGCTTTTGAAATAACAAACATATAAGCAATAGAAATTTAGGTTGTTTTAGTTTTAGATAAATATGAGATAAAAATGTTCCACATCAAGTTTTACTTAGTTGTGGTAATCAAGTCCTAATAAAATTTGCAACAGTTTTCGCAAATAAAATGAACTTTAATATGGTTCAAGTTTCATGGCCCTAGCTTTTGAAATAACAAAGATATAAGCAATAGAAATTTAGGTTGTTTCAGTTGTAAGATAAATGTGTTCCACATCAAGTTTTACTTAGTTGTAGTAATCAAAACCTAATAAAATGTACAAAAGTTTTTGCCAAATAAAATAAACTTTAATATGGTTCAAGTTTAATGGCTCTAGCTTTTGAAATAACAAAGATGTAAGCATTAGAAATTTAGGTTGTTTTTGTTATAAGATAAATATGTTCCACATCAAGTTTTACTTAGTTGTGGTGATCAAGTCCTAATAAAATTTATAACATTTTTTGGCAAATAAAACAAACATTATCATGGTTAAAGCTTCATGGCCCTAGCTTTTGAAGTAACAAAGATATATGCAATAGAAATTTAGGTTGTTTCAGCGATTAGATAAATATGACATAAATATGTTCCACATCAAGTTTTACTTAGTTGTGGTAATCACGTCCTAATAAAATTTATAACCGTTTTTGCAAATAAAATAAACTTTAATATGGTTAAAGCTTCATGGCCCTAGCTTTTGAAGTAACAAAGATATAAGCAATAGAAATTTAGGTTGTTTCAGTTATAAATAAATATTACATAAATATGTTTCACGTCAAGTTTTACTTAGTTGTGGTAATCAGGTCCTAATAAAATGTATAACCGTTTTTGGCAAATAAAATAGACCTTAATATGGTTAAAGCTTCATGGCCCTAGCTTTTGAAATAACAAAGATATAAGCAATAGAAATTTAGGTTGTTTCAGTTGTAAGATAAATATGTTCCACATGAAGTTTTACTTAGTTGTAGTAATCAAAACCTAATAAAATGTACAAAAGTTTTTGCCAAATAAAATGAACTTTAATATGGTTCAAGTTTAATGGCTCTAGCTTTTGAAATAACAAAGATGTAAGCATTGGAAATTTAGGTTGTTTTAGTTATAAGATAAATATGTTCCACATCAAGTTTTACTTAGTTGTGGTGATCAAGTCCTAATGAAATTTACAACATTTTTTGGCAAATAAAACAAACATTAATATGGTAAAAGCTTCATGGCCCTAGCTTTTGAAGTAACAAAGATATAAGCAATAGAAATTTAGGTTGTTTCAGTTATTAGATAAATATGACATAAATATGTTCCACATCAAGTTTTACTTAGTTGTGGTAATCACGTCCTAATAAAATTTATAACCGTTTTTACAAATAAAATAAACTTTAATATGGTTAAAGCTTCATGGCCCTAGCTTTTGAAGTAACAAAGATATAAGCAATAGAAATTTAGGTTGTTTCAGTTATAAATAAATATTAGATAAATATGTTCCACGTCAAGTTTTACTTAGTTGTGGTAATCAGGTCCTAATAAAATGTATAACCGTTTTTGGCAAATAAAATAAACTTTAATATGGTTAAAGCTTCATGGCCCTAGCTTTTGAAATAACAAAGATATAAGCAATAGAAATTTAGGTTGTTTCAGTTGTAAGATAAATATGTTCCACATCAAGTTTTACTTAGTTGTAGTAATCAAAACCTAATAAATGTACAAAAGTTTTTGCCAAATAAAATAAACTTTAATATGTTTCAAGCTTAATGGCTCTAGCTTTTGAAATAACAAAGATGTAAGCATTAGAAATTTAGGTTGTTTAATTATAAGATAAATATGTTCCACATCAAGTTTTACTTAGTTGTGGTGATCAAGTCCTAATAAAATTTATAACATTTTTTGGCAAATAAAATAAGCTTTAATATGGTTAAAGTTCTATGTCCGTAGCTTTTGAAATAACAAACATATAAGCAATAGAAATTTAGGTTGTTTCAATTTTAGATAAATATGAGATAAAAATGTTCCACATCAAGTTTTACTTAGTTGTGGTAATCAAGTCCTAATAAAATTTACAACAGTTTTCGCAAATAAAATGAACTTTAATATGGTTCAAGTTTCATGGCCCTAGCTTTTGAAATAACAAAGATATAAGCAATAGAAATTTAGGTTGTTTCAGTTGTAAGAGAAATATGTTTCACATCAAGTTTTACTTAGTTGTAGTAATCAAGACCTAATAAAATTTACAACAGTTTTTGGCAAATAAAATAAACTTTAATATGGTTCAAGCTTCATGGCCCTAGCTTTTGAAGTAACAAAGATATAAGCAATAGAAATTTAGGTTGTTTCAGTTATAAATAAATATTAGATAAATATGTCCCACGTCAAGTTTTACTTAGTTGTGGTAATCAGGTCCTAATAAAATGTATAAATGTTTTTGGCAAATAAAATTAACTTTAATATGGCCCTTCATGGCCCTAGCTTTTGAAATAACAAAGATATAAGCAACAGAAATTTAGGTTGTTTCAGTTGTAAGATAAATATGTTCCACATCAAGTTTTACTTAGTTGTAGTAATCAAGACCTAATAAAATGTACAACAGTTTTTGGCAAATAAAATAAACTTTAATATGGTTCAAGTCTCATGGCTCTAGCTTTTGAAATAACAAAGATATAAGCAATAGAAATTTAGGTTGTTTTAGTTATAAGATTAATATGTTCCACATCAAGTTTTACTTAGTTGTGGTGATCAAGTCCTAATAAAATTTATAAAATTTTTTGGCAAATAAAATAAACATTAATATGGTTAAAGATGTAAGCAATAGAAATCTAGGTTGTTTCAGTTGTAAGATAAATATTTTCCACATCAAGTTTTACTTAGTTGTGGTAAAGAAGTCCTAATAAAATTTACAACAGTTTTCGCAAATAAAATGAACTTTAATATGGTTCAAGTTTCATGGCCCTAGCTTTTGAAATAACAAAGATATAAGCAATAGAAATTTAGGTTGTTTCAGTTGTAAGAGAAATATGTTCCACATCAAGTTTTACTTAGCTGTAGTAATCAAGACCTAATAAAATTTACAACAGTTTTTTGCAAATAAAATAAACCTCAATATGGTTCAAGTTTCATGGCCCTAGCTTTTGAAATAACAAAGATATAAGCAATAGAAATTTAGGTTGTTTCAGTTGTAAGATAAATATGTTCCACATCAAGTTTTACTTAGTTGTGGTGATCAAGTCCTAATAAAATTTATAACATTTTTTGGCAAATAAAATAAGCTTTAATATGGTTAAAGTTCTATGTCCGTAGCTTTTGAAATAACAAACATATAAGCAATAGAAATTTAGGTTGTTTCAGTTTTAGATAAATATGAGATAAAAATGTTCCACATCAAGTTTTACTTAGTTGTGGTAATCAAGTCCTAATAAAATTTACAACATTTTCGCAAATAAAATGAACTCTAATATGGTTCAAGTTTCATGGCCCTAGCTTTTGAAATAACAAAGATATAAGCAATAGAAATTTAGGTTGTTTCAGTTGTAAGAGAAATATGTTTCACATCAAGTTTTACTTAGTTGTAGTAATCAAGACCTAATAAAATTTACAACAGTTTTTGGTAAATAAAATAAACTTTAATATGGTTAAAGCTTCATGGCCCTAGCTTTTGAAGTAACAAAGATATAAGCAATAGAAATTTAGGTTGTTTCAGTTATAAATAAATATTAGATAAATATGTCCCACGTCAAGTTTTACTTAGTTGTGGTAATCAGGTCCTAATAAAATGTATAAATGTTTTTGGCAAATAAAATAAACTCTAATATGGTTAAAGCTTCATGGCCCTAGCTTTTGAAATAACAAAGATATAAGCAACAGAAATTTAGGTTGTTTCAGTTGTAAGATAAATATGTTCCACATCAAGTTTTACTTAGTTATAGTAATCAAGACCTAATAAAATGTAGAACAGTTTTTGGCCGGCAAACTTCGTTCTGCCCAAAATAGATTTTTTTATTAATTTCATTTCAAAAATTGTTATTAAACCGGTATTATTTTTAATAGAAAATTAACGATTTTTCACTACTTCATTGTGTATGCAACTTCAAAAATATATAATTTTAGTATTCAGTTTAAGGCTGCACGATACACAACATTTTTAGTTTTCTGTTCCGGATATTTATTTTCACTGAGTATTGGCTATTTTAACCAAGTAAGTAAGAGTACTGATACGTATAGTATACCTCCATAATGGTTTTCAGGCCCTTCCTCCAACCCTTTTAGATATATTCAGCCTCAAAAGTTTAGTACGTATGGGAGGTGCAATGCCCCAGCTTTCGATAAAGCTTTTCTTTTTTTTTTGGGTGAACATGGTATTGATATCGTATATTTGCATAATGATTTCTATGTACATGCCATGAACGCTTTTAGGGATATTTAGCCTTAAAAATTAAGAACGCATGGGAGGTGCCACGCCCCCTTTTCCCAAAACTACTGTTTTTTTCATAAGCATGCTATTGATATCGCTAATCTCCTGATCAACTTTCAGGTCCCAACCTTAAACGCTTTTATAGATATTCAGCTTGAAAAATTAAGTTTGTATGGGAGGTGCCACGCCCCCTTTTCCGATAACCTACACTTTTATGCGCAAAAATTGTTTTGATATCATATAGCTCTGTACCAATTTCCAGGTCCCTGACTTAAATCCTTTTAAAGATATTCAGCTTAAAAAATTAAGTGTTGTTGGGAAGTGCCACGCCCCCTTTTCGTATAACTCCTATTATTTTGCGTTAATATGGAATTGTTATCGTTTATCTCCACACCAATTTCCAAGTCCCTAGCGTAAACAATTTTAGAGATATGCAGCATGAAAAATTAAGTTTGTATGGGAGGTGTCACGCCCCTTTTTACGATAACCCCCACTTATATGCGTGGTTTTGATATCATTTAGCTCTATATCAATTTTCAGCTCCCTACCTTAAACTATTTTAGAGATAATCAGCTTTAAAAATTAAGGTTGTATGGGAGGTGCCACGCCCCCCTAACATTTTTAAATTTTTTCTTCGTCTAAACCTTCGCGGGGTAACAACAAACAAACCCCCTTAAGGAAGTATTTGATTTGGTTAAGCCGTTTTCAAGTTTTAGCGTTACAATTAAATACCAAATCATTTTTATATATATAGATGAGATAAAAATGTTCCACAGCAAGTTTTACTTAGTTGTGGTAATCAAGTCCTAATAAAATTTACAACAGTTTTCGCAAATAAAATGAACTTTAATATGGTTAAAGCTTCATGGCCCTAGCTTTTGAGGTAACAAAGATATAAGCAATAGAAATTTAGGTTGTGTCAGTTATAAATAAATATTAGATAAATATGTTCCACGTCAAGTTTTACTTAGTTGTAGTAATCAAAACCTAATAAATGTACAAAAGTTTTTGCCAAATAAAATAAACTTTAATATGATTCAAACTTAATGGATCTAGCTTTTGAAATAACAAAGATGTAAGCATTAGAAATTTAGGTTGTTTAATTATAAAATAAATATGTTCCACATCAAGTTTTACTTAGTTGTGGTGATCAAGTCCTAATAAAATTTATAACATTTTTTGGCAAATAAAATAAGCTTTAATATGGTTAAAGTTCTATGTCCGTAGCTTTTGAAATAACAAAGATATAAGCAATAGAAATTTAGGTTGTTTCAGTTTTAGATAAATATGAGATAAAAATGTTCCACATCAAGTTTTACTTAGTTGTGGTAATCAAGTCCTAATAAAATTTACAGCAGTTTTTTGCAAATAAAATAAACCTCAATATGGTTCAAGTTTCATGGCCCTAGCTTTTGAAATAACAAAGATATAAGCAATAGAAATTTAGGTTGTTTCAGTTGTAAGATAAATATGTTCCACATCAAGTTTTACTTAGTTGTGGTGATCAAGTCCTAATAAAATTTATAACAGTTTTCGCAAATAAAATGAACTTTAATATGGTTCAAGTTTCATGGCCCTAGCTTTTGAAATAACAAAGATATAAGCAATAGAAATTTAGGTTGTTTCTGTTATAAGAGAAATATGTTTCACATCAAGTTTTACTTAGTTGTAGTAATCAAGACCTAATAAAATTTACAACAGTTTTTGGCAAATAAAATAAACTTTAATATGGTTAAAGCTTCATCGCCCTAGCTTTTGAAGTAACAAAGATATAAGCAATAGAAATTTAGATTGTTTCAGTTATAAATAAATATTAGATAAATATGTTCCACGTCAAGGTTTACTTAGTTGTGGTAATCAGGTCCTAAAAAAATGTATAACCGTTTTTGGCAAATAAAATAAACTTTAATATGGTTAAAGCTTCATGGCCCTAGCTTTTGAAATAACAAAGATATAAGCAATAGAAATTTAGGTTGTTTCAGTTATAAATAAATATTAGATAAATATGTCCCATGTCAAGTTTTACTTAGTTGTGGTAATCAGGTCCTAATAAAATTTATAACAGTTTTCGCAAATAAAATGAACTTTAATATGGTTCAAGTTTCATGGCCCTAGCTTTTGAAATAACAAAGATATAAGCAATAGAAATTTAGGTTGTTTCAGTTTTAGATAAATATGTTCCACTTCAAGTTTTACTTAGTTCTGGTAATCAAGTCCTAATAAAATTTGTAACATTTTTTGGCAAATAAAATAAACTTTAAGATGTTCCACATCAAGTTTTACTTAGTTGTAGTAATCAAGACCTAATAAAATTTACAACAGTTTTTGGCAAATAAAATAAACCTATATATGGTTCAAGTTTCATGGCTCTAGCTTTTGAAATAACAAAGATATAAGCAATAGAAATTTAGGTTGTTTCAGTTGTAAGATAAATATGTTCCACATCAAGTTTTACTTAGTTGTAGTAATCAAAACCTAATAAATGTACAAAAGTTTTTGCCAAAAAAAATAAACTTTAATATGATTCAAGCTTAATGGCTCTAGCTTTTGAAATAACAAAGATATAAGCAATAGAAATTTAGGTTGTTTCAGTTGTAAGATAAATATGTTCCACATCAAGTTTTACTTAGTTGTGGTGATCAAGTCCTAATAAAATTTATAACAGTTTTCGCAAATAAAATGAACTTTAATATGGTTCAAGTTTCATGGCCCTAGCTTTTGAAATAACAAAGATATAAGCAATAGAAATTTAGGTTGTTTCAGTTTTAGATAAATATGAGATAAAAATGTTCCACATCAAGTTTTACTTAGTTGTGGTAATCAAGTCCTAATAAAATTTACAACAGTTTTCGCAAATAAAATGAACTTTAATATGGCTCAAGTTTCATGGCCCTAGCTTTTGAAATAACAAAGATATAGAAATTTAGGTTGTTTCAGTTATAAGAGAAATATGTTTCACATCAAGTTTTACTTAGTTGTAGTAATCAAGACCTAATAAAATTTACAACAGTTTTTGGCAAATAAAATAAACTTTAATATGGTTAAAGCTTCATGGCCCTAGCTTTTGAAGTAACAAAGATATAAGCAATAGAAATTTAGATTGTTTCAGTTATAAATAAATATTAGATAAATATGTTCCACGTCAAGTTTTACTTAGTTGTGGTAATCAGGTCCTAAAAAAATGTATAACCGTTTTTGGCAAATAAAATAAACTTTAATATGGTTAAAGCTTCATGGCCCTAGCTTTTGAAATAACAAAGATATAAGCAATAGAAATTTAGGTTGTTTCAGTTGTAAGATAAATATGTTCCACATCAAGTTTTACTTAGTTGTAGTAATCAAAACCTAATAAAATGTACAAAAGTTTTTGCCAAATAAAATGAACTTTAATATGGTTCAAGTTTAATGGCTCTAGCTTTTGAAATAACAAAGATGTAAGCATTGGAAATTTAGGTTGTTTTAGTTATAAGATAAATATGTTCCACATCAAGTTTTACTTAGTTGTGGTGATCAAGTCCTAATGAAATTTACAACATTTTTTGTCAAATAAAACAAACATTAATATGGTAAAAGCTTCATGGCCCTAGCTTTTGAAGTAACAAAGATATAAGCAATAGAAATTTAGGTTGTTTCAGTTATTAGATAAATATGACATAAATAAGTTTTACTTAGTTGTGGTAATCACGTCCTAATAAAATTTATAATCGTTTTTGCAAATAAAATAAACTTTAATATGGTTAAAGCTTCATGGCCCTAGCTTTTGAAGTAACAAAGATATAAGCAATAGAAATTTAGGTTGTTTCAGTTGTAAGATAAATATGTTCCACATCAAGTTTTACTTAGTTGTAGTAATCAAAACCTAATAAATGTACAAAAGTTTTTGCCAAATAAAATAAACTTTAATATGATTCAAGCTTAATGGCTCTAGCTTTTGAAATAACAAAGATGTAAGCATTAGAAATTTAGGTTGTTTAATTATAAGATAAATATGTTCCACATCAAGTTTTACTTAGTTGTGGTGATCAAGTCCTAATAAAATTTATAACATTTTTTGGCAAATAAAATAAACATTAATATGGTTAAAGATATAAGCAATAGAAATCTAGGTTGTTTCAGTTGTAAGATAAATATTTTCCACATCAAGTTTTACTTAGTTGTGGTAATCAAGTCCTAATAAAATTTACAACAGTTTTCGCAAATAAAATGAACTTTAATATGGTTCAAGTTTCATGGCCCTAGCTTTTGAAATAACAAAGATATAAGCAATAGAAATTTAGGTTGTTTCAGTTGTAAGAGAAATATGTTCCACGTCAAGTTTTACTTAGCTGTAGTAATCAAGACCTAATAAAATTTACAACAGTTTTTTGCAAATAAAATAAACCTCAATATGGTTCAAGTTTCATGGCCCTAGCTTTTGAAATAACAAAGATATAAGCAATAGAAATTTAGGTTGTTTCAGTTGTAAGATAAATATGTTCCACATCAAGTTTCACTTAGTTGTGGTGATCAAGTCCTAATAAAATTTATAACATTTTTTGGCAAATAAAATAAACTTTAATATGGTTAAATCTTCATGGCCCTAGCTTTTGAAACAACAAAGATATAAGTAGTAGAAATTTAGGTTGTTTCAGTTATAAGATAAATATGTTCCACATCAAATTTTACTTAGTTGTGGTGATCAAGTCCTAATAAAATTTATAACATTTTTTGGCAAATAAAATAAGCTTTAATATGGTTAAAGTTCTATGTCCGTAGCTTTTGAAATAACAAACATATAAGCAATAGAAATTTAGGTTGTTTCAGTTTTAGATAAATATGAGATAAAAATGTTCCACATCAAGTTTTACTTAGTTGTGGTAATCAAGTCCTAATAAAATTTACAACAGTTTTCGCAAATAAAATGAACTTTAATATGGTTCAAGTTTCATGGCCCTAGCTTTTGAAATAACAAAGATATAAGCAATAGAAATTTAGGTTGTTTCAGTTGTAAGATAAATATGTTCCACATCAAGTTTTACTTAGTTGTAGTAATCAAAACCTAATAAATGTACAAAAGTTTTTGCCAAATAAAATAAACTTTAATATGATTCAAGCTTAATGGCTCTAGCTTTTGAAATAACAAAGATGTAAGCATTAGAAATTTAGGTTGTTTAATTATAAGATAAATATGTTCCACATCAAGTTTTACTTAGTTGTGGTGATCAAGTCCTAATAAAATTGATAACATTTTTTGGCAAATAAAATAAGCTTTAATATGGTTAAAGTTCTATGTCCGTAGCTTTTGAAATAACAAACATATAAGCAATAGAAATTTAGGTTGTTTCAGTTTTAGATAAATATGAGATAAAAATGTTCCACATCAAGTTTTACTTAGTTGTGGCAATCAAGTCCTAATAAAATTTACAACAGTTTTTTGCAAATAAAATAAACCTCAATATGGTTCAAGTTTCATGGCCCTAGCTTTTGAAATAACAAAGATATAAGCAATAGAAATTTCGGTTGTTTCAGTTGTAAGATAAATATGTTCCACATCAAGTTTTACTTAGTTGTGGTGATCAAGTCCTAATAAAATTTATAAAATTTTTTGGCAAATAAAATAAACTTTAATATGGTTAAATTTTCATGGCCCTAGCTTTTGAAACAACAAAGATATAAGCAGTAGAAATTTAGGTTGTTTCAGTTATAAGATAAATATGTTCCACATCAAGTTTTACTTAGTTGTGGTGATCAAGTCCTAATAAAATTTATAACATTTTTTGGCAAATAAAATAAGCTTTAATATGGCTAAAGTTCTATGTCCGTAGCTTTTGAAATAACAAACATATAAGCAATAGAAATTTAGGTTGTTTCAGTTTTAGATAAATATGTTCCACATCAAGTTTTACTTAGTTGTGGTGATCAAGTTCTAATAAAATTTATAACCGTTTTTGCAAATAAAATAAACTTTAATATGGTTAAAGCTTCATGGCCCTAGCTTTTGAAGTAACAAAGATATAAGCAATAGAAATTTAGATTGTTTCAGTTATAAATAAATATTAGATAAATATGCCCCACGTCAAGTTTTACTTAGTTGTGGTAATCAGGTCCTAACAAAATGTATAAATGTTTTTGGCAAATAAAATAAACTTTAATATGGTTAAAGCTTCATGGCCCTAGCTTTTGAAATAACAAAGATATAAGCAACAGAAATTTAGGTTGTTTCAGTTGTAAGATAAATATGTTCCACATCAAGTTTTACTTAGTTGTAGTAATCAAGACCTAATAAAATGTACCACAGTTTTTGGCAAATAAAATAAACTTTAATATGGTTCAAGTTTCATGTCTCTAGCTTTTGAAATAACAAAGATATAAGCAATAGAAATTTAGGTTGTTTTAGTTATAAGATAAATATGTTCCACATCAAGTTTTACTTAGTTGTGGTGATCAAGTCCTAATAAAATTTATAACATTTTTTGGCAAATAAAATAAACATTAATATGGTTAGAGATATAAGCAATAGAAATCTAGGTTGTTTCAGTTGTAAGATAAATATTTTTTTTTAGTTGTGGTAATCAAGTCCTAATAAAATTTACAACAGTTTTCGCAAATAAAATGAACTTTAATATGGTTCAAGTTTCATGTCCCTAGCTTTTGAAATAACAAAGATATAAGCAATAGAATTTTAAGTTGTTTCAGTTGTAAGAGAAATATGTTCCACATCAAGTTTTACTTAGTTGTAGTAATCAAGACCTAATAAAATTTACAACAGTTTTTTGCAAATAAAATAAACCTCAATATGGTTCAAGTTTCATGGCCCCAGATTTTGAAATAACAAAGATATAAGCAACAGAAATTTAGGTTGTTTCAGTTGTAAGATAAATATGTTCCACATCAAGTTTTACTTAGTTGTGGTGATCAAGTCCTAATAAAATTTATAACATTTTTTGGCAAATAAAATAAACTTTAATATGGTTAGATCTTCATGGCCCTAGCTTTTGAAACAACAAAGATATAAGCAGTAGAAATTTAGGTTGTTTCAGTTATAAGATAAATATGTTCCACATCAAGTTTTACTTAGTTGTGGTGATCAAGTCCTAATAAAATTTATAACATTTTTTGGCAAATAAAATAAGCTTTAATATGGTTAAAGTTCTATGTCCGTAGCTTTTGAAATAACAAACATATAAGCAATAGAAATTTAGGTTGTTTCAGTTTTAGATAAATATGTTCCACATCAAGTTTTACTTAGTTGTGGTGATCAAGTTCTAATAAAATTTATAACCGTTTTTGCAAATAAAATAAACTTTAATATGGTTAAAGCTTCATGGCCCTAGCTTTTGAAATAACAAAGATATAAGCAATAGAAATTTAGGTTGGTTCAGTTATAAGATAAATATGTTCCACATCAAGTTTTACTTAGTTGTGGTGATCAAGTTCTAATAAAATTTATAACCGTTTTTGCAAATAAAATAAAGTTTAATATGGTTAAAGCTTCATGTCCCGAGCTTTTGAAGTAACAAAGATATAAGCAATAGAAATTTAGGTTGTTTCAGTTATTAGATAAATATGACTTAAATATGTTCCACATCAAGTTTTACTTAGTTGTGGTGATCAAGTCCTAATAAAATGTATAACCGTTTTTGGCAAATAAAATAAACTTTAATATGGTTAAAGCTTCATGGCCCTAGCTTTTGAAATAACAAAGATATAAGCAATAGAAATTTAGGTTGTTTCAGTTGTAAGATAAATATTTTCCACATCAAGTTTTACTTAGTTGTAGTAATCAAGACCTAATAAAATTTACAAAAGTTTTTGCCAAATAAAATAAACTTTAATATGGTTCAAGTTAATGGCTCTAGGTTTTGAAATAACAAAGATATAAGCAATAGAAATTTAGGTTGTTTCAATTATGAGATAAATAGAAGATAAATATGTTCCACATCAAGTTTTACTTAGTTGTGGTGATCAAGTCCTAATAAAATGTATAACCGTTTTTGCAAATAAAATAAAGTTTAATATGGTTAAATCTTCATGTCCCTAGCTTTTGAAGTAACAAAGATATAAGTAATAGAAATTTAGGTTGTTTCAGTTATTAGATAAATATGACTTAATATGTTCCACATCAAGTTTTACTTAGTTGTGGTGATCAAGTCCTAATAAAATGTATAACCGTTTTTGGCAAATAAAATAAACTTTAATATGGTTAAAGTTTCATGACTCTAGCTTTTGAAATAACAAAGATATAAGCAATAGAAATTTAGGTTGTTTCAATTATGAGATAAATAGAAGATAAATATGTTCCACTTCAAGTTTTACTTAGTTCTGGTAATAAAGTCCTAACAAAATGGATAACAATTTTTTGGCAAATAAAATAAGCTTTAATATGGTTAAAGTTGAATGTTCCTAGCTTTTGAAATAACAAAGATATAAGCAATAGAAGTTTAGGTTGTTTCAGTTATAAATAAATATTAGATAAATATGTTCCACGTCAAGTTTTACTTAGTTGTGGTAATCAGGTCCTAATAAAATTTAAACTTTAATATGGTTAAAGCTTCATGGCACTAGCTTTTGAAATAACAAAGATATAAGCAATAGAAATTTAGTTATAAGATAAATATGTTCCACATCAAGTTTTACTTAGTTGTGGTAATCAGGTCCTAATAAAATTTATAACAGTTTTCGCAAATAAAATGAACTTTAATATGGTTCAAGTTTCATGGCCCTAGCTTTTGAAATAACAAAGATATAAGCAATAGAAATTTAGGTTGTTTCAGTTGTAAGATAAATATGTTCCACATCAAGTTTTACTTAGTTGTGGTGATCAAGTCCTAATAAAATTTATAACAGTTTTCGCAAATAAAATGAACTTTAATATGGTTCAAGTTTCATGGCCCTAGCTTTTGAAATAACAAAGATATAAGCAATAGAAATTTAGGTTGTTTCTGTTATAAGATAAATATGTTTCACATCAAGTTTTACTTAGTTGTAGTAATCAAGACCTAATAAAATTTACAACAGTTTTTGGCAAATAAAATAAACTTTAATATGGTTAAAGCTTCATCGCCCTAGCTTTTGAAGTAACAAAGATATAAGCAATAGAAATTTAGATTGTTTCAGTTATAAATAAATATTAGATAAATATGTTCCACGTCAAGTTTTACTTAGTTGTGGTAATCAGGTCCTAAAAAAATGTATAACCGTTTTTGGCAAATAAAATAAACTTTAATATGGTTAAAGCTTCATGGCCCTAGCTTTTGAAATAACAAAGATATAAGCAATAGAAATTTCGGTTGTTTCAGTTGTAAGATAAATATGTTCCACATCAAGTTTTACTTAGTTGTGGTGATCAAGTCCTAATAAAATTTATAAAATTTTTTGGCAAATAAAATAAACTTTAATATGGTTAAATTTTCATGGCCCTAGCTTTTGAAACAACAAAGATATAAGCAGTAGAAATTTAGGTTGTTTCAGTTATAAGATAAATATGTTCCACATCAAGTTTTACTTAGTTGTGGTGATCAAGTCCTAATAAAATTTATAACATTTTTTGGCAAATAAAATAAGCTTTAATATGGCTAAAGTTCTATGTCCGTAGCTTTTGAAATAACAAACATATAAGCAATAGAAATTTAGGTTGTTTCAGTTTTAGATAAATATGAGATAAAAATGTTCCACATCAAGTTTTACTTAGTTGTGGTAATCAAGTCCTAATAAAATTTACAAACGTTTTCGCAATAAAAATTAACTTTAATATGGTTCAAGTTTCATGGCCCTAGCTTTTGAAATAACAAAGATATAAGCAATAGAAATTTAGGTTGTTTCAGTTGTAAGAGAAATATGTTTCACATTAAGTTTTACTTAGTTGTAGTAATCAAGACCTAATAAAATTTACAACAGTTTTTGGCAAATAAAATAAACTTTAATATGGTTAAAGCTTCATGGCCCTAGCTTTTGAAGTAACAAAGATATAAGCAATAGAAATTTAGATTGTTTCAGTTATAAATAAATATTAGATAAATATGCCCCACGTCAAGTTTTACTTAGTTGTGGTAATCAGGTCCTAACAAAATGTATAAATGTTTTTGGCAAATAAAATAAACTTTAATATGGTTAAAGCTTCATGGCCCTAGCTTTTGAAATAACAAAGATATAAGCAACAGAAATTTAGGTTGTTTCAGTTGTAAGATAAATATGTTCCACATCAAGTTTTACTTAGTTGTAGTAATCAAGACCTAATAAAATGTACCACAGTTTTTGGCAAATAAAATAAACTTTAATATGGTTCAAGTTTCATGTCTCTAGCTTTTGAAATAACAAAGATATAAGCAATAGAAATTTAGGTTGTTTTAGTTATAAGATAAATATGTTCCACATCAAGTTTTACTTAGTTGTGGTGATCAAGTCCTAATAAAATTTATAACATTTTTTGGCAAATAAAATAAACATTAATATGGTTAGAGATATAAGCAATAGAAATCTAGGTTGTTTCAGTTGTAAGATAAATATTTTTTTTTAGTTGTGGTAATCAAGTCCTAATAAAATTTACAACAGTTTTCGCAAATAAAATGAACTTTAATATGGTTCAAGTTTCATGTCCCTAGCTTTTGAAATAACAAAGATATAAGCAATAGAATTTTAAGTTGTTTCAGTTGTAAGAGAAATATGTTCCACATCAAGTTTTACTTAGTTGTAGTAATCAAGACCTAATAAAATTTACAACAGTTTTTTGCAAATAAAATAAACCTCAATATGGTTCAAGTTTCATGGCCCCAGATTTTGAAATAACAAAGATATAAGCAACAGAAATTTAGGTTGTTTCAGTTGTAAGATAAATATGTTCCACATCAAGTTTTACTTAGTTGTGGTGATCAAGTCCTAATAAAATTTATAACATTTTTTGGCAAATAAAATAAACTTTAATATGGTTAGATCTTCATGGCCCTAGCTTTTGAAACAACAAAGATATAAGCAGTAGAAATTTAGGTTGTTTCAGTTATAAGATAAATATGTTCCACATCAAGTTTTACTTAGTTGTGGTGATCAAGTCCTAATAAAATTTATAACATTTTTTGGCAAATAAAATAAGCTTTAATATGGTTAAAGTTCTATGTCCGTAGCTTTTGAAATAACAAACATATAAGCAATAGAAATTTAGGTTGTTTCAGTTTTAGATAAATATGTTCCACATCAAGTTTTACTTAGTTGTGGTGATCAAGTTCTAATAAAATTTATAACCGTTTTTGCAAATAAAATAAACTTTAATATGGTTAAAGCTTCATGGCCCTAGCTTTTGAAATAACAAAGATATAAGCAATAGAAATTTAGGTTGGTTCAGTTATAAGATAAATATGTTCCACATCAAGTTTTACTTAGTTGTGGTGATCAAGTTCTAATAAAATTTATAACCGTTTTTGCAAATAAAATAAAGTTTAATATGGTTAAAGCTTCATGTCCCGAGCTTTTGAAGTAACAAAGATATAAGCAATAGAAATTTAGGTTGTTTCAGTTATTAGATAAATATGACTTAAATATGTTCCACATCAAGTTTTACTTAGTTGTGGTGATCAAGTCCTAATAAAATGTATAACCGTTTTTGGCAAATAAAATAAACTTTAATATGGTTAAAGCTTCATGGCCCTAGCTTTTGAAATAACAAAGATATAAGCAATAGAAATTTAGGTTGTTTCAGTTGTAAGATAAATATTTTCCACATCAAGTTTTACTTAGTTGTAGTAATCAAGACCTAATAAAATTTACAAAAGTTTTTGCCAAATAAAATAAACTTTAATATGGTTCAAGTTAATGGCTCTAGCTTTTGAAATAACAAAGATATAAGCAATAGAAATTTAGGTTGTTTCAATTATGAGATAAATAGAAGATAAATATGTTCCACATCAAGTTTTACTTAGTTGTGGTGATCAAGTCCTAATAAAATGTATAACCGTTTTTGCAAATAAAATAAAGTTTAATATGGTTAAAGCTTCATGTCCCTAGCTTTTGAAGTAACAAAGATATAAGTAATAGAAATTTAGGTTGTTTCAGTTATTAGATAAATATGACTTAATATGTTCCACATCAAGTTTTACTTAGTTGTGGTGATCAAGTCCTAATAAAATGTATAACCGTTTTTGGCAAATAAAATAAACTTTAATATGGTTAAAGTTTCATGACTCTAGCTTTTGAAATAACAAAGATATAAGCAATAGAAATTTAGGTTGTTTCAATTATGAGATAAATAGAAGATAAATATGTTCCACTTCAAGTTTTACTTAGTTCTGGTAATAAAGTCCTAACAAAATGGATAACATTTTTTTGGCAAATAAAATAAGCTTTAATATGGTTAAAGTTGAATGTTCCTAGCTTTTGAAATAACAAAGATATAAGCAATAGAAGTTTAGGTTGTTTCAGTTATAAATAAATATTAGATAAATATGTTCCACGTCAAGTTTTACTTAGTTGTGGTAATCAGGTCCTAATAAAATTTAAACTTTAATATGGTTAAAGCTTCATGGCACTAGCTTTTGAAATAACAAAGATATAAGCAATAGAAATTTAGTTATAAGATAAATATGTTCCACATCAAGTTTTACTTAGTTGTGGTAATCAGGTCCTAATAAAATTTATAACAGTTTTCGCAAATAAAATGAACTTTAATATGGTTCAAGTTTCATGGCCCTAGCTTTTGAAATAACAAAGATATAAGCAATAGAAATTTAGGTTGTTTCAGTTGTAAGATAAATATGTTCCACATCAAGTTTTACTTAGTTGTGGTGATCAAGTCCTAATAAAATTTATAACAGTTTTCGCAAATAAAATGAACTTTAATATGGTTCAAGTTTCATGGCCCTAGCTTTTGAAATAACAAAGATATAAGCAATAGAAATTTAGGTTGTTTCTGTTATAAGATAAATATGTTTCACATCAAGTTTTACTTAGTTGTAGTAATCAAGACCTAATAAAATTTACAACAGTTTTTGGCAAATAAAATAAACTTTAATATGGTTAAAGCTTCATCGCCCTAGCTTTTGAAGTAACAAAGATATAAGCAATAGAAATTTAGATTGTTTCAGTTATAAATAAATATTAGATAAATATGTTCCACGTCAAGTTTTACTTAGTTGTGGTAATCAGGTCCTAAAAAAATGTATAACCGTTTTTGGCAAATAAAATAAACTTTAATATGGTTAAAGCTTCATGGCCCTAGCTTTTGAAATAACAAAGATATAAGCAATAGAAATTTAGGTTGTTTCAGTTATAAATAAATATTAGATAAATATGTCCCATGTCAAGTTTTACTTAGTTGTGGTAATCAGGTCCTAATAAAATTTATAACAGTTTTCGCAAATAAAATGAACTTTAATATGGTTCAAGTTTCATGGCCCTAGCTTTTGAAATAACAAAGATATAAGCAATAGAAATTTAGGTTGTTTCAGTTGTAAGATAAATATGTTCCACATCAAGTTTTACTTAGTTGTAGTAATCAAAACCTAATAAATGTACAAAAGTTTTTGCCAAAAAAAATAAACTTTAATATGATTCAAGCTTAATGGCTCTAGCTTTTGAAATAACAAAGATATAAGCAATAGAAATTTAGGTTGTTTCAGTTGTAAGATAAATATGTTCCACATCAAGTTTTACTTAGTTGTGGTGATCAAGTCCTAATAAAATTTATAACAGTTTTCGCAAATAAAATGAACTTTAATATGGTTCAAGTTTCATGGCCCTAGCTTTTGAAATAACAAAGATATAAGCAATAGAAATTTAGGTTGTTTCAGTTTTAGATAAATATGAGATAAAAATGTTCCACATCAAGTTTTACTTAGTTGTGGTAATCAAGTCCTAAAAAAATTTACAACAGTTTTCGCAAATAAAATGAACTTTAATATGGCTCAAGTTTCATGGCCCTAGCTTTTGAAATAACAAAGATATAAGCAATAGAAATTTAGGTTGTTTCAGTTATAAGAGAAATATGTTTCACATCAAGTTTTACTTAGTTGTAGTAATCAAGACCTAATAAAATTTACAACAGTTTTTGGCAAATAAAATAAACTTTAATATGGTTAAAGCTTCATGGCCCTAGCTTTTGAAGTAACAAAGATATAAGCAATAGAAATTTAGATTGTTTCAGTTATAAATAAATATTAGATAAATATGTTCCACGTCAAGTTTTACTTAGTTGTGGTAATCAGGTCCTAAAAAAATGTATAACCGTTTTTGGCAAATAAAATAAACTTTAATATGGTTAAAGCTTCATGGCCCTAGCTTTTGAAATAACAAAGATATAAGCAATAGAAATTTAGGTTGTTTCAGTTGTAAGATAAATATGTTCCACATCAAGTTTTACTTAGTTGTAGTAATCAAAACCTAATAAAATGTACAAAAGTTTTTGCCAAATAAAATGAACTTTAATATGGTTCAAGTTTAATGGCTCTAGCTTTTGAAATAACAAAGATGTAAGCATTGGAAATTTAGGTTGTTTTAGTTATAAGATAAATATGTTCCACATCAAGTTTTACTTAGTTGTGGTGATCAAGTCCTAATGAAATTTACAACATTTTTTGTCAAATAAAACAAACATTAATATGGTAAAAGCTTCATGGCCCTAGCTTTTGAAGTAACAAAGATATAAGCAATAGAAATTTAGGTTGTTTCAGTTATTAGATAAATATGACATAAATATGTTCCACATCAAGTTTTACTTAGTTGTGGTAATCACGTCCTAATAAAATTTATAATCGTTTTTGCAAATAAAATAAACTTTAATATGGTTAAAGCTTCATGGCCCTAGCTTTTGAAGTAACAAAGATATAAGCAATAGAAATTTAGGTTGTTTCAGTTGTAAGATAAATATGTTCCACATCAAGTTTTACTTAGTTGTAGTAATCAAAACCTAATAAATGTACAAAAGTTTTTGCCAAATAAAATAAACTTTAATATGATTCAAGCTTAATGGCTCTAGCTTTTGAAATAACAAAGATGTAAGCATTAGAAATTTAGGTTGTTTAATTATAAGATAAATATGTTCCACATCAAGTTTTACTTAGTTGTGGTGATCAAGTCCTAATAAAATTTATAACATTTTTTGGCAAATAAAATAAACATTAATATGGTTAAAGATATAAGCAATAGAAATCTAGGTTGTTTCAGTTGTAAGATAAATATTTTCCAAATCAAGTTTTACTTAGTTGTGGTAATCAAGTCCTAATAAAATTTACAACAGTTTTCGCAAATAAAATGAACTTTAATATGGTTCAAGTTTCATGGCCCTAGCTTTTGAAATAACAAAGATATAAGCAATAGAAATTTAGGTTGTTTCAGTTGTAAGAGAAATATGTTCCACGTCAAGTTTTACTTAGCTGTAGTAATCAAGACCTAATAAAATTTACAACAGTTTTTTGCAAATAAAATAAACCTCAATATGGTTCAAGTTTCATGGCCCTAGCTTTTGAAATAACAAAGATATAAGCAATAGAAATTTAGGTTGTTTCAGTTGTAAGATAAATATGTTCCACATCAAGTTTCACTTAGTTGTGGTGATCAAGTCCTAATAAAATTTATAACATTTTTTGGCAAATAAAATAAACTTTAATATGGTTAAATCTTCATGGCCCTAGCTTTTGAAACAACAAAGATATAAGTAGTAGAAATTTAGGTTGTTTCAGTTATAAGATAAATATGTTCCACATCAAGTTTTACTTAGTTGTGGTGATCAAGTCCTAATAAAATTTATAACATTTTTTGGCAAATAAAATAAGCTTTAATATGGTTAAAGTTCTATGTCCGTAGCTTTTGAAATAACAAACATATAAGCAATAGAAATTTAGGTTGTTTCAGTTTTAGATAAATATGAGATAAAAATGTTCCACATCAAGTTTTACTTAGTTGTGGTAATCAAGTCCTAATAAAATTTACAACAGTTTTCGCAAATAAAATGAACTTTAATATGGTTCAAGTTTCATGTCCCTAGCTTTTGAAATAACAAAGATATAAGCAATAGAAATTTAGGTTGTTTCAGTTGTAAGATAAATATGTTCCACATCAAGTTTTACTTAGTTGTAGTAATCAAAACCTAATAAATGTACAAAAGTTTTTGCCAAATAAAATAAACTTTAATATGATTCAAGCTTAATGGCTCTAGCTTTTGAAATAACAAAGATGTAAGCATTAGAAATTTAGGTTGTTTAATTATAAGATAAATATGTTCCACATCAAGTTTTACTTAGTTGTGGTGATCAAGTCCTAATAAAATTGATAACATTTTTTGGCAAATAAAATAAGCTTTAATATGGTTAAAGTTCTATGTCCGTAGCTTTTGAAATAACAAACATATAAGCAATAGAAATTTAGGTTGTTTCAGTTTTAGATAAATATGAGATAAAAATGTTCCACATCAAGTTTTACTTAGTTGTGGCAATCAAGTCCTAATAAAATTTACAACAGTTTTTTGCAAATAAAATAAACCTCAATATGGTTCAAGTTTCATGGCCCTAGCTTTTGAAATAACAAAGATATAAGCAATAGAAATTTCGGTTGTTTCAGTTGTAAGATAAATATGTTCCACATCAAGTTTTACTTAGTTGTGGTGATCAAGTCCTAATAAAATTTATAACATTTTTTGGCAAATAAAATAAACTTTAATATGGTTAAATTTTCATGGCCCTAGCTTTTGAAACAACAAAGATATAAGCAGTAGAAATTTAGGTTGTTTCAGTTATAAGATAAATATGTTCCACATCAAGTTTTACTTAGTTGTGGTGATCAAGTCCTAATAAAATTTATAACATTTTTTGGCAAATAAAATAAGCTTTAATATGGCTAAAGTTCTATGTCCGTAGCTTTTGAAATAACAAACATATAAGCAATAGAAATTTAGGTTGTTTCAGTTTTAGATAAATATGAGATAAAAATGTTCCACATCAAGTTTTACTTAGTTGTGGTAATCAAGTCCTAATAAAATTTACAAACGTTTTCGCAATAAAAATTAACTTTAATATGGTTCAAGTTTCATGGCCCTAGCTTTTGAAATAACAAAGATATAAGCAATAGAAATTTAGGTTGTTTCAGTTGTAAGAGAAATATGTTCCACATCAAGTTTTACTTAGTTGTAGTAATCAAGACCTAATAAAATGTACCACAGTTTTTGGCAAATAAAATAAACTTTAATATGGTTCAAGTTTCATGTCTCTAGCTTTTGAAATAACAAAGATATAAGCAATAGAAATTTAGGTTGTTTTAGTTATAAGATAAATATGTTCCACATCAAGTTTTACTTAGTTGTAGTAATCAAGACCTAATAAAATTTATAACATTTTTTGGCAAATAAAATAAACATTAATATGGTTAGAGATATAAGCAATAGAAATCTAGGTTGTTTCAGTTGTAAGATAAATATTTTTTTTAGTTGTGGTAATCAAGCCCTAATAAAATTTACAACAGTTTTCGCAAATAAAATAAACTTTAATATGGTTAAAGCTTCATGGCCCTAGCTTTTGAAGTAACAAAGATATAAGCAATAGAAATTTAGATTGTTTCAGTTATAAATAAATATTAGATAAATATGCCCCACGTCAAGTTTTACTTAGTTGTGGTAATCAGGTCCTAACAAAATGTATAAATGTTTTTGGCAAATAAAATAAACTTTAATACGGTTAAAGCTTCATGGCCCTAGCTTTTGAAATAACAAAGATATAAGCAACAGAAATTTAGGTTGTTTCAGTTGTAAGATAAATATGTTCCACATCAAGTTTTACTTAGTTGTAGTAATCAAGACCTAATAAAATGTACCACAGTTTTTGGCAAATAAAATAAACTTTAATATGGTTCAAGTTTCATGTCTCTAGCTTTTGAAATAACAAAGATATAAGCAATAGAAATTTAGGTTGTTTTAGTTATAAGATAAATATGTTCCACATCAAGTTTTACTTAGTTGTGGTGATCAAGTCCTAATAAAATTTATAACATTTTTTGGCAAATAAAATAAACATTAATATGGTTAGAGATATAAGCAATAGAAATCTAGGTTGTTTCAGTTGTAAGATAAATATTTTTTTTTAGTTGTGGTAATCAAGTCCTAATAAAATTTACAACAGTTTTCGCAAATAAAATGAACTTTAATATGGTTCAAGTTTCATGGCCCTAGCTTTTGAAATAACAAAGATATAAGCAATAGAATTTTAAGTTGTTTCAGTTGTAAGAGAAATATGTTCCACATCAAGTTCTACTTAGTTGTAGTAATCAAGACCTAATAAAATTTACAACAGTTTTTTGCAAATAAAATAAACTTTAATATGGTTAAAGCTTCATGGCCCTAGCTTTTGAAATAACAAAGATATAAGCAATAGAAATTTAGGTTGTTTCAGTTGTAAGATAAATATTTTCCACATCAAGTTTTACTTAGTTGTAGTAATCAAGACCTAATAAAATTTATAACATTTTTTGGCAAATAAAATAAACATTAATATGGTTAGAGATATAAGCAATAGAAATCTAGGTTGTTTCAGTTGTAAGATAAACATTTTTTTTTAGTTGTGGTAATCAAGTCCTAATAAAATTTACAACAGTTTTCGCAAATAAAATGAACTTTAATATGGTTCAAGTTTCATGGCCCTAGCTTTTGAAATAACAAAGATATAAGCAATAGAATTTTAAGTTGTTTCAGTTGTAAGAGAAATATGTTCCACATCAAGTTTTACTTAGTTGTAGTAATCAAGACCTAATAAAATTTACAGCAGTTTTTTGCAAATAAAATAAACTTTAATATGGTTAGATCTTCATGGCCCTAGCTTTTGAAACAACAAAGATATAAGCAGTAGAAATTTAGGTTGTTTCAGTTATAAGATAAATATGTTCCACATCAAGTTTTACTTACTTGTGGTGATCAAGTCCTAATAAAATTTATAACATTTTTTGGCAAATAAAATAAGCTTTAATATGGTTAAAGTTCTATGTCCGTAGCTTTTGAAATAACAAACATATAAGCAATAGAAATTTAGGTTGTTTCAGTTTTAGATAAATATGTTCCACATCAAGTTTTACTTAGTTGTGGTGATCAAGTTCTAATAAAATTTATAACCGTTTTTGCAAATAAAATAAACTTTAATATGGTTAAAGCTTCATGGCCCTAGCTTTTGAAATAACAAAGATATAAGCAATAGAAATTTAGGTTGGTTCAGTTATAAGATAAATATGTTCCACATCAAGTTTTACTTAGTTGTGGTGATCAAGTTCTAATAAAATTTATAACCGTTTTTGCAAATAAAATAAAGTTTAATATGGTTAAAGCTTAATGTCCCGAGCTTTTGAAGTAACAAAGATATAAGCAATAGAAATTTAGGTTGTTTCAGTTATTAGATAAATATGACTTAAATATGTTCCACATCAAGTTTTACTTAGTTGTGGTGATCAAGTCCTAATAAAATGTATAACCGTTTTTGGCAAATAAAATAAACTTTAATATGGTTCAAGCTTCATGGCCCTAGCTTTTGAAATAACAAAGATATAAGCAATAGAAATTTAGGTTGTTTCAGTTGTAAGATAAATATTTTCCACATCAAGTTTTACTTAGTTGTAGTAATCAAGACCTAATAAAATTTACAAAAGTTTTTGCCAAATAAAATAAACTTTAATATGGTTCAAGTTAATGGCTCTAGCTTTTGAAATAACAAAGATATAAGCAATAGAAATTTAGGTTGTTTCAATTATGAGATAAATAGAAGATAAATATGTTCCACATCAAGTTTTACTTAGTTGTGGTGATCAAGTCCTAATAAAATGTATAACCGTTTTTGCAAATAAAATAAAGTTTAATATGGTTAAAGCTTCATGTCCCTAGCTTTTGAAGTAACAAAGATATAAGTAATAGAAATTTAGGTTGTTTCAGTTATTAGATAAATATGACTTAATATGTTCCACATCAAGTTTTACTTAGTTGTGGTGATCAAGTCCTAATAAAATGTATAACCGTTTTTGGCAAATAAAATAAACTTTAATATGGTTAAAGTTTCATGACTCTAGCTTTTGAAATAACAAAGATATAAGCAATAGAAATTTAGGTTGTTTCAATTATGAGATAAATAGAAGATAAATATGTTCCACTTCAAGTTTTACTTAGTTCTGGTAATAAAGTCCTAACAAAATGGATAACATTTTTTTGGCAAATAAAATAAGCTTTAATATGGTTAAAGTTGAATGTTCCTAGCTTTTGAAATAACAAAGATATAAGCAATAGAAATTTAGGTTGTTTCAGTTATAAATAAATATTAGATAAATATGTTCCACGTCAAGTTTTACTTAGTTGTGGTAATCAGGTCCTAATAAAATTTAAACTTTAATATGGTTAAAGCTTCATGGCACTAGCTTTTGAAATAACAAAGATATAAGCAATAGAAATTTAGTTATAAGATAAATATGTTCCACATCAAGTTTTACTTAGTTGTGGTAATCAGGTCCTAATAAAATTTATAACCGTTTTTGCAAATAAAATAAACTTTAATATGGTTAAAGCTACATGTCCCTAGCTTTTGAAGTAACAAAGCAATAGAAATTTAGGTTGTTTCAGTTATAAATAAATATTAGATAAATATGTTCCACGTCAAGTTTTACTTAGTTGTGGTAATCAGGTCCTAATAAAATGTATAACCGTTTTTGGCAAATAAAATAAACTTTAATATGGTTAAAGCTTCATGACCCTAGCTTTTGAAATAACAAAGATATAAGCTATAGAAATTTAGGTTGTTTCAGTTGTAATATAAATATGTTCCACATCAAGTTTTACTTAGTTGTAGTAATCAAGGCATAATAAAATGTACAAAAGTTTTTGCCAAATAAAATAAACTTTAATATGGTTGAAGTTTAATGGCTCTAGCTTTTGAAATAACAAAGATATAAGCTATAGAAATTTAGGTTGTTTCAGTTGTAAGAGAAATATGTTCCACATCAAGTTTTACTTAGTTGTAGTCATCAAGACCTAATAAAATGTACAAAAGTTTTTGCCAAATAAAATAAACTTTAATATGGTTCAAGTTTAATGGCTCTAGCTTTCGAAATAACAAAGATACAAGCAATAGAAATTTAGGTTGTTTCAGTTGTAATATAAATATGTTCCACATCAAGTTTTACTTAGTTGTAGTAATCAAGACATAATAAAATTTACAAAAGTTTTTGCCAAATAAAATAAACTTTAATATGGTTCAAGTTTAATGGCTCTAGCTTTTGAAATAACAAAGATATAAGCTATAGAAATTTAGGTTGTTTCAGTTGTAAGAGAAATATGTTCCACATCAAGTTTTACTTAGTTGTAGTCATCAAGACCTAATAAAATGTACAAAAGTTTTTGCCAAATAAAATAAACTTTAATATGGTTCAAGTTTAATAAAATAAGCTATAATATGGTTAAAATTCTATGTCCCTAGCTTTTGAAATAACAAAGATATAAGCAATAGAAATTTAGGTTGTTTCAGTTGTTAAATGTGACATAAATATGTTCCACATCAAGTTTTACTTAGTTGTGGTAATCAGGTCCTAATAAAATTTATAACCGTTTTTGCAAATAAAATAAACTTTAATATGGTTAAAGCTTCATTGCCCTAGCTTTTGAAATAAAAAAGATATAAGCAATAGAAATTTAGTTATAAGATAAATATGTTCCACATCAAGTTTTACTTAGTTGTGGTGATCAAGTCCTAATAAAATTTATAACCGTTTTCGCAAATAAAATGAACTTTAATATGGTTCAAGTTTCATGGCCCTAGCTTTTGAAATAACAAAGATATAAGCAATAGAAATTTAGGTTGTTTCAGTTGTAAGATAAATATGTTCCACATCAAGTTTTACTTAGTTGTGGTGATCAAGTTCTAATAAAATTTATAACCATTTTCGCAAATAAAATAAACTTTAATATGGTTAAAGCTTCATGGCCCTAGCTTTTGAAATAACAAAGATATAAGCAATAGAAATTTAGGTTGTTTCAGTTGTAAGATAAATATGTTCCACATCAAGTTTTACTTAGTTGTGGTGATCAAGTTCTAATAAAATTTATAACCGTTTTTGCAAATAAAATAAACTTTAATATGGTTAAAGCTTCATGGCCCTAGCTTTTGAAATAACAAAGATATAAGCAATAGAAATTTAGGTTGGTTCAGTTGTAAGATAAATATGTTCCACATCAAGTTTTACTTAGTTGTAGTAATCAAGACCTAATAAAATGTACAACAGTTTTTGGCAAATAAAATAAACTTTAATATGGTTCAAGTTTCATGGCTCTAGCTTTTGAAATAACAAAGATAAAAGCAATAGAAATTTAGGTTGTTTCAGTTATAAGATAAATATGTTCCACATCAAGTTTTACTTAGTTGTGGTAATCAGGTCCTAATAAAATTTATAACATTTTTGGGCAAATAAAATAAACATTAATATGGTTAAAGATATAAGCAATAGAAATCTAGGTTGTTTCAGTTGTAAGATAAATATTTTCCACATCAAGTTTTACTTAGTTGTGGTAATCAAGTCCTAATAACATTTACAACAGTTTTTTGCAAATAAAATAAACTTTAATATGGTTAAAGTTTCATGTCCCTAGCTTTTGAAGTAACAAAGATATAAGCAATAGAAATTTAGTTATAAGATAAATATGTTCCACATCAAGTTTTACTTAGTTGTGGTGATCAAGTTCTAATAAAATGTACAAAAGTTTTTGCCAAATAAAATAAACTTTAATATGGTTCAAGTTTAATGGCTCTAGCTTTCGAAATAACAAAGATATAAGCAATAGAAATTTAGGTTGTTTCAATTATGAGATAAATAGAAGATAAATATGTTCCACTTCAAGTTTTACTTAGTTCTGGTAATCAAGTCCTAACAAAATGGATAACATTTTTTTGGCAAATAAAATAAGCTTTAATATAGTAAAAGTTGCATGTCCCTAGCTTTTAAAGTAATAAAGATATAAGCAATAGAAATTTAGGTTGTTTCAGTTATAAATAAATATTAGATAAATATGTTCCACGTCAAGTTTTACTTAGTTGTGGTAATCAGGTCCTAATAAAATTTAAACTTTAATATGGTTAAAGCTTCATGGCACTAGCTTTTGAAATAACAAAGATATAAGCAATAGAAATTTAGTTATAAGATAAATATGTTCCACATCAAGTTTTACTTAGTTGTGGTAATCAGGTCCTAATAAAATTTATAACCGTTTTTGCAAATAAAATAAACTTTAATATAGCTTAATAAAATAAACTTTAATAGCTTTTGAAGTAACAAAGCAATAGAAATTTAGGTTGTTTCAGTTATAAATAAATATTAGATAAATATGTTCCACGTCAAGTTTTACTTAGTTGTGGTAATCAGGTCCTAATAAAATGTATAACCGTTTTTGGCAAATAAAATAAACTTTAATATGGTTAAAGCTTCATGACCCTAGCTTTTGAAATAACAAAGATATAAGCAATAGAAATTTAGGTTGTTTCAGTTGTAAGATAAATATGTTCCACATCAAGTTTTACTTAGTTGTAGTAATCAAGACCTAATAAAATTTACAAAAGTTTTTGCCAGATAAAATAAACTTTAATATGGTTCAAGTTAATGGCTCTAGCTTTTGAAATAACAAAGATATAAGCAATAGAAATTTAGGTTGTTTCAGTTGTAATATAAATATGTTCCACATCAAGTTTTACTTAGTTGTAGTAATCAAGACATAATAAAATTTACAAAAGTTTTTGCCAAATAAAATAAACTTTAATATGGTTGAAGTTTAATGGCTCTAGCTTTTGAAATAACAAAGATATAAGCGATAGAAATTTAGGTTGTTTCAGTTGTAAGATAAATATGTTCCACATCAAGTTTTACTTAGTTGTAGTCATCAAGACCTAATAAAATGTACAAAAGTTTTTGCCAAATAAAATAAACTTTAATATGGTTCAAGTTTAATAGCTCTAGCTTTCGAAATAACAAAGATATAAGCAATAGAAATTTAGGTTGTTTCAGTTGTAAGATAAATATGTTCCACATCAAGTTTTACTTAGTTGTAGTAATCAAGACCTAATAAAATGTACAAAAGTTTTTGCCAAATAAAATAAACTTTAATATGGTTCAAGTTTAATAAAATAAGCTATAATATGGTTAAAGTTCTATGTCCCTAGCTTTTGAAATAACAAAGATATAAGCAATAGAAATTTAGGTTGTTTCAGTTGTTAAATGTGACATAAATATGTTCCACATCAAGTTTTACTTAGTTGTGGTAATCAGGTCCTAATAAAATTTATAACCGTTTTTGCAAATAAAATAAACTTTAATATGGTTAAAGCTTCATTGCCCTAGCTTTTGAAATAAAAAAGATATAAGCAATAGAAATTTAGTTATAAGATAAATATGTTATACATCAAGTTTTACTTAGTTGTGGTGATCAAGTCCTAATAAAATTTATAACATTTTTTGGCAAATAAAATAAACTTTAATATGGTTAAATCTTCATGGCCCTAGCTTTTGAAATAACAAAGATATAAGCAATAGAAATTTAGGTTGTTTCAGTTGTAAGATAAATATGTTCCACATCAAGTTTTACTTAGTTGTGGTGATCAAGTTCTAATAAAATTTATAACCATTTTTGCAAATAAAATAAACTTTAATATGGTTAAAGCTTCATGGCCCTAGCTTTTGAAATAACAAAGATATAAGCAATAGAAATTTGGGTTGTTTCAGTTATTAGATAAATATGACTTAAATATGTTATACATCAAGTTTTACTTAGTTGTGGTAATCAGGTCCTAATAAAATGTATAACCGTTTTTGGCAAATAAAATAAACTTTAATATGGTTAAAGCTTCATGTCCCTAGCTTTTGAAGTAACAAAGATATAAGCAATAGAAATTTAGGTTGTTTCAGTTATAAATAAATATTAGATAAATATATCCCACGTCAAGTTTTACTTAGTTGTGGTAATCAGGTCCTAATAAAATTTATAACCGTTTTTTCAAATAAAATAAGCTTTAATATGGTTAAAGTTCTATGTCCCTAGCTTTTGAAATAACAAAGATATAAGCAATAGAAATTTAGGTTGTTTCAGTTGTAAGAGAAATATGTTCCACATCAAGTTTTACTTAGTTGTAGTAATCAAGACATAATAAAATTTACAACAGTTTCTTTGCAAATAAAATAAACCTTAATATGGTTCAAGTTTAATGGCTCTAGCTTTTGAAATAACAAAGATGTAAGCATTAGAAATTTAGGTTGTTTTAGTTATAAGATAAATATGTTCCACATCAAGTTTTACTTAGTTGTGGTGATCAAGTCCTAATAAAATTTATAACATTTTTTGGCAAATAAAATAAGCTTTAATATGGTTAAAGTTCTATGTCCGTAGCTTTTGAGATAACAAACATATAAGCAATAGAAATTTAGGTTGTTTCAGTTGTAAGATAAAAATGTTCCACATCAAGTTTTACTTAGTTGTGGTAATCAAGTCCTAATAAAATTTATAACATTTTTTGGCAAATAAAATAAACATTAATATGGTTAAAGATATAAGCAATAGAAATTTAGGTTGTTTCAGTTACAAGATAAATATGTTCCACATGAAGTTTTACTTAGTTGTGGTAATCAGGTCCTAATAAAATTTATAACCGTTTTTTGCAAATAAAATAAACTTTAATATGGTTAAACTTCTATGTCCCTAGCTTTTGAAATAACAAAGATATAAGCAATAGAAATTTAGGTTGTTTCAGTTATTAGATAAATATGACTTAAATATGTTATACATCAAGTTTTACTTAGTTGTGGTAATCAGGTCCTAATAAAATTTATAACCGTTTTTGCAAATAAAATAAACTTTAATATGGTTAAAGCTTCATGGCCCCAGCTTTTGAAGTAACACAGATATATGCAATAGAAATTTAGGTTGTTTCAGTTATTAGATAAATATGACATAAATATGTTCCACATCAATTTTTACTTAGTTGTGGTAATCAGGTCCTAATAAAATTTATAACTGTTTTTGCAAATAAAATAAACTTTAATATGGTTAAAGCTTCATGTCCCTAGCTTTTGAAGTAACAAAGATATAAGCAATAGAAATTTAGGTTGTTTCAGTTATAAATAAATATTAGATAAATATGTTCCACGTCAAGTTTTACTTAGTTGTGGTAATCAGGTCCTAATAAAATGTATAACCGTTTTTTGCAAATAAAATAAACTTTAATATGGTTAAAGCTTCATGGCCCTAGCTTTTGAAATAACAAAGATATAAGCAATAGAAATTTAGGTTCTTTCAGTTGTAAGATAAATATATTCCACATCAAGTTTTACTTAGTTATAGTAATCAGGTCCTAATAAAATTTATAACCGTTTTTGCAAATAAAATAAACTTTAATATGGTTAAAGCTTCATTGCCCTAGCTTTTGAAATAAAAAAGATATAAGCAATAGAAATTTAGTTATAAGATAAATATGTTATACATCAAGTTTTACTTAGTTGTGGTGATCAAGTCCTAATAAAATTTATAACATTTTTTGGCAAATAAAATAAACTTTAATATGGTTAAATCTTCATGGCCCTAGCTTTTGAAATAACAAAGATATAAGCAATAGAAATTTAGGTTGTTTCAGTTGTAAGATAAATATGTTCCACATCAAGTTTTACTTAGTTGTGGTGATCAAGTTCTAATAAAATTTATAACCATGTTTGCAAATAAAATAAACTTTAATATGGTTAAAGCTTCATGGCCCTAGCTTTTGAAATAACAAAGATATAAGCAATAGAAATTTGGGTTGTTTCAGTTGTAAGATAAATATGTTCCACATCAAGTTTTACTTAGTTGTGGTGATCAAGTTCTAATAAAATTTATAAACGTTTTTGCAAATAAAATAAACTTTAATATGGTTAAAGCTTCATGGCCCTAGCTTTTGAAATAACAAAGATATAAGCAATAGAAATTTAGGTTGGTTCAGTTATAAGATAAATATATTCCACATCAAGTTTTACTTAGTTGTGGTGATCAAGTTCTAATAAAATTTATAACCGTTTTTGCAAATAAAATAAACTTTAATATGGTTAAAGCCTCATGGCTCTAGCTTTTGAAATAACAAAGATATAAGCAATAGAAATTTAGTTATAAGATAAATATGTTCCACATCAAGTTTTACTTAGTTGTAGTAATCAAGACCTAATAAAATGTACAAAATTTTTGGCAAATAAAATAAATTTTAATATGGTTCAAGTTTAATGGCTCTAGCTTTTGAAATAACAAAGATGTAAGCATTCGAAATTTAGGTTGTTTCAGTTATTAGATAAATATGACATAAATATGTTCCACATCAAGTTTTACTTAGTTGTGGTAATCAGGTCCTAATAAAATTTATAACCGTTTTTGCAAATAAAATAAAGTTTAATATGGTTAAAGCTTCATGTCCCTAGCTTTTGAAGTAACAAAGATATAAGCAATAGAAATTTAGGTTGTTTCAGTTATTAGATAAATATGACTTAAATATGTTATACATCAAGTTTTACTTAGTTGTGGTGATCAAGTCCTAATAAAATGTATAACCGTTTTTGGCAAATAAAATAAACTTTAATATGGTTAAAGCTTCATGGCCCTAGCTTTTGAAATAACAAAGATATAAGCAATAGAAATTTAGGTTGATTCAGTTATTAGATAAATATGACTTAAATATGTTATACATCAAGTTTTACTTAGTTGTGGTAATCAGGTCCTAATTAAATTTATAACCGTTTTTGTAAATAAAATAAACTTTAATATGGTTAATGCTTCATGGCCCTAGCTTTTGAAGTAACACAGATATATGCAATAGAAATTTAGGTTGTTTCAGTTATTAGATAAATATGACATAAATATGTTCCACATCAATTTTTACTTAGTTGTGGTAATCAGGTCCTAATAAAATTTATAACCGTTTTTGCAAATAAAATAAACTTTAATATGGTTAAAGCTTCATGTCCCTAGCTTTTGAAGTAACAAAGATATAAGCAATAGAAATTTAGGTTGTTTCAGTTATAAATAAATATTAGATAAATATGTTCCACGTCAAGTTTTACTTAGTTGTGGTAATCAGGTCCTAATAAAATGTATAACCGTTTTTGGCAAATAAAATAAAATTTAATATGGTTAAAGCTTCATGGCCCTAGCTTTTGAAATAACAAAGATATAAGCAATAGAAATTTAGGTTGTTTCAGTTGTAAGATAAATATGTTCCACATCAAGTTTTACTTAGTTGTGGTAATCAGGCCCTAATAAAATTTATAACTGTTTTTGCAAATAAAATAAACTTTAATATGGTTAAAGCTTCATGGCCCTAGCTTTTGAAATAACAAAGATATAAGCAATAGAAATTTAGGTTCTTTCAGTTGTAAGATAAATATGTTCCACATCAAGTTTTACTTAGTTATAGTAATCAAGACCTAAAAAAATGTACAACAGTTTTTGGCAAATAAAATAAACTTTAATATGGTTCAAGTTTCATGGCTCTAGCTTTTGAAATAACAAAGATATAAGCAATAGAAATTTAGGTTGTTTTAGTTATAAGATAAATATGTTCCACATCAAGTTTTACTTAGTTGTGGTGATCAAGTCCTAATAAAATTTATAACATTTTTGGGCAAATAAAATAAACATTAATATGGTTAAAGATATAAGCAATAGAAATCTAGGTTGTTTCAGTTGTAAGATAAATATGTTCCACATCAAGTTTTACTTAGTTGTGGTAATCAAGTCCTAATAACATTTACAACAGTTTTTTGCAAATAAAATAAACCTTAATATGGTTAAAGTTTCATGGCTCTAGCCTTTGAAATAAAAAAGATATAAGCAATAAAAATTTAGGTTGTTTCAGTTATAAATAAATATTAGATAAATATGTTCCACGTCAAGTTTTACTTAGTTGTGGTAATCAGGTCCTAATAAAATTTATAACCGTTTTTGCAAATAAAATAAGTTTTAATATGGTTAAAGTTCTATGTCCCTAGCTTTTGAAATAACAAAGATATAAGCAATAGAAATTTAGGTTGTTTCAGTTGTAAGAGAAATATGTTCCACATCAAGTTTTACTTAGTTGTAGTAATCAAGACATAATAAAATTTACAACAGTTTCTTTGCAAATAAAATAAACCTTAATATGGTTAAAGTTTCATGGCACTAGCCTTTGAAATAAAAAAGATATAAGCAATAAAAATTTAGGTTGTTTCAGTTATAAATAAATATTAGATAAATATGTTCCACGTCAAGTTTTACTTGGTTGTGGTAATCAGGTCCTAATAAAATTTATAACCGTTTTTGCAAATAAAATAAGCTTTAATATGGTTAAAGATATAAGCAATAGAAATTTAGGTTGTTTAAGTTATTAGATAAATATGTTCCACATGAAGTTTTACTTAGTTGTGGTGATCAAGTCCTAATAAAATTTATAACATTTTTTGGCAAATAAAATAAGCTATAATATGGTTAAACTTCTATGTCCCTAGCTTTTGAAATAACAAAGATATAAGCAATAGAAATTTAGTTATAAGATAAATATGTTCCACATCAAGTTTTACTTAGTTGTAGTAATCAAGACCTAATAAAATGTACAAAAGTTTTTGCCAAATAAAAGAAACTTTAATATGGTTCAAGTTTAATGGCTCTAGCTTTTGAAATAACAAAGATGTAAGCATTAGAAATTTAGGTTGTTTTAGCTATAAGATAAATATGTTCCACATCAAGTTTTACTTAGTTGTATTAATCAAGACCTAATAAAATGTACAAAAGTTTTTGCCAAATAAAATAAACTTTAATATGGTTCAAGTTTAATAAAATAAGCTATAATATGGTTAAAGTTCTATGTCCCTAGCTTTTGAAATAACAAAGATATAAGCAACAGAAATTTAGGTTGTTTCAGTTGTTAAATGTGACATAAATATGTTCCACATCAATTTTTCTTAGTTGTGGTAATCAGGTCCTAATAAAATTTATAACCGTTTTTGCAAATAATATAAACTTTAATATGGTTAAAGCTTCATTGCCCTAGCTTTTGAAATAAAAAAGATATAAGCAATAGAAATTTAGTTATAAGATAAATATGTTCCACATCAAGTTTTACTTAGTTGTGGTGATCAAGTCCTAATAAAATGTATAACATTTTTTGGCAAATAAAATAAACTTTAATATGGTTAACTCTTCATGGCCCTAGCTTTTGAAATAACAAAGATATAAGCAATAGAAATTTAGGTTGTTTCAGTTGTAAGATAAATATGTTCCACATCAAGTTTTACTTAGTTGTGGTGATCAAGTTCTAATAAAATTTATAACCGTTTTTGCAAATAAAATAAACTTTAATATGGTTAAAGCTTCATGGCCCTAGCTTTTGAAATAACAAAGATATAAGCAATAGAAATTTAGGTTGGTTCAGTTATAAGATAAATATGTTCCACATCAAGTTTTACTTAGTTGTGGTGATCAAGTTCTAATAAAATTTATAACCGTTTTTGCAAATAAAATAAAGTTTAATATGGTTAAAGCTTCATGTCCCTAGCTTTTGAAGTAACAAAGATATAAGCAATAGAAATTTAGGTTGTTTCAGTTATTAGATAAATATGACTTAAATATGTTCCACATCAAGTTTTACTTAGTTGTGGTGATCAAGTCCTAATAAAATGTATAACCGTTTTTGGCAAATAAAATAAACTTTAATATGGTTAAAGCTTCATGGCCCTAGCTTTTGAAATAACAAAGATATAAGCAATAGAAATTTAGGTTGTTTAAGTTATTAGATAAATATGACATAAATATGTTCCACATCAATTTTTACTTAATTGTGGTAATCAGGTCCTAATAAAATTTATAACCGTTTTTGCAAATAAAATAAACCTTAATATGGTTAAAGCTTCATGGCCCTAGCTTTTGAAGTAACACAGATATATGCAATAGAAATTTAGGTTGTTTCAGTTATTAGATAAATATGACATAAATATGTTCCACATCAATTTTTACTTAGTTGTGGTAATCATGTCCTAATAAAATTTATAACCGTTTTTGCAAATAAAATAAACTTTAATATGGTTAAAGCTTCATGTCCCTAGCTTTTGAAGTAACAGAGATATAAGCAATAGAAATTTAGGTTGTTTCAGTTATAAATAAATATTAGATAAATATGTTCCACGTCAAGTTCTACTTAGTTGTGGTAATCAGGTCCTAATAAAATGTATAACCGTTTTTGGCAAATAAAATAAACTCTAATATGGTTAAAGCTTCATGGCCCTAGCTTTTGAAATAACAAAGATATAAGCAATAGAAATTTAGGTTGTTTCAGTTGTAAGATAAATATGTTCCACATCAAGTTTTACTTAGTTGTGGTAATCAGGCCCTAATAAAATTTATAACTGTTTTTGCAAATAAAATAAACTTTAATATGGTTAAAGCTTCATGGCCCTAGCTTTTGAAATAACAAAGAATAAGCAATAGAAATTTAGGTTGTTTCAGTTGTAAGATAAATATGTTCCACATCAAGTTTTACTTAGTTATAGTAATCAATACCTAATAAAATGTACAACAGTTTTTGGCAAATAAAATAAACTTTAATATGTTTCAAGTTTCATGGCTCTAGCTTTTGAAATAACAAAGATATAAGCAATAGAAATTAAGGTTGTTTTAGTTATAAGATAAATATGTTCCACATCAAGTTTTACTTAGTTGTTGTGATCAAGTCCTAATAAAATTTATAACATTTTTGGGCAAATAAAATAAACATTAATATGGTTAAAGATATAAGCAATAGAAATCTAGGTTGTTTCAGTTGTAAGATAAATATGTTCCACATCAAGTTTTACTTAGTTTTGGTAATCAAGTCCTAATAACATTTGCAACAGTTTTTTGCAAATAAAATAAACCTTAATATGGTTAAAGTTTCATGGCTCTAGCCTTTGAAATAAAAAAGATATAAGCAATAAAAATTTTGGTTGTTTCAGTTATAAATAAATATTAGATAAATATGTTCCACGTCAAGTTTTACTTAGTTGTGGTAATCAGGTCCTAATAAAATTTATAACCGTTTTTGCAAATAAAATAAGCTTTAATATGGTTAAAGTTCTATGTCCCTAGCTTTTGAAATAACAAAGATATAAGCAATAGAAATTAAGGTTGTTTCAGTTGTAAGAGAAATATGTTCCACATCAAGTTTTACTTAGTTGTAGTAATCAAGACATAATAAAATTTACAACAGTTTCTTTGCAAATAAAATAAACCTTAATATGGTTAAAGTTTCATGGCTCTAGCCTTTGAAATAAAAAAGATATAAGCAGTAAAAATTTAGGTTGTTTCAGTTATAAATAAATATTAGATAAATATGTTCCACGTCAAATTTTACTTGGTTGTGGTAATCAGGTCCTAATAAAATTTATAACCGTTTTTGCAAATAAAATAAGCTTTAATATGGTTAAAGATAGAAATTTAAGCAATAGAAATTTAGGTTGTTTAAGTTATAAGATAAATATGTTCCACATGAAGTTTTACTTAGTTGTGGTAATCAAGTCCTAATAAAATTTACAACCGTTTTCGCAAATAAAATGAACTTTAATATGGTTCAAGTTTCATGGCCCTAGCTTTTGAAATAACAAAGATATAACCAATAGAAATTTAGGTTGTTTCAGTTGTAAGATAAATATGTTGAACATCAAGTTTTACTTAGTTTTGGTGATCAAGTCATAATAAAATTTATAACATTTTTTGGCAAATAAAATAAACTTTAATAGGGTTAAAGCATCATGGCCCTAGCTTTTGAAATAACAAAGATATAAGCAATAGAAATTTAGGTTATTTCAGTTTTAAGATAAATATGTTCCACATCAAGTTTTACTTAGTTGTAGTAATCAAGACCTAATAAAATGTACAAAAGTTTTTGCCAAATAAAAGAAACTTTAATATGGTTCAAGTTTAATGGCTCTAGCTTTTGAAATAACAAAGATGTAAGCATTAGAAATTTAGGTTGTTTTAGCTATAAGATAAATATGTTCCACATCAAGTTTTACGTAGTTGTAGTAATCAAGACCTAATAAAATGTACAAAAGTTTTTGCCAAATAAAATAAACTTTAATATGGTTCAAGTTTAATGGCTCTAGCTTTTGAAATAACAAAGATATAAGCAATAGAAATTTAGGTTGTTTCAGTTGTAGTAATCAAGACCTAATAAAATGTACAAAAGTTTTTGCCAAATAAAATAAACTTTAATATGGTTCAAGTTTAATGTCCTAATAAAATTTATAACCGTTTTTGCAAATAAAATATACTTTAATATGGTTAAAGCTTCATGGCCCTAGCTTTTGAAATAACAAAGATATAAGCAATAGAAATTTGGGTTGTTTCAGTTGTAAGATAAATATGTTCCACATCAAGTTTTACTTAGTTGTGGTGATCAAGTTCTAATAAAATTTATAAACGTTTTTGCAAATAAAATAAACTTTAATATGGTTAAAGCTTCATGGCCCTAGCTTTTGAAATAACAAAGAATAAGCAATAGAAATTTAGGTTGTTTCAGTTGTAAGATAAATATGTTCCACATCAAGTTTTACTTAGTTATAGTAATCAATACCTAATAAAATGTACAACAGTTTTTGGCAAATAAAATAAACTTTAATATGTTTCAAGTTTCATGGCTCTAGCTTTTGAAATAACAAAGATATAAGCAATAGAAATTAAGGTTGTTTTAGTTATAAGATAAATATGTTCCACATCAAGTTTTACTTAGTTGTTGTGATCAAGTCCTAATAAAATTTATAACATTTTTGGGCAAATAAAATAAACATTAATATGGTTAAAGATATAAGCAATAGAAATCTAGGTTGTTTCAGTTGTAAGATAAATATGTTCCACATCAAGTTTTACTTAGTTTTGGTAATCAAGTCCTAATAACATTTGCAACAGTTTTTTGCAAATAAAATAAACCTTAATATGGTTAAAGTTTCATGGCTCTAGCCTTTGAAATAAAAAAGATATAAGCAATAAAAATTTTGGTTGTTTCAGTTATAAATAAATATTAGATAAATATGTTCCACGTCAAGTTTTACTTAGTTGTGGTAATCAGGTCCTAATAAAATTTATAACCGTTTTTGCAAATAAAATAAGCTTTAATATGGTTAAAGTTCTATGTCCCTAGCTTTTGAAATAACAAAGATATAAGCAATAGAAATTTAGGTTGTTTCAGTTGTAAGAGAAATATGTTCCACATCAAGTTTTACTTAGTTGTAGTAATCAAGACATAATAAAATTTACAACAGTTTCTTTGCAAATAAAATAAACCTTAATATGGTTAAAGTTTCATGGCTCTAGCCTTTGAAATAAAAAAGATATAAGCAGTAAAAATTTAGGTTGTTTCAGTTATAAATAAATATTAGATAAATATGTTCCACGTCAAATTTTACTTGGTTGTGGTAATCAGGTCCTAATAAAATTTATAACCGTTTTTGCAAATAAAATAAGCTTTAATATGGTTAAAGATAGAAATTTAAGCAATAGAAATTTAGGTTGTTTAAGTTATAAGATAAATATGTTCCACATGAAGTTTTACTTAGTTGTGGTAATCAAGTCCTAATAAAATTTACAACCGTTTTCGCAAATAAAATGAAATTTAATATGGTTCAAGTTTCATGTACCTAGCTTTTGAAATAACAAAGATATAACCAATAGAAATTTAGGTTGTTTCAGTTGTAAGATAAATATGTTGAACATCAAGTTTTACTTAGTTGTGGTGATCAAGTCATAATAAAATTTATAACATTTTTTGGCAAATAAAATAAACTTTAATAGGGTTAAAGCATCATGGCCCTAGCTTTTGAAATAACAAAGATATAAGCAATAGAAATTTAGGTTATTTCAGTTTTAAGATAAATATGTTCCACATCAAGTTTTACTTAGTTGTAGTAATCAAGACCTAATAAAATGTACAAAAGTTTTTGCCAAATAAAAGAAACTTTAATATGGTTCAAGTTTAATGGCTCTAGCTTTTGAAATAACAAAGATGTAAGCATTAGAAATTTAGGTTGTTTTAGCTATAAGATAAATATGTTCCACATCAAGTTTTACGTAGTTGTAGTAATCAAGACCTAATAAAATGTACAAAAGTTTTTGCCAAATAAAATAAACTTTAATATGGTTCAAGTTTAATGGCTCTAGCTTTTGAAATAACAAAGATATAAGCAATAGAAATTTAGGTTGTTTCAGTTGTAGTAATCAAGACCTAATAAAATGTACAAAAGTTTTTGCCAAATAAAATAAACTTTAATATGGTTCAAGTTTAATGTCCTAATAAAATTTATAACCGTTTTTGCAAATAAAATATACTTTAATATGGTTAAAGCTTCATGGCCCTAGCTTTTGAAATAACAAAGATATAAGCAATAGAAATTTGGGTTGTTTCAGTTGTAAGATAAATATGTTCCACATCAAGTTTTACTTAGTTGTGGTGATCAAGTTCTAATAAAATTTATAAACGTTTTTGCAAATAAAATAAACTTTAATATGGTTAAAGCTTCATGGCCCTAGCTTTTGAAATAACAAAGATATAAGCAATAGAAATTTAGGTTGGTTCAGTTATAAGATAAATATATTCCACATCAAGTTTTACTTAGTTGTGGTGATCAAGTTCTAATAAAATTTATAACCGTTTTTGCAAATAAAATAAACTTTAATATGGTTAAAGCTTCATGGCTCTAGCTTTTGAAATAACAAAGATATAAGCAATAGAAATTTAGTTATAAGATAAATATGTTCCACATCAAGTTTTACTTAGTTGTAGTAATCAAGACCTAATAAAATGTACAAAATTTTTGGCAAATAAAATAAATTTTAATATGGTTCAAGTTTAATGGCTCTAGCTTTTGAAATAACAAAGATGTAAGCATTCGAAATTTAGGTTGTTTCAGTTATTAGATAAATATGACATAAATATGTTCCACATCAAGTTTTACTTAGTTGTGGTAATCAGGTCCTAATAAAATTTATAACCGTTTTTGCAAATAAAATAAAGTTTAATATGGTTAAAGCTTCATGTCCCTAGCTTTTGAAGTAACAAAGATATAAGCAATAGAAATTTAGGTTGTTTCAGTTATTAGATAAATATGACTTAAATATGTTATACATCAAGTTTTACTTAGTTGTGGTGATCAAGTCCTAATAAAATGTATAACCGTTTTTGGCAAATAAAATAAACTTTAATATGGTTAAAGCTTCATGGCCCTAGCTTTTGAAATAACAAAGATATAAGCAATAGAAATTTAGGTTGTTTCAGTTATTAGATAAATATGACTTAAATATGTTATACATCAAGTTTTACTTAGTTGTGGTAATCAGGTCCTAATAAAATTTATAACCGTTTTTGTAAATAAAATAAATTTTAATATGGTTAATGCTTCATGGCCCTAGCTTTTGAAGTAACACAGATATATGCAATAGAAATTTAGGTTGTTTCAGTTATTAGATAAATATGACATAAATATGTTCCACATCAATTTTTACTTAGTTGTGGCAATCAGGTCCTAATAAAATTTATAACCGTTTTTGCAAATAAAATAAACTTTAATATGGTTAAAGCTTCATGTCCCTAGCTTTTGAAGTAACAAAGATATAAGCAATAGAAATTTAGGTTGTTTCAGTTATAAATAAATATTAGATAAATATGTTCCACGTCAAGTTTTACTTAGTTGTGGTAATCAGGTCCTAATAAAATGTATAACCGTTTTTGGCAAATAAAATAAAATTTAATATGGTTAAAGCTTCATGGCCCTAGCTTTTGAAATAACAAAGATATAAGCAATAGAAATTTAGGTTGTTTCAGTTGTAAGATAAATATGTTCCACATCAAGTTTTACTTAGTTGTGGTAATCAGGCCCTAATAAAATTTATAACTGTTTTTACAAATAAAATAAACTTTAATATGGTTAAAGCTTCATGGCCCTAGCTTTTGAAATAACAAAGATATAAGCAATAGAAATTTAGGTTCTTTCAGTTGTAAGATAAATATGTTCCACATCAAGTTTTACTTAGTTATAGTAATCAAGACCTAAAAAAATGTACAACAGTTTTTGGCAAATAAAATAAACTTTAATATGGTTCAAGTTTCATGGCTCTAGCTTTTGAAATAACAAAGATATAAGCAATAGAAATTTAGGTTGTTTTAGTTATAAGATAAATATGTTCCACATCAAGTTTTACTCAGTTGTGGTGATCAAGTCCTAATAAAATTTATAACATTTTTGGGCAAATAAAATAAACATTAATATGGTTAAAGATATAAGCAATAGAAATCTAGGTTGTTTCAGTTGTAAGATAAATATGTTCCACATCAAGTTTTACTTATTTGTGGTAATCAAGTCCTAATAACATTTACAACAGTTTTTTGCAAATAAAATAAACCTTAATATGGTTAAAGTTTCATGGCTCTAGCCTTTGAAATAAAAAAGATATAAGCAATAAAAATTTAGGTTGTTTCAGTTATAAATAAATATTAGATAAATATGTTCCACGTCAAGTTTTACTTAGTTGTGGTAATCAGGTCCTAATAAAATTTATAACCGTTTTTGCAAATAAAATAAGCTTTAATATGGTTAAAGTTCTATGTCCCTAGCTTTTGAAATAACAAAGATATAAGCAATAGAAATTTAGGTTGTTTCAGTTGTAAGAGAAATATGTTCCACATCAAGTTTTACTTAGTTGTAGTAATCAAGACATAATAAAATTTACAACAGTTTCTTTGCAAATAAAATAAACCTTAATATGGTTAAAGTTTCATGGCACTAGCCTTTGAAATAAAAAAGATATAAGCAATAAAAATTTAGGTTGTTTCAGTTATAAATAAATATTAGATAAATATGTTCCACGTCAAGTTTTACTTGGTTGTGGTAATCAGGTCCTAATAAAATTTATAACCGTTTTTGCAAATAAAATAAGCTTTAATATGGTTAAAGATATAAGCAATAGAAATTTAGGTTGTTTAAGTTATTAGATAAATATGTTCCACATGAAGTTTTACTTAGTTGTGGTGATCAAGTCCTAATAAAATTTATAACATTTTTTGGCAAATAAAATAAGCTATAATATGGTTAAACTTCTATGTCCCTAGCTTTTGAAATAACAAAGATATAAGCAATAGAAATTTAGTTATAAGATAAATATGTTCCACATCAAGTTTTACTTAGTTGTGGTGATCAAGTCCTAATAAAATTTATAACATTTTTTGGCAAATAAAATAAACTTTAATATGGTTAAAGCTTCATGGCCCTAGCTTTTGAAATAACAAAGATATAAGCAATAGAAATTTAGGTTGTCTCAGTTGTAAGATAAATATGTTCCACATCAAGTTTTACTTAGTTGTAGTAATCAAGACCTAATAAAATGTACAAAAGTTTTTGCCAAATAAAAGAAACTTTAATATGGTTCAAGTTTAATGGCTCTAGCTTTTGAAATAACAAAGATGTAAGCATTAGAAATTTAGGTTGTTTTAGCTATAAGATAAATATGTTCCACATCAAGTTTTACTTAGTTGTATTAATCAAGACCTAATAAAATGTACAAAAGTTTTTGCCAAATAAAATAAACTTTAATATGGTTCAAGTTTAATAAAATAAGCTATGATATGGTTAAAGTTCTATGTCCCTAGCTTTTGAAATAACAAAGATATAAGCAACAGAAATTTAGGTTGTTTCAGTTGTTAAATGTGACATAAATATGTTCCACATCAATTTTTCTTAGTTGTGGTAATCAGGTCCTAATAAAATTTATAACCGTTTTTGCAAATAATATAAACTTTAATATGGTTAAAGCTTCATTGCCCTAGCTTTTGAAATAAAAAAGATATAAGCAATAGAAATTTAGTTATAAGATAAATATGTTCCACATCAAGTTTTACTTAGTTGTGGTGATCAAGTCCTAATAAAATGTATAACATTTTTTGGCAAATAAAATAAACTTTAATATGGTTAACTCTTCATGGCCCTAGCTTTTGAAATAACAAAGATATAAGCAATAGAAATTTAGGTTGTTTCAGTTGTAAGATAAATATGTTCCACATCAAGTTTTACTTAGTTGTGGTGATCAAGTTCTAATAAAATTTATAACCGTTTTTGCAAATAAAATAAACTTTAATATGGTTAAAGCTTCATGGCCCTAGCTTTTGAAATAACAAAGATATAAGCAATAGAAATTTAGGTTGGTTCAGTTATAAGATAAATATGTTCCACATCAAGTTTTACTTAGCTGTGGTGATCAAGTTCTAATAAAATTTATAACCGTTTTTGCAAATAAAATAAAGTTTAATATGGTTAAAGCTTCATGTCCCTAGCTTTTGAAGTAACAAAGATATAAGCAATAGAAATTTAGGTTGTTTCAGTTATTAGATAAATATGACTTAAATATGTTCCACATCAAGTTTTACTTAGTTGTGGTGATCAAGTCCTAATAAAATGTATAACCGTTTTTGGCAAATAAAATAAACTTTAATATGGTTAAAGCTTCATGGCCCTAGCTTTTGAAATAACAAAGATATAAGCAATAGAAATTTAGGTTGTTTAAGTTATTAGATAAATATGACATAAATATGTTCCACATCAATTTTTACTTAATTGTGGTAATCAGGTCCTAATAAAATTTATAACCGTTTTTGCAAATAAAATAAACCTTAATATGGTTAAAGCTTCATGGCCCTAGCTTTTGAAGTAACACAGATATATGCAATAGAAATTTAGGTTGTTTCAGTTATTAGATAAATATGACATAAATATGTTCCACATCAATTTTTACTTAGTTGTGGTAATCATGTCCTAAAAAAATTTATAACCGTTTTTGCAAATAAAATAAACTTTAATATGGTTAAAGCTTCATGTCCCTAGCTTTTGAAGTAACAGAGATATAAGCAATAGAAATTTAGGTTGTTTCAGTTATAAATAAATATTAGATAAATATGTTCCACGTCAAGTTCTACTTAGTTGTGGTAATCAGGTCCTCATAAAATGTATAACCGTTTTTGGCAAATAAAATAAACTCTAATATGGTTAAAGCTTCATGGCCCTAGCTTTTGAAATAACAAAGATATAAGCAATAGAAATTTAGGTTGTTTCAGTTGTAAGATAAATATGTTCCACATCAAGTTTTACTTAGTTGTGGTAATCAGGCCCTAATAAAATTTATAACTGTTTTTGCAAATAAAATAAACTTTAATATGGTTAAAGCTTCATGGCCCTAGCTTTTGAAATAACAAAGAATAAGCAATAGAAATTTAGGTTGTTTCAGTTGTAAGATAAATATGTTCCACATCAAGTTTTACTTAGTTATAGTAATCAATACCTAATAAAATGTACAACAGTTTTTGGCAAATAAAATAAACTTTAATATGTTTCAAGTTTCATGGCTCTAGCTTTTGAAATAACAAAGATATAAGCAATAGAAATTAAGGTTGTTTTAGTTATAAGATAAATATGTTCCACATCAAGTTTTACTTAGTTGTTGTGATCAAGTCCTAATAAAATTTATAACATTTTTGGGCAAATAAAATAAACATTAATATGGTTAAAGATATAAGCAATAGAAATCTAGGTTGTTTCAGTTGTAAGATAAATATGTTCCACATCAAGTTTTACTTAGTTTTGGTAATCAAGTCCTAATAACATTTGCAACAGTTTTTTGCAAATAAAATAAACCTTAATATGGTTAAAGTTTCATGGCTCTAGCCTTTGAAATAAAAAAGATATAAGCAATAAAAATTTTGGTTGTTTCAGTTATAAATAAATATTAGATAAATATGTTCCACGTCAAGTTTTACTTAGTTGTGGTAATCAGGTCCTAATAAAATTTATAACCGTTTTTGCAAATAAAATAAGCTTTAATATGGTTAAAGTTCTATGTCCCTAGCTTTTGAAATAACAAAGATATAAGCAATAGAAATTTAGGTTGTTTCAGTTGTAAGAGAAATATGTTCCACATCAAGTTTTACTTAGTTGTAGTAATCAAGACATAATAAAATTTACAACAGTTTCTTTGCAAATAAAATAAACCTTAATATGGTTAAAGTTTCATGGCTCTAGCCTTTGAAATAAAAAAGATATAAGCAGTAAAAATTTAGGTTGTTTCAGTTATAAATAAATATTAGATAAATATGTTCCACGTCAAATTTTACTTGGTTGTGGTAATCAGGTCCTAATAAAATTTATAACCGTTTTTGCAAATAAAATAAGCTTTAATATGGTTAAAGATAGAAATTTAAGCAATAGAAATTTAGGTTGTTTAAGTTATAAGATAAATATGTTCCACATGAAGTTTTACTTAGTTGTGGTAATCAAGTCCTAATAAAATATACAACCGTTTTCGCAAATAAAATGAACTTTAATATGGTTCAAGTTTCATGGCCCTAGCTTTTGAAATAACAAAGATATAACCAATAGAAATTTAGGTTGTTTCAGTTGTAAGATAAATATGTTGAACATCAAGTTTTACTTAGTTGTGGTGATCAAGTCATAATAAAATTTATAACATTTTTTGGCAAATAAAATAAACTTTAATAGGGTTAAAGCATCATGGCCCTAGCTTTTGAAATAACAAAGATATAAGCAATAGAAATTTAGGTTATTTCAGTTTTAAGATAAATATGTTCCACATCAAGTTTTACTTAGTTGTAGTAATCAAGACCTAATAAAATGTACAAAAGTTTTTGCCAAATAAAAGAAACTTTAATATGGTTCAAGTTTAATGGCTCTAGCTTTTGAAATAACAAAGATGTAAGCATTAGAAATTTAGGTTGTTTTAGCTATAAGATAAATATGTTCCACATCAAGTTTTACGTAGTTGTAGTAATCAAGACCTAATAAAATGTACAAAAGTTTTTGCCAAATAAAATAAACTTTAATATGGTTCAAGTTTAATGGCTCTAGCTTTTGAAATAACAAAGATATAAGCAATAGAAATTTAGGTTGTTTCAGTTGTAGTAATCAAGACCTAATAAAATGTACAAAAGTTTTTGCAAATAAAATAAACTTTAATATGGTTCAAGTTTAATGTCCTAATAAAATTTATAACCGTTTTTGCAAATAAAATATACTTTAATATGGTTAAAGCTTCATGGCCCTAGCTTTTGAAATAACAAAGATATAAGCAATAGAAATTTAGGTTGTTTCAGTTGTAAGATAAATATGTTCCACATCAAGTTTTACTTAGTTGTGGTGATCAAGTCCTAATAAAATTTATAACATTTTTTGGCAAATAAAATAAACTTTAATATAGTTAAAGCTTCATGGCCCTGGCTTTTGAAATAACAAAGATATAAGCAATAGAAATTTAGGTTGTTTCAGTTATAAGATAAATATGTTCCAGGTCAAGTTTTACTTAGTTATGGTAATCAGGTCCTAATTAAATTTATAACCGTTTTTGCAAATAAAATACTTTAATATGGTTAAAGCTTCATGGCCCTAGCTTTTGAAATAACTAAGATATGTGCAATAGAAATTTAGGTTTTTTTAGTTATAAGAAAAATATGTTCCTCTTCAAGTTTTACTTAGTTCTGGTAATCAAGTCCTAATAAAATTTATAACATTTTTTTGGCAAATAAAATAAACTTTAATATCGTTAAAGGTTCATGGCTTTAGCTATTGAAATAACAAAGATATAAGCAATAGAAATTTAGGTTGTTTCAGTTGTAAGATAAATATATTCCACATCGAGTTTTACTTAGTTGTAGTAATCAAGACCTAATAAAATGTACAAAAGTTTTTGCCAAATAAAATAAACATTAATATGGTTCAAGTTTAATGGCTCTAGCTTTTGAAATAACAAAGATATAAGCAATAGAAATTTAGGTTGTTTCAGTTGTAAGAGAAATATGTTCCACATCAAGTTTTACTTAGTTGTAGTAATCAAGACATAATAAAATTTACAACAGTTTCTTTGCAAATAAAATAAACTTTAATATGTTTCAAGTTTCATGGCTCTAGCTTTTGAAATAACAAAGATATAAGCAATAGAAATTAAGGTTGTTTTAGTTATAAGATAAATATGTTCCACATCAAGTTTTACTTAGTTGTTGTGATCAAGTCCTAATAAAATTTATAACATTTTTGGGCAAATAAAATAAACATTAATATGGTTAAAGATATAAGCAATAGAAATCTAGGTTGTTTCAGTTGTAAGATAAATATGTTCCACATCAAGTTTTACTTAGTTTTGGTAATCAAGTCCTAATAACATTTGCAACAGTTTTTTGCAAATAAAATAAACCTTAATATGGTTAAAGTTTCATGGCTCTAGCCTTTGAAATAAAAAAGATATAAGCAATAAAAATTTTGGTTGTTTCAGTTATAAATAAATATTAGATAAATATGTTCCACGTCAAGTTTTACTTAGTTGTGGTAATCAGGTCCTAATAAAATTTATAACCGTTTTTGCAAATAAAATAAGCTTTAATATGGTTAAAGTTCTATGTCCCTAGCTTTTGAAATAACAAAGATATAAGCAATAGAAATTTAGGTTGTTTCAGTTGTAAGAGAAATATGTTCCACATCAAGTTTTACTTAGTTGTAGTAATCAAGACATAATAAAATTTACAACAGTTTCTTTGCAAATAAAATAAACCTTAATATGGTTAAAGTTTCATGGCTCTAGCCTTTGAAATAAAAAAGATATAAGCAGTAAAAATTTAGGTTGTTTCAGTTATAAATAAATATTAGATAAATATGTTCCACGTCAAATTTTACTTGGTTGTGGTAATCAGGTCCTAATAAAATTTATAACCGTTTTTGCAAATAAAATAAGCTTTAATATGGTTAAAGATAGAAATTTAAGCAATAGAAATTTAGGTTGTTTAAGTTATAAGATAAATATGTTCCACATGAAGTTTTACTTAGTTGTGGTAATCAAGTCCTAATAAAATTTACAACCGTTTTCGCAAATAAAATGAACTTTAATAGGGTTAAAGCATCATGGCCCTAGCTTTTGAAATAACAAAGATATAAGCAATAGAAATTTAGGTTATTTCAGTTTTAAGATAAATATGTTCCACATCAAGTTTTACTTAGTTGTAGTAATCAAGACCTAATAAAATGTACAAAAGTTTTTGCCAAATAAAAGAAACTTTAATATGGTTCAAGTTTAATGGCTCTAGCTTTTGAAATAACAAAGATGTAAGCATTAGAAATTTAGGTTGTTTTAGCTATAAGATAAATATGTTCCACATCAAGTTTTACGTAGTTGTAGTAATCAAGACCTAATAAAATGTACAAAAGTTTTTGCCAAATAAAATAAACTTTAATATGGTTCAAGTTTAATGGCTCTAGCTTTTGAAATAACAAAGATATAAGCAATAGAAATTTAGGTTGTTTCAGTTGTAGTAATCAAGACCTAATAAAATGTACAAAAGTTTTTGCAAATAAAATAAACTTTAATATGGTTCAAGTTTAATGTCCTAATAAAATTTATAACCGTTTTTGCAAATAAAATATACTTTAATATGGTTAAAGCTTCATGGCCCTAGCTTTTGAAATAACAAAGATATAAGCAATAGAAATTTAGGTTGTTTCAGTTGTAAGATAAATATGTTCCACATCAAGTTTTACTTAGTTGTGGTGATCAAGTCCTAATAAAATTTATAACATTTTTTGGCAAATAAAATAAACTTTAATATAGTTAAAGCTTCATGGCCCTGGCTTTTGAAATAACAAAGATATAAGCAATAGAAATTTAGGTTGTTTCAGTTATAAGATAAATATGTTCCAGGTCAAGTTTTACTTAGTTATGGTAATCAGGTCCTAATTAAATTTATAACCGTTTTTGCAAATAAAATACTTTAATATGGTTAAAGCTTCATGGCCCTAGCTTTTGAAATAACTAAGATATGTGCAATAGAAATTTAGGTTTTTTTAGTTATAAGATAAATATGTTCCTCTTCAAGTTTTACTTAGTTCTGGTAATCAAGTCCTAATAAAATTTATAACATTTTTTTGGCAAATAAAATTAACTTTAATATCGTTAAAGGTTCATGGCTTTAGCTATTGAAATAACAAAGATATAAGCAATAGAAATTTAGGTTGTTTCAGTTGTAAGATAAATATATTCCACATCGAGTTTTACTTAGTTGTAGTAATCAAGACCTAATAAAATGTACAAAAGTTTTTGCCAAATAAAATAAACATTAATATGGTTCAAGTTTAATGGCTCTAGCTTTTGAAATAACAAAGATATAAGCAATAGAAATTTAGGTTGTTTCAGTTGTAAGATAAATATGTTCCACATCAAGTTTTACTTAGTTGTGGTAATCAGGTCCTAATAAAATTTATACCCGTTTTTGCAAATAAAATAAACTTTAATATGGTTAAAGCTTCATGGCCCTAGCTTTTGAAATAACAAAATAAACTTTAATATGGTTAAAGCTTCATGACCCTAGCTTTTGAAATAACAAAGATATAAGCAATAGACATTTAGGTTGTTTCAGTTGTAAGATAAATATGTTCCACATCAAGTTTTACTTAGTTGTGGTAATCAGGTCCTAATAAAATTTATAACCGTTTTTGCAAATAAAATAAACTTTAATATGGTTAAAGTTTCATGGCCCTAGCTTTTGAAATAACAAAATAAACTTTAATATGGTTAAAGCTTCATGGCCCTAGCTTTTGAAATAACAAAGATATAAGCAATAGAAATTTAGTTATAAGATAAATATGTTCCACATCAAGTTTTACTTAGTTGTGGTGATCAAGTGCTAATAAAATTTATAACATTTTTTGCAAATAAAATAAGCTTTAATATGGTTAAAGTTCTATGTCCCTAGCTTTTGAAATAACTAAGATATGTGCAATAGAAATTTAGGTTTTTATAGTTATAAAATAAATATGTTCCACTTCAAGTTTTACTTAGTTGTGGTAATCAAGTCCTAATACAATTTATAACATTTTTTTGGCAAATAAAATAAACTTTAATATGGTTAAAGTTTCATGTCCCTAGCTTTTGAAGTAGCAAAGATATAAGCAATAGAAATTTAGGTTTTTTTTAGTTATAAGATAAATATGTTCCACTTCAAGTTTTACTTAGTTGTGGTAATCAAGTCCTAATACAATTTATAACATTTTTTTGGCAAATAAAATAAACTTTAATATGGTTAAAGCTTCATGGCCCTAGATTTTGAAGTAACAAAAATATAAGCAATAGAAATTTAGGTTGTTTCAGTTATAAATAAATATTAGATAAATATGTTCCACGTCAAGTTTTACTTAGTTGTGGTAATCAAGACCAAATAAAATGTACAAAAGTTTTTGCCAAATAAAATAGACTTTAATATGGTTCAAGTTTAATGGCTCTAGCTTTTGAAATAACAAAGATATAAGCAATAGAAATTTAGGTTGTTTCAGTTTTAGGTAAATATGAGATAAAAATGTTCCACATCAAGTTTTACTTAGTTGTGGTAATCAAGTCCTAATAAAATTTACAACAGTTTTCGCAAATAAAATGAACTTTAATATGGTTAAAGCTTCATGGCCCTAGCTTTTGAAGTAACAAAGATATAAGCAATAGAAATTTAGGTTGTTTCAGTTATAAATAAATATTAGATAAATATATCCCACGTCAAGTTTTACTTAGTTATGGTAATCTGGTCCTAATAAAATGTATAACCGTTTTTGGCAAATAAAATAAGCTTTAATATGGTAAAAGTTCTATGTCCCTAGCTTTTGAAATAACTAAGATATGTGCAATAGAAATTTAGGTTTTTTTAGTTATAAGATAAATATGTTCCACTTCAAGTTTTACTTAGTTGTGGTAATCAAGTCCTAATACAATTTATAACATTTTTTTGGCAAATAAAATAAATTTTAATATGGTTAAAGTTTCATGTCCCTAGCTTTTGAAATAACTAAGATATGTGCAATAGAAAATTAGGTTTTTTTAGTTATAAGATAAATATGTTCCACATCAAGTTTTACTTAGTTGTGGTAATCAAGTCCTAATACATTTTATAAGATTTTTTGCAAATAAAATAAGCTTTAATATGGTTAAAGTTCTATGTCCCTAGCTTTTGAAATAACTAAGATGTAAGCATTAGAAATTTGGTTATTTTAGTTATAAGATAAATATGTTCCACATCAAGTTTTACTTAGTTGTGGTAATCAAGTCCTAATACAATTTATAACATTTTTTTGGCAAATAAAATAAACTTTAATATGGTTAAAGCTTCATGGCCCTAGCTTTTGAAGTAACAAAAATATAAGCAATAGAAATTTAGGTTGTTTCAGTTATAAATAAATATTAGATAAATATGTTCCACGTCAAGTTTTACTTAGTTGTGGTAATCAAGACCAAATAAAATGTACAAAAGTTTTTGCCAAATAAAATAGACTTTAATATGGTTCAAGTTTAATGGCTCTAGCTTTTGAAATAACAAAGATATAAGCAATAGAAGTTTAGGTTGTTTCAGTTGTAAGATAAATATGTTCCTCATCAAGATTTACTTAGTTGTAGTAATCAAGACCTAATAAAATGTACAAAAGTTTTTGCCAAATAAAATAAACTTTAATATGGTTCAAGTTTAATAAAAGTTTGTAATAAAATTTACAACAGTTTTCGCAAATAAAATGAACTTTAATATGGTTAAAGCTTCATGGCCCTAGCTTTTGAAGTAACAAAGATATAAGCAATAGAAATTTAGGTTGTTTCAGTTATAAATAAATATTAGATAAATATGTTCCACGTCAAGTTTTACTTAGTTGTGGTAATCAAGACCAAATAAAATGTACAAAAGTTTTTGCCAAATAAAATAAACTTTAATATGGTTCAAGTTTAATGGCTCTAGCTTTTGAAATAACAAAGATATAAGCAATAGAAGTTTAGGTTGTTTCAGTTGTAAGATAAATATGTTCCTCATCAAGATTTACTTAGTTGTAGTAATCAAGACGTAATAAAATGTACAAAAGTTTTTGCCAAATAAAATAAACTTTAATATGGTTCAAGTTTAATGGCTCTAGCTTTTGAAATAACAAAGATATAAGCAATAGAAGTTTAGGTTGTTTCAGTTGTAAGATAAATATGTTCCTCATCAAGATTTACTTAGTTGTAGTAATCAAGACCTAATAAAATGTACAAAAGTTTTTGCCAAATAAAATAAACTTTAATATGGTTCAAGTTTAATGGCTCTAGCTTTTGAAATAACAAAGATATAAGCAATAGAAGTTTAGGTTGTTTCAGTTGTAAGATAAATATGTTCCTCATCAAGATTTACTTAGTTGTAGTAATCAAGACCTAATAAAATGTACAAAAGTTTTTGCCAAATAAAATAAACTTTAATATGGTTCAAGTTTAATAAAAGTTTGTAATAAAATTTACAACAGTTTTCGCAAATAAAATGAACTTTAATATGGTTAAAGCTTCATGGCCCTAGCTTTTGAAGTAACAAAGATATAAGCAATAGAAATTTAGGTTGTTTCAGTTATAAATAAATATTAGATAAATATATCCCACGTCAAGTTTTACTTAGTTGTGGTAATCTGGTCCTAATAACATTTACAACAAGTTTTTGCAAATAAAATAAACTTTAATATGGTTAAAGTTTCATGTCCCTAGCTTTTGAAGTAACAAAGATATAAGCAATAGAAATTTAGGTTGTTTCAGTTATAAATAAATATTAGATAAATATGTTCCACGTCAAGTTTTACTTAGTTGTGGTAATCAAGACCAAATAAAATGTACAAAAGTTTTTGCCAAATAAAATAAACTTTAATATGGTTCAAGTTTAATGGCTCTAGCTTTTGAAATAACAAAGATATAAGCAATAGAAGTTTAGGTTGTTTCAGTTGTAAGATAAATATGTTCCTCATCAAGATTTACTTAGTTGTAGTAATCAAGACCTAATAAAATGTACAAAAGTTTTTGCCAGGTTCAAGTTTCATGGCTCTAGCTTTTGAAATAACAAAGATATAAGCAATAGAAATTTAGGTTGTTTTAGTTATAAGATAAATATGTTCCACATCAAGTTTCACTTAGTTGTGGTGATCAAGTCCTAATAAAATTTATAACATTTTTGGGCAAATAATATAAACATTAATATGGTTAAAGATATAAGCAATAGAAATCTAGGTTGTTTCAGTTGTAAGATAAATATTTTCCACATCAAGTTTTACTTAGTTGTGGTAATCAAGTCCTAATAACATTTACAACAAGTTTTTGCAAATAAAATAAACTTTAATATGGTTAAAGTTTCATGTCCCTAGCTTTTGAAGTAACAAAGATATAAGCAATAGAAATTTAGGTTGTTTCAGTTATAAATAAATATTAGATAAATATATCCCACGTCAAGTTTTACTTAGTTGTGGTAATCTGGTCCTAATAAAATGTATAACCGTTTTTGGCAAATAAAATAAACTTTAATATGGTTAAAGTTCTATGTCCCTAGCTTTTGAAATAACAAAGATATAAGCAACAGAAATTTAGGTTGTTTCAGTTGTAAGAGAAATATGTTCCACATCAAGTTTTACTTAGTTGTAGTAATCAAGACCTAATAAAATGTACAAAAGTTTTTGCCAAATAAAATAAACTTTAATATAGTTCAAGTTTAATGGCTCTAGCTTTTGAAATAACCAAGATATAAACAATAGAAATTTAGGTTGTTTCAGTTGTAAGATAAATATGTTCTACATCAAGTTTTACTTAGTTGTAGTAATCAAGACCTACAAAATTTTTTGCCAAATAAAATAAACTTTAATATGGTTCAAGTTTAATGTCCTAATAAAATTTATAACCGTGTTTGCAAATAAAATATACTTTAATATGGTTAAAGCTTCATGGCCCTAGCTTTTGAAATAACAAAGATATAAGCAATAGAAATTTAGGTTGTTTCAGTTGTAAGATAAATATGTTCCACATCAAGTTTTACTTAGTTGTGGTGATCAAGACCTAATAAAATGTACAAAAGTTTTTGCCAAATAAAATAAAATTTAATATGGTTCAAGTTTAATGGCTCTAGCTTTTGATATAACAAAGATATAAGCTATAGAAATTTAGGTTGTTTCAGTTGTAAGATAAATATGTTCCACATCAAGTTTTACTTAGTTGTAGTAATCAAGACCTAATAAAATGTACAAAAGTTTTTGCCAAATAAAATAAACTTTAATATGGTTCAAGTTTAATGTCCTAATAAAATTTATAACCGTTTTTGCAAATAAAATATACTTTAATATGGTTAAAGCTTCATGGCCCTAGCTTTTGAAATAACAAAGATATAAGCAATAGAAATTTAGGTTGTTTTAGTTATAAGATAAATATGTTCCACATCAAGTTTTACGTAGTTGTAGTAATCAAGACCTAATAAAATGTACAAAAGTTTTTGCAAAATAAAATAAACTTTAATATGGTTAAAGCTTCATGGCCCTAGCTTTTGAAGTAACAAAGATATAAGCAATAGAAGTTTAGGTTGTTTCAGTTATAAATAAATATTAGATAAATATGTTCCACATCAAGTTTTACTTAGTTGTGGTGATCAAGTCCTAATAAAATTTATAACATTTTTTGCAAATAAAATAAGCTTTAATATGGTTAAAGTTCTATGTCACTAGCTTTTGAAATAACTAAGATATGTGCAATAGAAATTTAGGTTTTTTTAGTTATAAGATAAATATGTTCCACTTCAAGTTTTACTTAGTTCTGGTAATCAAGTCCTAATACAATTTATAACATTTTTTTGGCAAATAAAATAAACTTTAATATGGTTAAAGTTTCATGTCCCTAGCTTTTGAAGTAACAAAGATATAAGCAATAGAAATTTAGGTTTCAGTTATAAATAAATATTAGATAAATATGTTCCACGTCAAGTTTTACTTAGTTGTGGTGATCAAGACCAAATAAAATGTACAAAAGTTTTTGCCAAATAAAATAAACTTTAATATGGTTCAAGTTTAATGGCTCTAGCTTTTGAAATAACAAAGATATAAGCAATAGAAATTTAGGTTGTTTCAGTTGTAAGATAAATATGTTCCACATCAAGATTTACTTAGTTGTAGTAATCAAGACCTAATAAAATGTACAAAAGTTTTTGCCAAATAAAATAAACTTTAATATGGTTCAAGTTTAATGGCTCTAGCTTTTGAAATAACAAAGATATAAGCAATAGAAATTTAGGTTGTTTCAGTTTTAGATAAATATGAGATAAAAATGTTCCACATCAAGTTTTACTTAGTTGTGGTAATCAAGTCCTAATAAAATTTACAACAGGTTTCGCAAATAAAATGAACTTTAATATGGTTAAAGCTTCATGGCCCTAGCTTTTGAAGTAACAAAGATATAAGCAATAGAAATTTAGGTTGTTTCAGTTATAAATAAATATTAGATAAATATATCCCACGTCAAGTTTTACTTAGTTGTGGTAATCTGCTCCTAATAAAATGTATAACCGTTTTTGGCAAATAAAATAAACTTTAATATGGTTAAAGTTTCATGGCCCAAGCTTTTGAAATAACAAAGATATAAGCAATAGAAATTTAGGTTGTTTTAGTTATAAGATAAATATGTTCCACATCAAGTTTCACTTAGTTGTGGTGATCAAGTCCTAATAAAATTTATAACATTTTTGGGCAAATAAAATAAACATTAATATGGTTAAAGATATAAGCAATAGAAATCTAGGTTGTTTCAGTTGTAAGATAAATATTTTCCACATCAAGTTTTACTTAGTTGTGGTAATCAAGTCCTAATAACATTTACAACAGTTTTTTGCAAATAAAATAAACCTTAATATGGTTAAAGTTTCATGGCTCTAGCCTTTGAAATAAAAGAGATATAAGCAATAAAAATTTAGGTTGTTTCAGTTATAAATAAATATTAGATAAATATGTTCCACGTAAAGTTTTACTTAGTTGTGGTAAGCAGATCCTAATAAAATTTATAACCGTTTTTGGAAATAAAATAAGCTTTAATATGGTTAAAGTTCTATGTCCCTAGCTTTTGAAATAACAAAGATATAAGCAACAGAAATTTAGGTTGTTTCAGTTGTAAGAGAAATATGTTCCACATCAAGTTTTACTTAGTTGTAGTAATCAAGACCTAATAAAATGTACACAAGTTTTTTGAAAATAAAATAAACTTTAATATGGTTCAAGTTTAATGGCTCTAGCTTTTGAAATAACAAAGATGTAAGCATTAGAAATTTAGGTTGTTTTAGTTATAAGATAAATATGTTCCACATCAAGTTTTACGTAGTTGTAGTAATCAAGACCTAATAAAATGTACAAAAGTTTTTGCCAAATAAAACTTTAATATGGTTAAAGTTCTATGTCCCTAGCTTTTGAAATAACAAAGATATAAGCAATAAAAATTTAGGTTGTTTCAGTTGTAAGATAAATATGTTCCACATCAAGTTTTACTTAGTTGTGGTGATCAAGTCCTATTGCAAATAAAATAAACCTTAATATGGTTAAAGTTTCATGGCTCTAGCCTTTGAAATAAAAAAGATATAAGCAATAAAAATTTAGGTTGTTTCAGTTATAAATAAATATTAGATAAATATGTTCCACGTCAAGTTTTACTTAGTTGTGGTAATCAGGTCCTAATAAAATTTATAACCGTTTTTGCAAATAAAATAAGCTTTAATATGGTTAAAGATATAAGCAATAGAAATTTTTGTTTCAGTTATAAGATAAATATGTTCCACATGAAGTTTTACTTAGTTGTGGTAATCAAGTCCTAATATAATTTACAACCGTTTTCGCAAATAAAATGAACTTTAATATGGTTCAAGTTTCATGGCCCTAGCTTTTGAAATAACAAAGATATAAGCAACAGAAATTTAGGTTGTTTCAGTTGTAAGATAAATATGTTCAACATCAAGTTTTACTTAGTTGTGGTGATCAAGTCCTAATAAAATTTATAACATTTTTTGGCAAATAAAATAAGCTATAATATGGTTAAACTTCTATGTCCCTAGCTTTTGAAATAACAAAGATATAAGCAATAGAAATTTAGGTTGTTTCAGTTATTAGATAAATATGACATAAATATGTTCCACATCAAGTTTTACTTAGTTGTGGTAATCAGGTCCTAATAAAATTTATAACGGTTTTTGCAAATAAAATAAACTTTAATATGGTTAAAGCTTCATGGCCCTAGCTTTTGAAATAACAAAGATATAAGCAATCGAAATTTAGGTTGTTTCAGTTGTAAGATAAATATGTTCCACATCAAGTTTTACTTAGTTGTAGTAATCAAGACCTAATAAAATGTACAAAAGTTTTTGCCAAATAAAATAAGCTTTAATATGGTTCAAGTTTAATGGATCTAGCTTTTGAAATAACAAAGATGTAAGGATTAGAAATTTAGGTTGTTTTAGTTATAAGATAAATATGTTCCACATCAAGTTTTACGTAGTTGTAGTAATCAATACCTAATAAAATGTACAAAAGTTTTTGCCAAATAAAATAAACTTTAATATGGTTCAAGTTTAATGGCTCTAGCTTTTGAAATAACAAAGATATAAACAATAGAAATTTAGGTTGTTTCAGTTGTAAGATAAATATGTTCCACATCAAGTTTTACTTATGGCGTTTTCTTTTCTGACAAAAAATATCTCAATTATCGAATTGCGTAACATGACTTTCTATAAAATGGCTGAATTTGTAGTTAATGGTGCCCTCTTACTTAGTCAGAGGACAACATTCGTTGAAATCACCACACAAGCTTACAAAATGGCTAAGAAAATCAAACAGGGCAACATTTTTTCGAGAAAAGAAAACGTCATTAGTTGTAGTAATCAAGACCTACAAAAGTTTTTGCCAAATAAAATAAACTTTAATATGGTTAAAGCTTCATGGCCCTAGCTTTTGAAATAACAAAGATATAAGCAATAGAAATTTAGGTTGTTTCAGTTGTAAGATAAATATGTTCCACATCAAGTTTTACTTAGTTGTGGTGATCAAGACCTAATAAAATGTACAAAAGTTTTTGCCAAATAAAATAAACTTTAATATGGTTCAAGTTTAATGGCTCTAGCTTTTGATATAACAAAGATATAAGCAATAGAAATTTAGGTTGTTTCAGTTGTAAGATAAATATGTTCCACATCAATCTTAAACTCTTTTTGTTGTTTATCATCTATTTTTGTCTCTTTGTCGGGCCCAGGCATTGTTGGTGTCATCGTCGGTGTCGTCGTCGAAGCATCCGTCTTAGCTGGCGTCTCTGAACTGAATCCCGTTTCATTTATCGTTTTTGTTGTTTCGGTCTTATTATTGGCCGCCGATGTTGCTGCCACCACAGGCTTACATCCAATTTCAATGGTTGTTCCATATCTACATTTGTTTGAATTCCACTTGTATTTGCTGTTTCTTTTCGACGATCAGCATCTGTTTGGGCACCACTGGCACTTCAATATCACCCACCATCTTTTTCAACTCAGTCTTTGGCTTTTTAGCTGGCACTGACGCCACAGCTTTCATGGCACCTTGGTCCTGCTCCTCCGCCTTACACGCCTGCTGCATCTATGGCATATGTGTATGTGCACCCAAACCAATTTTTTGTCTAACTTCCGCCATCGTTGACGCAGCCGTTTCACGCGCCTTCTCTGCGCCCATCTCAAGCAAATAAACTAACTCATTACGTCGCAACAGCTGTTGTTGGATTTTATTGCGTTCGACTATCTCCTCTGCGACAAGCATTTTATATTTGCCAGTATCGATAACTTTGGCATCCTCACAAATCTGTTGCACACTTTTGCCCGTGAGTAGCGAATGTATTGCTTTTATATTGCTTACACCTTGACGTGTTTCCGGATTGTAATGAACATCAGATATTATATCATTATGTATTATATATGGTATCTGCATCATCTGTTAGATAGATTACTGCTTTGGGATCAGCATCCGATTTGGACATTTTCTTACTTGGATCACGTGGGGAACTTTTAGAAACATTTTGTTTATGTACATATGTATTTATTTTGACTTTTTTTATGAAAATATGTTTTAATATTTTTTTGGTTTTGATTTCAAACCAAAAAAGCTTTAATGGTAATATACATTGAGAAAGAGAGTTTTTTTATACTTTTCAGGATTTGTTTTTAAACCATAAATTATTAAACTTCCTTAGAGAGAATTTTAATACTTTTCAAGGCTTTATTTTGAAACTATTTTGGAATAAATAAAATTGTAAAACTTCTCATAGTTTAAAAATAAGACTTTTTAGCATTAAAATTCAAATTTAATTCCAAGAATGATTAAATCAAGTACCAAATGATATTAGAATTAAACTATCATTTTTTACTGTGTAGGGTAATCTTTTACTCAGCCGTCGATTATCCATGGAGTGTATAATATTTGATTCTTCCGAACTTAACTTCCTTTCTTGTTTTTTGTGTTCTTATGTTTTGAAGCAAACGATTTTGATGGCGCCATCTGTGTACAAGTATGAAATTAAAAAGAGCAGAGCGCCCTCTGTATGTAATTGGAAACATCAATCGTGCAGAGCGCCATCTACAGATCCTCACCGTAATCTAGGTTAATTTTTATCACCGCCTATGTTAATTTAATCTAAGTTAAGTTTTATTTCGTTGCAAAGACTGAAGACAAAGAGTGTATGGGACCCGCGAAATGGGACATCTAGTGTTATGTTTCACAGACTGCACCCTTTTATCCATATACGCTCTTTGTCCATCAGCAGTGAAACTTCACACTAGATGTCACATTTGGTCATTCAACAAATCGACCCATGTAATAGCAATTCAACCGGCTCAGTCGACAAAAATCCACCCATATTAGAGAATTGAAAAAAAAATGCCACTGGTATAAAAACAAGTGAAATTGATACGTCCGTTGGTAAATAAAATTAAGCAAATTTACAGCGAAATGAAAATTAGCATAGTACGGTGGAAGAGCTGTACTTGGCGTCCTGCACGAATAATGTTTCCAACTACCCACAGAGGGCGCCCGGCTCTTTCTAATTTCATACTTGTACACAGATGCCGCCATCAAAATAGTTTGCTTCAAAATACATAAAGTAAACACAGCCATGCTCCCACTATAAGAATTCAAAAAACAAGTAATCCGGCGTCTCCACGAAACAAAATTCTGGTTTATTGCGATTTCGAAACTGGCAAAAATGTCGCTTGTTAATTTTTTTTTGTTCTTTTTCACATAGATTCCACACATTTTTTGATCGTTCTATTGCCAAAAATGATTGCTCTATTGTCACAATCTCCCCGACCACAGGGCAACGTTTTCTGCCTTTAACATTATTGCATTATTTTTATTATTTTTCACACATAACATGAAAAAAGCAACATTTTCTTAGGGTACAGTGCCATAGAGCGTATAAAATGTTTCAATAACATCCTTTTTCATATTTTGGTTTTAAAACGCCCTACTCAAAAATTTTTTCCATAACGGCCTATTTCAGATTTTGCTTCAAAAACGCCCTATTTCAGAGAAAATTCAATTTATATTTCTCTGAAATAAGGCATTTTTAAATAATTTTCTGAAATTGGACGTCATTGAAATAAATTCTGAAATAGGGCGTTATTGAAGCAAGTTCTGAAGTTGGGCGTTATTGAAGAAAATTCTGAAACCCAATTTAAAACAACTTTTGATCTTTTACTCAGGCGTCGACATGTAGTTTCATCCCCAAAATTATGCAACATATTACCTATATTGATATAGGTAAACGTGATAAACGTGTTTTATATTTTTAAAATACCTGTTCAATCATTGCTGCCCTCTGACTTAGTTAGCTTACAAGATGGCTAAGAAAATCAAATAGGGCAACATTTTTTCGAGAAACGAAAACGGCATAAGAACACCATAATTACTGCGCCAAGGAAAGAGGAGAAATAGAATTAGAAAAGTATGTTTGTAAGTAGAAGAATTAGGAGATATCGCCCAATACAACAACACAACAAACAACAAAAACAACACAAACAACAAAATATTCGTATGCAGAAAATAAACCAAATATTTTTCGTCTCTTGTCGCCACCTTCATTCTGCAACGAGAAAAAAATTAACATAGTACACTGGGGTGTAGATATTTGTCTTATAACAGAAAACGCCTCAATTTCTTTTGTTATATCTTTGTTATTTCAAAAGCTTTAGTCATGAAACTTGAACTACATTGAAGTTCACTATATTTTCCAAAAACTGTATAAATTTTATTATTATATGATTACCACAACTCAGTAAAAACTGAAGGAACATATTTATCTTATAACTGAAAAATCTAAATGTCTTTGGTTATATTTGTGTTATTTCAAAACTGTTATACAATTTAATGCGATGTGGTTATTACAACTCAGTAAAACCTGAAGTGTATACCTTATCTGCTAAAAAGTGTTATGGATGTGATTAACACAACTAAGTAAAAACTGAAAACCCTCCTTGTTATTTCAAAAGCAAAAGCCACGAAACTTCAATAAGTTTACTTATTTTTCCAAGAACTGCTATACATTTTATTAAAATGTGATTACAACATTCAGTAAAAAATTAAGAAACATATTTATCTTATAACTGAAAAAACTTCAATTACTTTGCTATATCTTTGTTATTTCAGAAGCTGTTATAAATTTTAATATGATAAGCTACCACAACTCAGAAAAACAGAAGTAATAAGATATAAGTTATAAGTAATAAGATGTTATCTTATAACTGAACTACCTCTTTTGTTATATCTCTGTCATTTGAAAAGCCTTTAAACTGGAACTACATAGAAGTTTACTTTATTTTCCAAAACATTTTATTATGATATGATTACCACAACTCAGTGAAAACTGAAAAAACTTTACTTAGTTGTAGTAATCAAGACCTAATAAAATGTGCAAAAGTTTTTGCCAAATAAAATAAACTTTAATATGGTTCAAGTTTAATGTCCTAATAAAATTTATAACCGTTTTTGCAAATAAAATATACTTTAATATGGTTAAAGCTTCATGGCCCTAGCTTTTGAAATAACAAAGATATAAGCAATAGAAATTTAGGTTGTTTTAGTTATAAGATAAATATGTTCCACATCAAGTTTTACGTAGTTGTAGTAATCAAGACCTAATAAAATGTACAAAAGTTTTTGCCAAATAAAATAAACTTTAATATGGTTAAAGCTTCATGGCCCTAGCTTTTGAAGTAACAAAGATATAAGCAATAGAAATTTAGGTTGTTTCAGTTATAAATAAATATTAGATAAATATGTTCCACATCAAGTTTTACTTAGTTGTGGTGATCAAGTCCTAATAAAATTTATAACATTTTTTGCAAATAAAATAAGCTTTAATATGGTTAAAGTTCTATGTCCCTAGCTTTTGAAATAACTAAGATATGTGCAATAGAAATTTAGGTTTTTTTAGTTATAAGATAAATATGTTCCACTTCAAGTTTTACTTAGTTCTGGTAATCAAGTCCTAATACAATTTATAACATTTTTTTGGCAAATAAAATAAACTTTAATATTGTTAAAGTTTCATGTTCCTAGCTTTTGAAGTAACAAAGATATAAGCAATAGAAATTTAGGTTGTTTCAGTTATAAATAAATATTAGATAAATATGTTCCACGTCAAGTTTTACTTAGTTGTGGTAATCAAGACCAAATAAAATGTACAAAAGTTTTTGCCAAATAAAATAAACTTTAATATGGTTCAAGTTTAATGGCTCTAGCTTTTGAAATAACAAAGATATAAGCAATAGAAGCTTAGGTTGTTTCAGTTGTAAGATAAATATGTTCCACATCAAGATTTACTTAGTTGTAGTAATCAAGACCTAATAAAATGTACAAAAGTTTTTGCCAAATAAAATAAACTTTAATATGGTTCAAGTTTAATGGCTCTAGCTTTTGAAATAACAAAGATATAAGCAATAGAAATTTAGGTTGTTTCAGTTATAAATAAATATTATATAAATATGTTCCACTTCAAGTGGCCGCTGTGGTGCAGTGGGTAGAGTGCTCGCCTGCTATGCCAGAGGTCTCGGGTTCAAACCACGGTCCGAGCCAAACAAATTTTTCTAATTAGTAAAAATCCAATTATTGGGTTTTTTAAGAGCAGCGGTCACCTCTCGGCAGTGGGCGGCATACCCTCCGAGAGTATTTCTGCCATGAAAAAGCTTCTCACAAAAAATGCATTCGCCGTTCGGAGCCGGCATAAAACTGTAGGTCCACCCAATTAGTAGGAAAAACAAAAAGGAGCACACCTCGAATTGGGAGAGAAGCTCGGCCATAAAACTCGTCAGAGTTATAATAGCGCCATTGTATTATATATATTATTATTACTTCAAGTTTTATTTAGTTGTGGTAATCAGGTCCTAATAAATTTATAACAGTTTTCGCAAATAAAATGAACTTTAATATGGTTAAAGCTTCATGTCCCTAGCTTTTGAAGTAACAAAGATATAAGCAATAGAAATTTAGGTTGTTTCAGTTATAAATAAATATTAGATAAATATGTTTCACGTCAAGTTTTACTTAGTTGTGGTAATCAGGTCCTAATAAAATGTATAACCGTTTTTGGCAAATAAAATAAACCTTAATATGGTTAAAGCTTCATGGCCCTAGCTTTTGAAATAACAAAGATATAAGCAATAGAAATTTAGGTTGTTGCAGTTGTAAGATAAATATGTTCCACATCAAGTTTTACTTAGTTGTAGTAATCAAGACCTAATAAAATGTACAACAGTTTTTGGCAAATAAAATAAACTTTAATATGGTTCAAGTTTCATGGCTCTAGCTTTTGAAATAACAAAGATATCAGCAATAGAAATTTAGGTTGTTTTAGTTATAAGATAAATATGTTCCACATCAAGTTTTACTTAGTTGTGGTGATCAAGTCCTAATAAAATTTATAACATTTTTGGGCAAATAAAATAAACATTAATATGGTTAAAGCTTCATGGCCCTAGCTTTTCAAATAACAAAGATATAAGCAATAGAAATTTAGGTTGTTTCAGTTATAAATAAATATTAGATAAATATATCCCACGTCAAGTTTTACTTAGTTGTGGTAATCTGGTCCTAATAAAATGTATAACCGTTTTTGGCAAATAAAATAAACTTTAATATGGTTAAAGTTTCATGGCCCAAGCTTTTGAAATAACAAAGATATAAGCAATAGAAATTTAGGTTGTTTCAGTTGTAAGATAAATATGTTCCACATCAAGTTTTACTTAGTTGTAGTAATCAAGACCTAATAAAATGTACAACAGTCTTTGGCAAATAAAATAAACTTTAATATGGTTCAAGTTTCATGTCTCTAGCTTTTGAAATAACAAAGATATCAGCAATAGAAATTTAGGTTGTTTTAGTTATAAGATAAATATGTTCCACATCAAGTTTTACGCAGTTGTAGTAGTCAAGACCTAATAAAATGTACAAAAGTTTTTGCCAAATAAAATAAACTTTAATATGGTCCAAGTTTAATGGCTCTAACTTTTGAAATAACAAAGATATAAGCAATAGAAATTTAGGTTGTTTTAGTTATAAGATAAATATGTTCCACATCAAGTTTTACTTAGTTGTGGTGATCAAGTCCTAATAAAATTTATAACATTTTTTGCAAATAAAATAGGCTTTAATATGGTTAAAGTTCTATGTCCCTAGCTTTTGAAATAACTAAGATATGTGCAATAGAAATTTAGGTTTTTTTAGTTATAAGATAAATATGTTCCACTTCAAGTTTTACTTAGTTCTGGTAATCAAGTCCTAATACAATTTATAACATTTTTTTGCAAATAAAATAAACTTTAATATGGTTAAAGTTTCATGTCCCTAGCTTTTGAAGTAACAAAGATATAAGCAATAGAAATTTAGGTTGTTTTAGTTATAAATAAATATTAGATAAATATATCCCACGTCAAGTTTTACTTAGTTGTGGTAATCTGGTCCTAATAAAATGTATAACCGTTTTTGGCAAATAAAATAAACTTTAATATGGTTCAAGTTTCATGGCTCTAGCTTTTGAAATAACAAAGATATCAGCAATAGAAATATAGGTTGTTTCAGTTATAAATAAATATTAGATAAATATGTTCCACTTCAAGTTTTACTTAGTTCTGGTAATCAAGTCCTAATACAATTTATAACATTTTTTTGGCAAATAAAATAAACTTTAATATGGTTAAAGTTTCATGTCCCTAGCTTTTGAAGTAACAAAGATATAAGCAATAGAAATTTAGGTTGTTTCAGTTATAAATAAATATTAGATAAATATATCCCACGTCAAGTTTTACTTAGTTGTGGTAATCTGGTCCTAATAAAATGTATAACCGTTTTTGGCAAATAAAATAAACTTTAATATGGTTAAAGTTTCATGGCCCAAGCTTTTGAAATAACAAAGATATAAGCAATAGAAATTTAGGTTGTTTCAGTTGTAAGATAAATATGTTCCACATCAAGTTTTACTTAGTTGTAGTAATCAAGACCTAATAAAATGTACAACAGTCTTTGGCAAAAAAAATAAACATTAATATGGTTAAAGCTTCATGGCCCTAGCTTTTCAAATAACAAAGATATAAGCAATAGAAATTTAGGTTGTTTCAGTTATAAATAAATATTAGATAAATATGTCCCACTTCAAGTTTTACTTAGTTCTGGTAATCAAGTCCTAATAAAATTTATAACATTTTTTGCAAATAAAATAGGCTTTAATATGGTTAAAGTTCTATGTCCCTAGCTTTTGAAATAACTAAGATATGTGCAATAGAAATTTAGGTTTTTTTAGTTATAAGATAAATATGTTCCACTTCAAGTTTTACTTAGTTCTGGTAATCAAGTCCTAATACAATTTATAACATTTTTTTGGCAAATAAAATAAACTTTAATATGGTTAAAGTTTCATGTCCCTAGCTTTTGAAGTAACAAAGATATAAGCAATAGAAATTTAGGTTGTTTTAGTTATAAATAAATATTAGATAAATATATCCCACGTCAAGTTTTACTTAGTTGTGGTAATCTGGTCCTAATAAAATGTATAACCGTTTTTGGCAAATAAAATAAACTTTAATATGGTTCAAGTTTCATGGCTCTAGCTTTTGAAATAACAAAGATATCAGCAATAGAAATTTAGGTTGTTTTAGTTATAAGATAAATATGTTCCACATCAAGTTTTACTTAGTTGTGGTGATCAAGTCCTAATAAAATTTATAACATTTTTGGGCAAATAAAATAAACATTAATATGGTTAAAGCTTCATGGCCCTAGCTTTTCAAATAACAAAGATATAAGCAATAGAAATTTAGGTTGTTTTAGTTATAAGATAAATATGTTCCACATCAAGTTTTACGTAGTTGTAGTAATCAAGACCTAATAAAATGTACAAAAGTTTTTGCCAAATAAAATAAACTTTAATATGGTCCAAGTTTAATGGCTCTAACTTTTGAAATAACAAAGATATAAGCAATAGAAATTTAGGTTGTTTTAGTTATAAGATAAATATGTTCCACATCAAGTTTTACGTAGTTGTAGTAATCAAGACCTAATAAAATGTACAAAAGTTTTTGCCAAATAAAATAAACTTTAATATGGTTCAAGTTTAATGGCTCTAGCTTTTGAAGTAACAAAGATATAAGCAATAGAAATTTAGGTTGTTTCAGTTATAAATAAATATTAGATAAATATATCCCACGTCAAGTTTTACTTAGTTGTGGTAATCTGGTCCTAATAAAATGTATAACCGTTTTTGGCAAATAAAATAAACTTTAATATGGTTAAAGTTTCATGGCCCAAGCTTTTGAAATAACAAAGATATAAGCAATAGAAATTTAGGTTGTTTCAGTTGTAAGATAAATATGTTCCACATCAAGTTTTACTTAGTTGTAGTAATCAAGACCTAATAAAATGTACAAAAGTTTTTGCCAAATAAAATAAACTTTAATATGGTTCAAGTTTAATGTCCTAATAAAATTTATAACCGTTTTTGCAAATAAAATATACTTTAATATGGTTAAAGCTTCATGGCCCTAGCTTTTGAAATAACAAAGATATCAGCAATAGAAATTTAGGTTGTTTTAGTTATAAGATAAATATGTTCCACATCAAGTTTTACGCAGTTGTAGTAGTCAAGACCTAATAAAATGTACAAAAGTTTTTGCCAAATAAAATAAACTTTAATATGGTTCAAGTTTAATGGCTCTAGCTTTTGAAATAACAAAGATGTAAGCATTAGAAATTTAGGTGGTTTTAGTAGTAAAATAAATAAATACCCCACATCAAGTTTTACTTAGTTGTAGTAATCAAGACCTACAAAAGTTTTTGCCAAATAAAATAAACTTTAATATGGTTCAAGTTTAATGTCCTAATAAAATTTATAACCGTTTTTGCAAATAAAATACACTTTAATATGGTTAAAGCTTCATGGCCCTAGCTTTTGAAATAACAAAGATATAAGCAATAGAAATTTAGGTTGTTTCAGTTGTAAGATAAATATGTTCCACATCAAGTTTTACTTAGTTGTGGTGATCAAGACCTAATAAAATGTACAAAAGTTTTTGCCAAATAAAATAAACTTTAATATGGTTCAAGTTTAATGTCCTAATAAAATTTATAACCGTTTTTGCAAATAAAATATACTTTAATATGGTTAAAGCTTCATGGCCCTAGCTTTTGAAATAACAAAGATATAAGCAATAGAAATTTAGGTTGTTTCAGTTGTAAGATAAATATGTTCCACATCAAGTTTTACTTAGTTGTAGTAATCAAGACTTAATAAAATGTACAAAAGTTTTTGCCAAATAAAATAAACTTTAATATGGTTCAAGTTTAATGTCCTAATAAAATTTATAACCGTTTTTGCAAATAAAATATACTTTAATATGGTTAAAGCTTCATGGCCCTAGCTTTTGAAATAACAAAGATATAAGCAATAGAAATTTAGGTTGTTTTAGTTATAAGATAAATATGTTCCACATCAAGTTTTACGTAGTTGTAGTAATCAAGACCTAATAAAATGTACAAAACTTTTTGCCAAATAAAATAAACTTTAATATGGTTAAAGCTTCATGGCCCTAGCTTTTGAAGTAACAAAGATATAAGCAATAGAAATTTAGGTTGCTTCAGTTATAAATAAATATTAGATAAATATCTTCCACATCAAGTTTTACTTAGTTGTAATATATACAACAGTCTTTGGCAAATAAAATAAACATTAATATGGTTAAAGCTTCATGGCCCTAGCTTTTCAAATAACAAAGATATAAGCAATAGAAATTTAGGTTGTTTCAGTTATAAATAAATATTAGATAAATATGTTCCACTTCAAGTTTTACTTAGTTCTGGAAATCAAGTCCTAATACAATTTATAACATTTTTTTGGCAAATAAAATAAACTTTAATATGGTTAAAGTTTCATGTCCCTAGCTTTTGAAGTAACAAAGATATAAGCAATAGAAATTTAGGCTGTTTCAGTTATAAGATAAATATGTCCCACTTCAAGTTTTACTTAGTTCTGGTAATCAAGTCCTAATAAAATTTATAACATTTTTTGCAAATAAAATAGGCTTTAATATGGTTAAAGTTCTATGTCCCTAGCTTTTGAAATAACTAAGATATGTGCAATAGAAATTTAGGTTTTTTTAGTTATAAGATATATATGTTCCACTTCAAGTTTTACTTAGTTCTGGTAATCAAGTCCTAATACAATTTATAACATTTTTTTGGCAAATAAAATAAACTTTAATATGGTTAAAGTTTCATGTCCCTAGCTTTTGAAGTAACAAAGATATAAGCAATAGAAATTTAGGTTGTTTTAGTTATAAATAAATATTAGATAAATATATCCCACGTCAAGTTTTACTTAGTTGTAGTAATCAAGACCTACAAAAGTTTTTGCCAAATAAAATAAACTTTAATATGGTTCAAGTTTAATGTCCTAATAAAATTTATAACCGTTTTTGCAAATAAAATACACTTTAATATGGTTAAAGCTTCATGGCCCTAGCTTTTGAAATAACAAAGATATAAGCAATAGAAATTTAGGTTGTTTCAGTTGTAAGATAAATATGTTCCACATCAAGTTTTACTTAGTTGTGGTGATCAAGACCTAATAAAATGTACAAAAGTTTTTGCCAAATAAAATAAACTTTAATATGGTTCAAGTTTAATGTCCTAATAAAATTTATAACCGTTTTTGCAAATAAAATATACTTTAATATGGTTAAAGCTTCATGGCCCTAGCTTTTGAAATAACAAAGATATAAGCAATAGAAATTTAGGTTGTTTCAGTTGTAAGATAAATATGTTCCACATCAAGTTTTACTTAGTTGTAGTAATCAAGACTTAATAAAATGTACAAAAGTTTTTGCCAAATAAAATAAACTTTAATATGGTTCAAGTTTAATGTCCTAATAAAATTTATAACCGTTTTTGCAAATAAAATATACTTTAATATGGTTAAAGCTTCATGGCCCTAGCTTTTGAAATAACAAAGATATAAGCAATAGAAATTTAGGTTGTTTTAGTTATAAGATAAATATGTTCCACATCAAGTTTTACGTAGTTGTAGTAATCAAGACCTAATAAAATGTACAAAACTTTTTGCCAAATAAAATAAACTTTAATATGGTTAAAGCTTCATGGCCCTAGCTTTTGAAGTAACAAAGATATAAGCAATAGAAATTTAGGTTGCTTCAGTTATAAATAAATATTAGATAAATATCTTCCACATCAAGTTTTACTTAGTTGTAATATATACAACAGTCTTTGGCAAATAAAATAAACATTAATATGGTTAAAGCTTCATGGCCCTAGCTTTTCAAATAACAAAGATATAAGCAATAGAAATTTAGGTTGTTTCAATTATAAATAAATATTAGATAAATATGTTCCACTTCAAGTTTTACTTAGTTCTGGTAATCAAGTCCTAATACAATTTATAACATTTTTTTGGCAAATAAAATAAACTTTAATATGGTTAAAGTTTCATGTCCCTAGCTTTTGAAGTAACAAAGATATAAGCAATAGAAATTTAGGTTGTTTCAGTTATAAGATAAATATGTCCCACTTCAAGTTTTACTTAGTTCTGGTAATCAAGTCCTAATAAAATTTATAACATTTTTTGCAAATAAAATAGGCTTTAATATGGTTAAAGTTCTATGTCCCTAGCTTTTGAAATAACTAAGATATGTGCAATAGAAATTTAGGTTTTTTTAGTTATAAGATATATATGTTCCACTTCAAGTTTTACTTAGTTCTGGTAATCAAGTCCTAATACAATTTATAACATTTTTTTGGCAAATAAAATAAACTTTAATATGGTTAAAGTTTCATGTCCCTAGCATTTGAAGTAACAAAGATATAAGCAATAGAAATTTAGGTTGTTTTAGTTATAAATAAATATTAGATAAATATTCCCACGTCAAGTTTTACTTAGTTGTGGTAATCTGGTCCTAATAAAATGTATAACCGTTTTTGGCAAATAAAATAAACTTTAATATGGTTCAAGTTTCATGGCTCTAGCTTTTGAAATAACAAAGATATCAGCAATAGAAATTTAGGTTGTTTTAGTTATAAGATAAATATGTTCCACATCAAGTTTTACGTAGTTGTAGTAATCAAGACCTAATAAAATGTACAAAAGTTTTTGCCAAATAAAATAAACTTTAATATGGTCCAAGTTTAATGGCTCTAACTTTTGAAATAACAAAGATATAAGCAATAGAAATTTAGGTTGTTATAGTTATAAGATAAATATGTTCCACATCAAGTTTTACGTAGTTGTAGTAATCAAGACCTAATAAAATGTACAAAAGTTTTTGCCAAATAAAATAAACTTTAATATGGTTCAAGTTTAATGGCTCTAGCTTTTGAAATAACAAAGATACAAGCAATAGAAATTTAGGTTGTTTCAGTTATAAATAAATATTAGATAAATATATTCCACGTCAAGTTTTACTTAGTTGTGGTAATCAGGTCCTAATAAAATTTATAACCGTTTTTGGCAAATAAAATAAACTTTAATATGGTTAGAGCTTCATGGCCGTAGCTTTTGAAGTAACAAAGATATAAGCAATAGAAATTTAGGTTGTTTCAGTTATAAATAAATATTAGATAAATATATCCCACGTCAAGTTTTACTTAGTTGTGGTAATCTGGTCCTAATAAAATGTATAACCGTTTTTGGCAAATAAAATAAACTTTAATATGGTTAAAGTTTCATGGCCCAAGCTTTTGAAATAACAAAGATATAAGCAATAGAAATTTAGGTTGTTTCAGTTGTAAGATAAATATGTTCCACATCAAGTTTTACTTAGTTGTAGTAATCAAGACCTAATAAAATGTACAAAAGTTTTTGCCAAATAAAATAAACTTTAATATGGTTCAAGTTTAATGTCCTAATAAAATTTATAACCGTTTTTGCAAATAAAATATACTTTAATATGGTTAAAGCTTCATGGCCCTAGCTTTTGAAATAACAAAGATATCAGCAATAGAAATTTAGGTTGTTTTAGTTATAAGATAAATATGTTCCACATCAAGTTTTACGCAGTTGTAGTAGTCAAGACCTAATAAAATGTACAAAAGTTTTTGCCAAATAAAATAAACTTTAATATGGTTCAAGTTTAATGGCTCTAGCTTTTGAAATAACAAAGATGTAAGCATTAGAAATTTAGGTGGTTTTAGTAGTAAAATAAATAAATACCCCACATCAAGTTTTACTTAGTTGTAGTAATCAAGACCTACAAAAGTTTTTGCCAAATAAAATAAACTTTAATATGGTTCAAGTTTAATGTCCTAATAAAATTTATAACCGTTTTTGCAAATAAAATATACTTTAATATGGTTAAAGCTTCATGGCCCTAGCTTTTGAAATAACAAAGATATAAGCAATAGAAATTTAGGTTGTTTCAGTTGTAAGATAAATATGTTCCACATCAAGTTTTACTTAGTTGTGGTGATCAAGACCTAATAAAATGTACAAAAGTTTTTGCCAAATAAAATAAACTTTAATATGGTTCAAGTTTAATGTCCTAATAAAATTTATAACCGTTTTTGCAAATAAAATATACTTTAATATGGTTAAAGCTTCATGGCCCTAGCTTTTGAAATAACAAAGATATAAGCAATAGAAATTTAGGTTGTTTCAGTTGTAAGATAAATATGTTCCACATCAAGTTTTACTTAGTTGTAGTAATCAAGACCTAATAAAATGTACAAAAGTTTTTGCCAAATAAAATAAACTTTAATATGGTTCAAGTTTAATGTCCTAATAAAATTTATAACCGTTTTTGCAAATAAAATATACTTTAATATGGTTAAAGCTTCATGGCCCTAGCTTTTGAAATAACAAAGATATAAGCAATAGAAATTTAGGTTGTTTTAGTTATAAGATAAATATGTTCCACATCAAGTTTTACGTAGTTGTAGTAATCAAGACCTAATAAAATGTACAAAACTTTTTGCCAAATAAAATAAACTTTAATATGGTTAAAGCTTCATGGCCCTAGCTTTTGAAGTAACAAAGATATAAGCAATAGAAATTTAGGTTGCTTCAGTTATAAATAAATATTAGATAAATATCTTCCACATCAAGTTTTACTTAGTTGTGGTGATCGAGTCCTAATAAAATTTATAACATTTTTTGCAAATAAAATAAGCTTTAATATGGTTAAAGTTCTATGTCCCTAGCTTTTGAAATAACTAAGATATGTGCAATAGAAATTTAGGTTTTTTTAGTTATAAGATAAATATGTTCCACTTCAAGTTTTATTTAGTTCTGGTAATCAAGTCCTAATACAATTTATAACATTTTTTTGGCAAATAAAATAAACTTTAATATGGTTAAAGTTTCATGTCGCTAGCTTTTGAAGTAACAAAGATATAAGCAATAGAAATTTACGTTGTTTCAGTTATAAATAAAAATTAGATAAATATGTTCCACGTCAAGTTTTACTTAGTTGTGGTAATCAAGACCAAATAAAATGTACAAAAGTTTTTGCCAAATAAAATAAACTTTAATATGGTTGAAGTTTAATGGCTCTAGCTTTTGAAATAACAAAGATATAAGCAATAGAAATTTAGGTTGTTTCAGTTGTAAGATAAATATGTTCCACCTCAAGATTTACTTAGTTGTAGTAATCAAGACCTAATAAAATTTACAAAAGTTTTTGCCAAATAAAATAAACTTTAATATGGTTCAAGTTTAATGGCTCTATCTTTTGAAATAACAAAGATATAAGCAATAGAAATTTAGGTTGTTTCAGTTTTAGATAAATATGAGATAAAAATGTTCCACATCAAGTTTTACTTAGTTGTGGTAATCAAGTCCTAATAAAATTTACAACAGTTTTCGCAAATAAAATGAACTTTAATATGGTTAAAGCTTCATGGCCCTAGCTTTTGAAGTAACAAAGATATAAGCAATAGAAATTTAGGTTGTTTCAGTTATAAATAAATATTAGATAAATATATCCCACGTCAAGTTTTACTTAGTTGTGGTAATCTGGTCCTAATAAAATGTATAACCGTTTTTGGCAAATAAAATCAACTTTAATATGGTTAAAGCTTCATGGCCCTAGCTTTTGAAGTAACAAAGATATAAGCAATAGAAATTTAGGTTGTTTCAGTTATAAATAAATATTAGATAAATATGTTCCACTTCAAGTTTTACTTAGTTCTGGTAATCAAGTCCTAATACAATTTATAACATTTTTTTGGCAAATAAAATAAACTTTAATATGGTTAAAGTTTCATGTCCCTAGCTTTTGAAGTAACAAAGATATAAGCAATAGAAATTTAGGTTGTTTCAGTTATAAATAAATATTAGATAAATGTGTTCCACGTCAAGTTTTACTTAGTTGTGGTAATCAAGACCAAATAAAATGTACAAAAGTTTTTGCCAAATAAAATAGACTTTAATATGGTTAAAGTTTAATGGCTCTAGCTTTTGAAATAACAAAGATATAAGCAATAGAAATTTAGGTTGTTTTAGTTATAAGATAAATATGTTCCACATCTAGTTTTACGTAGTTGTAGTAATCAAGACCTAATAAAATGTACAAAAGTTTTTGCCAAATAAAATAAACTTTAATATGGTTCAAGTTTAATGGCTCTAGCTTTTGAAATGACAAAGATATAAGCAATAGAAATTTAGGTTGTTTCAGTTATAAATAAATATTATATAAATATGTTCCACTTCAAGTTTTACTTAGTTGTGGTAATCAGGTTCTAATAAAATTTATAAAAGTTTTCGCAAATAAAATGAACTTTAATATGGTTAAAGCTTCATGGCCCTAGCTTTTGAAGTAACAAAGATATAAGCAATAGAAATTTAGGTTGTTTCAGTTATAAATAAATATTAGATAAATATATCCCACGTCAAGTTTTACTTAGTTGTGGTAATCTGGTCCTAATAAAATATATAACCGTTTTTGGCAAATAAAATAAACTTTAATATGGTTAAAGTTTCATGGCCCAAGCTTTTGAAATAACAAAGATATAAGCAATAGAAATTTAGGTTGTTTCAGTTGTAAGATAAATATGTTCCACATCAAGTTTTACTTAGTTGTAGTAATCAAGACCTAATAAAATGTACAACAGTTTTTGGCAAATAAAATAAACTTTAATATGGTTCAAGTTTCATGGCTCTAGCTTTTGAAATAACAAAGATATCAGCAATAGAAATTTAGGTTGTTTTAGTTATAAGATAAATATGTTCCACATCAAGTTTTACTTAGTTGTGGTGATCAAGTCCTAATAAAATTTATAACATTTTTGGGCAAATAAAATAAACATTAATATGGTTAAAGATATAAGCAATAGAAATCTAGGTTGTTTCAGTTGTAAGATAAATATGTTCCACATCAAGTTTTACTTAGTTGTAGTAATCAAGACCTAATAAAATGTACAAAAGTTTTTGCCAAATAAAATAAACTTTAATATGGTTCAAGTTTAATGTCCTAATAAAATTTATAACCGTTTTTGCAAATAAAACATACTTTAATATTGTTAAAGCTGCATGGCCCTAGCTTTTGAAATAACAAAGATATAGGCAATAGAAATTTAGGTTGTTTCACTTGTAAGATAAATATGTTCCACATCAAGTTTTACTTAGTTGTGGCGATCAAGTCCTATTGCAAATAAAATAAACCTTAATATGGTTAAAGTTTCATGGCTCTAGCCTTTGAAATAAAAAAGATATAAGCAATAAAAATTTAGGTTGTTTCAGTTATAAATAAATATTAGATAAATATGTTCCACGTCAAGTTTTACTTAGTTGTGGTAATCAAGTCCTAATAAAATTTACAACAGTTTTCGCAAATAAAATGAACTTTAATATGGTTAAAGCTTCATGGCCCTAGCTTTTGAAGTAACAAAGATATAAGCAATAGAAATTTAGGTTGTTTCAGTTATAAATAAATATTAGATAAATATATCCCACGTCAAGTTTTACTTAGTTGTGGTAATCTGGTCCTAATAAAATGTATAACCGTTTTTGGCAAATAAAATCAACTTTAATATGGTTAAAGCTTCATGGCCCTAGCTTTTGAAGTAACAAAGATATAAGCAATAGAAATTTAGGTTGTTTCAGTTATTAATAAATATTAGATAAATATGTTCCACTTCAAGTTTTACTTAGTTCTGGTAATCAAGTCCTAATACAATTTATAACATTTTTTTGGCAAATAAAATAAACTTTAATATGGTTAAAGTTTCATGTCCCTAGCTTTTGAAGTAACAAAGATATAAGCAATAGAAATTTAGGTTGTTTCAGTTATAAATAAATATTAGATAAATGTGTTCCACGTCAAGTTTTACTTAGTTGTGGTAATCAAGACCAAATAAAATGTACAAAAGTTTTTGCCGAATAAAATAAACTTTAATATGGTTCAAGCTTAATGGCTCTAGCTTTTGAAATAACAAAGATATAAGCAATAGAAGTTTAGGTTGTTTCAGTTGTAAGATAAATATGTTCCACATCAAGATTTACTTAGTTGTAGTAATCAAGACCTAATAAAATGTACAAAAGTTTTTGCCAAATAAAATAGACTTTAATATGGTTAAAGTTTAATGGCTCTAGCTTTTGAAATAACAAAGATATAAGCAATAGAAATTTAGGTTGTTTTAGTTATAAGATAAATATGTTCCACATCTAGTTTTACGTAGTTGTAGTAATCAAGACCTAATAAAATGTACAAAAGTTTTTGCCAAATAAAATAAACTTTAATATGGTTCAAGTTTAATGGCTCTAGCTTTTGAAATGACAAAGATATAAGCAATAGAAATTTAGGTTGTTTCAGTTATAAATAAATATTATATAAATATGTTCCACTTCAAGTTTTACTTAGTTGTGGTAATCAGGTCCTAATAAAATTTATAAAAGTTTTCGCAAATAAAATGAACTTTAATATGGTTAAAGCTTCATGGCCCTAGCTTTTGAAGTAACAAAGATATAAGCAATAGAAATTTAGGTTGTTTCAGTTATAAATAAATATTAGATAAATATATCCCACGTCAAGTTTTACTTAGTTGTGGTAATCTGGTCCTAATAAAATATATAACCGTTTTTGGCAAATAAAATAAACTTTAATATGGTTAAAGTTTCATGGCCCAAGCTTTTGAAATAACAAAGATATAAGCAATAGAAATTTAGGTTGTTTCAGTTGTAAGATAAATATGTTCCACATCAAGTTTTACTTAGTTGTAGTAATCAAGACCTAATAAAATGTACAACAGTTTTTGGCAAATAAAATAAACTTTAATATGGTTCAAGTTTCATGGCTCTAGCTTTTGAAATAACAAAGATATCAGCAATAGAAATTTAGGTTGTTTTAGTTATAAGATAAATATGTTCCACATCAAGTTTTACTTAGTTGTGGTGATCAAGTCCTAATAAAATTTATAACATTTTTGGGCAAATAAAATAAACATTAATATGGTTAAAGATATAAGCAATAGAAATCTAGGTTGTTTCAGTTGTAAGATAAATATTTTCCACATCAAGTTTTACTTAGTTGTAGTAATCAAGACCTAATAAAATGTACAAAAGTTTTTGCCAAATAAAATAAACTTTAATATGGTTCAAGTTTAATGTCCTAATAAAATTTATAACCGTTTTTGCAAATAAAACATACTTTAATATTGTTAAAGCTGCATGGCCCTAGCTTTTGAAATAACAAAGATATAGGCAATAGAAATTTAGGTTGTTTCACTTGTAAGATAAATATGTTCCACATCAAGTTTTACTTAGTTGTGGCGATCAAGTCCTATTGCAAATAAAATAAACCTTAATATGGTTAAAGTTTCATGGCTCTAGCCTTTGAAATAAAAAAGATATAAGCAATAAAAATTTAGGTTGTTTCAGTTATAAATAAATATTAGATAAATATGTTCCACGTCAAGTTTTACTTAGTTGTGGTAATCAGGTCCTAATAAAATTTATAACCGTTTTTGCAAATAAAATAAGCTTTAATATGGTTAAAGATATAAGCAATAAAAATTTAGGTTGTTTCAGTTATAAATAAATATTAGATAAATATGTTCCACGTCAAGTTTTACTTAGTTGTGGTAATCAGGTCCTAATAAAATTTATAACCGTTTTTGCAAATAAAATAAGCTTTAATATGGTTAAAGATATAAGCAATAGAAATTTAGGTTGTTTCAGTTATAAGATAAATATGTTCCACATGAAGTTTTACTTAGTTGTGGTAATCAAGTCCTAATAAAATTTACAACCGTTTTCGCAAATAAAATGAACTTTAATATGGTTCAAGTTTCATGGCCCTAGCTTTTGAAATAACAAAGATATAAGCAGTAGAAATTTAGGTTGTTTCAGTTGTAAGATAAATATGTTCAACATTAAGTTTTACTTAGTTGTGGTGATCAAGTCCTAATAAAATTTATAACATTTTTTGGCAAATAAAATAAGCTATAATATGGTTAAGCTTCCATGTCCCTAGCTTTTGAAATAACAAAGATATAAGCAATAGAAATTTAGGTTGTTTCAGTTATTAGATAAATATATAAATATGTTCCACATCAAGTTTTACTTAGTTGTGGTAATCAGGTCCTAATAAAATTTATAACGGTTTTTGCAAATAAAATAAACTTTAATATGGTTAAAGCTTCATGGCCCTAGCTTTTGAAATAACAAAGATATAAGCAATAGAAATTTAGGTTGTTTCAGTTGTAAGATAAATATGTTCAACATCAAGTTTTACTTAGTTGTGGTGATCAAGTCCTAATAAAATTTATAACATTTTTTGGCAAATAAAATAAGCTATAATATGGTTAAACTTCTATGTCCCTAGCTTTTGAAATAACAAAGATATAAGCAATAGAAATTTAGGTTGTTTCAGTTATTAGATAAATATGACATAAATATGTTCCACATCAAGTTTTACTTAGTTGTGGTAATCAGGTCCTAATAAAATTTATAACCGTTTTTGCAAATAAAATAAGCTTTAATATGGTTAAAGATATAAGCAATAGAAATTTAGGTTGTTTCAGTTATAAGATAAATATGTTCCACATGAAGTTTTACTTAGTTGTGGTAATCAAGTCCTAATAAAATTTACAACCGTTTTCGCAAATAAAATGAACTTTAATATGGTTCAAGTTTCATGGCCCTAGCTTTTGAAATAACAAAGATATAAGCAATAGAAATTTAGGTTGTTTCAGTTGTAAGATAAATATGTTCAACATCAAGTTTTACTTAGTTGTGGTGATCAAGTCCTAATAAAATTTATAACATTTTTTGGCAAATAAAATAAGCTATAATATGGTTAAACTTCTATGTCCCTAGCTTTTGAAATAACAAAGATATAAGCAATAGAAATTTAGGTTGTTTCAGTTATTAGATAAATATGACATAAATATGTTCCACATCAAGTTTTACTTAGTTGTGGTAATCAGGTCCTAATAAAATTTATAACGGTTTTTGCAAATAAAATAAACTTTAATATGGTTAAAGCTTCATGGCCCTAGCTTTTGAAATAACAAAGATATAAGCAATCGAAATTTAGGTTGTTTCAGTTGTAAGATAAATATGTTCCACATCAAGTTTTACTTAGTTGTAGTAATCAAGACCTAATAAAATGTACAAAAGTTTTTGCCTAATAAAATAAACTTTAATATGGTTCAAGTTTAATGGCTCTAGCTTTTGAAATAACAAAGATGTAAGCATTAGAAATTTAGGTTGTTTTAGTTATAAGATAAATATGTTCCACATCAAGTTTTACGTAGTTGTAGTAATCAAGACCTAATAAAATGTACAAAAGTTTTTGCCAAATAAAATAAACTTTAATATGGGTCAAGTTTAACGGCTCTAGCTTTTGAAATAACAAAGATATAAACAATAGAAATTTAGGTTGTTTCAGTTGTAAGATAAATATGTTCCACATCAAGTTTTACTTATTACGAAAATGGTCACACTGGGGCCTGTAACACGAGCACTACAATCCCAACAAGTGTACAAGAAAATTTCACAAGTGTATGTCCCTGCAGTAAAAATCCGCAATGAATCCTTAATGAATCACTGATGCAATTCACCTATGACGAGGAGGCATCAGTGAATACTTTCATATAAAGACTGATGAATTTTTCATATAAATGGTTTGCTTTCCTCAGAAAAAAAACAAAAACAAATAAAAATATACTAAGTTATGACGACAGTGATGAATATTCAACAAAGAATCATCACTGATCCTTCAGCAGTGAAACAAATTTACTGCAGGGGTGTTACGGGAAATTGGAGAACTTGTAGGTATAAGTGAATTAGTAATAACTTGTGGATTTGTAACAATTGTAGGTTTGTGTTATAGGCCCCTGGTCGCGCTGTGAAGTTGTCAAAAAATTTTTCCTCCGTACTTTTGTGCTAAAAAAAATATATAATTGATCAATTTAACTCAATGATATTGTGAAAAAGTGTCGGAAAAAGTGTCGCAACTTAGTGTGCTATCAAATTAATATAAAACTGCTTTATTTAAACTCTAAAGCGTAAATTAATGGCGTTTTCGATTCTGGCAAAAATGTCGCACTTATTCTGCATTTTTATCGGGCTGTCAAATTTGTTTGTTCTATTCCACATAGATTCCACAAATTTTTTCAGGGTTGCTTGTTCTATTGACAAAAATGTCGCCCTCTGCCCGACCGCAGGGCAGCATTTTCTGCCCTTAATATGACCAAGGGGTTGCATTATTTTTGTTTCATACATCACATGAAAAGTGCAACATTTTCTTAGGGCTCAGGGCGCATGTTGATAATGTTGCCTTGTAATAATGCAGCATTTTGGTTCAGAATCGAAAACGCTATAAGTGTTATTGCTGAGTGATTGTGCATATTGTTGTTGCATTGATCGCACAATAGCAAAAGCTCCCACACACAAAACTCCACCACAAACCTCTTTTTCACACTAAGTGGTGAATTAGTGTGGACACAAACCAGTCGTGTAAAGTTTATACATAAGTATCAGAGCTGTAAAAAGCTGCAACCAGATTGTATTACAATCATAAAAAGTTGTACATATTACAAGCGCAGCCGGGTGCAAATGAATATAGACTAAAATATTCGTTTGCACCAGCGAGATGCCCCTCAACCATACTCCTCCTAAAGTAGGAGGTTCCCAACAGCGAGATACCCAACAAGTCCAAGTGCGAGATGCCCAACCAGCCCAAGTGCAACTACAGCACCAAACCCCGAGATCCCTGGGTACACCCCAACAAATGTCCCAACACCTAACCCCATCCCGCCTGCCTAGTACCAACGTACCAAACGTACAACAGCAGATCGAAACCCTCCAAAGGCAACTGGAAATTCTCTATGCCCAACAATAACAAGCCCAGAAACCCCAAACTGCAGGAAACTTGACAACTGCTACCCCAACCGACGAATGGAAGATCGTCAATCCCAAACGCCAACGCGAAAGCCCAAGTAAAAATACTGCCTCTAAAAAACAGGCTAAACTTGATAATTATTACTGGCTTGGAAGCCGCCAACCAAAGGAAAATAAAATGAAAACAGATTTGCCTCCCTTGAAGTTGAGGAAACTAACCAACCAACTGAAAAAATACCCAAGCCGCCGCCAATATTTATAGACAAAGTTCTAAACATTCCCCCCCTAATGAGTTTACTACAAGAAGTTGCTCCAAACTCCTATGATCTAAAGCTCACAAGCAAGGATCAAGTAAAAGTACAAGCATCATCCCTGGATGCTTACAAAACCATAGTGTCACAACTGGAACAGAAGGGCACAGAGTTCCACACTTATAAAACAAAACAAGAACGTACCTTCAGAGTTGTTCTCAGAAACATGCACTCCTCAATAGACACAAAAGAAATTGTGGATTCTCTAAAAGATCTCGGTCACTCAGTCACAAACATTTGGAACATAAAACACAGAGTCACAAAAAATCCTCTCCCAATGTTTATCATTGAACTCAAACCCGCCTCCAATAACAAGGAGATATATCAAATTAAAAGTCTCCTGCACTCAATAATTGCTTTCGAGCCCCCACACCCGAAGCGTGAAATACCGCAATGCGCCAACTGTCAGCAATATGGCCACACAAAGTCCTACTGTCGTCGAAAATCAGTATGTATAAAATGTGCTGGAAACCACCTCTCCGCTGATTGTAAGCGAAAGACAAGATCTGAAGATGTCAAATGCGCTCTATGTGAAGGTAACCATCCAGCAAATTATAAAGGCTGTATGGTATACAAAAACATCCAAAGTGCCAAATACCCAACTCTGAGGAAAAAAGCTCCTGCACAGCCCCAAGAGAAACCACAACAGCCAATTCAAACCCCAATGCAGATTGAAACCCCAATTCAAATTGACCAATACCCAACCACATATGCTCAGGCAGCAAAGAAAGGCGTAACACCCCGCTCGAACCCTAATAATGCCATCCCAAATAGTAATGAAACCCACACCCCAACGCAAAACACTAACGCAATGCGAGAAATGATAGACTTACTGAAACAAGTCATGCAACAAATGCCATCAATGATGAGCCTCCTCGTCACCCTCACGACTAAAAACTGTGCATCTTCAACCCGTTGAAAATTATCATTTGGAATGCCAATGGCCTATCCAAACACTTACTTGAAGTTAAAACTTTACTTCAGACCCACGATATAGATATACTCCTCATATCTGAGACCCGCTTTACTGACAAAAGCTACTTTGAAGTACCCAACTACAAGTTTTACCACACAAAACACCCCAGTAACAGCGCTCATGGAGGCTCAGGTATCTTGATACGGAAAAGTATTAAACATTACAGCACGAATTCATTCCGTACAAATGCTATACAAGCCACAAATATTGTCATTGAAGACCCGAGCGGCCAGCTTACACTCTCTGCTATCTATAGCCCGCCGAGGCACTCTATCAGCACCGCAGAATATGAAAATTTCTTCAAAACTCTTGGAAATCGATTTCTAGCTGGGGGCGATTACAATGCCAAACACACGTTCTGGGGCTCTCGTCTCATTACCCCTAAAGGAAGACAACTATATAATGCTATTAGCAATCTCAGTTTAACTCCATTCTCTACTGGAACTCCCACTTAATGGCCAACAGATAAAAATAAAATACCCGACTTAATCGATTTCTGCGTGGTGAAAGGCATGAATTCTTCAGATATAAATTGCAAATCGTGCTTTGAATTGTCTTCCGACCACTCTCCAATCCTGGTAACAATTGATAAAAATTTTACACCGGCAGCGGAACAATGCAGCCTTTACAATCGGAAGACTGATTGGGAATACTTCCGACACATCATCACGTCTAATCTTGAGGCAGCAGTCGAACATTTTAACAGCTGCATCCAACAAGCTGCATGGAAATCAACTCCCACCCTCATCAGACAAAAAAGGACAAGCGTTACCCGCAACATACAAGCTAAGCTCAAAGAAAAGCGACTCGCAAGGAAAAAATGGCAACAAACCCGTCACCCCGACGACAAGAAAAGATTGAATGCTCTCACCAAAGAACTCAAAAATATCCTCAAAATTGAACACAACAGACAAGTTCAACAATATCTTAGTAATATTGATGCAACAGCTGCAACTGATTACTCCCTTTGGAAAGCTGCTGGTGGGCTAAAAAGGCCGATTTTCTACAATTCTCCAATACGAATGGAAAATAACGAATGGGCGAAAAGTGACGCAGAGAAGGCAAATGCTTTTGCACTCCACCTAAAATCAATATTCACCCCACATGATATTGAACCCCAAGCACAACAACAGAAGTGAATAATACTCTGAGTCATCCCTATCAAATGGACCTCCCCATAAAACGATTCGCAATATCGGAGGTAAAAACCGTAATAGCGATGCTCAACCCAAAGAAAGCTCCTGGGTACGATATTATTAATGGCAATGTACTAAAACACTTACCTTACGAAGGCATAAAATTTCTCACCCAACTTTTTAATGGAGTACTAATAACTGCATTCATACCCCCTCAATGGAAAGTCGCTCAGATGAAAATGATTCTGAAACCAGGAAAGCCCCCTGATACGGCAGCGTCTTACAGACCCATTAGTCTGCTGCCCATTGTCTCAAAAGTCTTGGAAGTTCTCTTCCTTAAAAGACTCCTACCCAAAACAGAAGAGCGTAACATTATACCTAATCACCAATTTGGCTTCAGAAGAGGACACGGAACAATTGAACAGGTACATAGACTTACCGAGAAAATCTACTCTGCCTTTGAGCAAAAAAAATACTGTACAGCTGCTTTTCTAGATATATCCCAAGCTTTTGATCGCGTATGGCACGACGGCCTGCTCTATAAAATAAAAAATACTCTCCCTACAATCTTATCTAAAAAATCGTTACTTTTTCGTCAAAGAAGGAGCAGAGCAGTCTGAGCTTTACGAGAGCTTAGCACGCGTCCCGCAAGGTAGTGTAATGGGCCCAATACTGTACCTACTTTACACATATGACCTCCCAATAGCAGAAGGAGTCACTATCGGCACTTTTGCCGATGACACTGCTGTACTGGTTTAATAAGAAAACCAAGAATGTGGAAAATATCCCATGCCCCAATGTTATACACGAATACAACAAATACATGGGTGGGGTGGATCTTATGGATTCATCTCTAGGTAGGAGTCATATCCGCATTAAGTCACGTAAATGGACCACTAGGTTGATATACCATATGCTGGATATGGCAATGATTAACTCCTGGATATTATACAAACGCCATTATTCAATGAGTCCACGAACAATGCATGAATTCATTTGTGAAGTTTCAAAAGTTCTTATGAAATCTGGTACCCAGCTTCTAAATAGAAAGCGGGGAAGTAACATTGAAAAGGAGATTTCTGCGAAACGAGCTCGTCCTAATAGTGCTATGTTACCTCCTCGTGACATACGGTTGGATAACGTCGGCCATTTTGCCGATTTCATTGATAATGGAAAGCCAAGATGCAAACATCCTGATTGCTCATCACGTATGCAGGTTTATTGTATGAAATGTGACGTTTCTTTATGTTTCACCTCAAAAAAAAATTGTTTCTTAGATTTTCATACTAACTAAATGTAATTAATGAATACTCTGTCTATTTTCTGAAATAAAATTTTATTGAAATATGGATTCTAAAAATTCATTTACTGTAAATATACTTTTCTAAGCAGCTCCTGGTGGTTCCTCAAGGGACCAACCGAAAAAACACCCATTAAATTCCGAGCGCATACTTTATACAAAAACTCGTAGAAAAAACATTGTTTAAAATCAAGTTTTTTATATAATATTTAATTTTCAGTCAAATCGGAGATATCAGGCATTTAAGGGTTAAGTTTTATTTCGTTGCAAAGACTGAAGGCAAAGAGTGTATGGGACCCGCGAAATGGGACATCTAGTGTGATGTTTCACAGACTGCACCCTTTTATCCATATACGCTCTTTGTCCATCAGCAGTGAAACTTCACACTAGATGTCACATTTGCTCATTCAACAAATCGACCCATGTAATAGCAATTCAACCGGCTCAGTCGACAAAAATCGACCCATATTAGAGAATTGCAAAAAAATGCCACAAGTGAAATTGATACGTCCGTTTGTAAATAAAAGTAAGCAAATTTACAGCGAAATGAAAATTAGCATAGTACGGTGGAAGAGCTGTACTTGGCGTCCTGCACGAATAATGTTTCCAACTACCCACAGAGGGCGCCCGGCTCTTTCTAATTTCATACTTGTACACAGATGCCGCCATCAAAATAGTTTGCTTCAAAATACATAAAGTAAACATGGCCACGCTCCCACCATAAGAATTAAAAAAACAAGTAACCCGGCGTCTCCACGACACAAAATTCTGGTTTATTGCGATTTCGAAACTGACAAAAATGTCGCTTGTTAATTTTTTTTGTTCTTTTTCACATAGATTCCACACATTTTTTGATTGTTCTATTGCCAAAAATGATTGCTCTATTGTCACAATCTCCCCGACCACAGGGCAACGTTTTCTGCCTTTAACATGTCCAAGGGTCACATTATTTTTATTATTTTTCACACATAACATGAAAAAAGCAACATTTTCTTAGGGTACAGTGCCATAGAGCGCATAAAATGTTTCAATTTGCTTTTAAAACGCCCTACTCAAAAATTTTTTCAATAACGGCCTATTTCATATTTTGCTTATTATTATATGATTACCACAACTCAGTAAAAACTGAAGGAACACATTTATCTTATAACTGAAAAAGCTAAATGTCTTTGGTTATATTTGTGTTATTTCAAAACTGTTATACAATTTAATGCGATGTGGTTATCACAACTCAGTAAAACCTGAAGTGTATACCTTATCTGCTAAAAAGTGTGTAGGATGTGATTAACACAACTAAGTAAAAACTGAAAACCCTCCTTGTTATTTCAAAAGCAAAAGCCACGAAACTTCAATAAGTTTACTTATTTTTCCAAGAACTGCTATACATTTTATTAAAATGTGATTACAACAATTCAGTAAAAAATTAAGAAATTAATTATAACTGAAAAAACTTCAATTACTTTGCTATATCTTTATTTCAGAAGCTGTTATAAATTTTATTATGATAAGATACCACAACTCAGAAAAACAGAAGTAATAAATAAGATATAAATTATAAGTAATAAGATGTTATCTTATAACTGAACTACCTCTTTTGTTATATCTCTGTCATTTGAAAAGCCTTTAGAGTAGACATAGAAGTTTACTTTATTTTCCAAAACATTTTATTATGATATGATTACCACAACTCAGTGAAAACTGAAAAAACATATTTACTTATAACTGAAAGAAGCTCAATTTCTTTTGCTATACCTTTGTTATTTCAAAAGCTAGTCAAGAAACTGTTATACATTTTATTATGATATGATGCACAACTGAGGTTTACATCCTTTCTCTTTAACCGCCTAGGATAGTTTTGCTTTAGGAGACTTTTTGCTAATTTGTTTGCATTTTCTCTATCTCTTCGGTCACCGTATTTATCTCTAGGTTATTATGTATAATTGAATTTTTTACATACCAATTGAATTTTTTACATACATACATTCTTAATATCTTGGACTGTAGCCTTTGAATTCTCTCTACGCTAGATTTCGATGCTGAGCCCCATAATTGTATTCCATACATCCAAATTGGTTTCAAAACCATATTAAATATTAATATCTTATTATCTAATCCCAGTCTGGAACTTGGACCAATTAACCATTGCAGATGGCTTATTTTCAACTTGGTTTGCATAATCTTTTTGTCAATGTGATTTTTACAAGTCATTCTTCTATCCAATGTGACTCCAAGGTACGTAACGAAGTCTTTCTGAGTTATCATTTTTCCATTTATTGAGACTAGTGGGCATGTGTCTTTTTTTAGGCTAAAAGTTACTTGTACACATTTAGATTCGTTGACCTTAATTCTCCACGTAGTAAGCCATTCTTCTAAAGTTTTTATGTGTCTCTGCAGTTGGATAGTAGCATTTGCGTGCACACTCAGTATAGCCGTATCATCTGCGAAGGTAGGCGTGACAAGGCTCGCGTTGGTTGGCAGATCGCTTGTGTAGATTAAGTATAGTACAGGCCCCAGAACGCTACCTTGTGGAACTCCAGCAGAAATTGGATGGCTTTCGGTTGTAAAACTTTTGTGCCTTACTCGAAATTTTCTACCTGTTAAAAAGCTTTCTAGGATCCCGCAGAGATTATAAGGAAGTGTTTGTTTTATTTTATGCAAGAGCCCTTCTACCCATACCTTATCGAAAGCTTGTGCCACATCTAGGAATAGGGCAGTGCAATATCGTTTGGTTTCAAAAGTTGACCTTATTTCCGAAACTATTCTATGCACTTGTTCTATCGTACCGTGCTGCTCCCTAAATCCGAATTGGTGACTTGGTATGGTTTCGTGCAGTTCTAAGATAGGCTGAATTTTTTTCAGCAATAATTTTTCGAATAGTTTGGAAAAGATGGAGATTAAGCTTATATATTATATTTTTTTTTTTTCAAAACTGTTTAAAAAGTTTTCATTTACATTTATATGTACATTGTACAGCCATAGCATGGTGGTCGTAGAGGTGTTTGCCTTCGCGCGGGCTGGCGCGATGAACAACAGGGGCTAGGTGCGTTCATCGCGGTGGCCATTGGTCGGACGCTTCGGCGATGTTTATTGTATTTTACGTTATTTCCACTAGCCTGTACTATGAACGCCAGGGACTAGGTGCCGTTCATCGCGATGGCCATTGGTCGGTCGCTTCGGCGATGTTTATTGTATTTTACGTTATTTCCACTAGCCTGTACTATGAACAACAGGGACTAGGTGCGTTCATCGCGGTGGCCGTTGGTCGGACGCTTCGGCGACGTTTATTGTATTTTACGTTATTTCCACTAGTCTGTACTATGAACGCCAGGGACTAGGTGCCGTTCATCGCGATGGCCATTGGTCGGTCGATTCGGCGACGTTCATCATTATCTTCACTTTACGTTACTTTCGAGGTATTGGTCTAACAGAATATGACCTTATGCACAATTGAGGTTTACATCCTTTTTCTTTAACCGCCTAGGATAGTTTTGCTTTAGGAGACTTTTTGCTAATGAATTAGGATGGTTTTGCATAATTTGTTTGCATTTTCTCTATCTCTTCGGTCACCGTATTTATCTCTAGGTTATTATGTATAATTGAATTTTTTACATACCAAGGAGCTTTGCATATTGTTCTTAATATCTTGGACTGTAGCCTTTGAATTCTCTCTACGCTAGATTTCGATGCTGAGCCCCATAGTTGTATTCCATACATCCAAATTGGTTTCAAAACCATATTAAATATTAATATCTTATTATCTAATCCCAGTCTGGAACTTGGACCAATTAACCATTGCAGATGTCTTATTTTCAACTTGGTTTGCATAATCTTTTTGTCAATGTGATTTTTACAAGTCATTCTTCTCCAATGTGACTCCAAGGTACGTAACGAAGTCTTTCTGAGTTATCATTTTTCCATTTATTGAGACTGGTGGGCATGTGTCTTTTTTTAGGCTAAAAGTTACTTGTACACATTTAGATTCGTTGACCTTAATTCTCCACGTAGTAAGCCATTCTTCTAAAGTTTTTATGTGTCTCTGCAGTTGGATAGTAGCATTTGCGTGCACACTCAGTATAGCCGTATCATCTGCGAAGGTAGACGTGACAAGGCTCGCGTTGGTTGGCAGATCGCTTGTGTAGATTAAGTATAGTACAGGCCCTAGAACGCTACCTTGTGGAACTTCAGCAGAAATTGGATGGCTTTCGGTTGTAAAACTTTTGTGCCTTACTCGAAATTTTCTACCTGTTAAAAAGCTTTCTAGGATCCCGCAGATATTATAAGGAAGTGTTTGTTTTATTTTATGCAAGAGCCCTTCTAGCCAAAACCAAATTTTGATTATTTTTAGAATATTTCTGGTATTAAAAGAAGTTGAAATGGTATAAGATCAATACAAACATTGGAATAAATTCTATACTTTTATGGAATTAAATCAAAACCAAATTTTGATTATTTTTATAATATTTTTGGTAATAAAAATTGCTGAAATGGTATAAGATCTATCCGCAAACTGGAATAAATTTTATACTTTTTTGGATTTATAATAGCTCATATTCTTTTAAATACTAAAAATTTTAATAACCACTAGCCATACACGCACTCATACATATATACAAATAAAATGGGAATAAATCAGCTTCTTAGTCAACAAATTATTTGGCTTATACAAAAAGCCTTAATCTAAATCTTAAACTCTTTTTGTTGTTTATCATCTATTTTTGTCTCTTTGTCGGGCCCAGGCATTGTTGGTGTCATCGTCGGTGTCGTCGTCGAAGCATCCGTCTTAGCTGGCGTCTCTGAACTGAATTAAATTTTATACTTTTTTGGATTTATAATAGCTCATATTCTTTTAAATACTAAAAATTTTAATAACCACTAGCCATACACGCACTCATACATATATACAAATAAAATGGGAATAAATCAGCTTCTTAGTCAACAAATTATTTGGCTTATACAAAAAGCCTTAATCTAAATCTTAAACTCTTTTTGTTAATTATCATCTATTTTTGTCTCTTTGTCGGGCCCAGGCATTGTTGGTGTCATCGTCGGTGTCGTCGTCGAAGCATCCGTCTTAGCTGGCGTCTCTGAACTGAATCCCGTTTCATTTATCGTTTTTGTTGTTTCGGTCTTATTATTGGCCGCCGATGTTGCTGCCACCACAGGCTTAACATCCAATTTCAATGGTTGTTCCATATCTACATTTGTTTGAATTTCCACTTGTATTTGCTGTTTCTTTTCGACGATCAGCATCTGTTTGGGCACCACTGGCACTTCAATAAAACCCACCATCTTTTTCAACTCAGTCTTTGGCTTTTTAGCTGGCATTGACGCCACAGCTTTCATGGCACCTTGGTCCTGCTCCTCCGCCTCACACGCCTGCTGCATCTATGGCATATGTGTATGTGCACCCAAACCAATTTTTTGTCTAATTTCCGCCATCGTTGACGCAGTATAGTACAGGCCCTAGAACGCTACCTTGTGGAACTCCAGCAGAAATTTAGCTCAATTTATATGTAGTACTCTTTTTCGTAGTTTGAAAATGAAAACGGTCTGGCTGGAACCAAGTGTCAGACGAAGGGTTAAAGTTTTATTATGTAAGTGCGGATTGGCCCGACAGTCTTCACGATGCGCGAGTGCTTCGTAACAGTGCTCTTTTTCGTAGAATGGAAAATAGTTGGCGACCTTATATGATTTTTGGAGATTCCGCGTATCTCTTACGTGATGGTTAATTTCACCAATCTATGACGATCCCACGAACCCAGCGCAAACCGCATTTAATATCTCATAAACTCGGCGTAGTAAGAAAATGCATTTGGCGTACTGAAATTATCTCCATTCATGGATTTTTACAAGTGTATAATATTTTACTTGTAGGAACAATTGTATGAAAAATTATTGTCCCTGCAGTAAAAATCCGCAATGAATCCTTAATGAATCACTGATGCAATTCACCTATGACGAGGAGGCATCAGTGAATACTTTCATATAAAGACTGATGAATTTTTCATATAAATGGTTTGCTTTCCTCAGAAAAAAAACAAAAACAAATAAAAATATACTAAGTTATGACGACAGTGATGAATATTCAACAAAGAATCATCACTGATCCTTCAGCAGTGAAACAAATTTACTGCAGGGGTGTTACGGGAAATTGGAGAACTTGTAGGTATAAGTGAATTAGTAATAACTTGTGGATTTGTAACAATTGTAGGTTTGTGTTATAGGCCCCTGGTCGCGCTGTGAAGTTGTCAAAAAAATTTTCCTCCGTACTTTTGTGCTAAAAAAAATATATAATTGATCAATTTAACTCAAAGATATTGTGAAAAAGTGTCGGAAAAAGTGTCGCAACTTAGTGTGCTATCAAATTAATATAAAACTGCTTTATTTAAACTCTAAAGCGTAAATTAATGGCGTTTTCGATTCTGGCAAAAATGTCGCACTTATTCTGCATTTTTATCGGGCTGTCAAATTTGTTTGTTCTATTCCACATAGATTCCACAAATTTTTTCAGGGTTGCTTGTTCTATTGACAAAAATGTCGCCCTCTGCCCGACCGCAGGGCAGCATTTTCTGCCCTTAATATGACCAAGGGGTTGCATTATTTTTGTTTCATACATCACATGAAAAGTGCAACATTTTCTTAGGGCTCAGGGCGCATGTTGATAATGTTGCCTTGTAATAATGCAGCATTTTGGTTCAGAATCGAAAACGCTATAAGTGTTATTGCTGAGTGATTGTGCATATTGTTGTTGCATTGATCGCACAATAGCAAAAGCTCCCACACACAAAACTCCACCACAAACCTCTTTTTCACACTAAGTGGTGAATTAGTGTGGACACAAACCAGTCGTGTAAAGTTTATACATAAGTATCAGAGCTGTAAAAAGCTGCAACCAGATTGTATTACAATCATAAAAAGTTGTACATATTACAAGCGCAGCCGGGTGCAAATGAATATAGACTAAAATATTCGTTTGCACCAGCGAGATGCCCCTCAACCATACTCCTCCTAAAGTAGGAGGTTCCCAACAGCGAGATACCCAACAAGTCCAAGGCGAGATGCCCAACCAGCCCAAGTGCAACTACAGCACCAAACCCCGAGATCCCTGGGTACACCCCAACAAATGTCCCAACACCTAACCCCATCCCGCCTGCCTAGTACCAACGTACCAAACGTACAACAGCAGATCGAAACCCTCCAAAGGCAACTGGAAATTCTCTATGCCCAACAATAACAAGCCCAGAAACCCCAAACTGCAGGAAACTTGACAACTGCTACCCCAACCGACGAATGGAAGATCGTCAATCCCAAACGCCAACGCGAAAGCCCAAGTAAAAATACTGCCTCTAAAAAACAGGCTAAACTTGATAATTATTACTGGCTTGGAAGCCGCCAACCAAAGGAAAATAAAATGAAAACAGATTTGCCTCCCTTGAAGTTGAGGAAACTAACCAACCAACTGAAAAAATACCCAAGCCGCCGCCAATATTTATAGACAAAGTTCTAAACATTCCCCCCCTAATGAGTTTACTACAAGAAGTTGCTCCAAACTCCTATGATCTAAAGCTCACAGGCAAGGATCAAGTAAAAGTACAAGCATCATCCCTGGATGCTTACAAAACCATAGTGTCACAACTGGAACAGAAGGGCACAGAGTTCCACACTTATAAAACAAAACAAGAACGTACCTTCAGAGTTGTTCTCAGAAACATGCACTCCTCAATAGACACAAAAGAAATTGTGGATTCTCTAAAAGATCTCGGTCACTCAGTCACAAACATTTGGAACATAAAACACAGAGTCACAAAAAATCCTCTCCCAATGTTTATCATTGAACTCAAACCCGCCTCCAATAACAAGGAGATATATCAAATTAAAAGTCTCCTGCACTCAATAATTGCTTTCGAGCCCCCACACCCGAAGCGTGAAATACCGCAATGCGCCAACTGTCAGCAATATGGCCACACAAAGTCCTACTGTCGTCGAAAATCAGTATGTATAAAATGTGCTGGAAACCACCTCTCCGCTGATTGTAAGCGAAAGACAAGATCTGAAGATGTCAAATGCGCTCTATGTGAAGGTAACCATCCAGCAAATTATAAAGGCTGTATGGTATACAAAAACATCCAAAGCGCCAAATACCCAACTCTGAGGAAAAAAGCTCCTGCACAGCCCCAAGAGAAACCACAACAGCCAATTCAAACCCCAATGCAGATTGAAACCCCAATTCAAATTGACCAATACCCAACCACATATGCTCAGGCAGCAAAGAAAGGCGTAACACCCCGCTCGAACCCTAATAATGCCATCCCAAATAGTAATGAAACCCACACCCCAACGCAAAACACTAACGCAATGCGAGAAATGATAGACTTACTGAAACAAGTCATGCAACAAATGCCATCAATGATGAGCCTCCTCGTCACCCTCACGACTAAAAACTGTGCATCTTCAACCCGTTGAAAATTATCATTTGGAATGCCAATGGCCTATCCAAACACTTACTTGAAGTTAAAACTTTACTTCAGACCCACGATATAGATATACTCCTCATATCTGAGACCCGCTTTACTGACAAAAGCTACTTTGAAGTACCCAACTACAAGTTTTACCACACAAAACACCCCAGTAACAGCGCTCATGGAGGCTCAGGTATCTTGATACGGAAAAGTATTAAACATTACAGCACGAATTCATTCCGTACAAATGCTATACAAGCCACAAATATTGTCATTGAAGACCCGAGCGGCCAGCTTACACTCTCTGCTATCTATAGCCCGCCGAGGCACTCTATCAGCACTGCAGAATATGAAAATTTCTTCAAAACTCTTGGAAATCGATTTCTAGCTAGGGGCGATTACAATGCCAAACACACGTTCTGGGGCTCTCGTCTCATTACCCCTAAAGGAAGACAACTATATAATGCTATTAGCAATCTCAGTTTAACTCCATTCTCTACTGGAACTCCCACTTATTGGCCAACAGATAAAAATAAAATACCCGACTTAATCGATTCCTGCGTGGTGAAAGGCGTGAATTCTTCAGATATAAATTGCAAATCGTCCTTTGAATTGTCTTCCGACCACTCTCCAATCCTGGTAACAATTGATAAAAATTTTACACCGGCAGCGGAACAATGCAGCCTTTACAATCGGAAGACTGATTGGGAATACTTCCGACACATCATCACGTCTAATCTTGACTTCAAATTAGCCCTGAAATCTGCTGAAGATATAGAGGCAGCAGTCGAACATTTTAACAGCTGCATCCAACAAGCTGCATGGAAATCAACTCCCACCCTCATCAGACAAAAAAGGACAAGCGTTACCCGCAACATACAAGCTAAGCTCAAAGAAAAGCGACTCGCAAGGAAAAAATTGCAACAAACCCGTCACCCCGACGACAAGAAAAGATTGAATGCTCTCACCAAAGAACTCAAAAATATCCTCAAAATTGAACACAACAGACAAGTTCAACAATATCTTAGTAATATTGATGCAACAGCTGCAACTGATTACTCCCTTTGGAAAGCTGCTGGTGGGCTAAAAAGGCCGATTTTCTGCAATTCTCCAATACGAATGGAAAATAACGAATGGGCGAAAAGTGACGCAGAGAAGGCAAATGCTTTTGCACTCCACCTAAAATCAATATTCACCCCACATGATATTGAACCCCAAGCACAACAACAGAAGTGAATAATACTCTGAGTCATCCCTATCAAATGGACCTCCCCATAAAACGATTCGCAATATCGGAGGTAAAAACCGTAATAGCGATGCTCAACCCAAAGAAAGCTCCTGGGTACGATATTATTAATGGCAATGTACTAAAACACTTACCTTACGAAGGCATAAAATTTCTCACCCAACTTTTTAATGGAGTACTAATAACTGCATTCATACCCCCTCAATGGAAAGTCGCTCAGATGAAAATGATTCTGAAACCAGGAAAGCCCCCTGATACGGCAGCGTCTTACAGACCCATTAGTCTGCTGCCCATTGTCTCAAAAGTCTTGGAAGTTCTCTTCCTTAAAAGACTCCTACCCAAAACAGAAGAGCGTAACATTATACCTAATCACCAATTTGGCTTCAGAAGAGGACACGGAACAATTGAACAGGTACATAGACTTACCGAGAAAATCTACTCTGCCTTTGAGCAAAAAAAATACTGTACAGCTGCTTTTCTAGATATATCCCAAGCTTTTGATCGCGTATGGCACGACGGCCTGCTCTATAAAATAAAAAATACTCTCCCTACAATCTTATCTAAAAAATCGTTACTTTTTCGTCAAAGAAGGAGCAGAGCAGTCTGAGCTTTACGAGAGCTTAGCACGCGTCCCGCAAGGTAGTGTAATGGGCCCAATACTGTACCTACTTTACACATACGACCCCCCAATAGCAGAAGGAGTCACTATCGGCACTTTTGCCGATGACACTGCTGTACTGGCTTCAGACCTCAACCCTAACGTCGCCTCACTCAAGCTTCAAAGAAGTTTAAATAAAATTACCCATTGGCTGAAGGACTGGCGGATAAAGTCAAATGAATCAAAATCTGTTCAAGTGACGTTTACCACTAGACGTAACACTTGCCCACCCGTAAAACTCGATGGCATTGATATACCGCAAAGTGACGTAACAAAGTACCTGGGTATGCATCTCGACAGAAAACTAACATGGAGAACCCACATATTCACCAAACGAAAAGCTCTTGGTATAAAACTGAGAAATCTTTATTGGCTCATGAATCGAAACTCCCAACTATCAATCGACAACAAACTCCTGCTCTACTCAGCTATCTTAAAACCCATCTGGACCTATGGCATACAGCTATGGGGAACCGCAGCAAACTCAAATATAGAGATTCTCCAAAGATTCCAATCGAAAACCATTAGAATGATTGTAAATGCGCCCTACTACGTCACGAACGACCAACTACATCGTGACCTAAAGATACCTACTATCTCTCAAGAAATCAGAAAGTATGCTGCATCATACAAAATGAGAATATTAGCTCACCCCAACCCACTCGTTCTAGCCCTGACGGCAAGACCAACCAATTTCGTACGCCTCAAAAGAAAATCATTTACAGATCTTTGCTGATGCACTACAATAAATGGATGCGCTACTGAGAGCAATCCATACATGCCCACTAGGGATTCCAATCCCGGGATCCCGGGATCCCGGGATCCCGCCCTTTTTGACACCCCGAAAATCCCGGGATCGCTAGAATTTTATCCCGGGATTTTCGGGATAAGATAAAGAGAGAATATTCCGCTATTATAGCAAAGAAAAGTTATATTTTATATAATTTTTATTGGTCTCAGATCTGTATACTAATAGCATTTCCTATTCTGAATGAAAATGTTGCATTATTACATTGCAGCATTATCAACATGTGTCATGTGCCCTATTAAAGTGTTGAATTTTTCATGTGATTAATGAAACAAAAATAATGCAACCTTTTACTTGTGCTAAGAGCAGAAAATGTTGCCCGTAGTCGGGCCAGTTTTATATTTTGTCAATAGAACAAACATCCCCAAAAAAGTGTTGTGTCCGTGTAGAAGAGAAGAAAAAAATGTGACAGCCGGAAGAAAGTGCGACATTTTTGCTAGAATAAAAAAGTGCATTAGTTAAAGTAAGGATTAAAATTTTTGATTTTTTTTTAATAATTAAATTTTTTTGTATTGAAGTACGCGTTGTAAGGAAACGTACGTTAGGTATTTTTAAAGCTTTTAGCTTGTGGCAAAATTCATTCGATAATTTCTATTTCCTGATTTTTGGTCATTTATAGGGCATGGAAATTTATGCAAATACATGTTTTTCTTAGATTTAGGTAGAGCAAAATAAATAAACAATCTTTGCGAATCGTGAAATTGTCTTAAAAATGGCATTCAAATGTTTTTGCATATTTTGCATATTTTGGTCATATATGCATATTTTTACATATTTTGCGTTGTTTGCATTTTTTTATTACATATTTCGCATTATATTGCCTATTTTTGTAATTTGCTAGTTGACAGTTTTATACAAACGAAAGTCATGCATAACAGTCATCTGACGACGAATAGAGTTTCGTGTGAACACGGCTATTATTAATATATTCGATACGGTGCATACCTGTCGACAAAGAGCCGTTTTCAAACATGCTCCTATTACCTCTGTGGATTTAGAACGTTCGTTTTCTATGTTTAAGAGCTTTTTTCGACCGAATCGGCAAATTTTTCTTTTTGAGAATATGAAAAAAATATTTCATTGTGTACGCTAATGAATCGTTAAATAAGGATTAACCTTTACAAATTATGAAATGTTCAAGACTGAATTTATGTACATATCTATAAAAACATACATACATATGTATAAACGTACAACGGAAGAGCAAAATTGAATTAAAAAATATTTGTACCTAATTTATTTAACTATTAGCCGCTTTCGATTCACAATTTCTCTGCTGGCTATAAATTTCCCTCTGCCAAATTTATATGTGAATGATAGCGAGCAGAGGGAAATTTTTATCGACCAGTTAGCGAGTATGGCTACTACTCATTATGAGTTCAAACATTTTTGTTCGATCCGACCTCGCTTGTCTGATGGCGAATCGAAAGCGCCAATTGTAACTTCAATAAACATGAATTAATGCATTTTTTTTTTTATTTTTCATGCATATTTCTCAGTTTTTGTTGCATTTTTTATGCGCATATTTTTTATTTTTTAGTACATAAAATTCCATGCCCTAGTCATTTATTTCTCAAATGTTTTTTGGAATTTTCCCACATGGAAAGTAAATAATGGAAGAAAATGGAAACAAAATTTTAATTAGACTTGTTAGTCTTACAACACTGTACTAAAATTAAATACGCAGCTGCTTACTCGGAATTCATATCAAAATTTTGCCTCCGATGTTTATCTATTCAGAAGTTGCATTAATTTTCTGAATTTTTCGGCAAGCTTGGAAATATCAATAATTTTTCTTTGCACTTTAAAGTTGTAGCGTTCCTCGAAATATATATTTCCTTTTTTCAACCCCAAATGTGGGAAAATAATACTGGTCGAAAAATTTTTGTAATAGAAATAAAATTCTACGTTTCAAAAGGATTTCGGTGTAGTTTTTGAGACATTCATGTCCAAAAAGGCGAAAAACGCAGTTTGTGGCCATATTCACTCCTCAATATTTTTAAAACTACTCACTTTCATTAAAAACTCATTACATCTATTGAAAGCACGATCATTTCTTTTGAAGACAACGTAGATATCCGAATAAGATACCCGAAAAAGGAAAGCGCTGTTTTCAAGAGAAATGATCGTTCTTTCAATAGCTGCAATCATCTTTTAATGAAAGTAAATAATTTAACAGATTGAGCAGTGAATATAGCAAAAAATCGCATTTTTCATCTCTTTGGACACGAATATCTCAAAACCTACACGCATTACCGAAAATCCGACTTCAAATTCAGAATCAGCGCACCGAAATCCTTTAGAAAAGTAGAATTTTATTTGAGTTAGCAAAATTTTTGGAAATATTGTCGGCCTGTGTAATTAAAGTCCAAATCCCGGGATAAATCCCGGGATCCCGGGATTTTAAAAATAAATCCCGAAAATCCCGGGATCGTAAAAATCGGAAAAATTGGAATCCCTAATGCCCACCATGTTTATTAAGTCATTATTAATTACTAATTACTTTTAACGAACCACAAAATTGTTAGATGTATTTTATTTATACAGTTGGCAACATATATTGGATGCTAAAAAAAAAAAAAGTTTTACTTAGTTGTAGTAATCAAGACCTACAAAAGTTTTTGCCAAATAAAATAAACTTTAATATGGTTCAAGTTTAATGTCCTTATAAAATTTATAACCGTTTTTGCAAATAAAATATACTTTAATATGGTTAAAGCTTCATGGCCCTAGCTTTTGAAATAACAAAGATATAAGCAATAGAAATTTAGGTTGTTTCAGTTGTAAGATAAATATGTTCCACATCAAGTTTTACTTAGTTGTGGTGATCAAGTCTTATTGCAAACAAAATAATCCTTAATATGGTTAAAGTTTCATGGCTCTAGCCTTTGAAATAAAAAAGATATAAGCAATAAAAATTTAGGTTGTTTCAGTTATAAATAAATATTAGATAAATATGTTCCACGTCAAGTTTTACTTAGTTGTGGTAATCAGGTCCTAATAAAATTTATAACCGTTTTTGCAAATAAAATAAGCTTTAATATGGTTAAAGATATAAGCAATAGAAATTTAGGTTGTTTCAGTTATAAGATAAATATGTTCCACATGAAGTTTTACTTAGTTGTGGTAATCAAGTCCTAATAAAATTTACAACCGTTTTCGCAAATAAAATGAACTTTAATATGGTTCAAGTTTCATGGCCCTAGCTTTTGAAATAACAAAGATATAAGCAATAGAAATTTAGGTTGTTTCAGTTGTAAGATAAATATGTTCAACATCAAGTTTTACTTAGTTGTGGTGATCAAGTCCTAATAAAATTTATAACATTTTTTGGCAAATAAAATAAGCTATAATATGGTTAAACTTCTATGTCCCTAGCTTTTGAAATAACAAAGATATAAGCAATAGAAATTTAGGTTGTTTCAGTTATAAATAAATATTAGATAAATATGTTCCACTTCAAGTTTTACTTAGTTCTGGTAATCAAGTCCTAATACAATTTATAACATTTTTTTGGCAAATAAAATAAACTTTAATATGGTTAAAGTTTCATGTCCCTAGCTTTTGAAGTAACAAAGATATAAGCAATAGAAATTTAGGTTGTTTCAGTTATAAATAAATATTAGATAAATATGTTCCACGTCAAGTTTTACTTAGTTGTGGTAATCAAGACCAAATAAAATGTACAAAAGTTTTTGCCAAATAAAATAAACTTTAATATGGTTCAAGTTTAATGGCTCTAGCTTTTGAAATAACAAAGATATAAGCAATAGAAGTTTAGGTTGTTTCAGTTGTAAGATAAATATGTTCCACATCAAGTTTTACTTAGTTGTGGTGATCAAGTCCTATTGCAAATAAAATAAACTTTAATATGGTTCAAGTTTAATGTCCTAATAAAATTTATAACCGTTTTTGCAAATAAAATATACTTTAATATTGTTAAAGCTTCATGGCCCTAGCTTTTGAAATAACAAAGATATAAGCAATAGAAATTTAGGTTGTTTCAGTTGTAAGATAAATATGTTCCACATCAAGTTTTACTTAGTTGTAGTAATCAAGACCTAATAAAATGTACAAAAGTTTTTGCCAAATAAAATAAACTTTAATATGGTTCAAGTTTAATGTCCTAATAAAATTTATAACCGTTTTTGCAAATAAAATATACTTTAATATTGTTAAAGCTTCATGGCCCTAGCTTTGAAATAACAAAGATATAAGCAATAGAAATTTAGGTTGTTTCAGTTGTAAGATAAATATGTTCCACATCAAGTTTTACTTAGTTGTGGTGATCAAGTCCTATTGCAAATAAAATAAACTTTAATATGGTTCAAGTTTAATGTCCTAATAAAATTTATAACCGGTTTTGCAAATAAAATATACTTTAATATTGTTAAAGCTTCATGGCCCTAGCTTTTGAAATAACAAAGATATAAGCAATAGAAATTTAGGTTGTTTCAGTTGTAAGAGAAATATGTTCCACATCAAGTTTTACTTAGTTGTAGTAATCAAGACCTAATAAAATGTACAAAAGTTTTTGCCAAATAAAATAAACTTTAATATGGTTCAAGTTTAATGGCTCTAGCTTTTGAAATAACAAAGATGTAAGCATTAGAAATTTAGGTTGTTTTAGTTATAAGATAAATATGTTTCACATCAAGTTTTACGTAGTTGTAGTAATCAAGACCTAATAAAATGTACAAAAGTTTTTGCCAAATAAAATAAACTTTAATATGGTTCAAGTTTAATGTCCTAATAAAATTTATAACCGTTTTTGCAAATAAAATATACTTTAATATTGTTAAAGCTTCATGGCTCTAGCCTTTGAAATAAAAAAGATATAAGCAATAAAAATTTAGGTTGTTTCAGTTATAAATAAATATTAGATAAATATGTTCCACGTCAAGTTTTACTTAGTTGTGGTAATCAGGTCCTAATAGAATTTACAAAAGTTTTTGCCAAATAAAATAAACTTTAATATGGTTCAAGTTTAATGGCTCTAGCTTTTGAAATAACACAGATGTAAGCATTAGAAATTTAGGTTGTTTTAGTTATAAGATAAATATGTTTCACATCAAGTTTTACGTAGTTGTAGTAATCAAGACCTAATAAAATGTACAAAAGTTTTTGCCAAATAAAATAAACTTTAATATGGTTCAAGTTTAATGTCGTAATAAAATTTATAACCGTTTTTGCAAATAAAATATACTTTAATATTGTTAAAGCTTCATGGCTCTAGCCTTTGAAATAAAAAAGATATAAGCAATAAAAATTTAGGTTGTTTCAGTTATAAATAAATATTAGATAAATATGTTCCACGTCAAGTTTTACTTAGTTGTGGTAATCAGGTCCTAATAAAATTTATAACCGTTTTTGCAAATAAAATAAGCTTTAATATGGTTAAAGATATAAGCAATAAAAATTTAGGTTGTTTCAGTTATAAATAAATATTAGATAAATATGTTCCACGTCAAGTTTTACTTAGTTGTGGTAATCAGGTCCTAATAAAATTTATAACCGTTTTTGCAAATAAAATAAGCTTTAATATGGTTAAAGATATAAGCAATAGAAATTTAGGTTGTTTCAGTTATAAGATAAATATGTTCAACATCAAGTTTTACTTAGTTGTGGTGATCAAGTCCTAATAAAATTTATAACATTTTTTGGCAAATAAAATAAGCTATAATATGGTTAAACTTCTATGTCCCTAGCTTTTGAAATAACAAAGATATAAGCAATAGAAATTTAGGTTGTTTCAGTTATTAGATAAATATGACATAAATATGTTCCACATCAAGTTTTACTTAGTTGTGGTAATCAGGTCCTAATAAAATTTATAACGGTTTTTGCAAATAAAATAAACTTTAATATGGTTAAAGCTTCATGGCCCTAGCTTTTGAAATAACAAAGATATAAGCAATAGAAATTTAGGTTGTTTCAGTTGTAAGATAAATATGTTCCACATGAAGTTTTACTTAGTTGTGGTAATCAAGTCCTAATAAAATTTACAACCGTTTTCGCAAATAAAATGAACTTTAATATGGTTCAAGTTTCATGGCCCTAGCTTTTGAAATAACAAAGATATAAGCAATAGAAATTTAGGTTGTTTCAGTTGTAAGATAAATATGTTCAACATCAAGTTTTACTTAGTTGTGGTGATCAAGTCCTAATAAAATTTATAACATTTTTTGGCAAATAAAATAAGCTATAATATGGTTAAACTTCTATGTCCCTAGCTTTTGAAATAACAAAGATATAAGCAATAGAAATTTAGGTTGTTTCAGTTATTAGATAAATATGACATAAATATGTTCCACATCAAGTTTTACTTAGTTGTGGTAATCAGGTCCTAATAAAATTTATAACGGTTTTTGCAAATAAAATAAACTTTAATATGGTTAAAGCTTCATGGCCCTAGCTTTTGAAATAACAAAGATATAAGCAATAGAAATTTAGGTTGTTTCAGTTGTAAGATAAATATGTTCCACATCAAGTTTTACTTAGTTGTAGTAATCAAGACCTAATAAAATGTACAAAAGTTTTTGCCAAATAAAATAAACTCTAATATGGTTCAAGTTTAATGGCTCTAGTTTTGAAATAACAAAGATGTAAGCATTAGAAATTTAGGTTGTTTCAGTTGTAAGATAAATATGTTCCACATCAAGTTTTACTTAGTTGTAGTAATCAAGACCTAATAAAATGTACAAAAGTTTTTGCCAAATAAAATAAACTTTAATATGGTTCAAGTTTAATGTCCTAATAAAATTTATAACCGTTTTTGCAAATAAAATATACTTTAATATGGTTAAAGCTTCATGGCCCTAGCTTTTGAAATAACAAAGATATAAGCAATAGAAATTTAGGTTGTTTCAGTTGTAAGATAAATATGTTCCACATCAAGTTTTACTTAGTTGTAGTAATCAAGACCTAATAAAATGTACAAAAGTTTTTGCCAAATAAAATAAACTTTAATATGGTTCAAGTTTAATGGCTCTAGTTTTGAAATAACAAAGATGTAAGCATTAGAAATTTAGGTTGTTTTAGATATAAGATAAATATGTTCCACATCAAGTTTTACGTAGTTGTAGTAATCAAGACCTAATAAAATGTACAAAAGTTTTTGCCAAATAAAATAAACTTTAATATGGTTCAAGTTTAACGGCTCTAGCTTTTGAAACAACAAAGATATAAACAATAGAAATTTAGGTTGTTTCAGTTGTAAGATAAATATGTTCCACATCAAGTTTTACTTATTACGAAAATGGTCACACTGGTCGCGCTGTGAAGTTGTCAAAAATTTTTTCCTCCGTACTTTTGTGCTAAAAAAAATATATAATTGATCAATTTAACTCAATAATATTGTGAAAAAGTGTCGGAAAAAGTGTCGCAACTTAGTGTGCTATCAAATTAATATAAAACTGCTTTATTTAAACTCTAAAGCGTAAATTAAGTGTTATTGCTGAGTGATTGTGCATATTGTTGTTGCATTGATCGCACAATAGCAAAAGCTCCCACACACAAAACTCCACCACAAACCTCTTTTTCACACTAAGTGGTGTATTAGTGTGGACACAAACCATTCGTGTAAAGTTTATACATAAGTATCAGAGCTGTAAAAAGCTGCAACCAGATTGTATTACAATCATAAAAAGTTGTACATATTACAAGCGCAGCCGGGTGCAAATGAATATAGACTAAAATATTCGTTTGCACCAGCGAGATGCCCCTCAACCATACTCCTCCTAAAAAAACTGTGCATCTTCAACCCGTTGAAAATTATCATTTGGAATGCCAATGGCCTATCCAAACACTTACTTGAAGTTAAAACTTTACTTCAGACCCACGATATAGATATACTCCTCATATCTGAGACCCACTTTACTGACAAAAGCTACTTTGAAGTACCCAACTACAAGTTTTACCACACAAAACACCCCAGTAACAACGCTCATGGAGGCTCAGGTATCTTGATACGGAAAAGTATTAAACATTACAGCACGAATTCATTCCGTACAAATGCTATACAAGCCACAAATATTGTCATTGAAGACCCGAGCGGCCAGCTTACACTCTCTGCTATCTATAGCCCGCCGAGGCACTCTATCAGCACTGCAGAATATGAAAATTTCTTCAAAACTCTTGGAAATCGATTTCTAGCTGGGGGCGATTACAATGCCAAACACACGTTCTGGGGCTCTCGTCTCATTACCCCTAAAGGAAGACAACTATATAATGCTATTAGCAATCTCAGTTTAACTCCATTCTCTACTGGAACTCCCACTTATTGGCCAACAGATAAAAATAAAATACCCGACTTAATCGATTCCTGCGTGGTGAAAGGCGTGAATTCTTCAGATATAAATTGCAAATCGTGCTTTGAATTGTCTTCCGACCACTCTCCAATCCTGGTAACAATTGATAAAAATTTTACACCGGCAGCGGAACAATGCAGCCTTTACAATCGGAAGACTGATTGGGAATACTTCCGACACATCATCACGTCTAATCTTGACTTCAAATTAGCCCTGAAATCTGCTGAAGATATAGAGGCAGCAGTCGAACATTTTAACAGCTGCATCCAACAAGCTGCATGGAAATCAACTCCCACCCTCATCAGACAAAAAAGGACAAGCGTTACCCGCAACATACAAGCTAAGCTCAAAGAAAAGCGACTCGCAAGGAAAAAATTGCAACAAACCCGTCACCCCGACGACAAGAAAAGATTGAATGCTCTCACCAAAGAACTCAAAAATATCCTCAAAATTGAACACAACAGACAAGTTCAACAATATCTCAGTAATATTGATGCAACAGCTGCAACTGATTACTCCCTTTGGAAAGCTGCTGGTGGGCTAAAAAGGCCGATTTTCTACAATTCTCCAATACGAATGGAAAATAACGAATGGGCGAAAAGTGACGCAGAGAAGGCAAATGCTTTTGCACTCCACCTAAAATCAGTATTCACCCCACATGATATTGAACCCCCACCAAGCACAACAACAGAAGTGAATAATACTCTGAGTCATCCCTATCAAATGGACCTCCCCATAAAACGATTCGCAATATCGGAGGTAAAAACCATAATAGCGATGCTCAACCCAAAGAAAGCTCCTGGGTACGATATTATTAATGGCAATGTACTAAAACACTTACCTTACGAAGGCATAAAATTTCTCACCCAACTTTTTAATGCAGTACTAATAACTGCATTCATACCCCCTCAATGGAAAGTCGCTCAGATGAAAATGATTCTGAAACCAGGAAAGCCCCCTGATACGGCAGCGTCTTACAGACCCATTAGTCTGCTGCCCATTGTCTCAAAAGTCTTGGAAGTTCTCTTCCTTAAAAGACTCCTACCCAAAACAGAAGAGCGTAACATTATACCTAATCACCAATTTGGCTTCAGAAGAGGACACGGAACAATTGAAGAGGTACATAGACTTACCGAGAAAATCTACTCTGCCTTTGAGCAAAAAAAATACTGTACAGCTGCTTTTCTAGATATATCCCAAGCTTTTGATCGCGTATGGCACGACGGCCTGCTCTATAAAATAAAAAATACTCTCCCTACAATCTTATCTAAAAAATCGTTACTTTTTCGTCAAAGAAGGAGCAGAGCAGTCTGAGCTTTACGAGAGCTTAGCACGCGTCCCGCAAGGTAGTGTAATGGGCCCAATACTGTACCTACTTTACACATACGACCCCCCAATAGCAGAAGGAGTCACTATCGGCACTTTTGCCGATGACACTGCTGTACTGGCTTCAGACCTCAACCCTAACGTCGCCTCACTCAAGCTTCAAAGAAGTTTAAATAAAATTACCCATTGGCTGAAGGACTGGCGGATAAAGTCAAATGAATCAAAATCTGTTCAAGTGACGTTTACCACTAGACGTAACACTTGCCCACCCGTAAAACTCGATGGCATTGATATACCGCAAAGTGACGTAACAAAGTACCTGGGTATGCATCTCGACAGAAAACTAACATGGAGAACCCACATATTCACCAAACGAAAAGCTCTTGGTATAAAACTGAGAAATCTTTATTGGCTCATGAATCGAAACTCCCAACTATCAATCGACAACAAACTCCTGCTCTACTCAGCTATCTTAAAACCCATCTGGACCTATGGCATACAGCTATGGGGAACCGCAGCAAACTCAAATATAGAGATTCTCCAAAGATTCCAATCGAAAACCATTAGAATGATTGTAAATGCGCCCTACTACGTCACGAACGACCAACTACATCGTGACCTAAAGATACCTACTATCTCTCAAGAAATCAGAAAGTATGCTGCATCATACAAAATGAGAATATTAGCTCACCCCAACCCACTCGTTCTAGCCCTGACGGCAAGACCAACCAATTTCGTACGCCTCAAAAGAAAATCATTTACAGATCTTTGCTGATGCACTACAATAAATGGATGCGCTACTGAGAGCAATCCATACATGCCCACCATGTTTATTAAGTCATTATTAATTACTAATTACTTTTAACGAACCACAAAATTGTTAGATGTATTTTATTTATACAGTTGGCAAAATATATTGGATGCTAAAAAAAAAAAAAAAAAAAGTTTTACTTAGTTGTAGTAATCAAGACCTACAAAAGTTTTTGCCAAATAAAATAAACTTTAATATGGTTCAAGTTTAATGTCCTAATAAAATTTATAACCGTTTTTGCAAATAAAATATACTTTAATATGGTTAAAGCTTCATGGCCCTAGCTTTTGGAATAACAAAGATAATAATAATAATAAATATGTTCCACATGAAGTTTTACTTAGTTGTGGTAATCAAGTCCTAATAAAATTTACAACAGTTTTCGCAAATAAAATGAACTTTAATATGGTTCAAGTTTCATGGCCCTAGCTTTTGAAATAACAAAGATATAAGCAATAGAAATTTAGGTTGTTTCAGTTATTAGATAAATATGACATAAATATGTTCCACATCAAGTTTTACTTAGTTGTGGTAATCAAGTCCTAATAAAATTTACAACCGTTTTCGCAAATAAAATGAACTTTAATATGGTTCAAGTTTCATGGCCCTAGCTTTTGAAATAAGAAAGATATAAGCAATAGAAATTTAGGTTGTTTCAGTTGTAAGATAAATATGTTCAACATCAAGTTTTACTTAGTTGTGGCGATCAAGTCCTAATAAAATTTATAACATTTTTTGGCAAATAAAATAAGCTATAATATGGTTAAACTTCTATGTCCCTAGCTTTTGAAATAACAAAGATATAAGCAATAGAAATTTAGGTTGTTTCAGTTATTAGATAAATATGACATAAATATGTTCCACATCAAGTTTTACTTAGTTGTGGTAATCAAGTCCTAATAAAATTTACAACCGTTTTCGCAAATAAAATGAACTTTAATATGGTTCAAGTTTCATGGCCCTAGCTTTTGAAATAAGAAAGATATAAGCAATAGAAATTTAGGTTGTTTCAGTTGTAAGATAAATATGTTCAACATCAAGTTTTACTTAGTTGTGGCGATCAAGTCCTAATAAAATTTATAACATTTTTTGGCAAATAAAATAAGCTATAATATGGTTAAACTTCTATGTCCCTAGCTTTTGAAATAACAAAGATATAAGCAATAGAAATTTAGGTTGTTTCAGTTATTAGATAAATATGACATAAATATGTTCCACATCAAGTTTTACTTAGTTGTGGTAATCAGGTCCTAATAAAATTTATAACGGTTTTTGCAAATAAAATAAACTTTAATATGGTTAAAGCTTCATGGCCCTAGCTTTTGAAATAACAAAGATATAAGCAATCGAAATTTAGGTTGTTTCAGTTGTAAGATAAATATGTTCCACATCAAGTTTTACTTAGTTGTAGTAATCAAGACCTAATAAAATGTACAAAAGTTTTTGCCAAATAAAATAAACTTTAATATGGTTCAAGTTTAATGGCTCTAGCTTTTGAAATAACAAAGATGTAAGCATTAGAAATTTAGGTTGTTTTAGTTATAAGATAAATATATTCCACATCAAGTTTTACGTAGTTGTAGTAATCAAGACCTAATAAAATGTACAAAAGTTTTTGCCAAATAAAATAAACTTTAATATGGTTCAAGTTTAATGGCTCTAGCTTTTGAAATAACAAAGATATAAAAAATAGAAATTTAGGTTGTTTCAGTTGTAAGATAAATATGTTCCACATCAAGTTTTACTTAGTTGTAGTAATCAAGACCTACACAAGTTTTTGCCAAATAAAATAAACTTTAATATGGTTCAAGTTTAATGTCCTAATAAAATTTATAACAGTTTTTGCAAATAAAATATACTTTAATATTGTTAAAGCTTCATGGCCCTAGCTTTTGAAATAACAAAGATATAAGCAATAGAAATTTAGGTTGTTTCAGTTGTAAGAGAAATATGTTCCACATCAAGTTTTACTTAGTTGTAGTAATCAAGACCTAATAAAATGTACAAAAGTTTTTGCCAAATAAAATAAACTTTAATATGGTTCAAGTTTAATGGCTCTAGCTTTTGAAATAACAAAGATGTAAGCATTAGAAATTTAGGTTGTTTTAGTTATAAGATAAATATGTTTCACATCAAGTTTTACGTAGTTGTAGTAATCAAGACCTAATAAAATGTACAAAAGTTTTTGCCAAATAAAATAAACTTTAATATGGTTCAAGTTTAATGTCCTAATAAAATTTATAACCGTTTTTGCAAATAAAATATACTTTAATATTGTTAAAGCTTCATGGCTCTAGCCTTTGAAATAAAAAAGATATAAGCAATAAAAATTTAGGTTGTTTCAGTTATAAATAAATATTAGATAAATATGTTCCACGTCAAGTTTTACTTAGTTGTGGTAATCAGGTCCTAATAAAATTTATAACCGTTTTTCCAAATAAAATAAGCTTTAATATGGTTAAAGATATAAGCAATAGAAATTTAGGTTGTTTCAGTTATAAGATAAATATGTTCCACATGAAGTTTTACTTAGTTGTGGTGATCAAGTCCTATTGCAAATAAAATAAACTTAAATGTGGTTAAAGTTTCATGGCTCTAGCCTTTGAAATAAAAAAGATATAAGCAATAAAAATTTAGGTTGTTTCAGTTATAAATAAATATTAGATAAATATGTTCCACGTCAAGTTTTACTTAGTTGTGGTAATCAGGTCCTAATAAAATTTATAACCGTTTTTCCAAATAAAATAAGCTTTAATATGGTTAAAGATATAAGCAATAGAAATTTAGGTTGTTTCAGTTATAAGATAAATATGTTCCACATGAAGTTTTACTTAGTTGTGGTAATCAAGTCCTAATAAAATTTACAACCGTTTTCGCAAATAAAATGAACTTTAATATGGTTCAAGTTTCATGGCCCTAGCTTTTGAAATAACAAAGATATAAGCAATAGAAATTTAGGTTGTTTCAGTTGTAAGATAAATATGTTCAACATCAAGTTTTACTTAGTTGTGGTGATCAAGTCCTATTGCAAATAAAATAAACTTAAATATGGTTAAAGTTTCATGGCTCTAGCCTTTGAAATAAAAAAGATATAAGCAATAAAAATTTAGGTTGTTTCAGTTATAAATAAATATTAGATAAATATGTTCCACGTCAAGCAATAGAAATTTAGGTTGTTTCAGTTATAAGATAAATATGTTCCACATGAAGTTTTACTTAGTTGTGGTGATCAAGTCCTATTGCAAATAAAATACACTTAAATGTGGTTAAAGTTTCATGGCTCTAGCCTTTGAAATAAAAAAGATATAAGCAATAAAAATTTAGGTTGTTTCAGTTATAAATAAATATTAGATAAATATGTTCCACGTCAAGTTTTACTTAGTTGTGGTAATCAGGTCCTAATAAAATTTATAACCGTTTTTCCAAATAAAATAAGCTTTAATATGGTTAAAGATATAAGCAATAGAAATTTAGGTTGTTTCAGTTATAAGATAAATATGTTCCACATGAAGTTTTACTTAGTTGTGGTAATCAAGTCCTAATAAAATTTACAACCGTTTTCGCAAATAAAATGAACTTTAATATGGTTCAAGTTTCATGGCCCTAGCTTTTGAAATAACAAAGATATAAGCAATAGAAATTTAGGTTGTTTCAGTTGTAAGATAAATATGTTCAACATCAAGTTTTACTTAGTTGTGGTGATCAAGTCCTAATAAAATTTATAACATTTTTTGGCAAATAAAATAAGCTTTAATATGGTTAAACTTCTATGTCCCTAGCTTTTGAAATAACAAAGATATAAGCAATATAAATTTAGGTTGTTTCAGTTATTAGATAAATATGACATAAATATGTTCCACATCAAGTTTTACTTAGTTGTGGTAATCAGGTCCTAATAAAATTTATAACGGTTTTTGCAAATAAAATAAACTTTAATATGGTTAAAGCTTCATGGCCCTAGCTTTTGAAATAACAAAGATATAAGCAATCGAAATTTAGGTTGTTTCAGTTGTAAGATAAATATGTTCCACATCAAGTTTTACTTAGTTGTAGTAATCAAGACCTAATAAAATGTACAAAAGTTTTTGCCAAATAAAATAAACTTTAATATGGTTCAAGTTTAATGGCTCTAGCTTTTGAAATAACAAAGATGTAAGCATTAGAAATTTAGGTTGTTTTAGTTATAAGATAAATATATTCCACATCAAGTTTTACGTAGTTGTAGTAATCAAGACCTAATAAAATGTACAAAAGTTTTTGCCAAATAAAATAAACTTTAATATGGTTCAAGTTTAACGGCTCTAGCTTTTGAAACAACAAAGATATAAACAATAGAAATTTAGGTTGTTTCAGTTGTAAGATAAATATGTTCCACATCAAGTTTTACTTATTACGAAAATGGTCACACTGGTCGCGCTGTGAAGTTGTCAAAAATTTTTTCCTCCGTACTTTTGTGCTAAAAAAAATATATAATTGATCAATTTAACTCAATAATATTGTGAAAAAGTGTCGGAAAAAGTGTCGCAACTTAGTGTGCTATCAAATTAATATAAAACTGCTTTATTTAAACTCTAAAGCGTAAATTAAGTGTTATTGCTGAGTGATTGTGCATATTGTTGTTGCATTGATCGCACAATAGCAAAAGCTCCCACACACAAAACTCCACCACAAACCTCTTTTTCACACTAAGTGGTGTATTAGTGTGGACACAAACCATTCGTGTAAAGTTTATACATAAGTATCAGAGCTGTAAAAAGCTGCAACCAGATTGTATTACAATCATAAAAAGTTGTACATATTACAAGCGCAGCCGGGTGCAAATGAATATAGACTAAAATATTCGTTTGCACCAGCGAGATGCCCCTCAACCATACTCCTCCTAAAAAAACTGTGCATCTTCAACCCGTTGAAAATTATCATTTGGAATGCCAATGGCCTATCCAAACACTTACTTGAAGTTAAAACTTTACTTCAGACCCACGATATAGATATACTCCTCATATCTGAGACCCACTTTACTGACAAAAGCTACTTTGAAGTACCCAACTACAAGTTTTACCACACAAAACACCCCAGTAACAACGCTCATGGAGGCTCAGGTATCTTGATACGGAAAAGTATTAAACATTACAGCACGAATTCATTCCGTACAAATGCTATACAAGCCACAAATATTGTCATTGAAGACCCGAGCGGCCAGCTTACACTCTCTGCTATCTATAGCCCGCCGAGGCACTCTATCAGCACTGCAGAATATGAAAATTTCTTCAAAACTCTTGGAAATCGATTTCTAGCTGGGGGCGATTACAATGCCAAACACACGTTCTGGGGCTCTCGTCTCATTACCCCTAAAGGAAGACAACTATATAATGCTATTAGCAATCTCAGTTTAACTCCATTCTCTACTGGAACTCCCACTTATTGGCCAACAGATAAAAATAAAATACCCGACTTAATCGATTCCTGCGTGGTGAAAGGCGTGAATTCTTCAGATATAAATTGCAAATCGTGCTTTGAATTGTCTTCCGACCACTCTCCAATCCTGGTAACAATTGATAAAAATTTTACACCGGCAGCGGAACAATGCAGCCTTTACAATCGGAAGACTGATTGGGAATACTTCCGACACATCATCACGTCTAATCTTGACTTCAAATTAGCCCTGAAATCTGCTGAAGATATAGAGGCAGCAGTCGAACATTTTAACAGCTGCATCCAACAAGCTGCATGGAAATCAACTCCCACCCTCATCAGACAAAAAAGGACAAGCGTTACCCGCAACATACAAGCTAAGCTCAAAGAAAAGCGACTCGCAAGGAAAAAATTGCAACAAACCCGTCACCCCGACGACAAGAAAAGATTGAATGCTCTCACCAAAGAACTCAAAAATATCCTCAAAATTGAACACAACAGACAAGTTCAACAATATCTCAGTAATATTGATGCAACAGCTGCAACTGATTACTCCCTTTGGAAAGCTGCTGGTGGGCTAAAAAGGCCGATTTTCTACAATTCTCCAATACGAATGGAAAATAACGAATGGGCGAAAAGTGACGCAGAGAAGGCAAATGCTTTTGCACTCCACCTAAAATCAGTATTCACCCCACATGATATTGAACCCCCACCAAGCACAACAACAGAAGTGAATAATACTCTGAGTCATCCCTATCAAATGGACCTCCCCATAAAACGATTCGCAATATCGGAGGTAAAAACCATAATAGCGATGCTCAACCCAAAGAAAGCTCCTGGGTACGATATTATTAATGGCAATGTACTAAAACACTTACCTTACGAAGGCATAAAATTTCTCACCCAACTTTTTAATGCAGTACTAATAACTGCATTCATACCCCCTCAATGGAAAGTCGCTCAGATGAAAATGATTCTGAAACCAGGAAAGCCCCCTGATACGGCAGCGTCTTACAGACCCATTAGTCTGCTGCCCATTGTCTCAAAAGTCTTGGAAGTTCTCTTCCTTAAAAGACTCCTACCCAAAACAGAAGAGCGTAACATTATACCTAATCACCAATTTGGCTTCAGAAGAGGACACGGAACAATTGAAGAGGTACATAGACTTACCGAGAAAATCTACTCTGCCTTTGAGCAAAAAAAATACTGTACAGCTGCTTTTCTAGATATATCCCAAGCTTTTGATCGCGTATGGCACGACGGCCTGCTCTATAAAATAAAAAATACTCTCCCTACAATCTTATCTAAAAAATCGTTACTTTTTCGTCAAAGAAGGAGCAGAGCAGTCTGAGCTTTACGAGAGCTTAGCACGCGTCCCGCAAGGTAGTGTAATGGGCCCAATACTGTACCTACTTTACACATACGACCCCCCAATAGCAGAAGGAGTCACTATCGGCACTTTTGCCGATGACACTGCTGTACTGGCTTCAGACCTCAACCCTAACGTCGCCTCACTCAAGCTTCAAAGAAGTTTAAATAAAATTACCCATTGGCTGAAGGACTGGCGGATAAAGTCAAATGAATCAAAATCTGTTCAAGTGACGTTTACCACTAGACGTAACACTTGCCCACCCGTAAAACTCGATGGCATTGATATACCGCAAAGTGACGTAACAAAGTACCTGGGTATGCATCTCGACAGAAAACTAACATGGAGAACCCACATATTCACCAAACGAAAAGCTCTTGGTATAAAACTGAGAAATCTTTATTGGCTCATGAATCGAAACTCCCAACTATCAATCGACAACAAACTCCTGCTCTACTCAGCTATCTTAAAACCCATCTGGACCTATGGCATACAGCTATGGGGAACCGCAGCAAACTCAAATATAGAGATTCTCCAAAGATTCCAATCGAAAACCATTAGAATGATTGTAAATGCGCCCTACTACGTCACGAACGACCAACTACATCGTGACCTAAAGATACCTACTATCTCTCAAGAAATCAGAAAGTATGCTGCATCATACAAAATGAGAATATTAGCTCACCCCAACCCACTCGTTCTAGCCCTGACGGCAAGACCAACCAATTTCGTACGCCTCAAAAGAAAATCATTTACAGATCTTTGCTGATGCACTACAATAAATGGATGCGCTACTGAGAGCAATCCATACATGCCCACCATGTTTATTAAGTCATTATTAATTACTAATTACTTTTAACGAACCACAAAATTGTTAGATGTATTTTATTTATACAGTTGGCAAAATATATTGGATGCTAAAAAAAAAAAAAAAAAAAGTTTTACTTAGTTGTAGTAATCAAGACCTACAAAAGTTTTTGCCAAATAAAATAAACTTTAATATGGTTCAAGTTTAATGTCCTAATAAAATTTATAACCGTTTTTGCAAATAAAATATACTTTAATATGGTTAAAGCTTCATGGCCCTAGCTTTTGGAATAACAAAGATAATAATAATAATAAATATGTTCCACATGAAGTTTTACTTAGTTGTGGTAATCAAGTCCTAATAAAATTTACAACAGTTTTCGCAAATAAAATGAACTTTAATATGGTTCAAGTTTCATGGCCCTAGCTTTTGAAATAACAAAGATATAAGCAATAGAAATTTAGGTTGTTTCAGTTATTAGATAAATATGACATAAATATGTTCCACATCAAGTTTTACTTAGTTGTGGTAATCAAGTCCTAATAAAATTTACAACCGTTTTCGCAAATAAAATGAACTTTAATATGGTTCAAGTTTCATGGCCCTAGCTTTTGAAATAAGAAAGATATAAGCAATAGAAATTTAGGTTGTTTCAGTTGTAAGATAAATATGTTCAACATCAAGTTTTACTTAGTTGTGGCGATCAAGTCCTAATAAAATTTATAACATTTTTTGGCAAATAAAATAAGCTATAATATGGTTAAACTTCTATGTCCCTAGCTTTTGAAATAACAAAGATATAAGCAATAGAAATTTAGGTTGTTTCAGTTATTAGATAAATATGACATAAATATGTTCCACATCAAGTTTTACTTAGTTGTGGTAATCAAGTCCTAATAAAATTTACAACCGTTTTCGCAAATAAAATGAACTTTAATATGGTTCAAGTTTCATGGCCCTAGCTTTTGAAATAAGAAAGATATAAGCAATAGAAATTTAGGTTGTTTCAGTTGTAAGATAAATATGTTCAACATCAAGTTTTACTTAGTTGTGGCGATCAAGTCCTAATAAAATTTATAACATTTTTTGGCAAATAAAATAAGCTATAATATGGTTAAACTTCTATGTCCCTAGCTTTTGAAATAACAAAGATATAAGCAATAGAAATTTAGGTTGTTTCAGTTATTAGATAAATATGACATAAATATGTTCCACATCAAGTTTTACTTAGTTGTGGTAATCAGGTCCTAATAAAATTTATAACGGTTTTTGCAAATAAAATAAACTTTAATATGGTTAAAGCTTCATGGCCCTAGCTTTTGAAATAACAAAGATATAAGCAATCGAAATTTAGGTTGTTTCAGTTGTAAGATAAATATGTTCCACATCAAGTTTTACTTAGTTGTAGTAATCAAGACCTAATAAAATGTACAAAAGTTTTTGCCAAATAAAATAAACTTTAATATGGTTCAAGTTTAATGGCTCTAGCTTTTGAAATAACAAAGATGTAAGCATTAGAAATTTAGGTTGTTTTAGTTATAAGATAAATATATTCCACATCAAGTTTTACGTAGTTGTAGTAATCAAGACCTAATAAAATGTACAAAAGTTTTTGCCAAATAAAATAAACTTTAATATGGTTCAAGTTTAATGGCTCTAGCTTTTGAAATAACAAAGATATAAAAAATAGAAATTTAGGTTGTTTCAGTTGTAAGATAAATATGTTCCACATCAAGTTTTACTTAGTTGTAGTAATCAAGACCTACACAAGTTTTTGCCAAATAAAATAAACTTTAATATGGTTCAAGTTTAATGTCCTAATAAAATTTATAACAGTTTTTGCAAATAAAATATACTTTAATATTGTTAAAGCTTCATGGCCCTAGCTTTTGAAATAACAAAGATATAAGCAATAGAAATTTAGGTTGTTTCAGTTGTAAGAGAAATATGTTCCACATCAAGTTTTACTTAGTTGTAGTAATCAAGACCTAATAAAATGTACAAAAGTTTTTGCCAAATAAAATAAACTTTAATATGGTTCAAGTTTAATGGCTCTAGCTTTTGAAATAACAAAGATGTAAGCATTAGAAATTTAGGTTGTTTTAGTTATAAGATAAATATGTTTCACATCAAGTTTTACGTAGTTGTAGTAATCAAGACCTAATAAAATGTACAAAAGTTTTTGCCAAATAAAATAAACTTTAATATGGTTCAAGTTTAATGTCCTAATAAAATTTATAACCGTTTTTGCAAATAAAATATACTTTAATATTGTTAAAGCTTCATGGCTCTAGCCTTTGAAATAAAAAAGATATAAGCAATAAAAATTTAGGTTGTTTCAGTTATAAATAAATATTAGATAAATATGTTCCACGTCAAGTTTTACTTAGTTGTGGTAATCAGGTCCTAATAAAATTTATAACCGTTTTTCCAAATAAAATAAGCTTTAATATGGTTAAAGATATAAGCAATAGAAATTTAGGTTGTTTCAGTTATAAGATAAATATGTTCCACATGAAGTTTTACTTAGTTGTGGTGATCAAGTCCTATTGCAAATAAAATAAACTTAAATGTGGTTAAAGTTTCATGGCTCTAGCCTTTGAAATAAAAAAGATATAAGCAATAAAAATTTAGGTTGTTTCAGTTATAAATAAATATTAGATAAATATGTTCCACGTCAAGTTTTACTTAGTTGTGGTAATCAGGTCCTAATAAAATTTATAACCGTTTTTCCAAATAAAATAAGCTTTAATATGGTTAAAGATATAAGCAATAGAAATTTAGGTTGTTTCAGTTATAAGATAAATATGTTCCACATGAAGTTTTACTTAGTTGTGGTAATCAAGTCCTAATAAAATTTACAACCGTTTTCGCAAATAAAATGAACTTTAATATGGTTCAAGTTTCATGGCCCTAGCTTTTGAAATAACAAAGATATAAGCAATAGAAATTTAGGTTGTTTCAGTTGTAAGATAAATATGTTCAACATCAAGTTTTACTTAGTTGTGGTGATCAAGTCCTATTGCAAATAAAATAAACTTAAATATGGTTAAAGTTTCATGGCTCTAGCCTTTGAAATAAAAAAGATATAAGCAATAAAAATTTAGGTTGTTTCAGTTATAAATAAATATTAGATAAATATGTTCCACGTCAAGCAATAGAAATTTAGGTTGTTTCAGTTATAAGATAAATATGTTCCACATGAAGTTTTACTTAGTTGTGGTGATCAAGTCCTATTGCAAATAAAATAAACTTAAATGTGGTTAAAGTTTCATGGCTCTAGCCTTTGAAATAAAAAAGATATAAGCAATAAAAATTTAGGTTGTTTCAGTTATAAATAAATATTAGATAAATATGTTCCACGTCAAGTTTTACTTAGTTGTGGTAATCAGGTCCTAATAAAATTTATAACCGTTTTTCCAAATAAAATAAGCTTTAATATGGTTAAAGATATAAGCAATAGAAATTTAGGTTGTTTCAGTTATAAGATAAATATGTTCCACATGAAGTTTTACTTAGTTGTGGTAATCAAGTCCTAATAAAATTTACAACCGTTTTCGCAAATAAAATGAACTTTAATATGGTTCAAGTTTCATGGCCCTAGCTTTTGAAATAACAAAGATATAAGCAATAGAAATTTAGGTTGTTTCAGTTGTAAGATAAATATGTTCAACATCAAGTTTTACTTAGTTGTGGTGATCAAGTCCTAATAAAATTTATAACATTTTTTGGCAAATAAAATAAGCTTTAATATGGTTAAACTTCTATGTCCCTAGCTTTTGAAATAACAAAGATATAAGCAATATAAATTTAGGTTGTTTCAGTTATTAGATAAATATGACATAAATATGTTCCACATCAAGTTTTACTTAGTTGTGGTAATCAGGTCCTAATAAAATTTATAACGGTTTTTGCAAATAAAATAAACTTTAATATGGTTAAAGCTTCATGGCCCTAGCTTTTGAAGTAACAAAGATATAAGCAATAGAAATTTAGGTTGTTTCAGTTATAAATAAATATTAGATAAATATGTTCCACATCAAGTTTTACTTAGTTGTGGTGATCAAGTGCTAATAAAATTTATAACATTTTTTGCAAATAAAATAAGCTTTAATATGGTAAAAGTTCTATGTCCCTAGCTTTTGAAATAACTAAGATATGTGCAATGGCCGCTGTGGCCGCTGTGGTGCAGTGGGTAGAGTGCTCGCCTGCTATGCCAGAGGTCTCGGGTTCAAACCACGGTCCGAGCCAAACAAATTTTTCTAATTAGTAAAAATCCAATTAGTTGGTTTTTTAAGAGCAGCGGTCACCTCTCGGCAGTGGGCGGCATACCCTCCGAGAGTATTTCTGCCATGAAAAAGCTTCTCACAAAAAAATGCATTCGCCGTTCGGAGCCGGCATAAAACTGTAGGTCCACCCAATTAGTAGGAAAAACAAAAAGGAGCACACCTCGAATTGGGAGAGAAGCTCGGCCATAAAACTCGTCAGAGTTATAATAGCGCCATTGTATTATATTATATTATAATTAAGATATGTGCAATAGAAATTTAGGTTTTTTTAGTTATAAGATAAATATGTTCCACATCAAGTTTTACTTAGTGTGGTAATCAAGTCCTAATAAAATTTATAACATTTTTTGCAAAAAAAATAATAAAATAATGGCCCTAGCTTTTGAAGTAACAAAGATATAAGCAATAGAAATTTAGGTTGTTTCAGTTATAAATAAATATTAGATAAATATATCCCACGTCAAGTTTTACTTAGTTGTGGTAATCTGGTCCTAATAAAATGTATAACCGTTTTTGGCAAATAAAATAAACTTTAATATGGTTAAAGTTTCATGGCCCAAGCTTTTGAAATAACAAAGATATAAGCAATAGAAATTTAGGTTGTTTCAGTTGTAAGATAAATATGTTCCACATCAAGTTTTACTTAGTTGTAGTAATCAAGACCTAATAAAATGTACAACAGTTTTTGGCAAATAAAATAAATTTTAATATGGTTCAAGTTTCATGGCTCTAGCTTTTGAAATAACAAAGATATAAGCAATAGAAATTTAGGTTGTTTTAGTTATAAGATAAATATGTTCCACATCAAGTTTTACTTAGTTGTGGTGATCAAGTCCTAATAAAATTTATAACATTTTTGGGCAAATAAAATAAACATTAATATGGTTAAAGATATAAGCAATAGAAATTTAGGTTGTTTCAGTTGTAAGATAAATATGTTCCACATCAAGTTTTACTTAGTTGTAGTAATCAAGACCTAATAAAATGTACAACAGTTTTTGGCAAATAAAATAAATTTTAACATGGTTCAAGTTTCATGGCTCTAGCTTTTGAAATAACAAAGATATAAGCAATAGAAATTTAGGTTGTTTTAGTTATAAGATAAATATGTTCCACATCAAGTTTTACTTAGTTGTAGTAATCAAGACCTAATAAAATGTACAACAGTTTTTGGCAAATAAAATAAATTTTAATATGGTTCAAGTTTCATGGCTCTAGCTTTTGAAATAACAAAGATATAAGCAATAGAAATTTAGGTTGTTTTAGTTATAAGATAAATATGTTCCACATCAAGTTTTACTTAGTTGTGGTGATCAAGTCCTAATAAAATTTATAACATTTTTGGGCAAATAAAATAAACTTTAATATGGTTAAAGTTTCATGGCTCTAGCTTTTGAAATAACAAAGATATAAGCAATAGAAATTTAGGTTGTTTCAGTTGTAAGATAAATATGTTCCACATCAAGTTTTACTTAGTTGTAGTAATCAAGACCTAATAAAATGTACAAAAGTTTTTGCCAAATAAAATAAACTTTAATATGGTTCAAGTTTAATGTCCTAATAAAATTTATAACCGTTTTTGCAAATAAAATATACTTTAATATGGTTAAAGCTTCATGGCCCTAGCTTTTGAAATAACAAAGATATAAGCAATAGAAATTTAGGTTGTTTCAGTTGTAAGATAAATATGTTCCACATCAAGTTTTACTTAGTTGTGGTGATCAAGTCCTTTTGCAAATAAAATAAACATTAATATGGTTAAAGTTTCATGGCTCTAGCCTTTGAAATAACAAAGATATAAGCAATAGAAATTTAGGTTGTTTCAGTTGTAAGATAAATATGTTCCACATCAAGTTTTACTTAGTTGTAGTAATCAAGATCTAATAAAATGTACAAAAGTTTTTGCCAAATAAAATAAACTTTAATATGGTTCAAGTTTAATGTCCTAATAAAATTTATAACCGTTTTTGCAAATAAAATATACTTTAATATGGTTAAAACTTCATGGCCCTAGCTTTTGAAATAACAAAGATATAAGCAATAGAAATTTAGGTTGTTTCAGTTGTAAGATAAATATGTTCCACATCAAGTTTTACTTAGTTGTGGTGATCAAGTCCTATTGCAAATAAAATACACATTAATATGGTTAAAGTTTCATGGCTCTAGCCTTTGAAATAAAAAAGATATAAGCAATAAAAATTTAGGTTGTTTCAGTTATAAATAAATATTAGATAAATATGTTCCACGTCAAGTTTTACTTAGTTGTGGTAATCAGGTCCTAATAAAATTTATAACCGTTTTTGCAAATAAAAAAAGCTTTAATATGGTTAAAGATATAAGCAATAGAAATTTAGGTTGTTTCAGTTATAAGATAAATATGTTCCACATCAAGTTTTACTTAGTTGTGGTAATCAAGTCCTAATAAAATTTACAACCGTTTTCGCAAATAAAATGAACTTTAATATGGTTCAAGTTTCATGGCCCTAGCTTTTGAAATAACAAAGTTATAAGCAATAGAAATTTAGGTTGTTTCAGTTGTAAGATAAATATGTTCCACATCAAGTTTTACTTAGTTGTGGTGATCAAGTCCTATTGCAAATAAAATACACATTAATATGGTTAAAGTTTCATGGCTCTAGCCTTTGAAATAAAAAAGATATAAGCAATAAAAATTTAGGTTGTTTCAGTTATAAATAAATATTAGATAAATATGTTCCACGTCAAGTTTTACTTAGTTGTGGTAATCAGGTCCTAATAAAATTTATAACCGTTTTTGCAAATAAAATAAGCTTTAATATGGTTAAAGATATAAGCAATAGAAATTTAGGTTGTTTCAGTTATAAGATAAATATGTTCCACATCAAGTTTTACTTAGTTGTGGTAATCAAGTCCTAATAAAATTTACAACCGTTTTCGCAAATAAAATGAACTTTAATATGGTTCAAGTTTCATGGCCCTAGCTTTTGAAATAACAAAGTTATAAGCAATAGAAATTTAGGTTGTTTCAGTTGTAAGATAAATATGTTCAACATCAAGTTTTACTTAGTTGTGGTGATCAAGTCCTAATAAAATTTATAACATTTTTTGGAAAATAAAATAAGCTATAATATGGTTAAACTTCTATGTCCCTAGCTTTTGAAATAACAAAGATATAAGCAATAAAAATTTAGGTTGTTTCAGTTATTAGATAAATATGACATAAATATGTTCCACATCAAGTTTTACTTAGTTGTGGTAATCAGGTCCTAATAAAATTTATAACGGTTTTTGCAAATAAAATAAACTTTAATATGGTTAAAGCTTCATGGCCCTAGCTTTTGCAATAACAAAGATATAAGCAAATGAAATTTAGGTTGTTTCAGTTGTAAGATAAATATGTTCCACATCAAGTTTTACTTAGTTGTAGTAATCAAGACCTAATAAAATGTACAAAAGTTTTTGCCAAATAAAATAAACTTTAATATGGTTCAAGTTTAATGGCTCTAGCTTTTGAAATAACAAAGATATAAACAATAGAAATTTATGTTGTTTCAGTTGTAAGATAAATATGTTCCACATCAAGTTTTACTTAGTTGTAGTAATCAAGACCTACAAAAGTTTTTGCCAAATAAAATAAACTTTAATATGGTTCAAGTTTAATGTCCTAATAAAATTTATAACCGTTTTTGCAAATAAAATATACTTTAATATGGTTAAAGCTTCATGGCCCTAGCTTTTGAAATAACAAAGATATAAGCAATAGAAATTTAGGTTGTTTCAGTTGTAAGATAAATATGTTCCACATCAAGTTTTACTTAGTTGTGGTGATCAAGTCCTATTGCAAATAAAATAAACCTTAATATGGTTAAAGTTTCATGGCTCTAGCCTTTGAAATAAAAAAGATATAAGCAATAAAAATTTAGGTTGTTTCAGTTATAAATAAATATTAGATAAATATGTTCCACGTCAAGTTTTACTTAGTTGTGGTAATCAAGACCTAATAAAATGTACAACAGTTTTTGGCAAATAAAATAAATTTTAATATGGTTCAAGTTTCATGGCTCTAGCTTTTGAAATAACAAAGATATAAGCAATAGAAATTTAGGTTGTTTTAGTTATAAGATAAATATGTTCCACATCAAGTTTTACTTAGTTGTAGTAATCAAGACCTAATAAAATGTACAACAGTTTTTGGCAAATAAAATAAATTTTAATATGGTTCAAGTTTCATGGCTCTAGCTTTTGAAATAACAAAGATATAAGCAATAGAAATTTAGGTTGTTTTAGTTATAAGATAAATATGTTCCACATCAAGTTTTACTTAGTTGTGGTGATCAAGTCCTAATAAAATTTATAACATTTTTGGTCAAATAAAATAAACATTAATATGGTTAAAGATATAAGCAATAGAAATTTAGGTTGTTTTAGTTATAAGATAAATATGTTCCACATCAAGTTTTACTTAGTTGTAGTAATCAAGACCTAATAAAATGTACAACAGTTTTTGGCAAATAAAATAAATTTTAATATGGTTCAAGTTTCATGGCTCTAGCTTTTGAAATAACAAAGATATAAGCAATAGAAATTTAGGTTGTTTTAGTTATAAGATAAATATGTTCCACATCAAGTTTTACTTAGTTGTGGTGATCAAGTCCTAATAAAATTTATAACATTTTTGGGCAAATAAAATAAACTTTAATATGGTTAAAGTTTCATGGCTCTAGCTTTTGAAATAACAAAGATATAAGCAATAGAAATTTAGGTTGTTTCAGTTGTAAGATAAATATGTTCCACATCAAGTTTTACTTAGTTGTAGTAATCAAGACCTAATAAAATGTACAAAAGTTTTTGCCAAATAAAATAAACTTTAATATGGTTCAAGTTTAATGTCCTAATAAAATTTATAACCGTTTTTGCAAATAAAATATACTTTAATATGGTTAAAGCTTCATGGCCCTAGCTTTTGAAATAACAAAGATATAAGCAATAGAAATTTAGGTTGTTTCAGTTGTAAGATAAATATGTTCCACATCAAGTTTTACTTAGTTGTGGTGATCAAGTCCTTTTGCAAATAAAATAAACATTAATATGGTTAAAGTTTCATGGCTCTAGCCTTTGAAATAACAAAGATATAAGCAATAGAAATTTAGGTTGTTTCAGTTGTAAGATAAATATGTTCCACATCAAGTTTTACTTAGTTGTAGTAATCAAGATCTAATAAAATGTACAAAAGTTTTTGCCAAATAAAATAAACTTTAATATGGTTCAAGTTTAATGTCCTAATAAAATTTATAACCGTTTTTGCAAATAAAATATACTTTAATATGGTTAAAACTTCATGGCCCTAGCTTTTGAAATAACAAAGATATAAGCAATAGAAATTTAGGTTGTTTCAGTTGTAAGATAAATATGTTCCACATCAAGTTTTACTTAGTTGTGGTGATCAAGTCCTATTGCAAATAAAATACACATTAATATGGTTAAAGTTTCATGGCTCTAGCCTTTGAAATAAAAAAGATATAAGCAATAAAAATTTAGGTTGTTTCAGTTATAAACAAATATTAGATAAATATGTTCCACGTCAAGTTTTACTTAGTTGTGGTAATCAGGTCCTAATAAAATTTATAACCGTTTTTGCAAATAAAAAAAGCTTTAATATGGTTAAAGATATAAGCAATAGAAATTTAGGTTGTTTCAGTTATAAGATAAATATGTTCCACATCAAGTTTTACTTAGTTGTGGTAATCAAGTCCTAATAAAATTTACAACCGTTTTCGCAAATAAAATGAACTTTAATATGGTTCAAGTTTCATGGCCCTAGCTTTTGAAATAACAAAGTTATAAGCAATAGAAATTTAGGTTGTTTCAGTTGTAAGATAAATATGTTCCACATCAAGTTTTACTTAGTTGTGGTGATCAAGTCCTATTGCAAATAAAATACACATTAATATGGTTAAAGTTTCATGGCTCTAGCCTTTGAAATAAAAAAGATATAAGCAATAAAAATTTAGGTTGTTTCAGTTATAAATAAATATTAGATAAATATGTTCCACGTCAAGTTTTACTTAGTTGTGGTAATCAGGTCCTAATAAAATTTATAACCGTTTTTGCAAATAAAATAAGCTTTAATATGGTTAAAGATATAAGCAATAGAAATTTAGGTTGTTTCAGTTATAAGATAAATATGTTCCACATCAAGTTTTACTTAGTTGTGGTAATCAAGTCCTAATAAAATTTACAACCGTTTTCGCAAATAAAATGAACTTTAATATGGTTCAAGTTTCATGGCCCTAGCTTTTGAAATAACAAAGTTATAAGCAATAGAAATTTAGGTTGTTTCAGTTGTAAGATAAATATGTTCAACATCAAGTTTTACTTAGTTGTGGTGATCAAGTCCTAATAAAATTTATAACATTTTTTGGAAAATAAAATAAGCTATAATATGGTTAAACTTCTATGTCCCTAGCTTTTGAAATAACAAAGATATAAGCAATAAAAATTTAGGTTGTTTCAGTTATTAGATAAATATGACATAAATATGTTCCACATCAAGTTTTACTTAGTTGTGGTAATCAGGTCCTAATAAAATTTATAACGGTTTTTGCAAATAAAATAAACTTTAATATGGTTAAAGCTTCATGGCCCTAGCTTTTGCAATAACAAAGATATAAGCAAATGAAATTTAGGTTGTTTCAGTTGTAAGATAAATATGTTCCACATCAAGTTTTACTTAGTTGTAGTAATCAAGACCTAATAAAATGTACAAAAGTTTTTGCCAAATAAAATAAACTTTAATATGGTTCAAGTTTAATGGCTCTAGCTTTTGAAATAACAAAGATATAAACAATAGAAATTTAGGTTGTTTCAGTTGTAAGATAAATATGTTCCACATCAAGTTTTACTTAGTTGTAGTAATCAAGACCTACAAAAGTTTTTGCCAAATAAAATAAACTTTAATATGGTTCAAGTTTAATGTCCTAATAAAATTTATAACCGTTTTTGCAAATAAAATATACTTTAATATGGTTAAAGCTTCATGGCCCTAGCTTTTGAAATAACAAAGATATAAGCAATAGAAATTTAGGTTGTTTCAGTTGTAAGATAAATATGTTCCACATCAAGTTTTACTTAGTTGTGGTGATCAAGTCCTATTGCAAATAAAATAAACCTTAATATGGTTAAAGTTTCATGGCTCTAGCCTTTGAAATAAAAAAGATATAAGCAATAAAAATTTAGGTTGTTTCAGTTATAAATAAATATTAGATAAATATGTTCCACGTCAAGTTTTACTTAGTTGTGGTAATCAGGTCCTAATAAAATTTATAACCGTTTTTGCAAATAAAATAAGCTTTAATATGGTTAAAGATATAAGCAATAGAAATTTAGGTTGTTTCAGTTATAAGATAAATATGTTCCACATGAAGTTTTACTTAATTGTGGTAATCAAGTCCTAATAAAATTTACAACATTTTTTGGCAAATAAAATAAGCTATAATATGGTTAAACTTCTATGTCCCTAGCTTTTGAAATAACAAAGATATAAGCAATAGAAATTTAGGTTGTTTCAGTTATTAGATAAATATGTTCCACATCAAGTTTTACTTAGTTGTGGTAATCAAGTCCTAATAAAATTTACAACCGTTTTCGCAAATAAAATGAACTTTAATATGGTTCAAGTTTCATGGCCCTAGCTTTTGAAATAACAAAGATATAAGCAATAGAAATTTAGGTTGTTTCAGTTGTAAGATAAATATGTTCAACATCAAGTTTTACTTAGTTGTGGTGATCAAGTCCTAATAAAATTTATAACATTTTTTGGCAAATAAAATAAGCTATAATATGGTTAAACTTCTATGTCCCTAGCTTTTGAAATAACAAAGATATAAGCAATATAAATTTAGGTAATTTCAGTTATTAGATAAATATGACATAAATATGTTCCACATCAAGTTTTACTTAGTTGTGGTAATCAGGTCCTAATAAAATTTATAACGGTTTTTGCAAATAAAATAAACTTTAATATGGTTCAAGTTTAATGGCTCTAGCTTTTGAAATAACAAAGATGTAAGCATTAGAAATTTAGGTTGTTTTAGTTATAAGAGAAATATGTTCCACATCAAGTTTTACGTAGTTGTAGTAATCAAGACCTAATAAAATGTACAAAAGTTTTTGCCAAATAAAATAAACTTTAAGATGGTTCAAGTTTAATGGCTCTAGCTTTTGAAATAACAAAGATATAAGCAATAGAAATTTAGGTTGTTTCAGTTGTAAGATAAATATGTTCCACATCAAGTTTTACTTAGTTGTAGTAATCAAGACCTAATAAAATGTACAAAAGTTTTTGCAAAATAAAATAAACTTTAATATGGTTCAAGTTTAATGTCCTAATAAAATTTATAACCGTTTTTGCAAATAAAATATACTTTAATATGGTTAAAGCTTCATGGCCCTAGCTTTTGAAATAACAAAGATATAAGCAATAGAAATTTAGGTTGTTTCAGTTGTAAGATAAATATGTTTCACATCAAGTTTTACTTAGTTGTAGTAATCAAGACCTAATAAAATGTACAAAAGTTTTTGCCAAATAAAATAAACTTTAATATGGTTCAAGTTTAATGTCCTAATAAAATTTATAACCGTTTTTGCAAATAAAATATACTTTAATATGGTTAAAGCTTCATGGCCCTAGCTTTTGAAATAACAAAGATATAAGCAATCGAAATTTAGGTTGTTTCAGTTGTAAGATAAATATGTTCCACATCAAGTTTTACTTAGTTGTAGTAATCAAGACCTAATAAAATGTACAAAAGTTTTTGCCAAATAAAATAAACTTTAATATGGTTCAAGTTTAATGGCTCTAGCTTTTGAAATAATTATAAATTTAGGTTGTTTTAGTTATAAGAGAAATATGTTCCACATCAAGTTTTACGTAGTTGTAGTAATCAAGACCTAATAAAATGTACAAAAGTTTTTGCCAAATAAAATAAACTTTAATATGGTTCAAGCTTAATGGCTCTAGCTTTTGAAATAACAAAGATATAAGCAATAGAAATTTAGGTTGTTTCAGTTGTAAGATAAATATGTTCCACATCAAGTTTTACTTAGTTGTAGTAATCAAGACCTAATAAAATGTACAAAAGTTTTTGCCAAATAAAATAAACTTTAATATGGTTCAAGTTTAATGTCCTAATAAAATTTATAACCGTTTTTGCAAATAAAATATACTTTAATATCGTTAAAGCTTCATGGCCCTAGCTTTTGAAATAACAAAGATATAAGCAATAGAAATTTAGGTTGCTTCAGTTGTAAGATAAATATGTTGAACATCAAGTTTTACTTAGTTGTGGTGATCAAGTCCTAATAAAATTTATAACATTTTTTGGCAAATAAAATAAGCTATAATATGGTTAAACTTCTATGTCCCTAGCTTTTGAAATAACAAAGATATAAGCAATAGAAATTTAGGTTGTTTCAGTTATTAGATAAATATGTTCCACATCAAGTTTTACTTAGTTGTGGTAATCAGGTCCTAAAATTTATAACATTTTTTGGCAAATAAAATAAACTTTAATACGGTTTAAGTTCTATGTCCCTAGCTTTTGAAGTAACAAAGATATAAGCAATAGAAATTTAGGTTGTTTCAGTTATAAGATAAATATGTTCCACATCAAGTTTTACTTAGTTGTGGTAATCAAGTCCTAATACAATTTATAACACTTTTTTGGCAAATAAAATAAACTTTAATATGGTTAAAGTTTCATGGCCCTAGCTTTTGAAATAACAAAGATATATGCAATAAAAATTTAGGTTGTTTCAGTTATAAATAAATATTAGATAAATATGTTCCACATCAAGTTTTACTTAGTTGTGGTGATCAAGTCCTAATAAAATTTATAACATTTTTTGCAAATAAAATAAGCTTTAATATGGTTAAAGTTCTATGTCCCTAGCTTTTGAAATAACAAAGATATGTGCAATAGAAATTTAGGTTTTTTTAGTTATAAGATAAATATGTTCCACTTCAAGTTTTACTTAGTTGTGGTAATCAAGACCTAATAAAATGTACAAAAGTTTTTGCCAAATAAAATAAACTTTAATATGGTTCAAGTTTAATGGCTCTAGCTTTTGAAATAACAAAGATATGAGCAATAGAAGTTTAGGTTGTTTCAGTTGTAAGATAAATATGTTCCACATCAAGTTTTACTTAGTTGTAGTAATCAAGACCTAATAAAATGTACAACATTTTTTGGCAAATAAAATAAACTTTAATATGGTTAAAGTTTCATGTCCCTAGCTTTTGAAGTAACAAAGATATAAGCAATATAAATTTAGGTTGTTTCAGTTATAAATAAATATTAGATAAATATGTTCCACGTCAAGTTTTACTTAGTTGTGGTAATCAAGACCTAATAAAATGTACAAAAGTTTTTGCCAAATAAAATAAACTTTAATATGGTTCAAGTTTAATGGCTCTAGCTTTTGAAATAACAAAGATATAAGCAATAGAAATTTAGGTTGTTTCAGTTATAAATAAATATTAGATAAATATATCCCACGTCCAGTTTTACTTAGTTGTGGTAATCAGGTCCTAATAAAATTTATAACCGTTTTTGCAAATAAAATAAGCTTTAATATGGTTAAAGTTCTATGTCCCTAGCTTTTGAAATAACAAAGATATAAGGAATAGAAATTTAGGTTGTTTCAGTTGTAAGAGAAATATGTTCCACATCAAGTTTTACTTAGTTGTAGTAATCAAGACATAATAAAATTTACAACAGTTTCTTTGCAAATAAAATAAACCTTAATATGGTTAAAGTTTCATGGCTCTAGCCTTTGAAATAAAAAAGATATAAGCAATAAAAATTTAGGTTGTTTCAGTTATAAATAAATATTAGATAAATATGTTCCACGTCAAGTTTTACTTAGTTGTGGTAATCAGGTCCTAATAAAATTTATAACCGTTTTTGCAAATAAAATAAGCTTTAATATGGTTAAAGATATAAGCAATAGAAATTTAGGTTGTTTCAGTTATAAGATAAATATGTTCCACATGAAGTTTTACTTAGTTGTGGTAATCAAGTCCTAATAAAATTTACAACCGTTTTCGCAAATAAAATGAGCTTTAATATGGTTCAAGTTTCATGGCCCTAGCTTTTGAAGTAACAAAGATATAAGCAATAGAAATTTAGGTTGTTTCAGTTGTAAGAGAAATATGTTCCACATCAAGTTTTACTTAGTTGTAGTAATCAAGACATAAAAAAATTTACAACAGTTTCTTTGCAAATAAAATAAGCCTTAATATGGTTAAAGTTTCATGGCTCTAGCCTTTGAAATAAAAAAGATATAAGCAATAAAAATTTAGGTTGTTTCAGTTATAAATAAATATTAGATAAATATGTTCCACGTCAAGTTTTACTTAGTTGTGGTAATCAGGTCCTAATAAAATTTATAACCGTTTTTGCAAATAAAATAAGCTTTAATATGGTTAAAGATATAAGCAATAGAAATTTAGGTTGTTTCAGTTGTAAGATAAATATGTTCCACATCAAGTTTTACTTAGTTGTAGTAATCAAGACCTACAAAAGTTTTTGCCAAATAAAATAAACTTTAATATGGTTCAAGTTTAATGTCCTAATAAAATTTATAACCGTTTTTGCAAATAAAATATACTTTAATATGGTTAAAGCTTCATGGCCCTAGCTTTTGAAATAACAAAGATATAAGCAATAGAAATTTAGGTTGTTTCAGTTGTAAGATAAATATGTTCCACATCAAGTTTTACTTAGTTGTAGTAATCAAGACCTACAAAAGTTTTTGCCAAATAAAATAAACTTTAATATGGTTCAAGTTTAATGTCTTAATAAAATTCATAACCGTTTTTGCAAATAAAATATACTTTAATATGGTTAAAGCTTCATGGCTCTAGCTTTTGAAACAAAAAAGATATAAGCAATAAAAATTTAGGTTGTTTCAGTTATAAATAAATATTAGATAAATATGTTCCACGTCAAGTTTTACTTAGTTGTGGTAATCAGGTCCTAATAAAATTTATAACCGTTTTTGCAAATAAAATAAGCTTTAATATGGTTAAAGATTTAAGCAATAGAAATTTAGGTTGTTTCAGTTATAAGATAAATATGTTCCACATGAAGTTTTACTTAGTTGTGGTAATCAAGTCCTAATAAAATTTACAACCGTTTTCGCAAATAAAATGAACTTTAATATGGTTCAAGTTTCAAGTTTCATGGTAATCAAGTCCTAATAAAATTTACAACCGTTTTCGCAAATAAAATGAACTTTAATATGGTTCAAGTTTCATGGCTCTAGCTTTTGAAATAAGAAAGATGTAAGCATTAGAAATTTAGGTTGTTTTAGTTATAAGAGAAATATGTTCCACATCAAGTTTTACGTAGTTGTAGTAATCAAGACCTAATAAAATGTACAAAAGTTTTTGCCAAATAAAATAAACTTTAATATGGTTCAAGTTTAATGGCTCTAGCTTTTGAAATAACAAAGATATAAGCAATAGAAATTTAGGTTGTTTCAGTTGTAAGATAAATATGTTCCACATCAAGTTTTACTTAGTTGTAGTAATCAAGACCTAATAAAATGTACAACATTTTTTGGCAAATAAAATAAACTTTAATATGGTTAAAGTTTCATGTCCCTAGCTTTTGAAGTAACAAAGATATAAGCAATAGAAATTTAGGTTGTTTCAGTTATAAATAAATATTATATAAATATGTTCCACGTCAAGTTTTACTTAGTTGTGGTAATCAAGACCTAATAAAATGTACAAAAGTTTTTGCCAAATAAAATAAACTTTAATATGGTTCAAGTTTAATGGCTCTAGCTTTTGAAATAACAAAGATATGAGCAATAGAAGTTTAGGTTGTTTCAGTTGTAAGATAAATATGTTCCACATCAAGTTTTACTTAGTTGCAGTAATCAAGACCTAATAAAATGTACAAAAGTTTTTGCCAAATAAAATAAACTTTAATATGGTTAAAGTTTCATGTCCCTAGCTTTTGAAGTAACAAAGATATAAGCAATAGAAATTTAGGTTGTTTCAGTTATAAATAAATATTAGATAAATATGTTCCACGTCAAGTTTTACTTAGTTGTGGTAATCAAGACCTAATAAAATGTACAAAAGTTGTTGCCAAATAAAATAAACTTTAATATGGTTCAAGTTTAATGGCTCTAGCTTTTGAAATAACAAAGATATAAGCAATAGAAGTTTAGGTTGTTTCAGTTGTAAGATAAATATGTTCCACATCAAGTTTTACTTAGTTGTAGTAATCAAGACCTAATAAAATGTAGAAAGGTTTTTGCCAAATAAAATAAACTTTAATATGGTTCAAGTTTAATGGCTCTAGCTTTTGAAATAACAAAGATATAAGCAATAGAAATTTAGGTTGTTTCAGTTTTAGATAAATATGAGATAAAAATGTTCCACATCAAGTTTTACTTAGTTGTGGTAATCAAGTCCTAATACAATTTATAACATTTTTTTGCCAAATAAAATAAACTTTAATATGGTTAAAGTTTCATGGCCCTAGCTTTTGAAATAACAAAGATATATGCAATAGAAATTTAGGTTGTTTCAGTTATAAATAAATATTAGATAAATATGTTCCACGTCAAGTTTTACTTAGTTGTGGTAATCAAGACCTAATAAAATGTACAAAAGTTTTTGCCAAATAAAATGAACTTTAATATGGTTAAAGCTTCATGGCCCTAGCTTTTGAAGTAACAAACATATAAGCAATAGAAATTTAGGTTGTTTCAGTTATAAATAAATATTAGATAAATATATCCCACGTCAAGTTTTAATTAGTTGTGGTAATCAAGACATAAAAAAATTTACAACAGTTTCTTTGCAAATAAAATAAGCCTTAATATGGTTAAAGTTTCATGGCTCTAGCCTTTGAAATAAAAAAGACATAAGCAATAAAAATTTAGGTTGTTTCAGTTATAAATAAATATTAGATAAATATGTTCCACGTCAAGTTTTACTTAGTTGTGGTAATCAGGTCCTAATAAAATTTATAACCGTTTTTGCAAATAAAATAAGCTTTAATATGGTTATAGATATAAGCAATAGAAATTTAGGTTGTTTCAGTTGTAAGATAAATATGTTCCACATCAAGTTTTACTTAGTTGTAGTAATCAAGACCTACAAAAGTTTTTGCCAAATAAAATAAACTTTAATATGGTTCAAGTTTAATGTCCTAATAAAATTTATAACCGTTTTTGCAAATAAAATATACTTTAATATGGTTAAAGCTTCATGGCCCTAGCTTTTGAAATAACAAAGATATAAGCAATAGAAATTTAGGTTGTTTCAGTTGTAAGATAAATATGTTCCACATCAAGTTTTACTTAGTTGTAGTAATCAAGACCTACAAAAGTTTTTGCCAAATAAAATAAACTTTAATATGGTTCAAGTTTAATGTCCTAATAAAATTCATAACCGTTTTTGCAAATAAAATATACTTTAATATGGTTAAAGCTTCATGGCTCTAGCCTTTGAAACAAAAAAAAAATAAGCAATAAAAATTTAGGTTGTTTCAGTTATAAATAAATATTAGATAAATATGTTCCACGTCAAGTTTTACTTAGTTGTGGTAATCAGGTCCTAATAAAATTTATAACCGTTTTTGCAAATAAAATAAGCTTTAATATGGTTAAAGATATAAGCAATAGAAATTTAGGTTGTTTCAGTTGTAAGATAAATATGTTCCACATCAAGTTTTACTTAGTTGTAGTAATCAAGACCTACAAAAGTTTTTGCCAAATAAAATAAACTTTAATATGGTTCAAGTTTAATGTCCTAATAAAATTTATAACCGTTTTTGCAAATAAAATATACTTTAATATGGTTAAAGCTTCATGGCCCTAGCTTTTGAAATAACAAAGATATAAGCAATAGAAATTTAGGTTGTTTCAGTTGTAAGATAAATATGTTCCACATCAAGTTTTACTTAGTTGTAGTAATCAAGACCTACAAAAGTTTTTGCCAAATAAAATAAACTTTAATATGGTTCAAGTTTAATGTCCTAATAAAATTCATAACCGTTTTTACAAATAAAATATACTTTAATATGGTTAAAGCTTCATGGCTCTAGCTTTTGAAACAAAAAAGATATAAGCAATAAAAATTTAGGTTGTTTCAGTTATAAATAAATATTAGATAAATATGTTCCACGTCAAGTTTTACTTAGTTGTGGTAATCAGGTCCTAATAAAATTTATAACCGTTTTTGCAAATAAAATAAGCTTTAATATGGTTAAAGATTTAAGCAATAGAAATTTAGGTTGTTTCAGTTATAAGATAAATATGTTCCACATGAAGTTTTACTTAGTTGTGGTAATCAAGTCCTAATAAAATTTACAACCGTTTTCGCAAATAAAATGAACTTTAATATGGTTCAAGTTTCAAGTTTCATGGTAATCAAGTCCTAATAAAATTTACAACCGTTTTCGCAAATAAAATGAACTTTAATATGGTTCAAGTTTCATGGCTCTAGCTTTTGAAATAAGAAAGATGTAAGCATTAGAAATTTAGGTTGTTTTAGTTATAAGAGAAATATGTTCCACATCAAGTTTTACGTAGTTGTAGTAATCAAGACCTAATAAAATGTACAAAAGTTTTTGCCAAATAAAATAAACTTTAATATGGTTCAAGTTTAATGGCTCTAGCTTTTGAAATAACAAAGATATAAGCAGTAGAAATTTAGGTTGTTTCAGTTGTAAGATAAATATGTTCCACATCAAGTTTTACTTAGTTGTAGTAATCAAGACCTAATAAAATGTACAAAAGTTTTTGCCAAATAAAATAAACTTTAATATGGTTCAAGTTTAATGTCCTAATAAAATTTATAACCGTTTTTGCAAATAAAATATACTTTAATATGGTTAAAGCTTCATGGCCCTAGCTTTTGAAATAACAAAGATATAAGCAATAGAAATTTAGGTTGTTTCAGTTGTAAGATAAATATGTTCCACATCAAGTTTTACTTAGTTGTAGTAATCAAGACCTAATAAAATGTACAACATTTTTTTGCAAATAAAATAAACTTTAATATGGTTCAAGTTTAATGGCTCTAGCTTTTGAAATAACAAAGATATAAGCAATAGAAGTTTAGGTTGTTTCAGTTGTAAGATAAATATGTTCCACATCAAGTTTTACTTAGTTGTAGTAATCAAGACCTAATAAAATGTACAAAAGTTTTTGCCAAATAAAATAAACTTTAATATGGTTCAAGTTTAATGTCCTAATAAAATTTATAACCGTTTTTGCAAATAAAATATACTTTAATATGGTTAAAGCTTCATGGCCCTAGCTTTTGAAATAACAAAGATATAAGCAATAGAAATTTAGGTTGTTTCAGTTGTAAGATAAATATGTTCCACATCAAGTTTTACTTAGTTGTAGTAATCAAGACCTAATAAAATGTACAACATTTTTTGGCAAATAAAATAAACTTTAATATGGTTAAAGTTTCATGTCCCTAGCTTTTGAAGTAACAAAGATATAAGCAATAGAAATTTAGGTTGTTTCAGTTATAAATAAATATTATATAAATATGTTCCACGTCAAGTTTTACTTAGTTGTGGTAATCAAGACCTAATAAAATGTACAAAAGTTTTTGCCAAATAAAATAAACTTTAATATGGTTCAAGTTTAATGGCTCTAGCTTTTGAAATAACAAAGATATGAGCAATAGAAGTTTAGGTTGTTTCAGTTGTAAGATAAATATGTTCCACATCAAGTTTTACTTAGTTGCAGTAATCAAGACCTAATAAAATGTACAAAAGTTTTTGCCAAATAAAATAAACTTTAATATGGTTAAAGTTTCATGTCCCTAGCTTTTGAAGTAACAAAGATATAAGCAATAGAAATTTAGGTTGTTTCAGTTATAAATAAATATTAGATAAATATGTTCCACGTCAAGTTTTACTTAGTTGTGGTAATCAAGACCTAATAAAATGTACAAAAGTTGTTGCCAAATAAAATAAACTTTAATATGGTTCAAGTTTAATGGCTCTAGCTTTTGAAATAACAAAGATATAAGCAATAGAAGTTTAGGTTGTTTCAGTTGTAAGATAAATATGTTCCACATCAAGTTTTACTTAGTTGTAGTAATCAAGACCTAATAAATGTAGAAAAGTTTTTGCCAAATAAAATAAACTTTAATATGGTTCAAGTTTAATGGCTCTAGCTTTTGAAATAACAAAGATATAAGCAATAGAAATTTGGTAGTTTCAGTTTTAGATAAATATGAGATAAAAATGTTCCACATCAAGTTTTACTTAGTTGTGGTAATCAAGTCCTAATACAATTTATAACATTTTTTTGCCAAATAAAATAAACTTTAATATGGTTAAAGTTTCATGGCCCTAGCTTTTGAAATAACAAAAATATATGCAATAGAAATTTAGGTTGTTTCAGTTATAAATAAATATTAGATAAATATGTTCCACGTCAAGTTTTACTTAGTTGTGGTAATCAAGACCTAATAAAATGTACAAAAGTTTTTGCCAAATAAAATGAACTTTAATATGGTTAAAGCTTCATGGCCCTAGCTTTTGAAGTAACAAACATATAAGCAATAGAAATTTAGGTTGTTTCAGTTATAAATAAATATTAGATAAATATATCCCACGTCAAGTTTTAATTAGTTGTGGTAATCAAGACATAAAAAAATTTACAACAGTTTCTTTGCAAATAAAATAAGCCTTAATATGGTTAAAGTTTCATGGCTCTAGCCTTTGAAATAAAAAAGACATAAGCAATAAAAATTTAGGTTGTTTCAGTTATAAATAAATATTAGATAAATATGTTCCACGTCAAGTTTTACTTAGTTGTGGTAATCAGGTCCTAATAAAATTTATAACCGTTTTTGCAAATAAAATAAGCTTTAATATGGTTAAAGATATAAGCAATAGAAATTTAGGTTGTTTCAGTTGTAAGATAAATATGTTCCACATCAAGTTTTACTTAGTTGTAGTAATCAAGACCTACAAAAGTTTTTGCCAAATAAAATAAACTTTAATATGGTTCAAGTTTAATGTCCTAATAAAATTTATAACCGTTTTTGCAAATAAAATATACTTTAATATGGTTAAAGCTTCATGGCCCTAGCTTTTGAAATAACAAAGATATAAGCAATAGAAATTTAGGTTGTTTCAGTTGTAAGATAAATATGTTCCACATCAAGTTTTACTTAGTTGTAGTAATCAAGACCTACAAAAGTTTTTGCCAAATAAAATAAACTTTAATATGGTTCAAGTTTAATGTCCTAATAAAATTCATAACCGTTTTTGCAAATAAAATATACTTTAATATGGTTAAAGCTTCATGGCTCTAGCCTTTGAAACAAAAAAAAAATAAGCAATAAAAATTTAGGTTGTTTCAGTTATAAATAAATATTAGATAAATATGTTCCACGTCAAGTTTTACTTAGTTGTGGTAATCAGGTCCTAATAAAATTTATAACCGTTTTTGCAAATAAAATAAGCTTTAATATGGTTAAAGATATAAGCAATAGAAATTTAGGTTGTTTCAGTTGTAAGATAAATATGTTCCACATCAAGTTTTACTTAGTTGTAGTAATCAAGACCTACAAAAGTTTTTGCCAAATAAAATAAACTTTAATATGGTTCAAGTTTAATAATAATAATAATAATAATAATAAACCCAACGATTTCCCTCCACCCACCCAACCGCACGAGGGGCGCATCCGCATGACGTACGGAGATTTTAAAATAAAATTTGGCCAAGGTGTTGAGTGGTAGAAGTTTATTAAACGTCGAGAACTTATACTGCTCAGCTACAGAAAATATAATTCCATCAGCTGGATATACATATGTACATAGAATAAAATATAAAACTACAAATAAAAGTAATAGACAAAAATAGAATAGTCAATTAGAGCGAGAGATTTGTTGTCACTTGTTAAGAGCGCACAACAGAATTTTTCTTATCAGATAAATAGAGTCTGATATATCGAAATGAGTAGAATAATCATTAAAAGATTTACATAAGCAACGAAGTGGTTCGTGTAATTCAAAATTAGTTCTACACTGCTTTAAAAAGATAGGTTGAAAATGTCTTGATGGTCGAATAGGAACATTTAAGTTTATTTCGGATAGGAGAAATTGACTGCTTATGGATCCTTTCAGTAGTTTAACCAGAAATATTACACCTAACATTTCCCTGCGGCTTGATAAGGTTGGAAGATTAATAAGCTTCAAGCGACTAGTGTACGAGGGAAGATTTGTCCGTGGGTCCCAATGAAAGTTCCTTAACGCAAAAAGTAAGAACTGTTTTTGAATTGATTCCAGTCTATCGGAATGAACTTGATATTGCGGACTCCAGATTATTGAAGCGTATTCTAGTATAGGTCGTACTAATGTTGTAAACAGGGCTTTAGTTACGTAAGGGTCATTAAATTCCTTAGACCAACGTTTTACAAATGCTAGGATACTTTTAGCTTTGTTTACTGTAGCATTAATATGCAGGTTAAAGTGGAGCTTACTATCAAATCTTATTCCTAGGTCAACAAAATCGTAAACCTGTTCCAAACTATAGTTATTAATTGTGTAAGACGCAGGTTGAAGGATCTTCCGTGAAAAGCTCATAAATTTACATTTACTAAGATTGAGTGGCATAAGATTAATATTGCACCACGTAGCGAAGCAATTTAAATCATTTTGTAGGGCAGATCTTTCCTCCAAAGAAGAGTAAGACTTGAAAAGTTTCACATCATCGGCATACATCAGAAGTTTTGAGTTACAAATTGCATAAGAAATGTCGTTTATAAACAGCAAAAACAGAGTCGGACCAAGATGGCTGCCTTGTGGAACTCCTGAAGATACGTTAATGATGTTGGAAAAAGCATTTTTAAAAACAACTCTTTGTGTTCTATTAGTGACATATGACGCAATCCATTTTAACAGAATAGGTTGAAAACCAAGAAGATCAAGTTTATGGATAAGTAACGCGTGATTGACCTTGTCGAAGGCTTTGCTGAAGTCAGTATAAATTACATCGGTATTAGCATTATTCCTAAAACCGTTAGAGACATGAGTTGTAAATTCTAGTAAGTTGGTAACAGTTGATTTGCCTCTACAGAAACCATGCTGCGAACTTACTATTGATGAGGAAATGGAATGATTTAGACAATTGGTGACAATAGCCTCAAATAACTTTGGGATAGCCGAAAGCTTTGCTATGCCGCGATAGTTTTCGATGGAAGATCTACTTCCAGATTTATGTAGAGGAATAATAAAAGATTCTTTCCACGCTTTTGGGAAAATTCCTGACTTCAAAGACAGATTAAATAGTGTGGTTAATGGCTGGTAAATATACTCGGCGCATTTGTTTAAAAATATTGAAGGAATCATATCTGGTCCGTAGTTTATGGACTTCTTTATTGTTTTAAGCAAAAATAAAACCTCTTCTGGATCTATAAAAGGGCATTCAAATGTGTTATTCTGAAAAACTTGATACGGGTATTCATTAAAGCTAACATTAGTATTGGAATAATTTGATTCAAAGAAGAGGGCAAAAAGGTTCGCGACATCTTGGCTATCACTGGCATCACAATCACGATATCTCATAGATGATGGGAATCCCATTACTCTACGTTTCGAGTTTACAAAACCATAAAACGATTTCGGGTTGGAAAAAATGTTCTTTTTCATTTTAAATATATAAGACTTATAGCACTTTTTGTTCAGAAGTGAGTACTTATGACGCAGAACTGAGTATTTCATATAATCCTTTTGAGAACCAGTCTTCTTATATATTTTAAAGAAGCGCGATTTTTTATTTTTTAAAGCTCTTAACTCGCTAGTGGCCCAAAGATACAAAGGTTCATTATATTTGCGTTTATGTTTCGGTACGTATTTCTCAAAAAGATTAAGAATCGTGTTATTGAAATGCAAAACATTTAGATCGACGTTTCCATTATAGTCTGGCCATACCAATCTTGAGAGTTCTTTATTAAGTTTATTATAGTTTGCCTTAGAAAAATTGTAACAAAAACTAGACTCTTTTACGTTACCACGGTTATCGTTATTTATAATTTCGTAAACCAACTCTAAAGGAGGATGGTAAACATCAACAGGTGATACCAGGGCATTAGCCTTGTTTACAGTATAATTGGATACATCATCTACAAAAATTAAGTCAAGCATTTTCACAAACTCGTTTCTAATAGTATTGATTTGATGTAGACAGAGGTCAGATATTTCTTCAATGAAAGTGGTATGGTTAATATTAGATGTAAGTGGCACAGTATTATGATCAGCAATGCGCCATGAAATGTGGGGAAGATTAAAGTCTCCTAAGACGATTATTGAATCTAACTGTGTCATTCTAGAGATAAGAAATTTAAGTGAAGAAATAAGTTGTAAATATACTGATAGATCAGACGAGGGAGGAATGTAACATATTGCAAAATGTCCTAATAAAATTTATAACCGTTTTTGCAAATAAAATATACTTTAATATGGTTAAAGCTTCATGGCCCTAGCTTTTGAAATAACAAAGATATAAGCAATAGAAATTTAGGTTGTTTCAGTTGTAAGATAAATATGTTCCACATCAAGTTTTACTTAGTTGTAGTAATCAAGACCTACAAAAGTTTTTGCCAAATAAAATAAACTTTAATATGGTTCAAGTTTAATGTCCTAATAAAATTCATAACCGTTTTTACAAATAAAATATACTTTAATATGGTTAAAGCTTCATGGCTCTAGCTTTTGAAACAAAAAAGATATAAGCAATAAAAATTTAGGTTGTTTCAGTTATAAATAAATATTAGATAAATATGTTCCACGTCAAGTTTTACTTAGTTGTGGTAATCAGGTCCTAATAAAATTTATAACCGTTTTTGCAAATAAAATAAGCTTTAATATGGTTAAAGATTTAAGCAATAGAAATTTAGGTTGTTTCAGTTATAAGATAAATATGTTCCACATGAAGTTTTACTTAGTTGTGGTAATCAAGTCCTAATAAAATTTACAACCGTTTTCGCAAATAAAATGAACTTTAATATGGTTCAAGTTTCAAGTTTCATGGTAATCAAGTCCTAATAAAATTTACAACCGTTTTCGCAAATAAAATGAACTTTAATATGGTTCAAGTTTCATGGCTCTAGCTTTTGAAATAAGAAAGATGTAAGCATTAGAAATTTAGGTTGTTTTAGTTATAAGAGAAATATGTTCCACATCAAGTTTTACGTAGTTGTAGTAATCAAGACCTAATAAAATGTACAAAGGTTTTTGCCAAATAAAATAAACTTTAATATGGTTCAAGTTTAATGGCTCTAGCTTTTGAAATAACAAAGATATAAGCAGTAGAAATTTAGGTTGTTTCAGTTGTAAGATAAATATGTTCCACATCAAGTTTTACTTAGTTGTAGTAATCAAGACCTAATAAAATGTACAAAAGTTTTTGCCAAATAAAATAAACTTTAATATGGTTCAAGTTTAATGTCCTAATAAAATTTATAACCGTTTTTGCAAATAAAATATACTTTAATATGGTTAAAGCTTCATGGCCCTAGCTTTTGAAATAACAAAGATATAAGCAATAGAAATTTAGGTTGTTTCAGTTGTAAGATAAATATGTTCCACATCAAGTTTTACTTAGTTGTAGTAATCAAGACCTAATAAAATGTACAACATTTTTTGGCAAATAAAATAAACTTTAATATGGTTAAAGTTTCATGTCCCTAGCTTTTGAAATAACAAAGATATAAGCAATAGAAATTTAGGTTGTTTCAGTTATAAGATAAATATGTTCCACATCAAGTTTTACTTAGTTGTGGTGATCAAGTCTTAATAAAATTTATAACATTTTTGGGCAAATAAAATAAACATTAATATGGTTAAAGTTTCATGGCTCTAGCCTTTGAAATAACAAAGATATAAGCAATAGAAATTTAGGTTGTTTCAGTTATAAATAAATATTAGATAAATATGTTCCACGTCAAGTTTTACTTAGTTGTGGTAATCAAGACCTAATAAAATGTACAAAAGTTTTTGCCAAATAAAATAAACTTTAATATGGTTAAAGCTTCATGGCCCTACCTTTTGAAGTAACAAACATATAAGCAATAGAAATTTAGGTTGTTTCAGTTATAAATAAATATTAGATAAATATATCCCACGTCAAGTTTTAATTAGTTGTGGTAATCTGGTCCTAATAAAATGTATAACCGTTTTTGGCAAATAAAATAAACTTTAATATGGTTAAAGTTTCATGGCCCAAGCTTTTGAAATAACAAAGATATAAGCAATAGAAATTTAGGTTGTTTCAGTTATAAGATAAATATGTTCCACATCAAGTTTTACTTAGTTGTGGTGATCAAGTCTTAATAAAATTTATAACAGTTTCTTTGCAAATAAAATAAACCTTAATATGGTTAAAGTTTCATGGCTCTAGCCTTTGAAATAAAAAAGATATAAGCAATAGAAATTTAGGTTGTTTCAGTTATAAATAAATATTAGATAAATATGTTCCACGTCAAGTTTTACTTAGTTGTGGTAATCAGGTCCTAATAAAATTTATAACCGTTTTTGCAAATAAAATAAGCTTTGATATGGTTAAAGATATAAGCAATAGAAATTTAGGTTGTTTCAGTTATAAGATAAATATGTTCCACATGAAGTTTTACTTAGTTGTGGTAATCAAGTCCTAATAAAATTTACAACCGTTTTCGCAAATAAAATGAGCTTTAATATGGTTCAAGTTTCATGGCCCTAGCTTTTGAAGTAACAAAGATATAAGCAATAGAAATTTAGGTTGTTTCAGTTGTAAGAGAAATATGTTCCACATCAAGTTTTACTTAGTTGTAGTAATCAAGACATAAAAAAATTTACAACAGTTTCTTTGCAAATAAAATAAGCCTTAATATGGTTAAAGTTTCATGGCTCTAGCCTTTGAAATAAAAAAGATATAAGCAATAAAAATTTAGGTTGTTTCAGTTATAAATAAATATTAGATAAATATGTTCCACGTCAAGTTTTACTTAGTTGTGGTAATCAGGTCCTAATAAAATTTATAACCGTTTTTGCAAATAAAATAAGCTTTAATATGGTTAAAGATATAAGCAATAGAAATTTAGGTTGTTTCAGTTGTAAGATAAATATGTTCCACATCAAGTTTTACTTAGTTGTAGTAATCAAGACCTACAAAAGTTTTTGCCAAATAAAATAAACTTTAATATGGTTCATGTTTAATGTCCTAATAAAATTTATAACCGTTTTTGCAAATAAAATATACTTTAATATGGTTAAAGCTTCATGGCCCTAGCTTTTGAAATAACAAAGATATAAGCAATAGAAATTTAGGTTGTTTCAGTTGTAAGATAAATATGTTCCACATCAAGTTTTACTTAGTTGTAGTAATCAAGACCTACAAAAGTTTTTGCCAAATAAAATAAACTTTAATATGGTTCAAGTTTAATTTCCTAATAAAATTCATAACCGTTTTTGCAAATAAAATATACTTTAATATGGTTAAAGCTTCATGGCTCTAGCCTTTGAAACAAAAAAAAAATAAGCAATAAAAATTTAGGTTGTTTCAGTTATAAATAAATATTAGATAAATATGTTCCACGTCAAGTTTTACTTAGTTGTGGTAATCAGGTCCTAATAAAATTTATAACCGTTTTTGCAAATAAAATAAGCTTTAATATGGTTAAAGATATAAGCAATAGAAATTTAGGTTGTTTCAGTTGTAAGATAAATATGTTCCACATCAAGTTTTACTTAGTTGTAGTAATCAAGACCTACAAAAGTTTTTGCCAAATAAAATAAACTTTAATATGGTTCAAGTTTAATGTCCTAATAAAATTTATAACCGTTTTTGCAAATAAAATATACTTTAATATGGTTAAAGCTTCATGGCCCTAGCTTTTGAAATAACAAAGATATAAGCAATAGAAATTTAGGTTGTTTCAGTTGTAAGATAAATATGTTCCACATCAAGTTTTACTTAGTTGTAGTAATCAAGACCTACAAAAGTTTTTGCCAAATAAAATAAACTTTAATATGGTTCTAGTTTAATGTCCTAATAAAATTCATAACCGTTTTTGCAAATAAAATATACTTTAATATGGTTAAAGCTTCATGGCTCTAGCTTTTGAAACAAAAAAGATATAAGCAATAAAAATTTAGGTTGTTTCAGTTATAAATAAATATTAGATAAATATGTTCCACGTCAAGTTTTACTTAGTTGTGGTAATCAGGTCCTAATAAAATTTATAACCGTTTTTGCAAATAAAATAAGCTTTAATATGGTTAAAGATTTAAGCAATAGAAATTTAGGTTGTTTCAGTTATAAGATAAATATGTTCCACATGAAGTTTTACTTAGTTGTGGTAATCAAGTCCTAATAAAATTTACAACCGTTTTCGCAAATAAAATGAACTTTAATATGGTTCAAGTTTCAAGTTTCATGGTAATCAAGTCCTAATAAAATTTACAACCGTTTTCGCAAATAAAATGAACTTTAATATGGTTCAAGTTTCATGGCTCTAGCTTTTGAAATAAGAAAGATGTAAGCATTAGAAATTTAGGTTGTTTTAGTTATAAGAGAAATATGTTCCACATCAAGTTTTACGTAGTTGTAGTAATCAAGACCTAATAAAATGTACAAAAGTTTTTGCCAAATAAAATAAACTTTAATATGGTTCAAGTTTAATGTCCTAATAAAATTTATAACCGTTTTTGCAAATAAAATATACTTTAATATGGTTAAGGCTTCATGGCCCTAGCTTTTGAAATAACAAAGATATAAGCAATCGAAATTTAGGTTGTTTCAGTTGTAAGATAAATATGTTCCACATCAAGTTTTACTTAGTTGTAGTAATCAAGACCTAATAAAATGTACAAAAGTTTTTGCCAAATAAAATAAACTTTAATATGGTTCAAGTTTAATGGCTCTAGCTTTTGAAATAACAAAGATGTAAGCATTAGAAATTTAGGTTGTTTTAGTTATAAGAGAAATATGTTCCACATCAAGTTTTACGTAGTTGTAGTAATCAAGACCTAATAAAATGTACAAAAGTTTTTGCCAAAGAAAATAAACTTTAATATGGTTCAAGTTTAATGGCTCTAGCTTTTGAAATAACAAAGATATAAGCAATAGAAATTTAGGTTGTTTCAGTTGTAAGATAAATATGTTCCACATCAAGTTTTACTTAGTTGTAGTAATCAAGACCTAATAAAATGTACAAAAGTTTTTGCCAAATAAAATAAACTTTAATATGGTTCAAGTTTAATGTCCTAATAAAATTTATAACCGTTTTTGCAAATAAAATATACTTTAATATGGTTAAAGCTTCATGGCCCTAGCTTTTGAAATAACAAAGATATAAGCAATAGAAATTTAGGTTGTTTCAGTTGTAAGATAAATATGTTGAACATCAAGTTTTACTTAGTTGTGGTGATCAAGTCCTAATAAAATTTATAACATTTTTTGGCAAATAAAATAAGCTATAATATGGTTAAACTTCTATGTCCCTAGATTTTGAAATAACAAAGATATAAGCAATAGAAATTTAGGTTGTTTCAGTTATAAATAAATATTAGATAAATATGTTCCACATCAAGTTTTACTTAGTTGTGGTAATCAGGTCCTAAAATTTATAACATTTTTTGGCAAATAAAATAAACTTTAATATAGTTACAGCTTCATGGCCCTAGCTTTTGAAATAACAAAGATATAAGCAATAGAAATTTAGTTATAAGATAAATATGTTCCACATCAAGTTTTACTTAGTTGTGGTAATCAGGTCCTAATAAAATTTATAACAATTTTTGGCAAATAAAATAAACTTTATACGGGTTAAGTTCTATGTCCCTAGCTTTTGAAGTAACAAAGATATAAGCAATAGAAATTTAGGTTGTTTCAGTTATAAGATAAATATGTTCCACATCAAGTTTTACTTAGTTGTGGTAATCAAGTCCTAATACAATTTATAACATTTTTTTGGCAAATAAAATAAACTTTAATATGGTTAAAGTTTCATGGCCCTAGCTTTTGAAATAACAAAGATATATGCAATAAAAATTTAGGTTGTTTCAGTTATAAATAAATATTAGATAAATATGTTCCACATCAAGTTTTACTTAGTTGTGGTGATCAAGTCTTAATAAAATTTATAACATTTTTGGGCAAATAAAATAAACATTAATACGGTTAAAGATATAAGCAATAGAAATCTAGGTTTTTTCAGTTGTAAGATAAATATGTTCCACATGAAGTTTTACTTAGTTGTGGTAATCAAGTCCTAATAAAATTTACAACCGTTTTCGCAAATAAAATGAACTTTAATATGGTTCAAGTTTCAAGTTTCATGGTAATCAAGTCCTAATAAAATTTACAACCGTTTTCGCAAATAAAATGAACTTTAATATGGTTCAAGTTTCAAGTTTCATGGTAATCAAGTCCTAATAAAATTTACAACCGTTTTCGCAAATAAAATGAACTTTAATATGGTTCAAGTTTCATGGCTCTAGCTTTTGAAATAAGAAAGATGTAAGCATTAGAAATTTAGGTTGTTTTAGTTATAAGAGAAATATGTTCCACATCAAGTTTTACGTAGTTGTAGTAATCAAGACCTAATAAAATGTACAAAAGTTTTTGCCAAATAAAATAAACTTTAATATGGTTCAAGTTTAATGGCTCTAGCTTTTGAAATAACAAAGATATAAGCAATAGAAATTTAGGTTGTTTCAGTTGTAAGAGAAATATGTTCCACATCAAGTTTTACTTAGTTGTAGTAATCAAGACATAATAAAATTTACAACAGTTTCTTTGCAAATAAAATAAACCTTAATATGGTTAAAGTTTCATGGCTCTAGCCTTTGAAATAAAAAAGATATAAGCAATAAAAATTTAGGTTGTTTCAGTTATAAATAAATATTAGATAAATATGTTCCACGCCAAGTTTTACTTAGTTGTGGTAATCAGGTCCTAATAAAATTTATAACCGTTTTTGCAAATAAAATAAGCTTTAATATGGTTAAAGATATAAGCAATAGAAATTTAGGTTGTTTCAGTTATAAGATAAATATGTTCCACATGAAGTTTTACTTAGTTGTGGTAATCAAGTCCTAATAAAATTTACAACCGTTTTCGCAAATAAAATGAGCTTTAATATGGTTCAAGTTTCATGGCCCTAGCTTTTGAAGTAACAAAGATATAAGCAATAGAAATTTAGGTTGTTTCAGTTGTAAGAGATATATGTTCCACATCAAGTTTTACTTAGTTGTAGTAATCAAGACATACAAAAATTTACAACAGTTTCTTTGCAAATAAAATAAGCCTTAATATGGTTAAAGTTTCATGGCTCTAGCCCTTGAAATAAAAAAGATATAAGCAATAAAAATTTAGGTTGTTTCAGTTATAAATAAATATTAGATAAATATGTTCCACGTCAAGTTTTACTTAGTTGTGGTAATCAGGTCCTAATAAAATTTATAACCGTTTTTGCAAATAAAATAAGCTTTAATATGGTTAAAGATATAAGCAATAGAAATTTAGGTTGTTTCAGTTGTAAGATAAATATGTTCCACATCAAGTTTTACTTAGTTGTAGTAATCAAGACCTAATAAAATATACAAAAGTTTTTGCCAAATAAAATAAACTTTAATATGGTTCAAGTTTAATGGCTCTAGCTTTTGAAATAACAAAGATGTAAGCATTAGAAATTTAGGTTGTTTTAGTTATAAGAGAAATATGTTCCACATCAAGTTTTACGTAGTTGTAGTAATCAAGACCTAATAAAATGTACAAAAGTTTTTGCCAAAGAAAATAAACTTTAATATGGTTCAAGTTTAATGGCTCTAGCTTTTGAAATAACAAAGATATAAGCAATAGAAATTTAGGTTGTTTCAGTTGTAAGATAAATATGTTCCACATCAAGTTTTACTTAGTTGTAGTAATCAAGACCTAATAAAATGTACAAAAGTTTTTGCCAAATAAAATAAACTTTAATATGGTTCAAGTTTAATGTCCTAATAAAATTTATAACCGTTTTTGCAAATAAAATATACTTTAATATGGTTAAAGCTTCATGGCCCTAGCTTTTGAAATAACAAAGATATAAGCAATAGAAATTTAGGTTGTTTCAGTTGTAAGATAAATATGTTGAACATCAAGTTTTACTTAGTTGTGGTGATCAAGTCCTAATAAAATTTATAACATTTTTTGGCAAATAAAATAAGCTATAATATGGTTAAACTTCTATGTCCCTAGATTTTGAAATAACAAAGATATAAGCAATAGAAATTTAGGTTGTTTCAGTTATAAATAAATATTAGATAAATATGTTCCACATCAAGTTTTACTTAGTTGTGGTAATCAGGTCCTAAAATTTATAACATTTTTTGGCAAATAAAATAAACTTTAATATAGTTACAGCTTCATGGCCCTAGCTTTTGAAATAACAAAGATATAAGCAATAGAAATTTAGTTATAAGATAAATATGTTCCACATCAAGTTTTACTTAGTTGTGGTAATCAGGTCCTAATAAAATTTATAACAATTTTTGGCAAATAAAATAAACTTTATACGGGTTAAGTTCTATGTCCCTAGCTTTTGAAGTAACAAAGATATAAGCAATAGAAATTTAGGTTGTTTCAGTTATAAGATAAATATGTTCCACATCAAGTTTTACTTAGTTGTGGTAATCAAGTCCTAATACAATTTATAACATTTTTTTGGCAAATAAAATAAACTTTAATATGGTTAAAGTTTCATGGCCCTAGCTTTTGAAATAACAAAGATATATGCAATAAAAATTTAGGTTGTTTCAGTTATAAATAAATATTAGATAAATATGTTCCACATCAAGTTTTACTTAGTTGTGGTGATCAAGTCTTAATAAAATTTATAACATTTTTGGGCAAATAAAATAAACATTAATACGGTTAAAGATATAAGCAATAGAAATCTAGGTTTTTTCAGTTGTAAGATAAATATGTTCCACATGAAGTTTTACTTAGTTGTGGTAATCAAGTCCTAATAAAATTTACAACCGTTTTCGCAAATAAAATGAACTTTAATATGGTTCAAGTTTCAAGTTTCATGGTAATCAAGTCCTAATAAAATTTACAACCGTTTTCGCAAATAAAATGAACTTTAATATGGTTCAAGTTTCAAGTTTCATGGTAATCAAGTCCTAATAAAATTTACAACCGTTTTCGCAAATAAAATGAACTTTAATATGGTTCAAGTTTCATGGCTCTAGCTTTTGAAATAAGAAAGATGTAAGCATTAGAAATTTAGGTTGTTTTAGTTATAAGAGAAATATGTTCCACATCAAGTTTTACGTAGTTGTAGTAATCAAGACCTAATAAAATGTACAAAAGTTTTTGCCAAATAAAATAAACTTTAATATGGTTCAAGTTTAATGGCTCTAGCTTTTGAAATAACAAAGATATAAGCAATAGAAATTTAGGTTGTTTCAGTTGTAAGAGAAATATGTTCCACATCAAGTTTTACTTAGTTGTAGTAATCAAGACATAATAAAATTTACAACAGTTTCTTTGCAAATAAAATAAACCTTAATATGGTTAAAGTTTCATGGCTCTAGCCTTTGAAATAAAAAAGATATAAGCAATAAAAATTTAGGTTGTTTCAGTTATAAATAAATATTAGATAAATATGTTCCACGCCAAGTTTTACTTAGTTGTGGTAATCAGGTCCTAATAAAATTTATAACCGTTTTTGCAAATAAAATAAGCTTTAATATGGTTAAAGATATAAGCAATAGAAATTTAGGTTGTTTCAGTTATAAGATAAATATGTTCCACATGAAGTTTTACTTAGTTGTGGTAATCAAGTCCTAATAAAATTTACAACCGTTTTCGCAAATAAAATGAGCTTTAATATGGTTCAAGTTTCATGGCCCTAGCTTTTGAAGTAACAAAGATATAAGCAATAGAAATTTAGGTTGTTTCAGTTGTAAGAGATATATGTTCCACATCAAGTTTTACTTAGTTGTAGTAATCAAGACATACAAAAATTTACAACAGTTTCTTTGCAAATAAAATAAGCCTTAATATGGTTAAAGTTTCATGGCTCTAGCCCTTGAAATAAAAAAGATATAAGCAATAAAAATTTAGGTTGTTTCAGTTATAAATAAATATTAGATAAATATGTTCCACGTCAAGTTTTACTTAGTTGTGGTAATCAGGTCCTAATAAAATTTATAACCGTTTTTGCAAATAAAATAAGCTTTAATATGGTTAAAGATATAAGCAATAGAAATTTAGGTTGTTTCAGTTGTAAGATAAATATGTTCCACATCAAGTTTTACTTAGTTGTAGTAATCAAGACCTACAAAAGTTTTTGCCAAATAAAATAAACTTTAATATGGTTCAAGTTTAATGTCCTAATAAAATTTATAACCGTTTTTGCAAATAAAATATACTTTAATATGGTTAAAGCTTCATGGCCCTAGCTTTTGAAATAACAAAGATATAAGCAATAGAAATTTAGGTTGTTTCAGTTGTAAGATAAATATGTTCCAAATCAAGTTTTACTTAGTTGTAGTAATCAAGACCTACAAAAGTTTTTGCCAAATAAAATAAACTTTAATATGGTTCAAGTTTAATGTCCTAATAAAATTCATAACCGTTTTTGCAAATAAAATATACTTTAATATGGTTAAAGCTTCATGGCTCTAGCCTTTGAAACAAAAAAAAATAAGCAATAAAAATTTAGGTTGTTTCAGTTATAAATAAATATTAGATAAATATGTTCCACGTCAAGTTTTACTTAGTTGTGGTAATCAGGTCCTAATAAAATTTATAACCGTTTTTGCAAATAAAATAAGCTTTAATATGGTTAAAGATATAAGCAATAGAAATTTAGATTGTTTCAGTTGTAAGATAAATATGTTCCACATCAAGTTTTACTTAGTTGTAGTAATCAAGACCTACAAAAGTTTTTGCCAAATAAAATAAACTTTAATATGGTTCAAGTTTAATGTCCTAATAAAATTCATAACCGTTTTTGCAAATAAAATATACTTTAATATGGTTAAAGCTTCATGGCTCTAGCTTTTGAAACAAAAAAGATATAAGCAATAAAAATTTAGGTTGTTTCAGTTATAAATAAATATTAGATAAATATGTTCCACGTCAAGTTTTACTTAGTTGTGGTAATCAGGTCCTAATAAAATTTATAACCGTTTTTGCAAATAAAATGAGCTTTAATATGGTTCAAGTTTCATGGCCCTAGCTTTTGAAGTAACAAAGATATAAGCAATCGAAATTTAGGTTGTTTCAGTTGTAAGAGAAATATGTTCCACATCAAGTTTTACTTAGTTGTAGTAATCAAGACATAAAAAAATTTACAACAGTTTCTTTGCAAATAAAATAAGCCTTAATATGGTTAAAATTTCATGGCTCTAGCCTTTGAAATAAAAAAGATATAAGCAATAAAAATTTAGGTTGTTTCAGTTATAAATAAATATTAGATAAATATGTTCCACGTCAAGTTTTACTTAGTTGTGGTAATCAGGTCCTAATAAAATTTATAACCGTTTTTGCAAATAAAATAAGCTTTAATATGGTTAAAGATATAGCAATAGAAATTTAGGTTGTTTCAGTTATAAGATAAATATGTTCAACATGAAGTTTTACTTAGTTGTGGTAATCAAGTCCTAATAAAATTTACAACCGTTTTCGCAAATAAAATGAACTTTGATATGGTTCAAGTTTCATGGCCCTAGCTTTTGAAATAACAAAGATATAAGCAATAGAAATTTAGGTTGTTTCAGTTGTAAGATAAATATGTTGAACATCAAGTTTTACTTAGTTGTGGTAATCAGGTCCTAAAATTTATAACATTTTTTGGCAAATAAAATAAACTTTAATATAGTTACAGCTTCATGGCCCTAGCTTTTGAAATAACAAAGATATAAGCAATAGAAATTTAGTTATAAGATAAATATGTTCCACATCAAGTTTTACTTAGTTGTGGTAATCAGGTCCTAATAAAATTTATAACAATTTTTGGCAAATAAAATAAACTTTAATACGGTTTAAGTTCTATGTCCCTCGCTTTTGAAGTAATAAAGATATAAGCAATAGAAATTTAGGTTGTTTCAGTTATAAGATAAATATGTTCCACATCAAGTTTTACTTAGTTGTGGTAATCAAGTCCTAATACAATTTATAACATTTTTTTGGCAAATAAAATAAACTTTAATATGGTTAAAGTTTCATGGCCCTAGCTTTTGAAATAACAAAGATATATGCAATAAAAATTTAGGTTGTTTCAGTTATAAATAAATATTAGATAAATATGTTCCACATCAAGTTTTACTTAGTTGTGGTGATCAAGTCCTAATAAAATTTATAACATTTTTTGCAAATAAAATAAGCTTTAATATGGTTAAAGTTCTATGTCCCTAGCTTTTGAAATAACAAAGATATGTGCAATAGAAATTTAGGTTTTTTTAGTTATAAGATAAATATGTTCCACTTCAAGTTTTACTTAGTTGTGGTAATCAAGTCCTAATACAATTTACAACATTTTTTGGCAAATAAAATAAACTTTAATATTGTTAAAGCTTAATGGCCCTAGCTTTTGAAATAACAAAGATATAAGCAATCGAAATTTAGGTTGTTTCAGTTGTAAGATAAATATGTTCCACATCAAGTTTTTCTTAGTTGTAGTAATCAAGACCTAATAAAATGTACAAAAGTTTTTGCCAAATAAAATAAACTTTAATATGGTTCAAGTTTAATGGCTCTAGCTTTTGAAATAACAAAGATGTAAGCATTAGAAATTTAGGTTGTTTTAGTTATAAGAGAAATATGTTCCACATCAAGTTTTACGTAGTTGTAGTAATCAAGACCTAATAAAATGTACAAAAGTTTTTGCCAAATAAAATAAACTTTAATATGGTTCAAGTTTAATGTCCTAATAAAATTTATAACCGTTTTTGCAAATAAAATATACTTTAATATGGTTAAAGCTTCATGGCCCTAGCTTTTGAAATAACAAAGATATAAGCAATAGAAATTTAGGTTGTTTCAGTTGTAAGATAAATATGTTGAACATCAAGTTTTACTTAGTTGTGGTGATCAAGTCCTAATAAAATTTATAACATTTTTTGGCAAATAAAATAAGCTATAATATGGTTAAACTTCTATGTCCCTACCTTTTGAAATAACAAAGATATAAGCAATCGAAATTTAGGTTGTTTCAGTTTTAAGATAAATATGTTCCACATCAAGTTTTACTTAGTTGTAGTAATCAAGACCTAATAAAATGTACAAGAATTTTTGCCAAATAAAATAAACTTTAATATGGTTCAAGTTTAATGGCTCTAGCTTTTGAAATAACAAAGATGTAAGCATTAGAAATTTAGGTTGTTTTAGTTATAAGAGAAATATGTTCCACATCAAGTTTTACGTAGTTGTAGTAATCAAGACCTAATAAAATGTACAAAAGTTTTTGCCAAATAAAATAAACTTTAATATGGTTCAAGTTTAATGGCTCTAGCTTTTGAAATAACAAAGATATATGCAATAAAAATTTAGGTTGTTTCAGTTATAAATAAATATTAGATAAATATGTTCCACATCAAGTTTTACTTAGTTGTGGTGATCAAGTCCTAATAAAATTTATAACATTTTTTGCAAATAAAATAAGCTTTAATATGGTTAAAGTTCTATGTCCCTAGCTTTTGAAATAACAAAGATATGTGCAATAGAAATTTAGGTTTTTTTAGTTATAAGATAAATATGTTCCACTTCAAGTTTTCTTAGTTGTGGTAATCAGGTCCTAATACAATTTACAACATTTTTTGGCAAATAAAATAAACTTTAATATGGTTAAAGTTTCATGTCCCTAGCTTTTGAAGTAACAAAGATATAAGCAATAGAAATTTAGGTTGTTTCAGTTATAAATAAATATTAGATAAATATGTTCCACGTCAAGTTTTACTTAGTTGTGGTAATCAAGACCTAATAAAATGTACAAAAGTTTTTGCCAAATAAAATAAACTTTAATATGGTTCAAGTTTAATGGCTCTAGCTTTTGAAATAACAAAGATATAAGCAATAGAAATTTAGGTTGTTTCAGTTGTAAGATAAATATGTTCCACATCAAGTTTTACTTAGTTGTAGTAATCAAGACCTAATAAAATGTACAAAAGTTTTTGCCAAATAAAATAAACTTTAATATGGTTCAAGTTTAATGGCTCTAGCTTTTGAAATAACAAAGATATATGCAATAAAAATTTAGGTTGTTTCAGTTATAAATAAATATTAGATAAATATGTTCCACATCAAGTTTTACTTAGTTGTGGTGATCAAGTCCTAATAAAATTTATAACATTTTTTGCAAATAAAATAAGCTTTAATATGGTTAAAGTTCTATGTCCCTAGCTTTTGAAATAACAAAGATATGTGCAATAGAAATTTAGGTTTTTTTAGTTATAAGATAAATATGTTCCACTTCAAGTTTTACTTAGTTGTGGTAATCAAGTCCTAATACAATTTACAACATTTTTTGGCAAATAAAATAAACTTTAATATGGTTCAAGTTTCATGGCCCTAGCTTTTGAAATAACAAAGATATGTGCAATAGAAATTTAGGTTTTTTTAGTTATAAGATAAATATGTTCCACTTCAAGTTTTACTTAGTTGTGGTAATCAAGTCCTAATACAATTTACAACATTTTTTGGCAAATAAAATAAACTTTAATATGGTTCAAGTTTCATGGCCCTAGCCTTTGAAATAAAAAAGATATAAGCAATAAAAATTTAGGTTGTTTCAGTTATAAATAAATATTAGATAAATATGTTCCACGTCAAGTTTTACTTAGTTGTGGTAATCAGGTCCTAATAAAATTTATAACCGTTTTTGCAAATAAAATAAGCTTTAATATGGTTAAAGATATAAGCAATAGAAATTTAGGTTGTTTCAGTTGTAAGATAAATATGTTCCACATCAAGTTTTACTTAGGTGTAGTAATCAAGACCTACAAAAGTTTTTGCCAAATAAAATAAACTTTAATATGGTTCAAGTTTAATGTCCTAATAAAAATTTATAACCGTTTTTGCAAATAAAATATACTTTAATATGGTTAAAGCTTCATGGCCCTGGCTTTTGAAATAACAAAGATATAAGCAATAGAAATTTAGGTTGTTTCAGTTGTAAGATAAATATGTTCCACATCAAGTTTTACTTAGTTGTAGTAATCAAGACCTACAAAAGTTTTTGCCAAATAAAATAAACTTTAATATGGTTCAAGTTTAATGTCCTAATAATATTCATAACCGTTTTTGCAAATAAAATATACTTTAATATGGTTAAAGCTTCATGGCTCTAGCCTTTGAAACAAAAAAGATATAAGCAATAAAAATTTAGGTTGTTTCAGTTATAAATAAATATTAGATAAATATGTTCCACGTCAAGTTTTACTTAGTTGTGGTAATCAGGTCCTAATAAAATTTATAACCGTTTTTGCAAATAAAATAAGCTTTAATATGGTTAAAGATATAAGCAATAGAAATTTAGGTTGTTTCAGTTGTAAGATAAATATGTTCCACATCAAGTTTTACTTAGTTGTAGTAATCAAGAACTACAAAAGTTTTTGCCAAATAAAATAAACTTTAATATGGTTCAAGTTTAATGTCCTAATAAAATTCATAACCGTTTTTGCAAATAAAATATACTTTAATATGGTTAAAGCTTCATGGCTCTAGCCTTTGAAACAAAAAAGATATAAGCAATAAAAATTTAGGTTGTTTCAGTTATAAATAAATATTAGATAAATATGTTCCACGTCAAGTTTTACTTAGTTGTGGTAATCAGGTCCTAATAAAATTTATAACCGTTTTTGCAAATAAAATAAGCTTTAATATGGTTAAAGATATAAGCAATAGAAATTTAGGTTGTTTCAGTTGTAAGATAAATATGTTCCACATCCAGTTTTACTTAGTTGTAGTAATCAAGACCTACAAAAGTTTTTGCCAAATAAAATAAACTTTAATATGGTTCAAGTTTAATGTCCTAATAAAATTCATAACCGTTTTTGCAAATAAAATATACTTTAATATGGTTAAAGCTTCATGGCTCTAGCCTTTGAAACAAAAAAGATATAAGCAATAAAAATTTAGGTTGTTTCAGTTATAAATAAATATTAGATAAATATGTTCCACGTCAAGTTTTACTTAGTTGTGGTAATCAGGTCCTAATAAAATTTATAACCGTTTTTGCAAATAAAATAAGCTTTAATATGGTTAAAGATATAAGCAATAGAAATTTAGGTTGTTTCAGTTGTAAGATAAATATGTTCCACATCCAGTTTTACTTAGTTGTAGTAATCAAGACCTACAAAAGTTTTTGCCAAATAAAATAAACTTTAATATGGTTCAAGTTTAATGTCCTAATAAAATTCATAACCGTTTTTGCAAATAAAATATACTTTAATATGGTTAAAGCTTCATGGCTCTAGCCTTTGAAACAAAAAAGATATAAGCAATAAAAATTTAGGTTGTTTCAGTTATAAATAAATATTAGATAAATATGTTCCACGTCAAGTTTTACTTAGTTGTGGTAATCAGGTCCTAATAAAATTTATAACCGTTTTTGCAAATAAAATAAGCTTTAATATGGTTAAAGATATAAGCAATAGAAATTTAGGTTGTTTCAGTTATAAGATAAATATTTTCCACATGAAGTTTTACTTAGTTGTGGTAATCAAGTCCTAATAAAATTTACAACCGTTTTCGCAAATAAAATAAACTTTGATATGGTTCAAGTTTCATGGCCCTAGCTTTTGAAATAACAAAGATATAAGTAATAGAAATTTAGGTTGTTTCAGTTGTAAGATAAATATGTTCAACATCAAGTTTTACTTAGTTGTGGTGATCAAGTCCTAATAAAATTTATAACATTTTTTGGCAAATAAAATAAACTTTAATATGGTTAAAGCTTCATGGCCCTAGCTTTTGAAATAACAAAGATATAAGCAATCGAAATTTAAGTTTTTTCAGTTGTAAGATAAATATGTTCCACATCAAGTTTTACTTAGTTGTAGTAATGAAGACCTAATAAAATGTACAAAAGTTTTTGCCAAATAAAATAAACTTTAATATGGTTCAAGTTTAATGGCTCTAGCTTTTGAAATAACAAAGATATAAGCTTTAGAAATTTAGGTTGTTTTAGTTATAAGATAAATATGTTCCACATCAAGTTTTACGTAGTTGTAGTAATCAAGACCTAATAAAATGTACAAAAGTTTTTGCCAAATAAAATAAACTTTAATATGGTTCAAGTGCTCCTTCACGTTGGTCGCCTTGCCGCGGCGAAGGGGCTTAAGTTGCATATCGAGGCATCTCTCCATAGATGGAACCTCGATGTGGGGCGGACTAAGAGGAAAGCCCTCCATTTGCCTGCATACGTAGAGAAGTATAGCCAACCAATCCGGTAAGCTATCTCCTATGCGTGTGTTGGAAATGGCGGGATTGCCGCACCAACACCACCCTAATCCAAGGTGTTCAGGCATACGTGCTGAAGGATGAATGGTCAGTGGGTGGCTAAAATAACTGATCCCGTACGGTCCCCTCCGATGCCCGGGCAAGGTCGGTTGTATAAGTGCCTTCTCCCCGCATTCCGGCTCTGCGGACGAGTGACGACCCTTTCCGGAACACTCGTGGGAACAAAAACTGGAAAAATTAAACAAAAAAAATGAAAAACAAACAAACCAAAATCAAATGACAATGACGAACGAAACGGAACAGGACAACAGAGCGACGGACAGAGATACGGACTCGACAATGGACTCTATGACTATGACCACTACAACTTTCTACAGAAATCCTGAACCTTTGGTGACGGATTCTGAGGAAGAGACGCTCCTGGCATCGAGCCAGGATACAATTATAAGTGCCGTGGAAAGTACCAACCATAGTACGCCCACGGCACAAACAGCACAACAACAGAGCACATCCTCCAAAGCAGTAGGAAGCACCAACCATAGTGCACCTGCTGTCGCGGGGGACGGCAAGAAAAAAAGAACGAAGAGTGACCGCCAGATCCGGAAGAACAAATACCAGAGGGCGCTATTCATGCTGAAAAAGCTAGAAAATGGCGACTCTCCTGGCTGTTCGAAGGATGTGGCAAGATACAAAGAGGTGATTGAGGAGTTTGAAATCTACGAACGTGAGTTTCAGGCTTCTAAACCACTTCCAACAACAAAAACCGGCGCCAGTGAAAATTCTCAAAAGAGAAATAGATCTGGCAACGATAACAACAGCAACACCACTGAGGCGACAAAGAAGCCCAAACGGGCTGACATGCCAGCCACGACACAACGTCACTTTAGCGACGTCGCCAGAGACCATCTGCAAGTGGCCATTGTAGACGTGAATAGCAGATCGCCAGCATCAATTCAGCAGAACTGGATGGAGATCGAGATCGGGTTAACGAAGCTCGCGATGCGTCGCGTACTTGACAATCCGGCGGGTCCCCATCCGGGTTTTGACTCCTCGGAGGTGCTCAGGGGTTACAGGGTGATTAAATGTGCGGATGAGTTTTCCTTGGAGTTCCTAAGGAACAGCGTTGCTAGGGTCAGCGAAGGGCTCGAGACTATCGAGCTCAAGCTGATCCAAGCGGCGGACGTTCCAAGGAGGCCTCGTGCGCGCATTTGGTTACCCCCCATGGACAACCCGGGGGAGGAGCTGTTGAAATGCGTGAAGCTGTACAACAGTCACATACCGGCCGTTGCAGAGTGGCAGCTCATTAAGGCGGAGACAACAACAAACACCAGCAGACCGATACTCGTGGCGATCTGCGAGGAGTCGCTCGAAGCCTTGGCAAAGGCAAATCATAAGGTTGCCTTCGGCATCCGTATGGCCAAAGTCAAGGTCTTCACTGGCGACAAAACTCCCGATGAAGACGACCCTGAAGAGGTAGATGATGCAGGTCAACTGCTGACAATGACGCCACAACATAACAGACTCGTCAGCTGCGCTCAGATTAATCTGCAGCACTCAAAAAGTGCTACGGATAATCTGAGGGTTCTCCTGGTGGAGGATGACGTCGATATCAGTTTCGTCCAAGAGCCCTGGGTGCACAACCAAACAATCAAAGGGCTAAACACCAACACACACACGCTTTTCTACAACTCTAACACAGGTAATCCTAGATCTTGCATACTAATCAAAAAAGGTTTTAATGCATTTCTTTGCTCAGATTACAGCACAGCAGATACAACAGTGGTCAGGGTACGGGGCGTAGACGAACGACCCATTTTCGTGGTGTCGGCGTATATGGCTCACGATAGGGAAGCTCCACCCCCGGAACTGCGGCACTTCCTAAACGACAACAGCGACCGCACCATCATAGGCTGTGACGCGAACGCCAGACATTCAATCTGGGGGAGTTCTGCAACCAACGATAGGGGTGAGTCCTTATTTCAATTTATATTAAACACTAGTTTAAGTATATGTAACGTAGGGTCCAAACCGACCTTCAGATTTCCCAGTTCCGAGAGGTACCAAGGATGGGAGGAGGTCCTAGATCTGACTCTCACCACAGACGCAGATGCCTCGCTAGTGGAGAACTGGAGAGTATCCGACAAACCATCCCTTTCGGATCATTGCTGGATCCTCTTCGGCCTAAGAGTGGGATCTGGACATCCTCCTCCTATCCGCTATAGGAACCCCAGAAGAACTAAATGGGATGCATTTACAAGAAGATCAGAAAAATTTCTCTCCAAGGGTCTCAAAACTAAACTAGAGAGCTCCGATGAGCTTGATGCAGTAGTTGAAAACTTAGAGAAAACGCTAACAAAAGCGTACACTAAATCCACACCAGTTAGTATTCAGAAAAAGAAATCCCCCCCCTGGTGGAATGGGGAACTCAGGGATCTAAGAACAACAGTAAGAAGAACCTTCAATGAATGCTTCAAAACTAAAATATGGAACCCATATAAGGAGGCACTAAAAAAATATAAGCAAGCACTAAGGAAAGCCAAGGCCGAGTCCTGGAAATCCTTTTGCTCTTCAATAGAGAACAGCCGGGAATCCTCCAGACTGAGCAAAATTCTGTCCAAGGTTCACAATAGCCCCCATTTCGTAAGAGGTGGGGACGGTGAATGGACAACCTCAGAGGAGGACTCCCTAGAAACTCTTATAAATGCGCATTTCCCTGGTAGTGAAAGGGTATCGACCAGTGCACCTCAACCAGTACAACTAGTACTACCAGAGGGGCTGTCAGAATCGGTCATTAGCAGGGAAAAAATCGCGAACGCCATCAATAGTTTCTCTCCATACAAATCGCCAGGCCCAGATGGTATCTATCCGATAATGCTACAAAAGCTTGGAGACCCCTTGGCACTCTGGCTGGAAAGGGTATATAAAGCTAGTATAGCCATGACCCACATTCCATTAAGCTGGAGAAAGGTCAAGGTCATCTTCCTACCTAAAGCAGGGAAAAGATCCCACGAGCAGGCCAAAGACTACAGACCCATTAGCCTAACCTCCTTCCTCTTAAAGGTCTTGGAAAGGCTCATTGACATCCATATAAGAGCGATCATAATAGGGCCCAAACTCTCCAAAGCTCAACATGCTTACATGAAAGGCAGGTCCACTGACACAGCTCTTCATGAGCTAGTAACCACCATAGAAAAATCACTAAAATACAAACAATTCTCCCTAGCGGCCTTCCTTGATATCGAAGGCGCTTTCAATAACATCGAGATCAACCAGATTGTAGGATCCCTCGAAGGTCAACTACCATATCTGTAGATGGGTTCAATCTATGTCGAACAACAGAATAATTCAAGTCAGCATGGGTTCGGTCACGGCTACTCGCTACGTCAGGAGGGGCACACCACAGGGTGGCGTTCTCTCTCCTCTACTATGGGTTGTGGCTGTGAACGAAATACTACTCGAGCTCAACAAAAACGGTGTAAAGGTAGTCGCGTATGCTGATGATGTAGCAATAATAGTATCGGGCCCGTTTCCGTCGACATTAAGTGAAATAATCCATGTAGCCCTTAACAAACTGAAATCATGGGCCGCCAAAAGCGGACTCAGTATTAACCCTAGCAAAACCGAACTGGTGCTATTCAGCAACAGATATAAAATACCACAATTCAGAATGCCCTCTATAGACGGCAATACTCTCGAACTATCTGAAAAGGTTAAGTACCTGGGTGTCGAAATAGATCGCAAACTGAATTGGAAGACAAACATCGAAAAGAGAGCAGAAAAGGCACAAATAGCCTACTACTCGTGCAAAAGAATATTCAGCAGAAACTGGGGTCTCACGCCCAAACTTGTCTTGTGGCTATACACAGCCGTCATACGGCCAACTCTAACATACGGAGCGGTAGTATGGTGGCCAGCCCTAGACAAGCAGTACAACGTCAAGAAACTAAACAGCTTACAACGAACAGCATGTGCTGGGGTGACAGGAGCATTGAAGTCGTGTCCAACTGACGCACTGAATATAATCCTGCATCAATTACCAATTGACCTTCACATACGTGAAACTGCAACGAGGTCGGCAATACGACTTCTAGAGTCGGGCTGCTGGACTGACAGGCAATATGGTCACGGTAATATCCTAAACATGCTTCCCGGATTACAGAAAACATCAGACTACCTCCCAACCACACTGGACTTTAACAGGAACTTTAAGGTGAGGTTCCCCTCGAGAAGGGAATGGAGAAGGGATAGCGTGCGGAAGAAGGAAACAATCTCGATCTACACAGACGGGTCCAAAATGGACACAGGTGTGGGGTCGGGAGTTTTCTCTGAGCAACCAAATATCTCACTCTCTTTCCGTCTGCCAGACTCAGCCAGCATATTCCAAGGCATAGAGCGGGCCTGCGAGTTCTTGCTAGGAAGCACAGTCAGGGGACGCGAGGTGCACATATACACAGACAGTCAAGCGGCGCTTATGGCGCTCAACTCTCCCATAACAACATCCAAGACAGTCCGAAGCTGCAAAGATGCTGTTGAAGCAATAGCGGCGGAAGGCGTGGCCATCTCGCTAATCTGGGTTCCTGGTCACAGGAACATTGAGGGCAACGAGATGGCAAATGAACTGGCTAAAGCCGGGGCATCTATGGACCTATCAAGAGCAGTTACGCTAAGCTGCCCCCTATCAGCCATTAAAAGAGACATTCATGACAAACATAAGGAACTGGCCACACTTCGGTGGAAATCTGCAGCAACATGCAAGATAACGAAGCAAACCTGGCCGGACTACAACATAAAAAGAACTAGGGAACTCCTTAGTAGATCAAGGAAGGAAATCTTCAGAATTACAGCCAATATCACGGGACACTGGCCTTTTGGCAAACAAGCCGAACGGATGGGAATCCCATTCAACACTAGATGCAGAAGCTGCAACCAAGATGGCAGCGAGGAATCGATCACACATTTCCTGTGCGAATGTCCCGCACTGTCTCATATCAGACATAAAGCCTTTGGTAGGTTTGAATTCCAAAGCCTAAAGGACTTATCAGTTTGCCCCCCAACCGACCTTAACAGGTTCATCGAAGGAACCAAATGGTTCGATCAGGATAATGAACCGCAATAACAACAACCGATCTCAGAAGGTTTACCGAGGGAACCAAATATGGTTTTCGTACGGATGGAGAACCGTGACGACAGGGATTATTTGGTCCATGAGTACGTGCATCAAAATGGCGCCTGGTGCGCTAATTGGGCCTGGCTAAAGCCGGGCAGCACAGCAACCAACCAACCATGGTTCAAGTTTAATGTCCTAATAAAATTTATAACCGTTTTTGCAAATAAAATATACTTTAATATGGTTAAAGCTTCATGGCCCTAGCTTTTGAAATAACAAAGATATAAGCAATAGAAATTTAGGTTGTTTCAGTTGTAAGATAAATATGTTCCACATCAAGTTTTACTTAGTTGTGGTGATCAAGTCCTAATAAAATTTATAACATTTTTTGGCAAATAAAATAAGCTATAATATGGTTAAACTTCTATGTCCCTAGCTTTTGAAATAACAAAGATATAAGCAATAGAAATTTAGGTTGTTTCAGTTATTAGATAAATATGACATAAATATGTTCCACATCAAGTTTTACTTAGTTGTGGTAATCAGGTCCTAATAAAATTTATAACGGTTTTTGCAAATAAAATAAACTTTAATATGCTTAAAGCTTCATGGCCCTAGCTTTTGAAATAACAAAGATATAAGCAATCGAAATTTAGGTTGTTTCAGTTGTAAGATAAATATGTTCCACATCAAGTTTTACTTAGTTGTAGTAATCAAGACCTAATAAAATGTACAAAAGTTTTTGCCAAATAAAATAAACTTTAATATGGTTCAAGTTTAATGTCCTAATAAAATTTATAACCGTTTTTCCAAATAAAATATACTTTAATATGGTTAAAGCTTCATGGCCCTAGCTTTTGAAATAACAAAGTTATAAGCAATAGAAATTTAGGTTGTTTCAGTTGTAAGATAAATATGTTCCACATCAAGTTTTACTTAGTTGTGGTGATCAAGTCCTATTGCAAATAAAATAAACCTTAATATGGTTAAAGTTTCATGGCTCTAGCATTTGAAATAAAAAAGATATAAGCAATAAAAATTTAGGTTGTTTCAGTTATAAATAAATATTAGATAAATATGTTCCACGTCAAGTTTTACTTAGTTGTGGTAATCAGGTCCTAATAAAATTTATAACCGTTTTTGCAAATAAAATAAGCTTTAATATGGTTAAAGATATAAGCAATAGAAATTTAGGTTGTTTCAGTTATAAGATAAATATGTTCCACATGAAGTTTTACTTAGTTGTGGTAATCAAGTCCTAATAAAATTTACAACCGTTTTCGCAAATAAAATGAACATTAATATGGTTCAAGTTTCATGGCCCTAGCTTTTGAAATAACAAAGATATAAGCAATAGAAATTTAGTTTGTTTCAGTTGTAAGATAAATATGTTGAACATCAAGTTTTACTTAGTTGTGGTGATCAAGTCCTAATAAAATTTAAAATATGACATAAATATGTTCCACATCAAGTTTTACTTAGTTGTGGTAAACAGGTCCTAATAAAATTTATAACGGTTTTTGCAAATAAAATAAAATAAACTTTAATATGGTTAAAGATATAAGCAATAGAAATTTAGGTTGTTTCAGTTGTAAGATAAATATGTTCCACATCAAGTTTTACTTAGTTGTAGTAATCAAGACCTAATAAAATGTACAAAAGTTTTTGCCAAATAAAATAAACTTTAATATGGTTCAAGTTTAATGTCCTAATAAAATTTATAACCGTTTTTGCAAATAAAATATACTTTAATATGGTTAAAGCTTCATGGCCCTAGCTTTTGAAATAACAAAGATATAAGCAATAGAAATTTAGGTTGTTTCAGTTGTAAGATAAATATGTTCCACATCAAGTTTTACTTAGTTGTGGTGATCAAGTCCTAAAATTTATAACATTTTTTGGCAAATAAAATAAACTTTAATATAGTTAAAGCTTCATGGCCCTAGCTTTTGAAATAACAAAGATATAAGCAATAGAAATTTAGTTATAAGATAAATATGTTCCACAACAAGTTTTACTTAGTTGTGGTAATCAGGTCCTAATAAAATTTATAACATTTTTTGGCAAATAAAATAAACTTTAATACGGTTTAAGTTTAATATCCTAATAAAATTTATAACCGTTTTTGCAAATAAAATATACTTTAATATGGTTAAAGCTTCATGGCTCTAGCCTTTGAAATAAAAAAGATATAAGCAATAAAAATTTAGGTTGTTTCAGTTATAAATAAATATTAGATAAATATGTTCCACGTCAAGTTTTACTTAGTTTTGGTAATCAGGTCCTAATAAAATTTATAACCGTTTTTGCAAATAAAATAAGCTTTAATATGGTTAAAGATATAAGCAATAGAAATTTAGGTTGTTTCAGTTATAAGATAAATATGTTCCACATGAAGTTTTACTTAGTTGTGGTAATCAAGTCCTAATAAAATTTACAACCGTTTTCGCAAATAAAATGAACTTTAATATGGTTCAAGTTTCATGGCCCTAGCTTTTGAAATAACAAAGATATAAGCAATAGAAATTTAGGTTGTTTCAGTTGTAAGATAAATATGTTGAACATCAAGTTTTACTTAGTTGTGGTGATCAAGTCCTAAAATTTATAACATTTTTTGGCAAATAAAATAAACTTTAATATAGTTAAAGCTTCATGGCCCTAGCTTTTGAAATAACAAAGATATAAGCAATAGAAATTTAGTTATAAGATAAATATGTTCCACATGAAGTTTTACTTAGTTGTGGTAATCAAGTCCTACAAAAGTTTTTGCCAAATAAAATAAACTTTAATATGGTTAAAGTTTCATGGCCCTAGCTTTTGAAATAACAAAGATATATGCAATAAAAATTTAGGTTGTTTCAGTTATAAATAAATATTAGATAAATATGTTCCACATCAAGTTTTACTTAGTTGTGGTGACCAAGTCCTAGTAAAATTTATAACATTTTTTGCAAATAAAATAAGCTTTAATATGGTTAAAGTTCTATGTCCCTAGCTTTTGAAATAACTAAGATATGTGCAAAAGAAATTTAGGTTTTTTTAGTTATAAGTTAAATATGTTCCACTTCAAGTTTTACTTAGTTGTGGTAATCAAGTCCTAATACAATTTATAACATTTTTTTGGCAAATAAAATAAACTTTAATATGGTTAAAGTTTCATGTCCCTAGCTTTTGAAGTAACAAAGATATAAGCAATAGAAGTTTAGGTTGTTTCAGTTATAAATAAATATTAGATAAATATGTTCCACGTCAAGTTTTACTTAGTTGTGGTAATCAAGACCTAATAAAATGTACAAAAGTTTTTTCCGAATAAAATAAACTTTAATATGGTTCAAGTTTAATGGCTCTAGCTTTTGAAATAACAAAGATATAAGCAATAGAAGTTTAGGTTGTTTCAGTTGTAAGATAAATATGTTCCACGTCAAGTTTTACTTAGTTGTGGTAATCAAGACCTAATAAAATGTACAAAAGTTTTTTCCAAATAAAATAAACTTTAATATGGTTCAAGTTTAATGGCCTAACTTTTGAAATAACAAAGATATAAGCAATCGAAATTTAGGTTGTTTCAGTTGTAAGATAAATATGTTCCACATCAAGTTTTACTAGTTGTAGTAATCAAGACCTAATAAAATGTACAAAAGTTTTTGCCTAATAAAATAAACTTTAATATGGTTAAAGTTTCATGTCCCTAGCTTTTGAAGTAACAAAGATATAAGCAATAGAAATTTAGGTTGTTTCAGTTATAAATAAATATTAGATAAATATGTTCCACGTCAAGTTTTACTTAGTTGTGGTAATCAAGACCTAATAAAATGTACAAAAGTTTTTTCCGAATAAAATAAACTTTAATATGGTTCAAGTTTAATGGCTCTAGCTTTTGAAATAACAAAGATATAAGCAATAGAAGTTTAGGTTGTTTCAGTTGTAAGATAAATATGTTCCACGTCAAGTTTTACTTAGTTGTGGTAATCAAGACCTAATAAAATTTACAAAAGTTTTTGCCAAATAAAATAAACTTTAATATGGTTCAAGTTTAATGGCTCTAGCTTTTGAAATAACAAAGATGTAAGCATTAGAAATTTAGGTTGTTTTAGTTATAAGATAAATATGTTCCACATCAAGTTTTACGTAGTTGTAGTAATCAAGACCTAATAAAATGTACAAAAGTGTTTGCCAAATAAAATAAACTTTAATATGGTTCAAGTTTAATGGCTCTAGCTTTTGAAATAACAAAGATATAAGCAATAGAAATTTAGGTTGTTTCAGTTGTAAGATAAATATGTTCCACATCAAGTTTTACTTAGTTGTAGTAATCAAGACCTACAAAAGTCTTTGCCAAATAAAATAAACTTTAATATGGTTCAAGTTTAATGTCCTAATAAAATTTATAACCGTTTTTGTAAATAAAATATACTTTAATATGGTTAAAGCTTCATGGCCCTAGCTTTTGAAATAACAAAGATATAAGCAATAGAAATTTAGGTTGTTTCAGTTGTAAGATAAATATGTTCCACATCAAGTTTTACTTAGTTGTAGTAATCAAGACCTACAAAAGTTTTTGCCAAATAAAATAAACTTTAATATGGTTCAAGTTTAATATCCTAATAAAATTTATAACCGTTTTTGCAAATAAAATATACTTTAATATGGTTAAAGCTTCATGGCTCTAGCCTTTGAAATAAAAAAGATATAAGCAATAAAAATTTAGGTTGTTTCAGTTATAAATAAATATTAGATAAATATGTTCCACGTCAAGTTTTACTTAGTTTTGGTAATCAGGTCCTAATAAAATTTATAACCGTTTTTGCAAATAAAATAAGCTTTAATATGGTTAAAGATATAAGCAATAGAAATTTAGGTTGTTTCAGTTATAAGATAAATATGTTCCACATGAAGTTTTACTTAGTTGTGGTAATCAAGTCCTAATAAAATTTACAACCGTTTTCGCAAATAAAATGAACTTTAAAATGGTTCAAGTTTCATGGCCCTAGCTTTTGAAATAACAAAGATATAAGCAATAGAAATTTAGGTTGTTTCAGTTGTAAGATAAATATGTTCAACATCAAGTTTTACTTAGTTGTGGTGATCAAGTCCTATTGCAAATAAAATAAACCTTAATATGTTTAAAGTTTCATGGCTTTAGCCTTCGAAATAAAAAAGATATAAGCAATAAAAATTTAATTTATAAATATTAATTTAATTTATAAATATTTATAAATATTAGATAAATATGTTCCACGTCAAGTTTTACTTAGTTGTGGTAATCAGGTCCTAATAAAATTTATAACCGTTTTTGCAAATAAAATAAGCTTTGATATGGTTAAAGATATAAGCAATAGAAATTTAGGTTGTTTCAGTTATAAGATAAATATGTTCCACATGAAGTTTTACTTAGTTATGGTAATCAAGTCCTAATAAAATTTACAACCGTAAGCAATAGAAATTTAGGTTGTTTCAGTTGTAAGATAAATATGTTGAACATCAAGTTTTACTTAGTTGTGGTGATCAAGTCCTAATAAAATTTATAACATTTTTTGGCAAATAAAATAAACTTTAATATAGTTAAAACTTCATGGCCCTAGCTTTTGAAATAACAAAGATATAAGCAATAGAAATTTAGTTATAAGATAAATATGTTCCACATCAAGTTTTACTTAGTTGTGGTAATCAAATCCTAATAAAATTTATAACATTTTTTGGCAAATAAAATAAACTTTAATACGGTTTAAGTTCTATGTCCCTAGCTTTTGAAGTAACAAGATATAAGCAATAGAAATTTAGGTTGTTTCAGTTATAAGATAAATATGTTCCACATCAAGTTTTACTTGTGGTAATCAAGTCCTAATAAAATTTACAACAGTTTTTGGCAAATAAAATAAAGCTTAATATGGTTAAAGTTTCATGGCTCTAGCTTTTGAAATAACAAAGATATAAGCAAAAAAATTAAGGTTGTTTCAGTTATAAATAAATATTAGATAAATATGTTCCACGTCAAGTTTTACTTCGTTGTGGTAATCAAAATTTACAACAGTTTTTCGCAAATAAAATAAGCTTTAACATGGTTAATTTATTTATAACTAAAACAACCTAAAATTTATTGCTTATATCTTTGTTATTTCAAAAGCTAGAGCCATGAAACTTTAACCATATTAAGCTTTATTTTATTTGCCAAAAACTGTTGTAAATTTTATTAGGACTTGATTACCACAACTAAGTAAAACTTGATGTGGAACATATTTATATTACAACTGAAACAACCTAAATTTTATTGCTTATATCTTTGTTATTTATTTTATTTATTAAAGTTTATTTTATTTGCCAAAAACTGTTGTAAATTTTATTAGGCCTTGATTACTAGAACTAAGTAAAACTTGATGTGGAAAATATTTATCTTATAACTGAAACAACCTAAATTTCTATTGCTTATATCTTTGTTATTTCAAAAGCTAGGGCCATGAAACTTTAACCATATTAAAGTTTATTTTATTTGCGAAAACTGTTGTAAATTTTATTAGGACTTGATTACCACAACTAAGTAAAACTTGATGTGGAAAATATTTATCTAATAACTGAAACAACCTAAATTTCTATTGCTTATATCTTTAACCATATTAATGTTTATTTTATTTGGCAATGTATTTGTCACACATATTCACAGATGACATTAAATGCAATTGAGGCGCATTCGCAGAACTGCCAGTGGCACAAAATTTTTGGATGAATTCATACACATTGCACAGATAGAATACTATCAATATAGAAGTACTAAATATATGGTTATTTCAAAAGCTAGAGCCATGAAACTTTAACCATATTAAGCTTTATTTTATTTGCCAAAAACTGTTGTAAATTTTATTAGGCCTTGATTACTACAACTAAGTAAAACTTGATGTGGAACATATTGTTACGTATTTGTCGATAGCTCGATTATTTCTATCGCGTTCGTATCACTAAATTGTTAAATAAAAGTCTTTATTTACTTCTTAATTCACACCGCTTTATTTCACGACTAAAAAGTCTACACTTGTTTTACTTGACTTGATGTTAACACTTCTGACTGTTACTGACTGTGAAGCGCCTGCTCGCCGCTTTATATAGTCTGCCAAACGCAATCTAGAAAATTCTGGCAACACTGGAAATTATCTGGTTTCTTATTCTGGCAATTTCCTTTAGAGATGTGTTCAGTCATTTAGTGATGTGAGCTGAACCGATTATATTCGCCACACTGCCCTCCACCTAAGTCTGATCGTCCCGATCTGACACATTACTCGTTCCAAATGCTGCTAGCCTTTCCAGATGAACCACTTTCATTTTATTCCTCGGTCTTCCAATCGTTTGTATGCGATACACAACATCGTTGAGCCGTTTAATCACTTTGTAGGGCCCTTCCCAAGTACACTGCAATTTCGGGGACAAACATTTCTTTCGCTGCGGGTTGTATAGCAAAACTAAATCTCCCTCAACAAATCCTTCTGACTTCATCGCCTTGTCGTATCTGGCCTTCATTTTGTCACTCTGTCTGATCTTTGTTCGCTGTCTTACAAGTTCTCTCATTTCCTCTTCCAGAACGTTGTTAGACTGTCTGGCATTTATTCCCGTATCGGCATTTATCCCAAATTTCAAGTCAGCTGGCAGTCGAAGATCACTACCAAATATTACTTTTGCAGGAGTCTGACCTGATGTGGAAAATATTTATCTAAAACTGAAACAACCTAAATTTATATTGCACATATCTTAGTTATATCAAAAGCTAGGGTCATAGAACTTTAACCCTATTAAAGCTTATTTTATTTGCCAAAAAAAGTTATACATTTTGTTAGGACTTGATTACCAGAACTAAGTAAAACTTGAAGTGGAACATATTTATCTAATATTTATTTATAAATGAAACAACCTAAATTTTTATTGCTTATATCTTTGTTATTTCAAAAGCTAGAGCCATGAAACTTCAACCATATTAAAGCTTATTTTATTTGCCAAAAACTGTTGTAAATTTTATTAGGACTTGATTACCACAACTAAATAAAACTTGATGTGGAACATATTTATATTACAACTGAAACAACCTAAATTTTATTGCTTATATCTTTATTTATTTTATTTATTAAAGTTTATTTTATTTTCCAAAAACTCTTGTAAATTTTATAAGGACTTGATTACCACAACTAAGCAAAACTTGATGTGGAACATATTTATCTTACAACGACCTAAATTTCATTTTATTATGATATCATTACCACAACTCAGTGAAAACTGAAGGAACATATTTACTTATAACTGAAAGAAGCCCAATTTCTTTTGCTATATCTTAATTTAATTTCTTTTGGTTGTTTGCTTTTCCGACAGGGTAGATTTGCGATGTATTGTGGAACTTGACAAGGGATGACGGAAATTCGTTCCACAATGAAATTGTTATAAATTTTATTTTGATATGTATACCACATTTATTATTTGAAACATTTTTGAAATAGGGTAATCTTTTACTCAGCCGTCGATATATCCATGGAGTGTATAATATTTGGCTCCGTGAAGCTGGACCCCCCATTCAATGGATTTGAAAATTAATAGGCTAGGAATTATGTGCTATTTATGTGCTAATTTGTTCCAAAAAAAAAAAATTTTGTGCTCCATTTTTAAGGGGTTTTTTTTATACGTCAAAATGGGGGGTGCAGCTTCACGTGAAGCTGGACCCCCCACTCAACGGATCGAAAATTCAATATGCAAAAATGAATGCCAGATTTATGTGCTAATTTCGTCCAACCACCAAATTTTTTTTTTTAATTTTTTTTTAAAAATTTTTTTAAATTTCAAATTTGGGGTAAATTTTTATAAAATTTAATAAGCCTAAATGAACGCTATGATAACGAACTGTCATCTACCAAAACGATTTTTTTTGTTTTTTGAATTTTTAAGACTTTTTTTTCAATTTCAAAGTGGGGGGTGCAGCTTCACGTTTTTTGAAAAACTCCCCCATTCAATGGATCTGAAATTCAATATGTAAAAATTAATGCCAGATTTATGTGCTAATTTCGTCCAACCACCAAATTTTTTTTTTTTTAATTTTTTAAAAAAAATTTTTTTAAATTTCAAATTTGGGGTAAATTTTTATAAAATTTAATAAGCCTAAATGAACGCTATGATAACGAACTGTCATCTACCAAAAAGATTTTTTTTGTTTTTTGAATTTTTAAGACTTTTTTTTCAATTTCAAAGTGGGGGGTGCAGCTTCACGTTTTTTGAAAAACTCCCCCCTTCAATGGATCTGAAATTCAATATGTAAAAATTAATGCCAGATTTATGTGCTAATTTCGTCCAACCACCAAATTTTTTTTTTTTAATTTTTAAAAAAAAATTTTTTTAAATTTCAAATTTGGGGTAAATTTTTATAAAATTTAATAAGCCTAAATGAACGCTATGATAACGAACTGCCATCTACCAAAAAGGTTTTTTTTGTTTTTTGAATTTTTAAGACTTTTTTTTCAATTTCAAAGTGGGGGGTGCAGCTTCACGTTTTTTGAAAAACTCCCCCCTTCAATGGATCTGAAATTCAATATGTAAAAATTAATGCCAGATTTATGTGCTAATTTCGTCCAACCACCAAATTTTTTTTTTTAATTTTTTAAAAAAAATTTTTTTAAATTTCAAATTTGGGGTAAATTTTTATAAAATTTTATAATCCTAAATGAACGCTATGATAACGAACTGTCATCTACCAAAAAGATTTTTTTTGTTTTTTGAATTTTTAAGACTTTTTTCAATTTCAAAGTGGGGGGTGCAGCTTCACGTTTTTTGAAAAACTCCCCCTTCAATGGATCTGAAATTCAATATGTAAAAATTAATGCCAGATTTATGTGCTAATTTCGTCCAACCACCAATTTTTTTTTTTTAATTTTTTAAAAAAAATTTTTTTAAATTTCAAATTTGGGGTAAATTTTTATAAAATTTAATAAGCCTAAATGAACGCTATGATAACGAACTGTCATCTACCAAAAAGATTTTTTTTGTTTTTTGAATTTTTAAGACTTTTTTTTCAATTTCAAAGTGGGGGGTGCAGCTTCACGTTTTTTGAAAAACTCCCCCCTTCAATGGATCTGAAATTCAATATGTAAAAATTAATGCCAGATTTATGTGCTAATTTCGTCCAACCACCAAATTTTTTTTTTTTAATTTTTTAAAAAAAATTTTTTTTAATTTCAAATTTGGGGTAAATTTTTATAAAATTTAATAAGCCTAAATGAACGCTATGATAACGAACTGCCACCTACCAAAAAGATTTTTTTTGTTTTTTGAATTTTTAAAGAATCGGTTAATATTCTTTGATTTTGATTAAATTGTATCAAAATTATTTGATACGGATTAAAAATGTATCAAATTTGTTCTACGGCAAAATAAAAAGTATCTACGTATCTTCGGCTTAAAAAAGTATCACATTTGATACGGTTGTATCAAAACGACATCACTGGTCTTCATGTGTGCACATTGGCAGCAATACAAGGAAATCGAGGGTTTTTGTAAACCGGCGTTTTCTGCCTGCCCAAGTTCTGCGCGTTTTCTGCCGTTATGTTTGGCTAGTATATTTCTGATTAAATTTTGCCTATCGCGCAGAATAAACAGTTAATACCCACCGAAAAATCGAAACCTTATTTAATAATTAAAACAGCAGATTTAAAGGCTTAAGAAATAAGGATAAGGGTTTCAAATATGTATGGCGTAAGGCTTAAAATAAGGCTGATTTCCCAAAGGCTCATCCGCCATGCGAAATAAGGCCTAGATATGTATTAGAAAGTTAAGAGCAGACAGAGTGAGTGCATACTTAACAGAGGCAGTGCTACCAGCGTACTTCTCTTTAGACCTGATTTGTCAACAATAAACAAAACTTTTTTGCAGGGTATGTATGTATATACATATACGTATGTATGCATTCCCAATAAACACAACGGATTCGCCTCGAATTCGCGTCGGATTCGCTTTCTCTGATTATATTATCGCGGCAATAGTTCGCGGCGATAGATCGGCGAATCCGAATTCGTAGGCATGTCACCTATCACTAGCGATTCGAGAATTTGTTCATTCTCGGATCGCTGGCGATTCGAATTTTTTTACATTAGCGATTCGAGAATTTTTTATTTCCCTGATCTTTGGCGATTCGAAATTTTCGAATCGAAAATTTGTTCATTAGCGATTCGAGATTTTTTTATAAACGGCGTTTCGAAAAATTAAAAGTTCAGTTTGGTTTACTGGCCATGGGTTAAATCCTTATAAAATAATACAAAGCACTTAAAATATTTTTATAAAGAAAGCTTAACTTTCATGAATAACAAAAGCTTTTCAAGTTCAGATATAAATGTAAAATTTCAGAAATATAATGATTTTTTTTAGTGCAAAACAACTTTAAAAAGATTGAAAAAAATACTATCGCGAAAATTTATTTTCTCGAACTTGCCGCGAACTCGAGATGAGTCCGAGAAATTACGTTCGCGTAAATCAGCTTTCGCGAACTCGCCTCGAATTCGCCGCGATATCATCCTCGCGTCTGTGTTTACCCAATAAACACAAAAGCGAGGATGATATTGTGGCGAATTCGAGATGAATTCGCGGAGGTGAATGTAATTTTTCGGACTTGTATCGAGTTCGAGATGGACTCGAGAAAAATCAATTATCGCAATAGCATTTATTAATTTTATTAAATCTTGCTTTACACGAAGAAATTCCCTGTTGGACTTTAATTTACCATTTAAAACTCTACTCAAGCGACTGAAAAGCTCGGATGATATCGTGGCGAATTCGAGGCGGATTCGCAGAAGAAGATTTTCTAGAATGTATTCGCCAATGAGCCTAAATCTCGAATCGCCAACGATCCGAGAATATAAAAATGCGCGAATCGCTAATGAGGGGTGACTCGCCTGGGAATTCGGATTGGCCGATCTATTGTCGCGAACTATCGCCGCGATAATATAATCAGAGAAACGAACTCGTCTCGAATTCGAGGCGAATCCGTTGTGTTTATTGGGTATTGGGTTCTACTACTGGTGAGGTTGTGTTAGTGAGAACAAACCCTGCAAAAATCATTGGATTATATGCTCCATTTGTGGTAGGTTGGAGTACTTTCAAAGTGTTCACCAACATATCCAAAACGACCGATTCATGCTGCATCGGTTCGTAGTTAGCCGAACATAACAAAAACCAAATGTTTATGGCGACGACGACGATATGTGTATACATATGTACATAACTAAATTCTACATGTTTGAATGTATACACGTCATTCGTCGTCGTCGCGATAAACATTTGTTTTTGTTGTTATGTTCGGCTAACTGTTAGGTACTCCATCAATTACTCCAATGTAGGTACTCCATGGATTAATTTTATTGTTATGCGGGACTGGAGTATATACTCCACTGCAATGACATGCAATGTTAAATGGACCATATTTTTTGTATGAAATGTGGCAAGTTATGGAGTAATCGGTTGGTCCATAGCGAGCACTCCATGGGTTAGCGATTGGAGTACTCGGAATTTTTGCAGGGAAAGAGCTGCTCCGTATGCCCCAGTTTACGCTAAGATCAAAATCAACGCGGTCAAATACACTTTTACTCTCATTTTACGATTTTTACTTTCTGTGAGAGATTGGCTGCACTTTGATTCGGTGTCAGCGCCGAATCTCGGTCAAAATTGTGTGTTCTCCCACTCTCTCTCTCTCATTTTTCGCTAATGGAAAAGCAATAGGAGATATTTGACCACGTTGAGCATAAACTGGGCCTATGTGAACCCCAGTGAGAAATTGAAGCGCTTAAAGTGATCATACGTATAAAAAATTTTCGTTTACATACATATATATTTACATCAACAACCCAATAAACACAACGGATTCGCCTCGAATTCGCGGCGGATTCGCTTACTCTGATTATATTATCTCGGCAATAGTTCGCGGCGATAGATCGGGGAATCCGAATTCGTAGGCATGTCACCTATCACTTGCGATTCGAGAATTTGTTCATTCTCGGATCGCTGGCGATTCGAATTTTTTATCATTAGCGGTTCGAGAATTTTTAATTTCTCTGATCGTTCGCGATTCGAGATTTTTTATAAATGGCGTTTCGAAAAATTAAAAGTTCAGAGTTTGGTTTACTCGCAATAAAAAAAACAAAGCACTTAACATATTTTTATAAAGAAAGTTTAACTTTCCAAAAGATTTTTTTTGTTTTTTGAATTTTTAAGACTTTTTTTTCAATTTCAAAGTGGGGGTGCAGCTTCACGTTTTTTGAAAAACTCCCCCCTTCAATGGATCTGAAATTCAATATGTAAAAATTAATGCCAGATTTATGTGCTAATTTCGTCCAACCACCAAATTTTTTTTTTTTAATTTTTTTAAAAAAATTTTTTTAAATTTCAAATTTGGGGTAAATTTTTATAAAATTTAATAAGCCTAAGTGAACGCTATGATAACGAACTGTCATTTACCTAAAAGATTTTTTTTGTTTTTTGAATTTTTAAAGAATCCGTTAATATTCTTTGATTTTGATTAAATTGTATCAAAATTATTTGATACGGATTAAAAATGTATCAAATTTGTTCTACGGCAAAATAAAAAGTATCTACGTATCTTCGGCTTAAAAAAGTATCACATTTGATACGGTTGTATCAAAACGACATCACTGGTCTTCATGTGTGCACATTGGCAGCAATACAAGGAAATCGAGGGTTTTTGTAAACCGGCGTTTTCTGCCTGCCCAAGTTCTGCGCGTTTTCTGCCGTTATGTTTGGCTAGTATATTTCTGATTAAATTTTGCCTATCGCGCAGAATAAACAGTTAATACCCACCGAAAAATCGAAACCTTATTTAATAATTAAAACAGCAGATTTAAAGGCTTAAGAAATAAGGATAAGGGTTTCAAATATGTATGGCGTAAGGCTTAAAATAAGGCTGATTTCCCAAAGGCTCATCCGCCATGCGAAATAAGGCCTAGATATGTATTAGAAAGTTAAGAGCAGACAGAGTGAGTGCATACTTAACAGAGGCAGTGCTACCAGCGTACTTCTCTTTAGACCTGATTTGTCAACAATAAACAAAACTTTTTTGCAGGGTATGTATGTATATACATATACGTATGTATGCATTCCCAATAAACACAACGGATTCGCCTCGAATTCGCGTCGGATTCGCTTTCTCTGATTATATTATCGCGGCAATAGTTCGCGGCGATAGATCGGCGAATCCGAATTCGTAGGCATGTCACCTATCACTAGCGATTCGAGAATTTGTTCATTCTCGGATCGCTGGCGATTCGAATTTTTTTACATTAGCGATTCGAGAATTTTTTATTTCCCTGATCTTTGGCGATTCGAAATTTTCGAATCGAAAATTTGTTCATTAGCGATTCGAGATTTTTTTATAAACGGCGTTTCGAAAAATTAAAAGTTCAGTTTGGTTTACTGGCCATGTGTTAAATCCTTATAAAATAATACAAAGCACTTAAAATATTTTTATAAAGAAAGCTTAACTTTCATGAATAACAAAAGCTTTTCAAGTTCAGATATAAATGTAAAATTTCAGAAATATAATGATTTTTTTTAGTGCAAAACAACTTTAAAAAGATTGAAAAAAATACTATCGCGAAAATTTATTTTCTCGAACTTGCCGCGAACTCGATTTGAGTCCGAGAAATTACGTTCGCGTAAATCAGCTTTCGCGAACTCGCCTCGAATTCGCCGCGATATCATCCTCGCGTCTGTGTTTACCCAATAAACACAAAAGCGAGGATGATATTGTGGCGAATTCGAGATGAATTCGCGGAGGTGAATGTAATTTTTCGGACTTGTATCGAGATCGAGATGGACTCGAGAAAAATCAATTATCGCAATAGCATTTATTAATTTTATTAAATCTTGCTTTACACGAAGAAATTCCCTGTTGGACTTTAATTTACCATTTAAAACTCTACTCAAGCGACTGAAAAGCTCGGATGATATCGTGGCGAATTCGAGGCGGATTCGCAGAAGAAGATTTTCTAGAATGTATTCGCCAATGAGCCTAAATCTCGAATCGCCAACGATCCGAGAATATAAAAATGCGCGAATCGCTAATGAGGGGTGACTCGCCTGGGAATTCGGATTGGCCGATCTATTGTCGCGAACTATCGCCGCGATAATATAATCAGAGAAACGAACTCGTCTCGAATTCGAGGCGAATCCGTTGTGTTTATTGGGTATTGGGTTCTACTACTGGTGAGGTTGTGTTAGTGAGAACAAACCCTGCAAAAATCATTGGATTATATGCTCCATTTGTGGTAGGTTGGAGTACTTTCAAAGTGTTCACCAACATATCCAAAACGACCGATTCATGCTGCATCGGTTCGTAGTTAGCCGAACATAACAAAAACCAAATGTTTATGGCGACGACGACGATATGTGTATACATATGTACATAACTAAATTCTACATGTTTGAATGTATACACGTCATTCGTCGTCGTCGCGATAAACATTTGTTTTTGTTGTTATGTTCGGCTAACTGTTAGGTACTCCATCAATTACTCCAATGTAGGTACTCCATGGATTAATTTTATTGTTATGCGGGACTGGAGTATATACTCCACTGCAATGACATGCAATGTTAAATGGACCATATTTTTTGTATGAAATGTGGCAAGTTATGGAGTAATCGGTTGGTCCATAGCGAGCACTCCATGGGTTAGCGATTGGAGTACTCGGAATTTTTGCAGGGAAAGAGCTGCTCCGTATGCCCCAGTTTACGCTAAGATCAAAATCAACGCGGTCAAATACACTTTTACTCTCATTTTACGATTTTTACTTTCTGTGAGAGATTGGCTGCACTTTGATTCGGTGTCAGCGCCGAATCTCGGTCAAAATTGTGTGTTCTCCCACTCTCTCTCTCTCATTTTTCGCTTTAATGGAAAAGCAATAGGAGATATTTGACCACGTTGAGCATAAACTGGGCCTATGTGAACCCCAGTGAGAAATTGAAGCGCTTAAAGTGATCATACGTATAAAAAATTTTCGTTTACATACATATATATTTACATCAACAACCCAATAAACACAACGGATTCGCCTCGAATTCGCGGCGGATTCGCTTACTCTGATTATATTATCTCGGCAATAGTTCGCGGCGATAGATCGGGGAATCCGAATTCGTAGGCATGTCACCTATCACTTGCGATTCGAGAATTTGTTCATTCTCGGATCGCTGGCGATTCGAATTTTTTATCATTAGCGGTTCGAGAATTTTTAATTTCTCTGATCGTTCGCGATTCGAGATTTTTTATAAATGGCGTTTCGAAAAATTAAAAGTTCAGAGTTTGGTTTACTCGCAATGGGTTAAATCCGTATAAAAAAAACAAAGCACTTAACATATTTTTATAAAGAAAGTTTAACTTTGATGAAATAAAAAAAGCTTTTCAAATAAATTTAAGCAGTAAATAACGTCCTCTTATTTATCTATTGATTATAAACTGATTTGATCTACTTTCGCGAACTCTCCTAGAATTCGCCACGATAAAATCTGCGGAACTGTGATATTCGAGTTCAGGTATAAATGTAAAATTTCAGAACTATAATAATTTTTAGTGCAGAACAACTTAAAAAAAATAGAAAAAATGATATCGCGGAAATTGGTTTTCTCGAACTTGCCGCGAACTCGAGGCGAGTCCGAGAAATTACATTCACGAACATCTGTTTTCGCGAACTCGCCTCGAATTCGCCGCGATATCATCCTCGCATCTGTGTTTATTGGGTATGATTGGAAAATTTTACATCCCAATAAACACAACGGATTCGCCTCGAATTCGCGTCGGATTCGCTTTCTCTGATTATATTATCGCGGCAATAGTTCGCGGCGATAGATCGGCGAATCCGAATTCGTAGGCATGTCACCTATCACTAGCGATTCGAGAATTTCTTCATTCTCGGATCGCTGGCGATTCGTATTTTTTATCATTAGCGATTCGAGAATTTTTAATTTCTCTGATCGTTGGCGATTCGAAAATTTTTTCATTAGCGATTCGAGATTTTTTTATAAATGGCGTTTCGAAAAATTAAAAGTTCAGAGTTTAGTTTACTTGCAATGGGTTAAATTCGTATAAAATAATACAAAGCACTTAAAATATTTTTATAAAGTAAGTTTAACTTTCATGAATAACAAAAGATTTTCAAGTTCAGGTATAAATCGCTAGCTTAGAGTGCAAATTGTGTAAGTCCTTTTTTAAAACTTTGTAGGAGAGACAAAAATAAAAAAAAATTTGAAATGAAAAAAAATTTTCTGTTCATATAAATATTTTGGACTTACACAATTTTCTTCGCTTTTTGGACTTACACAATTTGCGTATCACTGAATAACAACGAGTAGAAATATGACAAGTATCACAGACTTGTTTAGGGTGGTGCGTATGTGATTTTTCTAGCGTTCTACATTAAAATACACTTTTTCATAAAAGTGGACTTACACAGTTTGCACTCTAAGCTAGCGAAATGTAAAATTTCAGAACTATAATCATTTTTTAGTGCAAAACAACTTTAAAAAAATTGAAAAAATTAATATCGCGAAAATTGATTTTCTCGAACTTGCCGCGAACTCGAGGCGAGTCCGAGAAATTACGTTCGCGAAAATCTGTTTTCGCGAACTCGCCTCGAATTCGCCGCGATATCATCCTCGCGTCTGTGTTTATTGGGATACAACATAAATACCCAATAAACACAACGGATTCGCCTCGAATTCGCGTCGGATTCGCTTTCTCTGATTATATTATCGCGGCAATAGTTCGCGGCGATAGATCGGCCATTTTTTATAAATGGCGTTTCGAAAAATTAAAAGTTCAGAGTTTGGTTTACTCGCAATAAAAAAAACAAAGCACTTAACATATTTTTATAAAGAAAGTTTAACTTTCCAAAAGATTTTTTTTGTTTTTTGAATTTTTAAGACTTTTTTTTCAATTTCAAAGTGGGGGTGCAGCTTCACGTTTTTTGAAAAACTCCCCCCTTCAATGGATCTGAAATTCAATATGTAAAAATTAATGCCAGATTTATGTGCTAATTTCGTCCAACCACCAAATTTTTTTTTTTTAATTTTTTTAAAAAAATTTTTTTAAATTTCAAATTTGGGGTAAATTTTTATAAAATTTAATAAGCCTAAGTGAACGCTATGATAACGAACTGTCATTTACCTAAAAGATTTTTTTTGTTTTTTGAATTTTTAAAGAATCCGTTAATATTCTTTGATTTTGATTAAATTGTATCAAAATTATTTGATACGGATTAAAAATGTATCAAATTTGTTCTACGGCAAAATAAAAAGTATCTACGTATCTTCGGCTTAAAAAAGTATCACATTTGATACGGTTGTATCAAAACGACATCACTGGTCTTCATGTGTGCACATTGGCAGCAATACAAGGAAATCGAGGGTTTTTGTAAACCGGCGTTTTCTGCCTGCCCAAGTTCTGCGCGTTTTCTGCCGTTATGTTTGGCTAGTATATTTCTGATTAAATTTTGCCTATCGCGCAGAATAAACAGTTAATACCCACCGAAAAATCGAAACCTTATTTAATAATTAAAACAGCAGATTTAAAGGCTTAAGAAATAAGGATAAGGGTTTCAAATATGTATGGCGTAAGGCTTAAAATAAGGCTGATTTCCCAAAGGCTCATCCGCCATGCGAAATAAGGCCTAGATATGTATTAGAAAGTTAAGAGCAGACAGAGTGAGTGCATACTTAACAGAGGCAGTGCTACCAGCGTACTTCTCTTTAGACCTGATTTGTCAACAATAAACAAAACTTTTTTGCAGGGTATGTATGTATATACATATACGTATGTATGCATTCCCAATAAACACAACGGATTCGCCTCGAATTCGCGTCGGATTCGCTTTCTCTGATTATATTATCGCGGCAATAGTTCGCGGCGATAGATCGGCGAATCCGAATTCGTAGGCATGTCACCTATCACTAGCGATTCGAGAATTTGTTCATTCTCGGATCGCTGGCGATTCGAATTTTTTTACATTAGCGATTCGAGAATTTTTTATTTCCCTGATCTTTGGCGATTCGAAATTTTCGAATCGAAAATTTGTTCATTAGCGATTCGAGATTTTTTTATAAACGGCGTTTCGAAAAATTAAAAGTTCAGTTTGGTTTACTGGCCATGGGTTAAATCCTTATAAAATAATACAAAGCACTTAAAATATTTTTATAAAGAAAGCTTAACTTTCATGAATAACAAAAGCTTTTCAAGTTCAGATATAAATGTAAAATTTCAGAAATATAATGATTTTTTTTAGTGCAAAACAACTTTAAAAAGATTGAAAAAAATACTATCGCGAAAATTTATTTTCTCGAACTTGCCGCGAACTCGATTTGAGTCCGAGAAATTACGTTCGCGTAAATCAGCTTTCGCGAACTCGCCTCGAATTCGCCGCGATATCATCCTCGCGTCTGTGTTTACCCAATAAACACAAAAGCGAGGATGATATTGTGGCGAATTCGAGATGAATTCGCGGAGGTGAATGTAATTTTTCGGACTTGTATCGAGATCGAGATGGACTCGAGAAAAATCAATTATCGCAATAGCATTTATTAATTTTATTAAATCTTGCTTTACACGAAGAAATTCCCTGTTGGACTTTAATTTACCATTTAAAACTCTACTCAAGCGACTGAAAAGCTCGGATGATATCGTGGCGAATTCGAGGCGGATTCGCAGAAGAAGATTTTCTAGAATGTATTCGCCAATGAGCCTAAATCTCGAATCGCCAACGATCCGAGAATATAAAAATGCGCGAATCGCTAATGAGGGGTGACTCGCCTGGGAATTCGGATTGGCCGATCTATTGTCGCGAACTATCGCCGCGATAATATAATCAGAGAAACGAACTCGTCTCGAATTCGAGGCGAATCCGTTGTGTTTATTGGGTATTGGGTTCTACTACTGGTGAGGTTGTGTTAGTGAGAACAAACCCTGCAAAAATCATTGGATTATATGCTCCATTTGTGGTAGGTTGGAGTACTTTCAAAGTGTTCACCAACATATCCAAAACGACCGATTCATGCTGCATCGGTTCGTAGTTAGCCGAACATAACAAAAACCAAATGTTTATGGCGACGACGACGATATGTGTATACATATGTACATAACTAAATTCTACATGTTTGAATGTATACACGTCATTCGTCGTCGTCGCGATAAACATTTGTTTTTGTTGTTATGTTCGGCTAACTGTTAGGTACTCCATCAATTACTCCAATGTAGGTACTCCATGGATTAATTTTATTGTTATGCGGGACTGGAGTATATACTCCACTGCAATGACATGCAATGTTAAATGGACCATATTTTTTGTATGAAATGTGGCAAGTTATGGAGTAATCGGTTGGTCCATAGCGAGCACTCCATGGGTTAGCGATTGGAGTACTCGGAATTTTTGCAGGGAAAGAGCTGCTCCGTATGCCCCAGTTTACGCTAAGATCAAAATCAACGCGGTCAAATACACTTTTACTCTCATTTTACGATTTTTACTTTCTGTGAGAGATTGGCTGCACTTTGATTCGGTGTCAGCGCCGAATCTCGGTCAAAATTGTGTGTTCTCCCACTCTCTCTCTCTCATTTTTCGCTTTAATGGAAAAGCAATAGGAGATATTTGACCACGTTGAGCATAAACTGGGCCTATGTGAACCCCAGTGAGAAATTGAAGCGCTTAAAGTGATCATACGTATAAAAAATTTTCGTTTACATACATATATATTTACATCAACAACCCAATAAACACAACGGATTCGCCTCGAATTCGCGGCGGATTCGCTTACTCTGATTATATTATCTCGGCAATAGTTCGCGGCGATAGATCGGGGAATCCGAATTCGTAGGCATGTCACCTATCACTTGCGATTCGAGAATTTGTTCATTCTCGGATCGCTGGCGATTCGAATTTTTTATCATTAGCGGTTCGAGAATTTTTAATTTCTCTGATCGTTCGCGATTCGAGATTTTTTATAAATGGCGTTTCGAAAAATTAAAAGTTCAGAGTTTGGTTTACTCGCAATGGGTTAAATCCGTATAAAAAAAACAAAGCACTTAACATATTTTTATAAAGAAAGTTTAACTTTGATGAAATAAAAAAAGCTTTTCAAATAAATTTAAGCAGTAAATAACGTCCTCTTATTTATCTATTGATTATAAACTGATTTGATCTACTTTCGCGAACTCTCCTAGAATTCGCCACGATAAAATCTGCGGAACTGTGATATTCGAGTTCAGGTATAAATGTAAAATTTCAGAACTATAATAATTTTTAGTGCAGAACAACTTAAAAAAAATAGAAAAAATGATATCGCGGAAATTGGTTTTCTCGAACTTGCCGCGAACTCGAGGCGAGTCCGAGAAATTACATTCACGAACATCTGTTTTCGCGAACTCGCCTCGAATTCGCCGCGATATCATCCTCGCATCTGTGTTTATTGGGTATGATTGGAAAATTTTACATCCCAATAAACACAACGGATTCGCCTCGAATTCGCGTCGGATTCGCTTTCTCTGATTATATTATCGCGGCAATAGTTCGCGGCGATAGATCGGCGAATCCGAATTCGTAGGCATGTCACCTATCACTAGCGATTCGAGAATTTCTTCATTCTCGGATCGCTGGCGATTCGTATTTTTTATCATTAGCGATTCGAGAATTTTTAATTTCTCTGATCGTTGGCGATTCGAAAATTTTTTCATTAGCGATTCGAGATTTTTTTATAAATGGCGTTTCGAAAAATTAAAAGTTCAGAGTTTAGTTTACTTGCAATGGGTTAAATTCGTATAAAATAATACAAAGCACTTAAAATATTTTTATAAAGTAAGTTTAACTTTCATGAATAACAAAAGATTTTCAAGTTCAGGTATAAATCGCTAGCTTAGAGTGCAAATTGTGTAAGTCCTTTTTTAATACTTTGTAGGAGAGACAAAAATAAAAAAAAATTTGAAATGAAAAAAAATTTTCTGTTCATATAAATATTTTGGACTTACACAATTTTCTTCGCTTTTTGGACTTACACAATTTGCGTATCACTGAATAACAACGAGTAGAAATATGACAAGTATCACAGACTTGTTTAGGGTGGTGCGTATGTGATTTTTCTAGCGTTCTACATTAAAATACACTTTTTCATAAAAGTGGACTTACACAGTTTGCACTCTAAGCTAGCGAAATGTAAAATTTCAGAACTATAATCATTTTTTAGTGCAAAACAACTTTAAAAAAATTGAAAAAATTAATATCGCGAAAATTGATTTTCTCGAACTTGCCGCGAACTCGAGGCGAGTCCGAGAAATTACGTTCGCGAAAATCTGTTTCGCGAACTCGCCTCGAATTCGCCGCGATATCATCCTCGCGTCTGTGTTTATTGGGATACAACATAAATACCCAATAAACACAACGGATTCGCCTCGAATTCGCGTCGGATTCGCTTTCTCTGATTATATTATCGCGGCAATAGTTCGCGGCGATAGATCGGCGAATCCGAATTCGTAGGCATGTCACCTATCACTAGCGATTCGAAAATTTGTTCATTCTCGGATCGCTGGCGATTCGAAATTTTTATCATTAGCGATTCGAGAATTTTTAATTTCTCTGATCGTTGGCGATTCGAAAATTTTTTCATTAGCGATTCGAGATTTTTTTTATAAATGGGGTTTCGAAAAATTAAAAGTTCAGAGTTTAGTTTACTTGCAATGGGTTAAATTCGTATAAAATAATACAAAGCACTTAACATATTTTTATAAAGAAACTTTAACATTCATGAAATAACAAAGGCTTTTCAAATAAATTTAAGCAATAAAGTCCCCTTATTTAAACAATTTTGAATTGGGTTTTCTACATACTCGTATCTATTTGATTATAAACCGATTTGATCTACTTTCGCGAACTCGCCACGATAACATCTGCGGAATTGTGATATTCGAGTTCAGGTATAAATGTAAAATTTCCGAACTATAATGATTTTTTAGTGCAAAACAACTTAAAAAAAAATAGAAAAAAATTATATCGCGAAAATTGATTTTCTCGAACTTGCCGCGAACTCGAGGCGAGTCCGAGAAATTACATTCGCGAAAATCTGCTTTCGCGAACTCGCCTCGAATTCGCCGCGATATCATCCTCGCGTCTGTGTTTATTGGGAATGTATGTAATACATATGCATATATGTATGTATACAAAAATTGCAATAAAATAAAAAAATTTATGAAAATATGTACATATATAAAAGTTAAAAATTTACATTTTTTGAAGAAAAAGTCGCTGCATTTACTCTTCATCAAACTGTTTGAACTCTATATGGAATCGTTCAAAATGTCTTTTAAATACACTTTTTTTTTTTTTTTTCAAAATCGATTATATGTCCGAAAGCATGAACAATCATAAAATATTTCGCGCAGGGCATTTTTGGTTTGCGCTAACAAACATTCACACGCGTGCTAAAGGAATATCTGCGTTGAAAAACAAAACGACATTAGCATACACGGTGTGTTCGCTTGAAGGTCCACACACTGCGCTGCGCCGACCAATTGCGCTAGCGCCAACCTTGGCGTTATTGCGCTAACCCCGATTTGGAAAATGCGCCAACTCAATATTACGATAGTGCAATATAACATCCACTCAAATTACGTGCGCTAACACCAGCACCATACCGGGTGCAATATAGCGCTGGAGTAAAATGGCGCCACCACAACGCCAATAACAGCACCATCGTATACACTAAAAAAAAAAATTACTCAGATTGTGGGAAATTGGGAATGATTCGGCGCTAAAGATAATTTTCATTGTTTTGATGTACAATTTTCTTTAATACTTGGTAATTATTCCTTATTTGAAGAAAATTGTACATCAAAACAATGAAAATTGTCTTTAGCGCCGAATCATTCCCACTTTTCCATAATCTGAGTAATTTTTTTTTTGAGTGTAGGCCCTTGGCAACTTACAATCTAGATTGTCCAGTTTGAGTGTTTTTTTTTAGTGAGTTAGTCAAATTTGAGTTTTTTTGTGTGTGTTAGTGCAATCGGCAGCCGTCGTGCTACACGTACTTGTTGTCGGCTCGCTGTCAGCTCGCGGCGACGAAAATCGTATGCTTGGTAGTGATCTAAGTGACCCTAATTTCCAGAATATTTTAACAAAAATACGGAATAGAATGTGTCCAAATGATTATGAATATTAAAATTAATTGTGCCCGTCTATATGTAAGCAGACTTGTGCCAAAATGTATAAAACGAGGATGGTAGAGAGTAACAAGCGAAAATTTTTTATTTATCTATTATTACATGGCAATTGCGATAAGGTATTATTGCGCCAGTATCGTGCGCTAGCGCTACGTATCAGCGCTAAAAAATTGCGCCATTACCCATGGCTAGTTCACAAACGACTGATGATCAGTTTTGCCGTTTTGATACAATCGTATCAAATGTGATACTTTTTTAAGCCGAAGATACGTAGATACTTTTTATTTTGCCGTAGAACAAATTTGATACATTTTTAATCCGTATCAAATAATTTTGATACAATTTAATCAAAATCAAAGAATATTAACCGATTCTTTAAAAATTCAAAAAACAAAAAAAATCTTTTAGGTAAATGACAGTTCGTTATCATAGCGTTCACTTAGGCTTATTAAATTTTATAAAAATTTACCCCAAATTTGAAATTTAAAAAAATTTTTTTTAAAAAATTAAAAAAAAAAATTTGGTGGTTGGACGAAATTAGCACATAAATCTGGCATTAATTTTTGCATATTGAATTTCAGATCCATTGAAGGGGGGAGGTTTTCAAAAAACGTGAAGCTGCACCCCCACTTTGAAATTGAAAAAAAAGTTAAAAATTCAAAAAACAAAAAAAATCTTTTTGGTAGATGACAGTTCGTTATCATAGCGTTCATTTAGGCTTATTAAATTTTATAAAAATTTACCCCAAATTTGAAATTTAAAAAATTTTTTTTTAAAAAATTAAAAAAAAAAAATTTGGTGGTTGGACGAAATTAGCACATAAATCTGGCATTCATTTTTGCATATTGAATTTTCGATCCGTTGAGGGGGGGGTCCAGCTTCACGTGAAGCTGCACCCCCCATTTTGACGTATAAAAAAACCCCTTAAAAATGGAGCACAAAATTTTTTTTTTTTGGAACAAATTAGCACATAAATAGCACATAATTCCTAGCCTATTAATTTTCAAAAACATTGAATGGGGGGTCCAGCTTCACTGGGCTATAATATTTGATTCTTCCGAATTTAACTTCCTTTCTTGTTTTTTGTGTTCTTATGTTTTGAAGCAAACGATTTTGATGGCGCCATCTGTGTACAAGTATGAAATTAAAAAGAGCAGAGCGCCCTCTGTATGTAATTGGAAACATCAATCGTGCAGAGCGCCAGCTACAGATCCTCACCGTAACTAGGTTAATTTTTATCAATCTAAGTTTTATTTCGGTGCAAAGACTGAAGTCAAAGAGTGTATGGGACCCGCGAAATGGGACATCTAGTGTGATGTTTCACAGACTGCACCCTTTTATCCATATACGCTCTTTGTCCATCAGCAGTGAAACTTCACACTAGATGTCACATTTGGTCATTCAACAAATCGACCCAATTCAACCGGCTCAGTCGACAAAAATCGACCCATATTAGAGAATTGCAAAAAAATGCCATTGGTATAAAAACAAGTGAAATTGATACGTCCGTTTGTAAATAAAAGTAAGCAAATTTACAGCGAAATGAAAATTAGCATAGTACGGTGGAAGAGATGTACTTGGCGTCCTGCACGAATAATGTTTCCAACTACCCACAGAGGGCGCCCGGCTCTTTCTAATTTCATACTTGTACACAGATGCCGCCATCAAAATCGTTTGCTTCAAAATACATAAATACATGGCCACGCTCCCACTATAAGAATTCAAAAAACAAGTATAACCCGGCGTCTCCACGAAACAAAATTCTGGTTTATTGCGATTTCGAAACTGGCAAAAATGTCGCTTGTTAATTTTTTTTTGTTCTTTTTCACATAGATTCCACACATTTTTTGATTGTTCTATTGCCAAAAATGATTGCTCTATTGTCACAATCTCCCCGACCACAGGGCAACGTTTTCTGCCTTTAACATGTCCAAGGGTTGCATTATTTTTATTATTTTTCACACATAACATGAAAAAAGCAACATTTTCTTAGGGTCAGTGCCATAGAGCGTATAAAATGTTTCAATAACGTCCTTTTTCATATTTTGAAAGATTACCCTATTTCAAAAAATGTTTCAAATAATAATACATATCAAAGTAAAATGTATAACAATTTCATTGTGGAACGAATTTCCGTCATCCCTTTGTCAAGTTCCACAATACATCGCAAATCTACCCTGTCGGAAAAGCAAACAACCAAAAGAAACTAAATAAATATATTCCACTTTAAGTTTTACTGATTTGTGGTAATCATATCATAATAAAATTTATAACAGTTTCTTGACTAGCTTTTGAAATAACAAATATATAGCAAAAGAAATTGAGGTTCATTCAGTTATAAGTAAATATGTTTTTTCAGTTTTCACTGAGTTGTGGTACTCATATCATAATAAAATGTTTTGGAAAATAAAGTAAACTTCTATGTAGTTCCAGTTTAAAGGCTTTTCAAATGACAGAGATATAACAAAAGAGGTAGTTCAGTTATAAGATAACATCTTATTACTTATAATTTATATCATATTACTTCTGTTTTTCTGAGTTGTGGTAGCTTATCATATTAAAATTTATAACAGCTTCTGAAATAACAAAGATATAGCAAAGTAATTGAAGTTTTTTCAGTTATAAGATAAATATGTTTCTTAATTTTTTACTGAATTGTTGTAATCACATTTTAATAAAATGTATAGCAGTTCTTGGAAAAATGAGTAAACTTATTGAAGTTTCGTGGCTTTTGCTTTTGAAATAACAAGGAGGGTTTTCAGTTTTTACTTAGTTGTGTTAATCACATCCATAACACTTTTTAGCAGATAAGGTATACACTTCAGGTTTTACTGAGTTGTGATAACCACATCGCATTAAATTGTATAACAGTTTTGAAATAACACAAATATAACCAAAGACATTTAGATTTTTCAGTTATAAGATAAATATGTTCCTTCAGTTTTTACTGAGTTGTGGTAATCATATAATAATAAAATTTATACAGTTTTTGGAAAATATAGTGAACTTCAATGTAGTTCAAGTTTCATGACTAAAGCTTTTGAAATAACAAAGATATAACAAAAGAAATTGAGGCTTTTTCTGTTATAAGACAAATATCTACACCCCAGTGTACTATGTTAATTTTTTTCTCGTTGCAGAATGAAGGTGGCGACAAGAGACGAAAAATATTTGGTTTATTTTCTGCATACGAATATTTTGTTGTTTGTTGTTTTTGTTGTTTGTTGTGTTGTTGTATTGGGCGATATCTCCTAATTCTTCTACTTACAAACATACTTTTCTAATTCTATTTCTCCTCTTTCCTTGGCGCAGTAATTATGGTGTTTTTATGCCGTTTTCGTGTTTCATGTTGCCCTATTTGATTTTCTTAGCCATCTTGTAAGCTAACTAAGTCAGAAGGCAGCAATGTTTGAACAGGTATTTTAAAAATATAAAACACGTTTATCACGTTTACCTATATCAATATAGGTAATATGTTGCATAATTTTGGGGATGAAACTACATGTCGACGCCTGAGTAAAAGATCAAAAGTTGTTTTAAATTGTTTTTCAGAATTTTCTTCAATAACGCCCAACTTCAGAACTTGCTTCAATAACGCCCTATTTCAGAATTTATTTCAATGACGTCCAATTTCAGAAAATTATTTAAAAATGCCTTATTTCAGAGAAATATAAATTGAATTTTCTCTGAAATAGGGCGTTTTTGAAGCAAAATCTGAAATAGGCCGTTATGGAAAAAATTTTGAGTAGGGCGTTTTAAAACCAAAAAATGAAAAAGGATGTTATTGAAACATTTTATACGCTCTATGGCACTGACCCTAAGAAAATGTTGCTTTTTTCATGTTATGTGTGAAAAATAATAAAAATAATGCAACCCTTGGACATGTTAAAGGCAGAAAACGTTGCCCTGTGGTCGGGGAGATTGTGACAATAGAGCAATAATTTTTGGCAATAGAACAATCAAAAAATGTGAGGAATCTATGTGAAAAAGAACAAAAAAAAATTAACAAGCGACATTTTTGCCAGTTTCGAAATCGCATTAAACCAGAATTTTGTTTCGTGGAGACGCCGGGTTACTTGTTTTTTGAATTCTTATGGTGGGAGCGTATGTATTTTGAAGCAAACGATTTTGATGGCGGCATCTGTGTAGAAGTATGAAACTAGAAAGAGCCGGGCGCCCTCTGTGGGTAGTTGGAAACATTATTCGTGCAGGGCGCCAGGTACAGCTCTTCCACCGTACTATGCTAATTTTCATTTCGCTGTAAATTTGCTTAATTTTATTTACCAACGGACGTGTCAATTTCACTTGTTTTTATACCAGTGGCATTTTTTTGCAATTCTCTAATATGGGTCGATTTTTGTCGACTGAGCCGGTTGAATTGCTATTACATGGGTCGATTTGTTGAATGACCAAATGTGACATCTAGTGTGAAGTTTCACTGCTGATGGACAAAGAGCGTATATGGATAAAAGGGTGCAGTCTGTGAAACATCACACTAGATGTCCCATTTCGCGGGTCCCATACAGGGTTGCCACTTTGAAATTTATTTTCCGACCAAATTCGTCTCAAAAACCTACCAAAATAGCTTTCAGCCGACCAAAATTTTTTTTCACAAAATTCGTCATATAAGCTGGTTTTTGAAAATGTATGTATTTTTATATATTCATTTAACTGGTATATATATAGGAACTTATACACATATCACTCTTCAAGTATTTTCACATGTTTTAGCTTAAAATAATAATATACGAATGCGTTTATACATATGTATGTACATTAATTTGTGTATGTAATCTATGTTAACCTTTTAAAATAGTTACGACTATGGTTTAACAGGTAGGTCCAAGTAGGTATACAAATGAGATCAGAATCGCAAATCTTACAAACTAATACAATAAATTATTTGTTGCCAATGCTACAAATAATAAAGTTGGCAAAGAGTCACTCTTAACCTAGGAGTGTAATATTAACCTAGTTGTGTAATGGAGTTTTATCTTGGTCTAGGTCACTATTATTATTTATTTATTTATTATTATTATTATTATTATATTTTTTTTTTTTTTTTCAAAACTGTTTAAGTTTTCATTTACATTTATATGTACATTGTACAGCCATAGCATGGTGGTCGTAGATGTGTTTGTCTTCGCGCGGGCTGGCGCCATGAACAACAGGGACTAGTTGCGTTCATCGCGGTGGCCGTTGGTCGGACGCTTCGGCGATGTTTATTGTATTTTACGTTATTTCCACTAGCCTGTACTATGTGCACCCAAACCAATTTTTTGTCTAACTTCCGCCATCGTTGACGCAGCCGTTTCACGCGCCTTCTCTGCGCCCATCTCAAGCAAATAAACTAACTCATTACGTCGCAACAGCTGTTGTTGGATTTTATTGCGTTCGACTATCTCCTCTGCGACAAGCATTTTATATTTGCCAGTATCGATAACTTTGGCATCCTCACAAATCTGTTGCACACTTTTGCCCGTGAGTAGCGAATGTATTGCTTTTATAGTGCTTACACCTTGACGTGTTTCCGGATTGTAATGAACATCAGATATTATATCATATATATTATTTCTAATTGGTGTTTTATAAATATCCCTTTTTCTGCTCACATAATTTACCAAAATTAATAAGTAAGGCATCGTTTTAAAGGTATTAATTAGCTATGCATGCGAAACGGTGTTTTATTGGGCGTGGTACTTTATATGAAAAGTAAGGGGGGTAAAGGGGGGGTTTACCCCCGCAGCGGGGAGTGTTATGGAACCCACATAAAATGTACATCAAACTAAAGGGATTCAAAATACCTATCGAATGGTATAAAAATATTTGAAATCGGTTCAGCAGTTTTTAAGTAATTGCAATTTAAAAAATGCATAATATAAATTTTGACCTTTAATAACTTTGGTTGTTGTTGTTTCCAAAAAAAAATTTCACTTTTATATCAGGATGAAAAAAATGATTGAACCATGTCCGTCCGTCCAGCCGTATACACTCTAACTTGCGCAAAAATAGAAATATTTTAATGAAATTTGGTACACAGATTCTAATGGGAACAGAGAAAATTGGGGTTGAAAATAAGGCATATGTGTGTATTTCGAAAAGCACGTAAAACATGATGATTCAATCACTAATAAAGCCCGAGTGATGAAATTGCGTTATGCAGTTATGAGGAAACGTGCTGAAATTTTGAAAAATGGGCCAAGAGGAGCACATTTTCAAAGATTTATAAGTCAAAACTCAGGAACTGTAGCAGATAAATCGATTAAGCTCGGGTCACTGATTTGCTTGCCAAGGCAAACGTGTGGAAAAAAATTACCCAAGTCGGCAAGAACCACATACGCACATAAAAATATATATAAAATATATAAAAATATATTGCACATACCTATATAGGAATAACAAAAACATTTTATGCGATATCTTTGTCAAACATATATCTAGGTAATTCCTTGAAAGTTCCATAAGGTCCACCAAACCAAATAAATAATAAGTTTTTTTTTAAAATGGGCGTGACAGCACAAACCATACCGACTGGCGCCACGTATGTTTTGTTATTTTTTGCGGAAGATGCGCACGGGTCCGGCTAGTTATTATGTATTATATATGGTATCTGCATCATCTGTTAGATAGATTACTGCTTTGGGATCAGCATCCGATTTGGACATTTTCTTACTTGGATCACGTGGGGAACTTTTAGAAACATTTTGTTTATGTACATATGTATTTATTTTGACTTTTTTTATGAAAATATGTTTTAATATTTTTTTGGTTTTGATTTCAAACCAAAAAAGCTTTAATGGTAATATACATTGAGAAAAAGAGTTTTTTATACTTTTCAGGATTTGTTTTTAAACCATAAATTATTAAACTTCCTTAGAGAGAATTTTAATACTTTTCAAGGCTTTATTTTGAAACTATTTTGGAATAAATAAAATTGTAAAACTTCTCATAGTTTAAAAATAAGACTTTTTAGCATTAAAATTCAAATTTAATTCCAAGAATGATTAAATCAAGTACCAAATGATATTAGAATTAAACTATAATTTTTTACTGTGTAGGGTAATCTTTTACTCAGCCGTCGATTATCCATGGAGTGTATAATATTTGATTCTTCCGAACTTAACTTCCTTTCTTGTTTTTTGTGTTCTTATGTTTTGAAGCAAACGATTTTGATGTCGCCATCTGTGTACAAGTATGAAATTAAAAAGAGCAGAGCGCCCTCTGTATGTAATTGGAAACATCAATCGTGCAGAGCGCCAGCTACAGATCCTCACCGTAATCTAGGTTAATTTTTATCACCGCCTATGTTAATTTAATCTAAGTTAAGTTTTATTTCGTTGCAAAGACTGAAGACAAAGAGTGTATGGGACCCGCGAAATGGGACATCTAGTGTGATGTTTCACAGACTGCACCCTTTTATCCATATACGCTCTTTGTCCATCAGCAGTGAAACTTCACACTAGATGTCACATTTGGTCATTCAACAAATCGACCCATGTAATAGCAATTCAACCGGCTCAGTCGACAAAAATCTACCCATATTATAGAATTGAAAAAAAATGCCACTGGTATAAAAACAAGTGAAATTGATACGTCCGTTGGTAAATAAAATTAAGCAAATTTACAGCGAAATGAAAATTAGCATAGTACGGTGGAAGAGCTGTACCTGGCGTCCTGCACGAATAATGTTTCCAACTACCCACAGAGGGCGCCCGGCTCTTTCTAGTTTCATACTTCTACACAGATGCCGCCATCAAAATCGTTTGCTTCAAAATACATAAAGTAAATATGGCCACGCTCCCACCATAAGAATTCAAAAAACAAGTAACCCGGCGTCTCCACGAAACAAAATTCTGGTTTATTGCGATTTCGAAACTGGCAAAAATGTCGCTTGTTAATTTTTTTTTGTTCTTTTTCACATAGATTCCACACATTTTTTGATTGTTCTATTGCCAAAAATTATTGCTCTATTGTCACAATCTCCCCGACCACAGGGCAACGTTTTCTGCCTTTAACATGTCCAAGGGTTGCATTATTTTTATTATTTTTCACACATAACATGAAAAAAGCAACATTTTCTTAGGGTACAGTGCCATAGAGCGTATAAAATGTTTCAATAACATCCTTTTTCATATTTTGGTTTTAAAACGCCCTACTCAAAATTTTTTCCATAACGGCCTATTTCAGATTTTGCTTCAAAAACGCCCTATTTCAGAGAAAATTCAATTTATATTTCTCTGAAATAAGGCATTTTTAAATAATTTTCTGAAATTGGACGTCATTGAAATAAATTCTGAAATAGGGCGTTATTGAAGCAAGTTCTGAAGTTGGGCGTTATTGAAGAAAATTCTGAAAAACAATTTAAAACAACTTTTGATCTTTTACTCAGGCGTCGACATGTAGTTTCATCCCCAAAATTATGCAACATATTACCTATATTGATATAGGTAAACGTGATAAACGTGTTTTATATTTTTAAAATACCTGTTCAATCATTGCTGCCCTCTGACTTAGTTAGCTTACAAGATGGCTAAGAAAATCAAATAGGGCAACATTTTTTCGAGAAACGAAAACGGCATAAGAACACCATAATTACTGCGCCAAGGAAAGAGGAGAAATAGAATTAGAAAAGTATGTTTGTAAGTAGAAGAATTAGGAGATATCGCCCAATACAACAAACAACAAAAACAACAAACAACGTCTCTTGTCGCCACCTTCATTCTGCAACGAGAAAAAAATTAACATAGTACACTGGGGTGTAGATATTTGTCTTATAACAGAAAAAGCCTCAATTTCTTTTGTTATATCTTTGTTATTTCAAAAGCTTTAGTCATGAAACTTGAACTACATTGAAGTTCACTATATTTTCCAAAAACTGTATAAATTTTATTATTATATGATTACCACAACTCTGAAGGAACATATTTATCTTATAACTGAAAAATCTAAATGTCCTTGGTTATATTTGTGTTATTTCAAAACTGTTATACAATTTAATGCGATGTGGTTATCACAACTCAGTAAAACCTGAAGTGTATACCTTATCTGCTAAAAAGTGTTATGGATGTGATTAACACAACTAAGTAAAAACTGAAAACCCTCCTTGTTATTTCAAAAGCAAAAGCCACGAAACTTCAATAAGTTTACTTATTTTTCCAAGAACTGCTATACATTTTATTAAAATGTGATTACAACAATTCAGTAAAAAATTAAGAAACATATTTATCTTATAACTGAAAAAACTTCAATTACTTTGCTATATCTTTGTTATTTCAGAAGCTGTTATAAATTTTAATATGATAAGCTACCACAACTCAGAAAAACAGAAGTAATAAGATATAAATTATAAGTAATAAGATGTTATCTTATAACTGAACTACCTCTTTTGTTATATCTCTGTCATTTGAAAAGCCTTTAAACTGGAACTACATAGAAGTTTACTTTATTTTCCAAAACATTTTATTATGATATGATTACCACAACTCAGTGAAAACTGAAAAAACATATTTACTTATAACTGAATGAACCTCAATTTCTTTTGCTATATCTTTGTTATTTCAAAAGCTAGTCAGTAAAACTTAAAGTGGAATATATTTATTTAGTTTCTTTTGGTTGTTTGCTTTTCCGACAGGGTAGATTTACGATGTATTGTGGAACTTGACAAGGGATGACGGAAATTCGTTCCACAATGAAATTGTTATACATTTTACTTTGATATGTATTATTATTTGAAACATTTTTTGAAATAGGGTAATCTTTCAAAATATGAAAAAGGACGTTATTGAAACATTTTATACGCTCTACGGCACTGACCCTAAGAAAATGTTGCTTTTTTCATGTTATGTGTGAAAAATAATAAAAATAATGCAACCCTTGGACATGTTAAAGGCAGAAAACGTTGCCCTGTGGTCGGGGAGATTGTGACAATCATTTTTGGCAATAGAACAATCAAAAAATGTGTGGAATCTATGTGAAAAAGAACAAAAAAAAATTAACAAGCGACATTTTTGCCAGTTTCGAAATCGCAATAAACCAGAATTTTGTTTCGTGGAGACGCCGGGTTACTTGTTTTTTGAATTCTTATGGTGGGAGCGTGGCCATGTTTACTTTATGTATTTTGAAGCAAACGATTTTGATGGCGGCATCTGTGTAGAAGTATGAAACTAGAAAGAGCCGGGCGCCCTCTGTGGGTAGTTGGAAACATTATTCGTGCAGGACGCCAGGTACAGCTCTTCCACCATACTATGCTAATTTTCATTTCGCTGTAAATTTGCTTAATTTTATTTACCAACGGACGTATCAATTTCACTTGTTTTTATACCAGTGGCATTTTTTTTTCAATTCTATAATATGGGTGGATTTTTGTCGACTGATCCGGTTGAATTGCTATTACATGGGTCGATTTGTTGAATGACCAAATGTGACATCTAGTGTGAAGTTTCACTGCTGATGGACAAAGAGCGTATATGGATAAAAGGGTGCAGTCTGTGAAACATCACACTAGATGTCCCATTTCGCGGGTCCCATACACTCTTTGTCTTCAGTCTTTGCAACGAAATAAAACTTAACTTAGATTAAATTAACATAGGCGGTGATAAAAATTAACCTAGATTACGGTGAGGATCTGTAGCTGGCGCTCTGCACGATTGATGTTTCCAATTACATACAGAGGGCGCTCTGCTCTTTTTAATTTCATACTTGTACACAGATGGCACCATCAAAATCGTTTGCTTCAAAACATAAGAACACAAAAAACAAGAAAGGAAGTTAAGTTCGGAAGAATCAAATATTATACACTCCATGGATAATCGACGGCTGAGTAAAAGATTACCCTACACAGTAAAAAATTATAGTTTAATTCTAATATCATTTGGTACTTGATTTAATCATTCTTGGAATTAAATTTGAATTTTAATGCTAAAAAGTCTTATTTTTAAACTATGAGAAGTTTTACAATTTTATTTATTCCAAAATAGTTTCAAAATAAAGCCTTGAAAAGTGATGTATTGCGGAACGAATTTCCGTCATCCCTTGTCAAGTTTGATTTGGTTATAAACCGGTTTCGGCTATGTGCCATCTTCAGTATCTTGTTTCGTTCTGAGTTAATCTCGTTAGTTCGCTAGTATTTATAGTCGTTAATGTCCGTTATTTTGTCAAACAAAAAAGAAATTAAGGCTGCCAGTCAGGCACATCAAATACGGACATACACTCTATTGGCGGCTTACAAACGACGGCTACAAAAAATACGAAACACGAAAGCAGCCATATGGTTCAACCAGCAATGCCTTGAAAGGAAGGTGACACCAAAATACGCTCAAATTAAGAAAAAATCAAGCAGCGAGATCGGAAAAAAGATTTTGAGGAAAGCGGAAACCAACATTCTTAGAAGCGAGATCAAGAGTCTGCATGCGAAGAAAGAGCGCGTAAACAAGGAACTACTGGACATCCATCTGGAACTTTTGAATATTATCCCAGTTGTCCCTCTACTGGAAGCACTGGATACATTGAGCGAGGAGACAAAACGGATTATAAAACAGAAATACAAAACACTGAACAAAAAACTTCTCGAACTTGACAAAAAACAAAACAAGAATAGAAGCCCGCAGCAAAACGAAACGTCGTTCTACCCAAGACTAGTTAATTTGACTAATCTTACAATAAATTGCACGGAAAAAAACTTACTACAAAAAGGACTAAACATAACATAAGCAGCTATAACAAGAAAAGAGACATAGAGAACACCATTGTTGATACGGAAATGGCGATATCTCTAATACCAAAAGAAGAGCAGGACCATGCACGGCACATATGCAGACACATAATAGAAAAAGACATCAAATCGTCGCAGAAAACAGAAACAACAAACGAGGACAAAACTATCAAGAATTTGAAACGAAAACTAAAAGACAACAAAATAATAGCGACGAAAGCGGACAAAGGTAATACGACGGTATTGATGTATGAACAGGAGTACGCAGAAAAAACGGAGAATCTGATTAAAGACATGAAGTGTCGACAAGTTAGAAAAGACCCGACAGAGGACTACCAAAAAGCAATAAAACAAACGGTAAAACAATCGAGAACTATAATTGACGAACAAAGAACCTACTCCTTGACATCGATGAATCCATCCGCTCCGTCATTAATTGCATTGCCGAAAATACATAAGACAGGAACACCTATGAGACCAATCATAAACCACAAATCAGCACCCGGATACAGACTCTCTAAACACTTGAAAACCCTACTAACCGAAAAACTAGAACTGAGCAACAAGTACATAATTAAAAACACGACGGAACTAGTTGAAAAAATGAAGGACTTAAACATACCCAAGAACCCGAAACTGGTATCGTTTGATGTTAAGGATCTATATCCATCGATACCAACGACAGAAACTGTAAAAATTATAGAAAAAATATTAGCAGAAAAAACGGATAAAGACAGTACAAAAGAGACCACTAGCGCTTTAAAAACGACATTGGACCAAAATTATTTCAAGTTTAACAACAAATTATATAGACAAACTAATGGACTCGGAATGGGGAACCCCACTTCAGCAATATTAATGGAGGCATTTATGCAAGACTTAGAAGGAAAATTCATGGAGGAACTGACAACAAATCTAGGAGTAAAGTTTTACGCGAGATATGTGGACGACATCATCTGCCTTATATCGGGAAACAAAGAGGGACAAATACTGAACTACCTCAACAATCAACACAGAAGTATAAAATTTACTATGGACACAGAGAAAGAAGGGAAAATAAATTACTTGGACCTAACAATAAGTATAAACCGACAAATTTGCATACGAAATATACAGGAAACCTACAGCTACGGATACAATAATACACAGTACCTCGAACCATCCTCAGCAACACAAAAACGCCGCATTCAGACAATTAATAACGCGACTCGAACGCACTCCATTAGAAAAAGGGGCTTACAGCAAAGAACTCAACACAATATACACAATAGCGGAGAACAACGGATATACAAGAGGTCTAATAAAAGGAATACAGAAAAACTTTACCTCAAGAAAATCGGATGACAAAGAAAGAGAAGAAAAAACATGGACGGCCTTAACATACACTGGACTGACGTCATACAAATTGGCCAAAGTATTTAAAAAGTACAACATCAACACTGCATTCAAAACCAAGAGCAACATAGGAAAACTACTACGAAACAACATTAACGAAGAAGACGCATTTGATAAACAAGGGGTATACAAACTAACTTGCGAATGCCAAAACAGTTACATAGGACAAACAGGACGAAAGATAAAAACAAGATATCGGGAACACATCAGAGACTACAACAAGAAAATAAAGAAATCATCAACCATTGTGGAATCAAATTTCGCCAACCACATGGCACAAAACAAATGTGCTCCAACGAAGATAGGAAAAGCAGCCAAAATCCTCCACGTCGAATACAAAGGAAAACAAATAAACATACTAGAGAACATGGAAATATACAAACAGAAAACGTTCAGGGGGGGAATTATAAACGAACAAATAAACACAGCTTCGGACACACTATTTGAGCCACTCAGGCTAATATACCAAAAAAAGGACAGCAAATATACTAATGACAGAAATAAAACTTCACAAAAGAAAACAATAACAGACTTTTACCTACCTAAACCACATAAGAATTAAGGCAAAGCACTGTGCACGCATACATACGATAATGAAGGAACCGCAGGTAACAAGACTAGCATACCTGACCGCGCACGTACACACACACGTAGTCCATGATCAATTAACGAGGACAAAATAACGGACATTAACGACTATAAATACTAGCGAACTAACGAGATTAACTCAGAACGAAACAAGATACTGAAGATGGCACATAGCCGAAACCGGTTTATAACCAAATCAAACTTGACAAGGGATGACGGAAATTCGTTCCGCAATACAACGCAATCCTACCCTGTCGGAGAAGCAAACAACAAAAAAGAAGCCTTGAAAAGTATTAAAATTCTCCTAAGGAAGTTTAATAATTTATGGTTTAAAAACAAATCCTGAAAAGTATAAAAAACTCTTTTTCTCAATGTATATTACCATTAAAGCTTTTTTGGTTTGAAATCAAAACCAAAAAAATATTAAAACATATTTTCATAAAAAAAGTCAAAATAAATACATATGTACATAAACAAAATGTTTCTAAAAGTTCTCCACGTGATCCAAGTAAGAAAATGTCCAAATCGGATGCTGATCCCAAAGCAGTAATCTATCTAACAGATATTGCAGATACCATATATAATACATAATAACTAGCCGGACCCGTGCGCATCTTCCGCAAAAAATAACAAAACATACGTGGCGCCAGTCGGTATGGTTTGTGCTGTCACGCCCATTTTAAAAAAAAACTTATTATTTATTTGGTTTGGTGGAACTTATGGAACTTTCAAGGAATTACCTAGATATATGTTTGACAAAGATATCGCATAAAATGTTTTTGTTATTCCTATATAGGTATGCGCAATATATTTTTATATATTTTATATATATTTTTATGTGCGTATGTGGTTCTTGCCGACTTGGGTAATTTTTTTCCACACGTTTGCCTTGGCAAGCAAATCAGTGGCCCGAGCTTAATCGATTTATCTGCTACAGTTCCTGAGTTTTGACTTATAAATCTTTGAAAATGTGCTCCTCTTGGCCCATTTTTCAAAATTTCAGCACGTTTCCTCATAACTGCATAACGCAATTTCATCACTCGGGCTTTATTAGTGATTGAATTATCATGTTTTACGTGCTTTTCGAAATACACACATATGCCTTATTTTCAACACCAATTTTCTCTGTTCCCATTAGAATCTGTGTACCAAATTTCATTAAAATATTTCTATTTTTGCGCAAGTTAGAGTGTATACGGCTGGACGGACGGACATGGTTCAATCATTTTTTTCATCCTGATATAAAAGTGAAATTTTTTTTTGGAAACAACAACAACCAAAGTTATTCAAGGTCAAAATTTATATTATGCATTTTTTAAATTGTAATTACTTAAAAACTGCTGAACCGATTTCAAATATTTTTATACCATTCGATAGGTATTTTGAATCCCTTTAGTTTGATGTACATTTTATGTGGGTTCCATAACACTCCCCGCTGCGGGGGTAAACCCCCCCTTTACCGTTAAGTGTGCAACAGATTTGTGAGGATGCCAAAGTTATCGATACTGGCAAATATAAAATGCTTGTCGCAGAGGAGATAGTCGAACGCAATAAAATCCAACAACAGCTGTTGCGACGTAATGAGTTAGTTTATTTGCTTGAGATGGGCGCAGAGAAGGCGAGTGAAACGGCTGCGTCAACGATGGCGGAAGTTAGACAAAAAATTGGTTTGGGTGCACATAGTACAGGCTAGTGGAAATAACGTAAAATACAATAAACATCGCCGAAGCGTCCGACCAACGGCCACCGCGATGAATGCAACTAGTCCCTGTTGTTCATGGCGCCAGCCCGCGCGAAGACAAACACATCTACGACCACCATGCTATGGCTGTACAATGTACATATAAATGTAAATGAAAACTTAAACAGTTTTGAAAAAAAAAAAAATATAATAATAATAATAATAATAATAAATAAATAAATAATAATAGTGACCTAGACCAAGATAAAACTCCATTACACAACTAGGTAATATTACACTCCTAGGTTAAGATACATGACTCTTTGCCAACTTTATTATTTGTAGCATTGGCAACAAATAATTTATTGTATTAGTTTGTAAGATTTGCGAAATTATTGTTATTTTCTAAGCAAGAAAGATTCAATAAAAACAAATATGATGAAAAAAAAAAATAACGCCCAACTTCAGAACTTGCTTCAATAACGCCCTATTTCAGAATTTATTTCAAAGACGTCCAATTTCAGAAAATTATTTAAAAATGCCTTATTTCAGAGAAATATAAATTGAATTTTCTCTGAAATAGGGCGTTTTTGAAGAAAAATCTGAAATTTTTGAGTAGGGCGTTTTAAAAGCAAAATATGAAAAAGGACGTTATTGAAACATTTTATACGCTCTATGGCACTGTACCCTAAGAAAATGTTGCTTTTTTCATGTTATGTGTGAAAAATAATAAAAATAATGCAACCCTTGGACATGTTAAAGGCAGAAAACGTTGCCCTGTGGTCGGGGAGATTGTGACAATAGAGCAATTATTTTTGGCAATAGAACAATCAAAATATGTGTGGAATCTATGTGAAAAAGAACAAAAAAAAATTAACAAGCGACATTTTTGCCAGTTTCGAAATCGCAATAAACCAGAATTTTGTTTCGTGGAGACGCCGGGTTACTTGTTTTTTGAATTCTTATGGTGGGAGCGTGGCCATGTTTACTTTATGTATTTTGAAGCAAACGATTTTGATGGCGGCATCTGTGTAGAAGTATGAAACTAGAAAGAGAGGGTAGTTGGAAACATTATTCGTGCAGGGCGCCAGGTACAGCTCTTCCACCGTACTATGATAATTTTCATTTCGCTGTAAATTTGCTTAATTTTATTTACCAACGGACGTGTCAATTTCACTTGTTTTTATACCAGTGGCATTTTTTTGCAATTCTCTAATATGGGTCGATTTTTGTCGACTGAGCCGGTTGAATTGCTATTACATGGGTCGATTTGTTGAATGACCAAATGTGACATCTAGTGTGAAGTTTCACTGCTGATGGACAAAGAGCGTATATGGATAAAAGGGTGCAGTCTGTGAAACATCACACTAGATGTCCCATTTCGCGGGTCCCATACAGGGTTGCCACTTTGAAATTTATTTTCCGACCAAATTCGTCTCAAAAACCTACCAAAATAGCTTTCAGCCGACCAAAATTTTGTTTCACAAAATTCGTCATATAAGCTGGTTTTTGAAAATTTATGTATTTTTATATATTCATTTAACTGGTATATATATAGGAACTTATACATACATATCACTCTTCAAGTATTTTCACATGTTTTAGCTTAAAATAATAATATACGAATGCGTTTATACATATGTATGTACATTAATTTGTGTATGTAATCTATGTTAACCTTTTAAAATAGTTACGACTATGGTTTAACAGGTAGGTCCAAGTAGGTATACAAATGAGATCAGAATCGCAAATCTTAAAAACTAATACAATAAATTATTTGTTGCCAATGCTACAAATAATAAAGTTGGCAAAGAGTCATGTATCTTAACCTAGGAGTGTAATATTAACCTAGTTGTGTAATGGAGTTTTATCTTGGTCTAGGTCACTATTATTATTTATTTATTTATTATTATTATTATTATTATTATATTTTTTTTTTTTTTCAAAACTGTTTAAGTTTTCATTTACATTTATATGTACATTGTACAGCCATAGCATGGTGGTCGTAGATGTGTTTGTCTTCGCGCGGGCTGGCGCGATGAACAACAGGGACTAGGTGCGTTCATCGCGGTGGCCGTTGGTCGGACGCTTCGGCGATGTTTATTGTATTTTACGTTATTTCCACTAGCCTGTACTATGTGCAGCCAAACCAATTTTTTGTCTAACTTCCGCCATCGTTGACGCAGCCGTTTCACGCGCCTTCTCTGCGCCCATCTCAAGCAAATAAACTAACTCATTACGTCGCAACAGCTGTTGTTGGATTTTATTGCGTTCGACTATCTCCTCTGCGACAAGCATTTTATATTTGCCAGTATCGATAACTTTGGCATCCTCACAAATCTGTTGCACACTTTTGCCCGTGAGTAGCGAATGTATTGCTTTTATAGTGCTTACACCTTGACGTGTTTCCGGATTGTAATGAACATCAGATATTATATCATATAAATTATTTCTAATTGGTGGTTTATAAATATCCCTTTTTCTGCTCACATAATTTACCAAAATTAATAAGTAAGGCATCGTTTTAAAGGTATTAATTAGCTATGCATGCGAAACGGTGTTTTATTGGGCGTGGTACTTTATATGAAAAGTAAGGGGGGTAAAGGGGGGTTTACCCCCGCAGCGGGGAGTGTTATGGAACCCACATAAAATGTACATCAAACTAAAGGGATTCAAAATACCTATCGAATGGTATAAAAATATTTGAAATCGGTTCAGCAGTTTTTAAGTAATTGCAATTTAAAAAATGCATAATATAAATTTTGACCTTTAATAACTTTGGTTGTTGTTGTTTCCAAAAAAAAATTTCACTTTTATATCAGGAAGAAAAAAATGATTGAACCATGTCCGTCCGTCCAGCCGTATACACTCTAACTTGCGCAAAAATAGAAATATTTTAATGAAATTTGGTACACAGATTCTAATGGGAACAGAGAAAATTGGGGTTGAAAATAAGGCATATGTGTGTATTTCGAAAAGCACGTAAAACATGATGATTCAATCACTAATAAAGCCCGAGTGATGAAATTGCGTTATGCAGTTTTGAGGAAACGTGCTGAAATTTTGAAAAATGGGCCAAGAGGAGCACATTTTCAAAGATTTATAAGTCAAAACTCAGGAACTGTAGCAGATAAATCGATTAAGCTCGGGTCACTGATTTGCTTGCCAAGGCAAACGTGTGGAAAAAAATTACCCAAGTCGGCAAGAACCACATACGCACATAAAAATATATATAAAATATATAAAAATATATTGCACATACCTATATAGGAATAACAAAAACATTTTATGCGATCTTTGTCAAACATATATCTAGGTAATTCCTTGAAAGTTCCATAAGGTCCACCAAACCAAATAAATAATAAGTTTTTTATTAAAATGGGCGTGACAGCACAAACCATACCGACTGGCGCCACGTATGTTTTGTTATTTTTTGCGGAAGATGCGCACGGGTCCGGCTAGTTATTATGTATTATATATGGTATCTGCATCATCTGTTAGATAGATTACTGCTTTGGGATCAGCATCCGATTTGGACATTTTCTTACTTGGATCACGTGGGGAACTTTTAGAAACATTTTGTTTATGTACATATGTATTTATTTTGACTTTTTTTATGAAAATATGTTTTAATATTTTTTTGGTTTTGATTTCAAACCAAAAAAGCTTTAATGGTAATATACATTGAGAAAAAGAGTTTTTATACTTTTCAGGATTTGTTTTTAAACCATAAATTATTAAACTTCCTTAGAGAGAATTTTAATACTTTTCAAGGCTTTATTTTGAAACTATTTTGGAATAAATAAAATTGTAAAACTTCTCATAGTTTAAAAATAAGACTTTTTAGCATTAAAATTCAAATTTAATTCCAAGAATGATTAAATCAAGTACCAAATGATATTAGAATTAAACTATCATTTTTTACTGTGTAGGGTAATCTTTTACTCAGCCGTCGATTATCCATGGAGTGTATAATATTTGATTCTTCCGAACTTAACTTCCTTTCTTGTTTTTTGTGTTCTTATGTTTTGAAGCAAACGATTTTGATGGCGCCATCTGTGTACAAGTATGAAATTAAAAAGAGCAGAGCGCCCTCTGTATGTAATTGGAAACATCAATCGTGCAGAGCGCCATCTACAGATCCTCACCGTAATCTAGGTTAATTTTTATCACCGCCTATGTTAATTTAATCTAAGTTAAGTTTTATTTCGTTGCAAAGACTGAAGACAAAGAGTGTATGGGACCCGCGAAATGGGACATCTAGTGTTATGTTTCACAGACTGCACCCTTTTATCCATATACGCTCTTTGTCCATCAGCAGTGAAACTTCACACTAGATGTCACATTTGGTCATTCAACAAATCGACCCATGTAATAGCAATTCAACCGGCTCAGTCGACAAAAATCCACCCATATTAGAGAATTGAAAAAAAATGCCACTGGTATAAAAACAAGTGAAATTGATACGTCCGTTGGTAAATAAAATTAAGCAAATTTACAGCGAAATGAAAATTAGCATAGTACGGTGGAAGAGCTGTACTTGGCGTCCTGCACGAATAATGTTTCCAACTACCCACAGAGGGCGCCCGGCTCTTTCTAATTTCATACTTGTACACAGATGCCGCCATCAAAATAGTTTGCTTCAAAATACATAAAGTAAACACAGCCATGCTCCCACTATAAGAATTCAAAAAACAAGTAATCCGGCGTCTCCACGAAACAAAATTCTGGTTTATTGCGATTTCGAAACTGGCAAAAATGTCGCTTGTTAATTTTTTTTTGTTCTTTTTCACATAGATTCCACACATTTTTTGATCGTTCTATTGCCAAAAATGATTGCTCTATTGTCACAATCTCCCCGACCACAGGGCAACGTTTTCTGCCTTTAACATTATTGCATTATTTTTATTATTTTTCACACATAACATGAAAAAAGCAACATTTTCTTAGGGTACAGTGCCATAGAGCGTATAAAATGTTTCAATAACATCCTTTTTCATATTTTGGTTTTAAAACGCCCTACTCAAAAATTTTTTCCATAACGGCCTATTTCAGATTTTGCTTCAAAAACGCCCTATTTCAGAGAAAATTCAATTTATATTTCTCTGAAATAAGGCATTTTTAAATAATTTTCTGAAATTGGACGTCATTGAAATAAATTCTGAAATAGGGCGTTATTGAAGCAAGTTCTGAAGTTGGGCGTTATTGAAGAAAATTCTGAAAAACAATTTAAAACAACTTTTGATCTTTTACTCAGGCGTCGACATGTAGTTTCATCCCCAAAATTATGCAACATATTACCTATATTGATATAGGTAAACGTGATAAACGTGTTTTATATTTTTAAAATACCTGTTCAATCATTGCTGCCCTCTGACTTAGTTAGCTTACAAGATGGCTAAGAAAATCAAATAGGGCAACATTTTTTCGAGAAACGAAAACGGCATAAGAACACCATAATTACTGCGCCAAGGAAAGAGGAGAAATAGAATTAGAAAAGTATGTTTGTAAGTAGAAGAATTAGGAGATATCGCCCAATACAACAAACAACAAAAACAACAAACAACAAAATATTCGTATGCAGAAAATAAACCAAATATTTTTCGTCTCTTGTCGTCACCTTCATTCTGCAACGAGAAAAAAATTAACATAGTACACTGGGTTGTAGATATTTGTCTTATAACAGAAAAAGCCTCAATTTCTTTTGTTATATCTTTGTTATTTCAAAAGCTTTAGTCATGAAACTTGAACTACATTGAAGTTCACTATATTTTCCAAAAACTGTATAAATTTTATTATTATATGATTACCACAACTCAGTAAAAACTGAAGGAACATATTTATCTTATAACTGAAAAATCTAAATGTCTTTGGTTATATTTGTGTTATTTCAAAACTGTTATACAATTTAATGCGATGTGGTTATCACAACTCAGTAAAACCTGAAGTGTATACCTTATCTGCTAAAAAGTGTTATGGATGTGATTAACACAACTAAGTAATAAAAATAGGTAAAAAAACTTTTTAAGTTAAACGGTTTTATGTTATACATACATTGCAATGTTTAAGATAAATGTACTAAAAACCAAAAAATAATAAAATAGATACAGTCGTGGGAATTATAAACATTTGCATAGACTAGACTAAAATAAAACCGTGGGGCACGTCAATTGTCTACAATCGTTGATTAAAATGTTTGTTTTGTAATGTTACACTATAATTAGGCAGTTGTTCAACCGACAACGATGGACGTGTGATAAGTAGGGCTAGAATGTGGAAAAAAGCTAGCAAGCTCGATTATAAGCGAGTTTTAGGGTTTCATAGTGGTGAGCGAGTAGTACTTTTATCATATGTTTTGTCGATTAAAGACAAACTACGAGCAGTGAAACGATTCCTCGTGTGAATGTCCAACGATAAACTAGTTGAAACATCTCTTTTATTAACATGGAGTGTATAACTATTGGAATTTCCATGAGCAAGAAAATAGTAAGTATTTTCCTCACCGTCTGCGGGTCAACTGCCTAACGACGAATTAAACGATTCTTCTATCGCACATTAAGTCGATAATTTGTAGACAATTGACGTGCCCCCCGGTTTTATTTTAGTCTAGTCTATGCAAATGTTTATAATTCCCACGACTGTATCTATTTTATTATTTTTTGGTTTTTAGTACATTTATCTTAAACATTGCAATGTATGTATAACATAAAACCGTTTAACTTAAAAAGTTTTTTTACCTATTTTTATTTTCTAGTTTTTAGTTTTTATTTCGCATTCTGTTTAATTCATTTAGTGCTTCATTATTGCAAGGTTTCTTGCCCGTTAGTTTATTGCAGTCCAACGCCTCTATAGCGACCCACGCGCCACCTATCGGAAGTTTTTTTTAGGAAAATATTTCCTTTCAAGGTAGTAATACATGTTCCGAATTTCAGCCAAATCGGACCATAAATGCGATTTTTGTAAATATAGCGACCCACGCGCCACCTAGCGGAATTTTTTTTTTAAGAAAATATTTCTTTTCAAGGTAGTAATACATGTTCCGAATTTCAGCCAAATCGGACCATAAATGCGATTTTTGTAAATATAGCGACCCACGCGCCACCTAGCGGAATTTTTTTTTTAAGAAAATATTTCTTTTCAAGGTAGTAATACATGTTCCGAATTCCAGCCAAATCGGACCATAAATGCGATTTTTGTAAATATAGCGACCCACGCGCCACCTAGCGGAATTTTTTTTTTAAGAAAATATTTCTTTTCAAGGTAGTAATACATGTTCCGAATTTCAGCCAAATCGGACCATAAATGCGATTTTTGTAAATATAGCGACCCACGCGCCACCTAGCGGAATTTTTTTTTTAAGAAAATATTTCTTTTCAAGGTAGTAATACATGTTCCGAATTTCAGCCAAATCGGACCATAAATGCGATTTTTGTAAATATAGCGACCCACGCGCCACCTAGCGGAATTTTTTTTTTAAGAAAATATTTCTTTTCAAGGTAGTAATACATGTTCCGAATTTCAGCCAAATAGGACCATAAATGCGATTTTTGTAAATATAGCGACCCACGCGCCACCTATCGGAATTTTTTTTTCATAATATTGCATTGTCATCGGGGTTATACATGCGTGCAAAATTTCTGATTAATCGGTTGACAGGAAGAGGGTGAAATTTGAATTACTAAATTTGACCCAAGAATAAAGAATAAATAATAAAACAAACGGGGTGAGCTAAATAAAACCGTTTAAAAACTGAAAACCCTCCTTGTTATTTCAAAAGCAAAAGCCACGACTCTTCAATAAGTTTACTTATTTTTCCAAGAACTGCTATACATTTTATTAAAATGTGATTACAACAATTCAGTAAAAAATTAAGAAACATATTTATCTTATAACTGAAAAAACTTCAATTACTTTGCTATATCTTTGTTATTTCAGAAGCTGTTATAAATTTTAATATGATAAGCTACCACAACTCAGAAAAACAGAAGTAATAAGATATAAATTATAAGTAATAAGATGTTATCTTATAACTGAACTACCTCTTTTGTTATATCTCTGTCATTTGAAAAGCCTTTAAACTGGAACTACATAGAAGTTTACTTTATTTTCCAAAACATTTTATTATGATATGATTACCACAACTCAGTGAAAACTGAAAAAATATATTTACTTATAACTGAATGAACCTCAATTTCTTTTGCTATATCTTTGTTATTTCAAAAGCTAGTCAGTAAAACTTAAAGTGGAATATATTTATTTAGTTTCTTTTGGTTGTTTGCTTTTCCGACAGGGTAGATTTACGATGTATTGTGGAACTTGACAAGGGATGACGGAAATTCGTTCCACAATGAAATTGTTATACATTTTACTTTGATATGTATTATTATTTGAAACATTTTTTGAAATAGGGTAATCTTTCAAAATATGAAAAAGGACGTTATTGAAACATTTTATACGCTCTATGGCACTGACCCTAAGAAAATGTTGCTTTTTTCATGTTATGTGTGAAAAATAATAAAAATAATGCAACCCTTGGACATGTTAAAGGCAGAAAACGTTGCCCTGTGGTCGGGGAGATTGTGACAATAGAGCAATCATTTTTGGCAATAGAACAATCAAAAAATGTGTGGAATCTATGTGAAAAAGAACAAAAAAAAATTAACAAGCGACATTTTTGCCAGTTTCGAAATCGCAATAAACCAGAATTTTGTTTCGTGGAGACGCCGGGTTACTTGTTTTTTGAATTCTTATGGTGGGAGCGTGGCCATGTTTACTTTATGTATTTTGAAGCAAACGATTTTGATGGCGGCATCTGTGTAGAAGTATGAAACTAGAAAGAGCCGGGCGCCCTCTGTGCGAAGTTGGAAACATTATTCGTGCAGGACGCCAGGTACAGCTCTTCCACCGTACTATGCTAATTTTCATTTCGCTGTAAATTTGCTTAATTTTATTTACCAACGGACGTATCAATTTCACTTGTTTTTATACCAGTGGCATTTTTTTTTCAATTCTATAATATGGGTGGATTTTTGTCGACTGAGCCGGTTGAATTGCTATTACATGGGTCGATTTGTTGAATGACCAAATGTGACATCTAGTGTGAAGTTTCACTGCTGATGGACAAAGAGCGTATATGGATAAACGGGTGCAGTCTGTGAAACATCACACTAGATGTCCCATTTCGCGGGTCCCATACACTCTTTGTCTTCAGTCTTTGCAACGAAATAAAACTTAACTTAGATTAAATTAACATAGGCGGTGATAAAAATTAACCTAGATTACGGTGAGGATCTGTAGCTGGCGCTCTGCACGATTGATGTTTCCAATTACATACAGAGGGCGCTCTGCTCTTTTTAATTTCATACTTGTACACATCACCACAGCACCATCAAAATCGTTTGCTTCAAACATAAGAACACAAAAAACAAGAAAGGAAGTTAAGTTCGGAAGAATCAAATATTATACACTCCATGGATAATCGACGGCTGAGTAAAAGATTACCCTACACAGTAAAAAATTATAGTTTAATTCTAATATCATTTGGTACTTGATTTAATCATTCTTGGAATTAAATTTGAATTTGAATGCTAAAAAGTCTTATTTTTTTATTTTTATTTATGAGAAGTTTTACAATTTTATTTATTCCAAAATAGTTTCAAAATAAAGCCTTGAAAAGTGATGTATTGCGGAACGAATTTCCGTCATCCCTTGTCAAGTTTGATTTGGTTATAAACCGGTTTCGGCTATGTGCCATCTTCAGTATCTTGTTTCGTTCTGAGTTAATCTCGTTAGTTCGCTAGTATTTATAGTCGTTAATGTCCGTTATTTTGTCAAACAAAAAAGAAATTAAGGATGCCAGTCAGGCACATCAAATACGGACATACACTCTATTGGCGGCTTACAAACGACGGCTACAAAAAATACGAAACACGAAAGCAGCCATATGGTTCAACCAGCAATGCCTTGAAAGGAAGGTGACACCAAAATACGCTCAAATTAAGAAAAAATCAAGCAGCGAGATCGGAAAAAAGATTTTGAGGAAAGCGGAAACCAACATTCTTAGAAGCGAGATCAAGAGTCTGCATGCGAAGAAAGAGCGCGTAAACAAGGAACTACTGGACATCCATCTGGAACTTTTGAATATTATCCCAGTTGTCCCTCTACTGGAAGCACTGGATACATTGAGCGAGGAGACAAAACGGATTATAAAACAGAAATACAAAACACTGAACAAAAAACTTCTCGAACTTGACAAAAAACAAAACAAGAATAGAAGCCCGCAGCAAAACGAAACGTCGTTCTACCCAAGACTAGTTAATTTGACTAATCTTACAATAAATTGCACGGAAAAAAACTTACTACAAAAAGGACTAAAACATAACATAAGCAGCTATAACAAGAAAAGAGACATAGAGAACACCATTGTTGATACGGAAATGGCGATATCTCTAATACCAAAAGAAGAGCAGGACCATGCACGGCACATATGCAGACACATAATAGAAAAAGACATCAAATCGTCGCAGAAAACAGAAACAACAAACGAGGACAAAACTATCAAGAATTTGAAACGAAAACTAAAAGACAACAAAATAATAGCGACGAAAGCGGACAAAGGTAATACGACGGTATTGATGTATGAACAGGAGTACGCAGAAAAAACGGAGAATCTGATTAAAGACATGAAGTGTCGACAAGTTAGAAAAGACCCGACAGAGGACTACCAAAAAGCAATAAAACAAACGGTAAAACAATCGAGAACTATAATTGACGAACAAAGAACCTACTCCTTGACATCGATGAATCCATCCGCTCCGTCATTAATTGCATTGCCGAAAATACATAAGACAGGAACACCTATGAGACCAATCATAAACCACAAATCAGCACCCGGATACAGACTCTCTAAACACTTGAAAACCCTACTAACCGAAAAACTAGAACTGAGCAAAAAGTACATAATTAAAAACACGACGGAACTAGTTTAATAAAATGAAGGACTTAAACATACCCAAGAACCCGAAACTGGTATCGTTTGATGTTAAGGATCTATATCCATCGATACCAACGACAGAAACTGTAAAAATTATAGAAAAAATATTAGCAGAAAAAACGGATAAAGACAGTACAAAAGAGACCATTAGCGCTTTAAAAACGACATTGGACCAAAATTATTTCAAGTTTAACAACAAATTATATAGACAAACTAATGGACTCGGAATGGGGAACCCCACTTCAGCAAAATTAATGGAGGCATTTATGCAAGACTTAGAAGGAAAATTCATGGAGGAACTGACAACAAATCTAGGAGTAAAGTTTTACGCGAGATATGTGGACGACATCATCTGCCTTATATCGGGAAACAAAGAGGAACAAATACTGAACTACCTCAACAATCAACACAGAAGTATAAAATTTACTATGGACACAGAGAAAGAAGGGAAAATAAATTACTTGGACCTAACAATAAGTATAAACAAAGGGACCGACAAATTTGCATACGAAATATACAGGAAACCTACAGCTACGGATACAATAATACACAGTACCTCGAACCATCCTCAGCAACACAAAAACGCCGCATTCAGACAATTAATAACGCGACTCGAACGCACTCCATTAGAATAAAAATAGGTAAAAAAACTTTTTAAGTTAAACGGTTTTATGTTATACATACATTGCAATGTTTAAGATAAATGTACTAAAAACCAAAAAATAATAAAATAGATACAGTCGTGGGAATTATAAACATTTGCATAGACTAGACTAAAATAAAACCGTGGGGCACGTCAATTGTCTACAATCGTTGATTAAAATGTTTGTTTTGTAATGTTACACTATAATTAGGCAGTTGTTCAACCGACAACGATGGACGTGTGATAAGTAGGGCTAGAATGTGGAAAAAAGCTAGCAAGCTCGATTATAAGCGAGTTTTAGGGTTTCATAGTGGTGAGCGAGTAGTACTTTTATCATATGTTTTGTCGATTAAAGACAAACTACGAGCAGTGAAACGATTCCTCGTGTGAATGTCCAACGATAAACTAGTTGAAACATCTCTTTTATTAACATGGAGTGTATAACTATTGGAATTTCCATGAGCAAGAAAATAGTAAGTATTTTCCTCACCGTCTGCGGGTCAACTGCCTAACGACGAATTAAACGATTCTTCTATCGCACATTAAGTCGATAATTTGTAGACAATTGACGTGCCCCCCGGTTTTATTTTAGTCTAGTCTATGCAAATGTTTATAATTCCCACGACTGTATCTATTTTATTATTTTTTGGTTTTTAGTACATTTATCTTAAACATTGCAATGTATGTATAACATAAAACCGTTTAACTTAAAAAGTTTTTTTACCTATTTTTATTTTCTAGTTTTTAGTTTTTATTTCGCATTCTGTTTAATTCATTTAGTGCTTCATTATTGCAAGGTTTCTTGCCCGTTAGTTTATTGCAGTCCAACGCCTCTATAGCGACCCACGCGCCACCTATCGGAAGTTTTTTTTAGGAAAATATTTCCTTTCAAGGTAGTAATACATGTTCCGAATTTCAGCCAAATCGGACCATAAATGCGATTTTTGTAAATATAGCGACCCACGCGCCACCTAGCGGAATTTTTTTTTTAAGAAAATATTTCTTTTCAAGGTAGTAATACATGTTCCGAATTTCAGCCAAATCGGACCATAAATGCGATTTTTGTAAATATAGCGACCCACGCGCCACCTAGCGGAATTTTTTTTTTAAGAAAATATTTCTTTTCAAGGTAGTAATACATGTTCCGAATTCCAGCCAAATCGGACCATAAATGCGATTTTTGTAAATATAGCGACCCACGCGCCACCTAGCGGAATTTTTTTTTTAAGAAAATATTTCTTTTCAAGGTAGTAATACATGTTCCGAATTTCAGCCAAATCGGACCATAAATGCGATTTTTGTAAATATAGCGACCCACGCGCCACCTAGCGGAATTTTTTGTTTAAGAAAATATTTCTTTTCAAGGTAGTAATACATGTTCCGAATTTCAGCCAAATCGGACCATAAATGCGATTTTTGTAAATATAGCGACCCACGCGCCACCTAGCGGAATTTTTTTTTTTAAGAAAATATTTCTTTTCAAGGTAGTAATACATGTTCCGAATTTCAGCCAAATAGGACCATAAATGCGATTTTTGTAAATATAGCGACCCACGCGCCACCTATCGGAATTTTTTTTTCATAATATTGCATTGTCATCGGGGTTATACATGCGTGCAAAATTTCTGATTAATCGGTTGACAGGAAGAGGGTGAAATTTGAATTACTAAATTTGACCCAAGAATAAAGAATAAATAATAAAACAAACGGGGTGAGCTAAATAAAACCGTTTAAAAAAAGGGGCTTACAGCAAAGAACTCAACACAATATACACAATAGCGGAGAACAACGGATATACAAGAGGTCTAATAAAAGGAATACAGAGAAACTTTACCTCAAGAAAATCGGATGACAAAGAAAGAGAAGAAATAAAAATAGGTAAAAAAACTTTTTAAGTTAAACGGTTTTATGTTATACATACATTGCAATGTTTAAGATAAATGTACTAAAAACCAAAAAATAATAAAATAGATACAGTCGTGGGAATTATAAACATTTGCATAGACTAGACTAAAATAAAACCGTGGGGCACGTCAATTGTCTACAATCGTTGATTAAAATGTTTGTTTTGTAATGTTACACTATAATTAGGCAGTTGTTCAACCGACAACGATGGACGTGTGATAAGTAGGGCTAGAATGTGGAAAAAAGCTAGCAAGCTCGATTATAAGCGAGTTTTAGGGTTTCATAGTGGTGAGCGAGTAGTACTTTTATCATATGTTTTGTCGATTAAAGACAAACTACGAGCAGTGAAACGATTCCTCGTGTGAATGTCCAACGATAAACTAGTTGAAACATCTCTTTTATTAACATGGAGTGTATAACTATTGGAATTTCCATGAGCAAGAAAATAGTAAGTATTTTCCTCACCGTCTGCGGGTCAACTGCCTAACGACGAATTAAACGATTCTTCTATCGCACATTAAGTCGATAATTTGTAGACAATTGACGTGCCCCCCGGTTTTATTTTAGTCTAGTCTATGCAAATGTTTATAATTCCCACGACTGTATCTATTTTATTATTTTTTGGTTTTTAGTACATTTATCTTAAACATTGCAATGTATGTATAACATAAAACCGTTTAACTTAAAAAGTTTTTTTACCTATTTTTATTTTCTAGTTTTTAGTTTTTATTTCGCATTCTGTTTAATTCATTTAGTGCTTCATTATTGCAAGGTTTCTTGCCCGTTAGTTTATTGCAGTCCAACGCCTCTATAGCGACCCACGCGCCACCTATCGGAAGTTTTTTTTAGGAAAATATTTCCTTTCAAGGTAGTAATACATGTTCCGAATTTCAGCCAAATCGGACCATAAATGCGATTTTTGTAAATATAGCGACCCACGCGCCACCTAGCGGAATTTTTTTTTTAAGAAAATATTTCTTTTCAAGGTAGTAATACATGTTCCGAATTTCAGCCAAATCGGACCATAAATGCGATTTTTGTAAATATAGCGACCCACGCGCCACCTAGCGGAATTTTTTTTTTAAGAAAATATTTCTTTTCAAGGTAGTAATACATGTTCCGAATTCCAGCCAAATCGGACCATAAATGCGATTTTTGTAAATATAGCGACCCACGCGCCACCTAGCGGAATTTTTTTTTAAAGAAAATATTTCTTTTCAAGGTAGTAATACATGTTCCGAATTTCAGCCAAATCGGACCATAAATGCGATTTTTGTAAATATAGCGACCCACGCGCCACCTAGCGGAATTTTTTTTTTAAGAAAATATTTCTTTTCAAGGTAGTAATACATGTTCCGAATTTCAGCCAAATCGGACCATAAATGCGATTTTTGTAAATATAGCGACCCACGCGCCACCTAGCGGAATTTTTTTTTTAAGAAAATATTTCTTTTCAAGGTAGTAATACATGTTCCGAATTTCAGCCAAATAGGACCATAAATGCGATTTTTGTAAATATAGCGACCCACGCGCCACCTATCGGAATTTTTTTTTCATAATATTGCATTGTCATCGGGGTTATACATGCGTGCAAAATTTCTGATTAATCGGTTGACAGGAAGAGGGTGAAATTTGAATTACTAAATTTGACCCAAGAATAAAGAATAAATAATAAAACAAACGGGGTGAGCTAAATAAAACCGTTTAAAAACATGGACGGCCTTAACATACACTGGACTGACGTCATACAAATTGGCCAAAGTATTTAAAAAGTACAACATCAACACTGCATTCAAAACCAAGAACAACATAGGAAAACTACTACGAAACAACATTAACGAAGAAGACGCATTTGATAAACAAGGGGTATACAAACTAACTTGCGAATGCCAAAACAGTTACATAGGACAAACAGGACGAAAGATAAAAACAAGATATCGGGAACACATCAGAGACTACAACAAGAAAATAAAGAAATCATCAACCATTGTGGAATCAAATTTCGCCAACCACATGGCACAAAACAAATGTGCTCCAACGAAGATAGGAAAAGCAGCCAAAATCCTCCACGTCGAATACAAAGGAAAACAAATAAACATACTAGAGAACATGGAAATATACAAACAGAAAACGTTCAGGGGGGGAATTATAAACGAACAAATAAACACAGCTTCGGACACACTATTTGAGCCACTCAGGCTAATATACCAATAAAAGGACAGCAAATATACTAATGACAGAAATAAAACTTCACAAAAGAAAACAATAACAGACTTTTACCTACCTAAACCACATAAGAATTAAGGCAAAGCACTGTGCACGCATACATACGATAATGAAGGAACCGCAGGTAACAAGACTAGCATACCTGACCGCGCACGTACACACACACGTAGTCCATGATCAATTAACGAGGACAAAATAACGGACATTAACGACTATAAATACTAGCGAACTAACGAGATTAACTCAGAACGAAACAAGATACTGAAGATGGCACATAGCCGAAACCGGTTTATAACCAAATCAAACTTGACAAGGGATGACGGAAATTCGTTTCGCAATACATCGCAATCCTACCCTGTCGGAGAAGCAAACAACAAAAAAGAAGCCTTGAAAAGTATTAAAATTCTCCTAAGGAAGTTTAATAATTTATGGTTTAAAAACAAATCCTGAAAAGTATAAAAAACTCTTTTTCTCAATGTATATTACCATTAAAGCTTTTTTGGTTTGAAATCAAAACCAAAAAAATATTAAAACATATTTTCATAAAAAAAGTCAAAATAAATACATATGTACATAAACAAAATGTTTCTAAAAGTTCCCCACGTGATCCAAGTAAGAAAATGTCCAAATCGGATGCTGATCCCAAAGCAGTAATCTATCTAACAGATATTGCAGATACCATATATAATACATAATAACTAGCCGGACCCGTGCGCATCTTCCGCAAAAAATAACAAAACATACGTGGCGCCAGTCGGTATGGTTTGTGCTGTCACGCCCATTTTAAAAAAAAACTTATTATTTATTTGGTTTGGTGGACCTTATGGAACTTTCAAGGAATTACCTAGATATATGTTTGACAAAGATATCGCATAAAATGTTTTTGTTATTCCTATATAGGTATGTGCAATATATTTTTATATATTTTTTTTTTTTTTTTTTTTTTTTTTTAGCATCCAATATATTTTGCCAACTGTATAAATAAAATACATCCAACAATTGTGTGGTTCGTTAAAAGTAATTAGTAATTAATAATGACTTAATAAACATGGTGGGCATGTATGGATTGCTCTCAGTAGCGCATCCATTTATTATAGTGCATCAGCAAAGATCTGTAAATATATTTTATATATATTTTTATGTGCGTATGTGGTTCTTGCCGACTTGGGTAATTTTTTTCCACACGTTTGCCTTGGCAAGCAAATCAGTGGCCCGAGCTTAATCGATTTATCTGCTACAGTTCCTGAGTTTTGACTTATAAATCTTTGAAAATGTGCTCCTCTTGGCCCATTTTTCAAAATTTCAGCACGTTTCCTCATAACTGCATAACGCAATTTCATCACTCGGGCTTTATTAGTGATTGAATTATCATGTTTTACGTGCTTTTCGAAATACACACATATGCCTTATTTTCAACACCAATTTTCTCTGTTCCCATTAGAATCTGTGTACCAAATTTCATTAAAATATTTCTATTTTTGCGCAAGTTAGAGTGTATACGGCTGGACGGACGGACATGGTTCAATCATTTTTTTCATCCTGATATAAAAGTGAAATTTTTTTTTGGAAACAACAACAACCAAAGTTATTCAAGGTCAAAATTTATATTATGCATTTTTTAAATTGCAATTACTTAAAAACTGCTGAACCGATTTCAAATATTTTTATACCATTCGATAGGTATTTTGAATCCCTTTAGTTTGATGTACATTTTATGTGGGTTCCATAACACTCCCCGCTGCGGGGGTAAACCCCCCCTTTACCCTCCTTACTTTTCATATAAAGTACCACGCCCAATAAAACACCGTTTCGCATGCATAGCTAATTAATACCTTTAAAACGATGCCTTACTTATTAATTTTGGTAAATTATGTGAGCAGAAAAAGGGATATTTATAAAACACCAATTAGAAATAATATATATGATATAATATCTGATGTTCATTACAATCCGGAAACACGTCAAGGTGTAAGCACTATAAAAGCAATACATTCGCTACTCACGGGCAAAAGTGTGCAACAGATTTGTGAGGATGCCAAAGTTATCGATACTGGCAAATATAAAATGCTTGTCGCAGAGGAGATAGTCGAACGCAATAAAATCCAACAACAGCTGTTGCGACGTAATGAGTTAGTTTATTTGCTTGAGATGGGCGCAGAGAAGGCGCGTGAAACGGCTGCGTCAACGATGGCGGAAGTTAGACAAAAAATTGGTTTGGGTGCACATAGTACAGGCTAGTGGAAATAACGTAAAATACAATAAACATCGCCGAAGCGTCCGACCAACGGCCACCGCGATGAACGCAACTAGTCCCTGTTGTTCATGGCGCCAGCCCGCGCGAAGACAAACACATCTACGACCACCATGCTATGGCTGTACAATGTACATATAAATGTAAATGAAAACTTAAACAGTTTTGAAAAAAAAAAAAATATAATAATAATAATAATAATAATAAATAAATAAATAATAATAGTGACCTAGACCAAGATAAAACTCCATTACACAACTAGGTTAATATTACACTCCTAGGTTAAGATACATGACTCTTTGCCAACTTTATTATTTGTAGCATTGGCAACAAATAATTTATTGTATTAGTTTGTAAGATTTGCGATTCTGATCTCATTTGTATACCTACTTGGACCTACCTGTTAAACCATAGTCGTAACTATTTTAAAAGGTTAACATAGATTACATACACAAATTAATGTACATACATATGTATAAACGCATTCGTATATTATTATTTTAAGCTAAAACATGTGAAAATACTTGAAGAGTGATATGTATGTATAAGTTCCTATATATATACCAGTTAAATGAATATATAAAAATACATAAATTTTCAAAAACCAGCTTATATGACGAATTTTGTGAAAAAAAATTTTGGTCGGCTGAAAGCTATTTTGGTAGGTTTTTGAGACGAAATCTGCCCGTGAGTAGCGAATGTATTGCTTTTATAGTGCTTACACCTTGACGTGTTTCCGGATTGTAATGAACATCAGATATTATATCATATAAATTATTTCTAATTGGTGTTTTATAAATATCCCTTTTTCTGCTCACATAATTTACCAAAATTAATAAGTAAGGCATCGTTTTAAAGGTATTAATTAGCTATGCATGCGAAACGGTGTTTTATTGGGCGTGGTACTTTATATGAAAAGTAAGGAGGGTAAAGGGGGGGTTTACCCCCGCAGCGGGGAGTGTTATGGAACCCACATAAAATGTACATCAAACTAAAGGGATTCAAAATACCTATCGAATGGTATAAAAATATTTGAAATCGGTTCAGCAGTTTTTAAGTAATTGCAATTTAAAAAATGCATAATATAAATTTTGACCTTTAATAACTTTGGTTGTTGTTGTTTCCAAAAAAAAATTTCACTTTTATATCAGGATGAAAAAAATGATTGAACCATGTCCGTCCGTCCAGCCGTATACACTCTAACTTGCGCAAAAATAGAAATATTTTAATGAAATTTGGTACACAGATTCTAATGGGAACAGAGAAAATTGGGGTTGAAAATAAGGCATATGTGTGTATTTCGAAAAGCACGTAAAACATGATGATTCAATCACTAATAAAGCCCGAGTGATGAAATTGCGTTATGCAGTTATGAGGAAACGTGCTGAAATTTTGAAAAATGGGCCAAGAGGAGCACATTTTCAAAGATTTATAAGTCAAAACTCAGGAACTGTAGCAGATAAATCGATTAAGCTCGGGTCACTGATTTGCTTGCCAAGGCAAACGTGTGGAAAAAAATTACCCAAGTCGGCAAGAACCACATACGCACATAAAAATATATATAAAATATATAAAAATATATTGCACATACCTATATAGGAATAACAAAAACATTTTATGCGATATCTTTGTCAAACATATATCTAGGTAATTCCTTGAAAGTTCCATAAGGTCCACCAAACCAAATAAATAATAAGTTTTTTTTTTAAATGGGCGTGACAGCACAAACCATACCGACTGGCGCCACGTATGTTTTGTTATTTTTTGCGGAAGATGCGCACGGGTCCGGCTAGTTATTATGTATTATATATGGTATCTGCATCATCTGTTAGATAGATTACTGCTTTGGGATCAGCATCCGATTTGGACATTTTCTTACTTGGATCACGTGGGGAACTTTTAGAAACATTTTGTTTATGTGCATATGTATTTATTTTGACTTTTTTTATGAAAATATGTTTTAATATTTTTTTGGTTTTGATTTCAAACCAAAAAAGCTTTAATGGTAATATACATTGAGAAAAAGAGTTTTTTATACTTTTCAGGATTTGTTTTTAAACCATAAATTATTAAACTTCCTTAGAGAGAATTTTAATACTTTTCAAGGCTTTATTTTGAAACTATTTTGGAATAAATAAAATTGTAAAACTTCTCATAGTTTAAAAATAAGACTTTTTATCATTAAAATTTCAAATTTAATTCCAAGAATGATTAAATCAAGTACCAAATGATATTAGAATTAAACTATAATTTTTTACTGTGTAGGGTAATCTTTTACTCAGCCGTCGATTATCCATGGAGTGTATAATATTTGATTCTTCCGAACTTAACTTCCTTTCTTGTTTTTTGTGTTCTTATGTTTTGAAGCAAACGATTTTGATGTCGCCATCTGTGTACAAGTATGAAATTAAAAAGAGCAGAGCGCCCTCTGTATGTAATTGGAAACATCAATCGTGCAGAGCGCCAGCTACAGATCCTTACCGTAATCTAGGTTAATTTTTATCACCGCCTATGTTAATTTAATCTAAGTTAAGTTTTATTTCGTTGCAAAGACTGAAGACAAAGAGTGTATGGGACCCGCGAAATGGGACATCTAGTGTGATGTTTCACAGACTGCACCCTTTTATCCATATCAGCAGTGAAACTTCACACTAGATGTCACATTTGGTCATTCAACAAATCGACCCATGTAATAGCAATTCAACCGGCTCAGTCGACAAAAATCCACCATATTATAGAATTGAAAAAAAATTCCACTGGTATAAAAACAAGTGAAATTGATACGTCCGTTGGTAAATAAAATTAAGCAAATTTACAGCGAAATGAAAATTAGCATAGTACGGTGGAAGAGCTGTACCTGGCGTCCTGCACGAATAATGTTTCCTACCCACAGAGGGCGCCCGGCTCTTTCTAGTTTCATACTTCTACACAGATGCCGCCATCAAAATCGTTTGCTTCAAAATACATAAAGTAAACATGGCCACGCTCCCACCATAAGAATTCAAAAAACAAGTAACCCGGCGTCTCCACGAAACAAAATTATGGTTTATTGCGATTTCGAAACTGGCAAAAATGTCGCTTGTTAATTTTTTTTTGTTCTTTTTCACATAGATTCCACACATTTTTTGATTGTTCTATTGCCAAAAATTATTGCTCTATTGTCACAATCTCCCCGACCACAGGGCAACGTTTTCTGCCTTTAACATGTCCAAGGGTTGCATTATTTTTATTATTTTTCACACATAACATGAAAAAAGCAACATTTTCTTAGGGTACAGTGCCATAGAGCGTATAAAATGTTTCAATAACATCCTTTTTCATATTTTGGTTTTAAAACGCCCTACTCAAAATTTTTTCCATAACGGCCTATTTCAGATTTTGCTTCAAAAACGCCCTATTTCAGAGAAAATTCAATTTATATTTCTCTGAAATAAGGCATTTTTAAATAATTTTCTGAAATTGGACGTCATTGAAATAAATTCTGAAATAGGGCGTTATTGAAGCAAGTTCTGAAGTTGGGCGTTATTGAAGAAAATTCTGAAAAACAATTTAAAACAACTTTTGATCTTTTACTCAGGCGTCGACATGTAGTTTCATCCCCAAAATTATGCAACATATTACCTATATTGATATAGGTAAACGTGATAAACGTGTTTTATATTTTTAAAATACCTGTTCAATCATTGCTGCCCTCTGACTTAGTTAGCTTACAAGATGGCTAAGAAAATCAAATAGGGCAACATTTTTTCGAGAAACGAAAACGGCATAAGAACACCATAATTACTGCGCCAAGGAAAGAGGAGAAATAGAATTAGAAAAGTATGTTTGTAAGTAGAAGAATTAGGAGATATCGCCCAATACAACAACACAACAAACAACAAAAACAACAAACAACAAAAACAACAAACAACAAAATATTCGTATGCAGAAAATAAACCAAATATTTTTCGTCTCTTGTCGCCACCTTCATTCTGCAACGAGAAAAAAATTAACATAGTACACTGGGGTGTAGATATTTGTCTTATAACAGAAAAAGCCTCAATTTCTTTTGTTATATCTTTGTTATTTCAAAAGCTTTAGTCATGAAACTAGAACTACATTGAAGTTCACTATATTTTCCAAAAACTGTATAAATTTTATTATTATATGATTACCACAACTCAGTAAAAACTGAAGGAACATATTTATCTTATAACTGAAAAATCTAAATGTCTTTGGTTATATTTGTGTTATTTCAAAACTGTTATACAATTTAATGCGATGTGGTTATCACAACTCAGTAAAACCTGAAGTGTATACCTTATCTGCTAAAAAGTGTTATGGATGTGATTAACACAACTAAGTAAAAACTGAAAACCCTCCTTGTTATTTCAAAAGCAAAAGCCACGAAACTTCAATAAGTTTACTTATTTTTCCAAGAACTGCTATACATTTTATTAAAATGTGATTACAACAATTCAGTAAAAAATTAAGAAACATATTTATCTTATAACTGAAAAAACTTCTGAAATCGGTTCAGCAGTTTTTAAGTAATTGCAATTTAAAAAATGCATAATATAAATTTTGACCTTTAAATTAATTATTAAACTTCCTTAGAGAGAATTTTAATACTTTTCAAGGCTTTATTTTGAAACTATTTTGGAATAAATAAAATTGTAAAACTTCTCATAGTTTAAAAATAAGACTTTTTAGCATTAAAATTTCAAATTTAATTCCAAGAATGATTAAATCAAGTACCAAATGATATTAGAATTAAACTATAATTTTTTACTGTGTAGGGTAATCTTTTACTCAGGCGTCGATTATCCATGGAGTGTATAATATTTGATTCTTCCGAACTTAACTTCCTTTCTTGTTTTTTGTGTTCTTATGTTTTGAAGCAAACGATTTTGATGTCGCCATCTGTGTACAAGTATGAAATTAAAAAGAGCAGAGCGCCCTCTGTATGTAATTGGAAACATCAATCGTGCAGAGCGCCAGCTACAGATCCTTACCGTAATCTAGGTTAATTTTTATCACCGCCTATGTTAATTTAATCTATGTTAAGTTTTATTTCGTTGCAAAGACTGAAGACAAAGAGTGTATGGGACCCGCGAAATGGGACATCTAGTGTGATGTTTCACAGACTGCACCCTTTTATCCATATCAGCAGTGAAACTTCACACTAGATGTCACATTTGGTCATTCAACAAATCGACCCATGTAATAGCAATTCAACCGGCTCAGTCGACAAAAATCCACCATATTATAGAATTGAAAAAAAATTCCACTGGTATAAAAACAAGTGAAATTGATACGTCCGTTGGTAAATAAAATTAAGCAAATTTACAGCGAAATGAAAATTAGCATAGTACGGTGGAAGAGCTGTACCTGGCGTCCTGCACGAATAATGTTTCCTACCCACAGAGGGCGCCCGGCTCTTTCTAGTTTCATACTTCTACACAGATGCCGCCATCAAAATCGTTTGCTTCAAAATACATAAAGTAAACATGGCCACGCTCCCACCATAAGAATTCAAAAAACAAGTAACCCGGCGTCTCCACGAAACAAAATTATGGTTTATTGCGATTTCGAAACTGGCAAAAATGTCGCTTGTTAATTTTTTTTTGTTCTTTTTCACATAGATTCCACACATTTTTTGATTGTTCTATTGCCAAAAATTATTGCTCTATTGTCACAATCTCCCCGACCACAGGGCAACGTTTTCTGCCTTTAACATGTCCAAGGGTTGCATTATTTTTATTATTTTTCACACATAACATGAAAAAAGCAACATTTTCTTAGGGTACAGTGCCATAGAGCGTATAAAATGTTTCAATAACATCCTTTTTCATATTTTGGTTTTAAAACGCCCTACTCAAAATTTTTTCCATAACGGCCTATTTCAGATTTTGCTTCAAAAACGCCCTATTTCAGAGAAAATTCAATTTATATTTCTCTGAAATAAGGCATTTTTAAATAATTTTCTGAAATTGGACGTCATTGAAATAAATTCTGAAATAGGGCGTTATTGAAGCAAGTTCTGAAGTTGGGCGTTATTGAAGAAAATTCTGAAAAACAATTTAAAACAACTTTTGATCTTTTACTCAGGCGTCGACATGTAGTTTCATCCCCAAAATTATGCAACATATTACCTATATTGATATAGGTAAACGTGATAAACGTGTTTTATATTTTTAAAATACCTGTTCAATCATTGCTGCCCTCTGACTTAGTTAGCTTACAAGATGGCTAAGAAAATCAAATAGGGCAACATTTTTTCGAGAAACGAAAACGGCATAAGAACACCATAATTACTGCGCCAAGGAAAGAGGAGAAATAGAATTAGAAAAGTATGTTTGTAAGTAGAAGAATTAGGAGATATCGCCCAATACAACAACACAACAAACAACAAAAACAACAAACAACAAAAACAACAAACAACAAAATATTCGTATGCAGAAAATAAACCAAATATTTTTCGTCTCTTGTCGCCACCTTCATTCTGCAACGAGAAAAAAATTAACATAGTACACTGGGGTGTAGATATTTGTCTTATAACAGAAAAAGCCTCAATTTCTTTTGTTATATCTTTGTTATTTCAAAAGCTTTAGTCATGAAACTAGAACTACATTGAAGTTCACTATATTTTCCAAAAACTGTATAAATTTTATTATTATATGATTACCACAACTCAGTAAAAACTGAAGGAACATATTTATCTTATAACTGAAAAATCTAAATGTCTTTGGTTATATTTGTGTTATTTCAAAACTGTTATACAATTTAATGCGATGTGGTTATCACAACTCAGTAAAACCTGAAGTGTATACCTTATCTGCTAAAAAGTGTTATGGATGTGATTAACACAACTAAGTAAAAACTGAAAACCCTCCTTGTTATTTCAAAAGCAAAAGCCACGAAACTTCAATAAGTTTACTTATTTTTCCAAGAACTGCTATACATTTTATTAAAATGTGATTACAACAATTCAGTAAAAAATTAAGAAACATATTTATCTTATAACTGAAAAAACTTCTGAAATCGGTTCAGCAGTTTTTAAGTAATTGCAATTTAAAAAATGCATAATATAAATTTTGACCTTTAATAACTTTGGTTGTTGTTGTTTCCAAAAAAAAATTTCACTTTTATATCAGGATGAAAAAAATGATTGAACCATGTCCGTCCGTCCAGCCGTATACACTCTAACTTGCGCAAAAATAGAAATATTTTAATGAAATTTGGTACACAGATTCTAATGGGAACAGAGAAAATTGGGGTTGAAAATAAGGCATATGTGTGTATTTCGAAAAGCACGTAAAACATGATGATTCAATCACTAATAAAGCCCGAGTGATGAAATTGCGTTATGCAGTTATGAGGAAACGTGCTGAAATTTTGAAAAATGGGCCAAGAGGAGCACATTTTCAAAGATTTATAAGTCAAAACTCAGGAACTGTAGCAGATAAATCGATTAAGCTCGGGTCACTGATTTGCTTGCCAAGGCAAACGTGTGGAAAAAAATTACCCAAGTCGGCAAGAACCACATACGCACATAAAAATATATATAAAATATATAAAAATATATTGCACATACCTATATAGGAATAACAAAAACATTTTATGCGATATCTTTGTCAAACATATATCTAGGTAATTCCTTGAAAGTTCCATAAGGTCCACCAAACCAAATAAATAATAAGTTTTTTTTTAAAATGGGCGTGACAGCACAAACCATACCGACTGGCGCCACGTATGTTTTGTTATTTTTTGCGGAAGATGCGCACGGGTCCGGCTAGTTATTATGTATTATATATGGTATCTGCATCATCTGTTAGATAGATTACTGCTTTGGGATCAGCATCCGATTTGGACATTTTCTTACTTGGATCACGTGGGGAACTTTTAGAAACATTTTGTTTATGTGCATATGTATTTATTTTGACTTTTTTTATGAAAATATGTTTTAATATTTTTTTGGTTTTGATTTCAAACATTGAGAAAAAGAGTTTTTTATACTTTTCAGGATTTGTTTTTAAACCATAAATTATTAAACTTCCTTAGAGAGAATTTTAATACTTTTCAAGGCTTTATTTTGAAACTATTTTGGAATAAATAAAATTGTAAAACTTCTCATAGTTTAAAAATAAGACTTTTTAGCATTAAAATTCAAATTTAATTCCAAGAATGATTAAATCAAGTACCAAATGATATTAGAATTAAACTATAATTTTTTACTGTGTAGGGTAATCTTTTACTCAGCCGTCGATTATCCATGGAGTGTATAATATTTGATTCTTCCGAACTTAACTTCCTTCTTGTTTTTTGTGTTCTTATGTTTTGAAGCAAACGATTTTGATGTCGCCATCTGTGTACAAGTATGAAATTAAAAAGAGCAGAGCGCCCTCTGTATGTAATTGGAAACATCAATCGTGCAGAGCGCCAGCTACAGATCCTTACCGTAATCTAGGTTAATTTTTATCACCGCCTATGTTAATTTAATCTAAGTTAAGTTTTATTTCGTTGCAAAGACTGAAGACAAAGAGTGTATGGGACCCGCGAAATGGGACATCTAGTGTGATGTTTCACAGACTGCACCCTTTTATCCATATCAGCAGTGAAACTTCACACTAGATGTCACATTTGGTCATTCAACAAATCGACCCATGTAATAGCAATTCAACCGGCTCAGTCGACAAAAATCCACCATATTATAGAATTGAAAAAAAATTCCACTGGTATAAAAACAAGTGAAATTGATACGTCCGTTGGTAAATAAAATTAAGCAAATTTACAGCGAAATGAAAATTAGCATAGTACGGTGGAAGAGCTGTACCTGGCGTCCTGCACGAATAATGTTTCCAACTACCCACAGAGGGCGCCCGGCTCTTTCTAGTTTCATACTTCTACACAGATGCCGCCATCAAAATCGTTTGCTTCAAAATACATAAAGTAAACATGGCCACGCTCCCACCATAAGAATTCAAAAAACAAGTAACCCGGCGTCTCCACGAAACAAAATTCTGGTTTATTGCGATTTCGAAACTGGCAAAAATGTCGCTTGTTAATTTTTTTTTGTTCTTTTTCACATAGATTCCACACATTTTTTGATTGTTCTATTGCCAAAAATTATTGCTCTATTGTCACAATCTCCCCGACCACAGGGCAACGTTTTCTGCCTTTAACATGTCCAAGGGTTGCATTATTTTTATTATTTTTCACACATAACATGAAAAAAGCAACATTTTCTTAGGGTACAGTGCCATAGAGCGTATAAAATGTTTCAATAACATCCTTTTTCATATTTTGGTTTTAAAACGCCCTACTCAAAATTTTTTCCATAACGGCCTATTTCAGATTTTGCTTCAAAAACGCCCTATTTCAGAGAAAATTCAATTTATATTTCTCTGAAATAAGGCATTTTTAAATAATTTTCTGAAATTGGACGTCATTGAAATAAATTCTGAAATAGGGCGTTATTGAAGCAAGTTCTGAAGTTGGGCGTTATTGAAGAAAATTCTGAAAAACAATTTAAAACAACTTTTGATCTTTTACTCAGGCGTCGACATGTAGTTTCATCCCCAAAATTATGCAACATATTACCTATATTGATATAGGTAAACGTGATAAACGTGTTTTATATTTTTAAAATACCTGTTCAATCATTGCTGCCCTCTGACTTAGTTAGCTTACAAGATGGCTAAGAAAATCAAATAGGGCAACATTTTTTCGAGAAACGAAAACGGCATAAGAACACCATAATTACTGCGCCAAGGAAAGAGGAGAAATAGAATTAGAAAAGTATATTTGTAAGTAGAAGAATTAGGAGATATCGCCCAATACAACAACACAACAAACAACAAAAACAACAAACAACAAAATATTCGTATGCAGAAAATAAACCAAATATTTTTCGTCTCTTGTCGCCACCTTCATTCTGCAACGAGAAAAAAATTAACATAGTACACTGGGGTGTAGATATTTGTCTTATAACAGAAAAAGCCTCAATTTCTTTTGTTATATCTTTGTTATTTCAAAAGCTTTAGTCATGAAACTAGAACTACATTGAAGTTCACTATATTTTCCAAAAACTGTATAAATTTTATTATTATATGATTACCACAACTCAGTAAAAACTGAAGGAACATATTTATCTTATAACTGAAAAATCTAAATGTCTTTGGTTATATTTGTGTTATTTCAAAACTGTTATACAATTTAATGCGATGTGGTTATCACAACTCAGTAAAACCTGAAGTGTATACCTTATCTGCTAAAAAGTGTTATGGATGTGATTAACACAACTAAGTAAAAACTGAAAACCCTCCTTGTTATTTCAAAAGCAAAAGCCACGAAACTTCAATAAGTTTACTCATTTTTCCAAGAACTGCTATACATTTTATTAAAATGTGATTACAACAATTCAGTAAAAAATTAAGAAACATATTTATCTTATAACTGAAAAAACTTCTGAAATCGGTTCAGCAGTTTTTAAGTAATTGCAATTTAAAAAATGCATAATATAAATTTTGACCTTTAATAACTTTGGTTGTTGTTGTTTCCAAAAAAAAATTTCACTTTTATATCAGGATGAAAAAAATGATTGAACCATGTCCGTCCGTCCAGCCGTATACACTCTAACTTGCGCAAAAATAGAAATATTTTAATGAAATTTGGTACACAGATTCTAATGGGAACAGAGAAAATTGGGGTTGAAAATAAGGCATATGTGTGTATTTCGAAAAGCACGTAAAACATGATGATTCAATCACTAATAAAGCCCGAGTGATGAAATTGCGTTATGCAGTTATGAGGAAACGTGCTGAAATTTTGAAAAATGGGCCAAGAGGAGCACATTTTCAAAGATTTATAAGTCAAAACTCAGGAACTGTAGCAGATAAATCGATTAAGCTCGGGTCACTGATTTGCTTGCCAAGGCAAACGTGTGGAAAAAAATTACCCAAGTCGGCAAGAACCACATACGCACATAAAAATATATATAAAATATATAAAAATATATTGCACATACCTATATAGGAATAACAAAAACATTTTATGCGATATCTTTGTCAAACATATATCTAGGTAATTCCTTGAAAGTTCCATAAGGTCCACCAAACCAAATAAATAATAAGTTTTTTTTTAAAATGGGCGTGACAGCACAAACCATACCGACTGGCGCCACGTATGTTTTGTTATTTTTTGCGGAAGATGCGCACGGGTCCGGCTAGTTATTATGTATTATATATGGTATCTGCATCATCTGTTAGATAGATTACTGCTTTGGGATCAGCATCCGATTTGGACATTTTCTTACTTGGATCACGTGGGGAACTTTTAGAAACATTTTGTTTATGTGCATATGTATTTATTTTGACTTTTTTTATGAAAATATGTTTTAATATTTTTTTGGTTTTGATTTCAAACCAAAAAAGCTTTAATGGTAATATACATTGAGAAAAAGAGTTTTTTATACTTTTCAGGATTTGTTTTTAAACCATAAATTATTAAACTTCCTTAGAGAGAATTTTAATACTTTTCATGGCTTTATTTTGAAACTATTTTGGAATAAATAAAATTGTAAAACTTCTCATAGTTTAAAAATAAGACTTTTTAGCATTAAAATTCAAATTTAATTCCAAGAATGATTAAATCAAGTACCAAATGATATTAGAATTAAACTATAATTTTTTACTGTGTAGGGTAATCTTTTACTCAGCCGTCGATTATCCATGGAGTGTATAATATTTGATTCTTCCGAACTTAACTTCCTTTCTTGTTTTTTGTGTTCTTATGTTTTGAAGCAAACGATTTTGATGTCGCCATCTGTGTACAAGTATGAAATTAAAAAGAGCAGAGCGCCCTCTGTATGTAATTGGAAACATCAATCGTGCAGAGCGCCAGCTACAGATCCTTACCGTAATCTAGGTTAATTTTTATCACCGCCTATGTTAATTTAATCTAAGTTAAGTTTTATTTCGTTGCAAAGACTGAAGACAAAGAGTGTATGGGACCCGCGAAATGGGACATCTAGTGTGATGTTTCACAGACTGCACCCTTTTATCCATATCAGCAGTGAAACTTCACACTAGATGTCACATTTGGTCATTCAACAAATCGACCCATGTAATAGCAATTCAACCGGCTCAGTCGACAAAAATCCACCATATTATAGAATTGAAAAAAAATTCCACTGGTATAAAAACAAGTGAAATTGATACGTCCGTTGGTAAATAAAATTAAGCAAATTTACAGCGAAATGAAAATTAGCATAGTACGGTGGAAGAGCTGTACCTGGCGTCCTGCACGAATAATGTTTCCAACTACCCACAGAGGGCGCCCGGCTCTTTCTAGTTTCATACTTCTACACAGATGCCGCCATCAAAATCGTTTGCTTCAAAATACATAAAGTAAACATGGCCACGCTCCCACCATAAGAATTCAAAAAACAAGTAACCCGGCGTCTCCACGAAACAAAATTCTGGTTTATTGCGATTTCGAAACTGGCAAAAATGTCGCTTGTTAATTTTTTTTTGTTCTTTTATTCCACATTTTTTGATTGTTCTACTGCCAAAAATGATTGCTCTATTGTCACAATCTCCCCGACCACAGGGCATCGTTTTCTGCCTTTAACATTTCCAAGGGTTGCATTATTTTTATTATTTTTCACACATAACATGAAAAAAGCAACATTTCTTAGGGTACAGTGCCATAGAGCGTATAAAATGTTTCAATAACATCCTTTTTCATATTTTGGTTTTAAAACGCCCTACTCAAAATTTTTTCCATAACGGCCTATTTCAGATTTTGCTTCAAAAACGCCCTATTTCAGAGAAAATTCAATTTATATTTCTCTGAAATAAGGCATTTTTAAATAATTTTCTGAAATTGGACGTCATTGAAATAAATTCTGAAATAGGGCGTTATTGAAGCAAGTTCTGAAGTTGGGCGTTATTGAAGAAAATTCTGAAAAACAATTTAAAACAACTTTTGATCTTTTACTAAGGCGTCGACAAGTAGTTTCATCCCCAAAATTATGCAACATATTACCTATATTGATATATTGATCACACAAAGAAACAGCACGCCTTGGCAGCCACGTCAATGTTGATAGCTAAAAATTCGAAACTGTTAAGGACTTCGTCTATCTGGGAACCAGCATTAACACCAAGAATGATGTCAGCACGGAGATCCAACGAATCACGCTTGCCAATAAATGCTACTTCGGACTAAGTAGGCAACTGAAAAGTAAAGTCCTCTCTCGACAAACAAAAATCACACTCTACAGGACGCTCATTGTTCCAGTCCTCATGTACGGCGCAGAAGCATGGACAATTTCAAAATCAGATGAGATGGCATGGAGTATTCGAGAGAAAAGTTCTTCGTAAGATTTATGGACCTTTGCGCGTTGGCGTGGGCGAGTATCGACGGAGATTTAACGATGAGCTGTACGAGCTTTACACAGACATCGACATTGTTCAGCGAATAAAGATCCAGCGGGTGCGTTGGGCAGGTCATGTCGTGAGAATGGACGAAGGCGCTCCGGCCAAGAAAGCATTTCTATCGAAACCCGCTGAACGAAAAAGAAAAGGGAGACCTCCACTGCGTTGGGGAAATCAGGTGGACAGCGATGCTGCCTCCCTAGGTGTTCCCAAGTGGCGCCATGCTGCACGAAACAGAAGCAATTTGCGCGCTCTGTTGGACTCGGCCAGAATCGTCTAGACGGTTAAGCGCCAATCAAGAAGAAGAAGATGTAAATATTATATTAATTCGTTTATATATAATGATTAGTTTTAATCCGCTGATAATGTATACGGTATATAAAAACTTGTGGTATATGCCACCTTTCTTAGGAAAAATTTATATGTGCAAAACGCATTTTCCCTGCTTCAAATGTCAACAAGTATGATAAAATAACATACAAATCGTAAGTGAAGCAAATATAAATTTTTTTGCAAACGGATATTGAGTGATTTCCAACTTTTAGAAAAAATGCCACGCGGATCCACATTGACAGAAACAGAGCGCGGTTTTATAATTGGACAAAGGGATGGTGGTGTACCATTGGTCGAAATTGCAACGAAATTGGGACGCCATAGAAATACAATTACTAATTTCCTAAAAAACCCGGAAAAATATGGGACTACCAAACGCAGTGGCAGAAAATCAGAGATTGATGATATTATGATATGATTACCACAACTCAGTGAAAACTGAAAAAACATATTTACTTATAACTGAAAGAAGCTCAATTTCTTTTGCTATATCTTTGTTATTTCAAAAGGTAGTCAAGAAACTGTTATAAATTTTATTATGATATGATTACCACAAATCAGTAAAATCAGTGGAATATATTTATTTAATTTCTTTTGGTTGTTTGCTTTTCCGACAGGGAAGATTTGCGATTAATTGTGGAACTTGCAAGGGATGATGGAAATTCGTTCCACAATGAAATTGTTATAAATTTTATTTTGATATGTATACCACATATATTATTTGAAACATTTTTTGATGGCGCCATCTGTGTACAAGTATGAAATTAAAAAGAGCAGAGTGCCCTCTGTATGTAATTGGAAACATCAATCGTGCAGAGCGCCAGCTACAGATCCTCACAGTAATCTAGGTTAATTTTTATCAATCTAAGTTAAGTTTTATCAGAGAATGTAAATTATAGAGAAGGTGCAAATGTTAAATCCGAAATTTAACATGAAAATTTGTAGATCCGATATGGGTAAATTCACCACATCGCTCCACCTTACCGACATCGTTCACTCATAAAAGCGAGTGAAACACGATTTTTGCAATTGAGCGAATTGCTGTATGAGTGAAGTGATTGCTGTTGATAAGCAAATTTTCTATTTGTTCATTCATGTAGGGCTATTTTCCATAATTTTTCATAATTAAAAAGATTTTTGTTTGCAAAGTTTAATATAAGAATTTAAGGAATCCGGAAAAAAGTTTTTTAAAATACATATGTATACATATACATACATATATACAGTGTACATATGCTGATGACAAGGTTCGATTTCCAACCCCCAAATTTTCAATTGGATTAAAGGGTTGATATGAAGTGTTCGATATGCAAACTTCTTTATTGCTTTTCTTGGCAAATTTTCATAATTTTCCATTGGGATTTTTGGAGAAAATTTGAAGAATCTGTTTTTTGTGAAAAATAAAAAATCATACAAAACATGAGTGTGTGTAAATAACAACACAAATTTTCTTAACTATGTAATTATCTAATACCAATTGCCGTCGGCATTTCATACTTTTCTACTTTCGTGCAAAAGCCTCAATCCTTGCATTTATGAATGAAATTGTTATTGTTGGATTTTGATAAGTTTGGTGGACAATAGTTTTTGTTTTTGGATAGCACACATGTTTGTACGTATGGATGTACGCAAGATTTGAGGAGTTTGCGTATGGAATATGTATGCACATGTGTACGTATATTTTTGCATGCACATACATATGTACATAAGGATTGAGGCTTTTGCACGAAAGTAGAAAAGTATGAAATGCCGACGGCAATTGGTATTAGATAATTACATAGTTAAGAAAATTTGTGTTGTTATTTACACACACTCATGTTTTGTATGATTTTTTATTTTTCACAAAAAACAGATTCTTCAAATTTTCTCCAAAAATCCCAATGGAAAATTATGAAAATTTGCCAAGAAAAGCAATAAAGAAGTTTGCATATCGAACACAGATCAATTGCTTCATATCAACCCTTTAATCCAATTGAAAATTTGGGGGTTGGAAATCGAACCTTGTCATCAGCATATGTACACTGTATATATGTATGTATATGTATACATATGTATTTTAAAAAACTTTTTTCCGGATTCCTTAAATTCTTATATTAAACTTTGCAAACAAAAATCTTTTTAATTATGAAAAATTATGGAAAATATCCCTACATGAATGAACAAATAGAAAATTTGCTTATCAACAGCAATCACTTCACTCATACAGCAATTCGCTCAATTGCAAAAATCGTGTTTCACTAGCTTTTATGAGTGAACGATGTCGGTAAGGTGGAGCGATGTGGTGAATTTACCCATCTCGGATCTACAAATTTTCATGTTAAATTTCGGATTTAACATTTGCACCTTCTCTATAATTTACATTCTCTGGTTTTATTTCGTTGCAAAGACTGAAGGCAAAGAGTGTATGGGACCCGCGAAATGGGACATCTAGTGTGATGTTTCACAGACTGCACCCTTTTATCCATATACGCTCTTTGTCCATCAGCAGTGAAACTTCACACTAGATGATATAAGTTCTGGGATACAGAGTTCCAAAAAGTTATATTCAGCGATGAGAAAAAGTTTAACTTGGATGGTCCCGATGGCTGTCAAAAATATTGGCGCGACTTAAGACACCCGAGGCAGAATCGTCTTAAGCGAAACCATGGTGGCGGCTCGTTAATGGTTTGGGGGGCTTTTGGGTATGCTGGAAAACTCCACTCTGTTTCATCCCATGCAAAACCAATTCCCAAATGTACATTGAGTTATTGGACAATGTCCTTATTCAATTTGCTGAATAAGTTTATGGAAATGAGTGGATATTTCAACAGGACAACGCCCCATCCATACCGCTCGTACAACAAAAGATTTTTTTCTTCCAAAAACATCCCTTTGTTGGATTGGCCAGCCATCAGTCCTGACCTCAACCCCATTGAGGACCTATGGGGAATACTCTCGGCTAAGGTTTATAAGAATGGTAGACAGTTTCAGACCATGAAGCAGCTTAAAGAAACGTTGGTAAAGGAATGGGACGAAATAAGCATCCAAACCTTACAAAAATTGGTAGAGTCCATGCCAAGGAGATTGACCCAGGTTCAGTTGAAGAAAGGGAAGCATATAAATTATTAGAATTTATAAAATATTGTTATCTAGCCACATATGTACATGTTACAAATCCTTTGACGCACATATAATTTTTTCCTAAGGGAAAACTAAATAAAAATTAAACTAAAATCACAATAAAGACAATTTCATTTGCTATTGTATTAGTTCATATCTAAAAAATAATATTTAAAAAAATATAACTTTAGTTTTCTATAATTTTTATAAAATATTATTCCATGCTCAGGCGTCGACATGTAGTTTCATCCCCAAAATTATGCAACATATTACCTATATTGATATAGGTAAACGTGATAAACGTGTTTTATATTTTTAAAATACCTGTTCAATCATTGCTGCCCTCTGACTTAGTTAGCTTACAAGATGGCTAAGAAAATCAAATAGGGCAACATTTTTTCGAGAAACGAAAACGGCATAAGAACACCATAATTACTGCGCCAAGGAAAGAGGAGAAATAGAATTAGAAAAGTATGTTTGTAAGTAGAAGAATTAGGAGATATCGCCCAATACAACAACACAACAAACAACAAAAACAACAAACAACAAAATATTCGTATGCAGAAAATAAACCAAATATTTTTCGTCTCTTGTCGCCACCTTCATTCTGCAACGAGAAAAAAATTAACATAGTACACTGGGGTGTAGATATTTGTCTTATAACAGAAAAAGCCTCAATTTCTTTTGTTATATCTTTGTTATTTCAAAAGCTTTAGTCATGAAACTAGAACTACATTGAAGTTCACTATATTTTCCAAAAACTGTATAAATTTTATTATTATATGATTACCACAACTCAGTAAAAACTGAAGGAACATATTTATCTTATAACTGAAAAATCTAAATGTCTTTGGTTATATTTGTGTTATTTCAAAACTGTTATACAATTTAATGCGATGTGGTTATCACAACTCAGTAAAACCTGAAGTGTATACCTTATCTGCTAAAAAGTGTTATGGATGTGATTAACACAACTAAGTAAAAACTGAAAACCCTCCTTGTTATTTCAAAAGCAAAAGCCACGAAACTTCAATAAGTTTACTTATTTTTCCAAGAACTGCTATACATTTTATTAAAATGTGATTACAACAATTCAGTAAAAAATTAAGAAACATATTTATCTTATAACTGAAAAAACTTCAATTACTTTGCTATATCTTTGTTATTTCAGAAGCTGTTATAAATTTTAATATGATAAGCTACCACAACTCAGAAAAACAGAAGTAATAAGATATAAATTATAAGTAATAAGATGTTATCTTATAACTGAACTACCTCTTTTGTTATATATCTGTCATTTGAAAAGCCTTTAAACTGGAACTACATAGAAGTTTACTTTATTTTCCAAAACATTTTATTATGATATGATTACCACAACTCAGTGAAAACTGAAAAAACATATTTACTTATAACTGAAAGAAGCTCAATTTCTTTTGCTATACCTTTGTTATTTCAAAAGCTAGTCAAGAAACTGTTATACATTTTATTATGATATGATTACCACAAATCAGTAAAACATAAAGTGGAATATATTAATTTAATTTCTTTTGGTTGTTTGCTTTTCCGACAGGGTAGATTTGCGATGTATTGTGGATCTTGACAAGCGATGACGGAAATTCGTTCCACAATGAAATTGTTATACATTTTATTTTGATATGTATACCACATTTATTATTTGAAACATTTTTTGAAATAGGGTAATCTTTTACTCAGCCGTCGATATATCCATGGAGTGTACCTCAGTGAAATATTTATATGTGCACTTCAATAATTCAATTTATCTCTCTAATTTAAATGCCCGTCTCCACATAACTTGATTCACCAGAGAAACATGTAGCAAAACATCTCGCTCTATAACCCGTCTCCACCTGGCTAATCGTGATTCAGTTTGACATTTCTCTTTCTAGTTCTTCTTAAATGTTTGTATGTTTGCTTATTTTTGCGTCTTTGTTTTGGTCTGTGTGAGATTTCGATAGATTTTCGATACAAAAGGGCGTTATTGAAGCAAGTTCTGAAGTTGGGCGTTATTGAAGAAAATTATGAAAAACAATTTAAAACAACCTTTGATCTTTTACTAAGGCGTCGACATGTAGTTTCATCCCCAAAATTATGCAACATATTACCTATATTGATATATTGATCACACAAAGAAACAGCACGCCTTGGCAGCCACGTCAATGTTGATAGCTAAAAATTCGAAACTGTTAAGGACTTCGTCTATCTGGGAACCAGCATTAACACCAAGAATGATGTCAGCACGGAGATCCAACGAATCACGCTTGCCAATAAATGCTACTTCGGACTAAGTAGGCAACTGAAAAGTAAAGTCCTCTCTCGACAAACAAAAATCACACTCTACAGGACGCTCATTGTTCCAGTCCTCATGTACGGCGCAGAAGCATGGACAATTTCAAAATCAGATGAGATGGCACTTGGAGTATTCGAGAGAAAAGTTCTTCGTAAGATTTATGGACCTTTGCGCGTTGGCGTGGGCGAGTATCGACGGAGATTTAACGATGAGCTGTACGAGCTTTACACAGACATCGACATTGTTCAGCGAATAAAGGTCCAGCGGCTGCGTTGGGCAGGTCATGTCGTGAGAATGGACGAAGGCGCTCCGGCCAAGAAAGCATTTCTATCGAAACCCGCTGAACGCAAAAGAAAAGGGAGACCTCCACTGCGTTGGGAAAATCAGGTGGACAGCGATGCTGCCTCCCTAGGTGTTCCCAAGTGGCGCCATGCTGCACGAAACAGAAGCAATTGGCGCGCGTTTGGCCTTCGCCAATAGATATAAGTTCTGGGATACAGAGTTCCAAAAAGTTATATTCAGCGATGACAAAAAGTTTAACTTGGATGGTCATGGGGACCTGTCAAAAATATTGGCGCGACTTAAGACACCCGAGGCAGAATCGTCTTAAGCGAAACCATGGTGGCGGCTCGTTAGTGGTTTGGGGGGCTTTTGGGTATGCTGGAAAATCTCCACTCTGTTTCATCCCATGCAAAACTAATTCCCAAATGTACATTGAGTTATTGGACAATGTCCTTATTCAATTTGCTGAATAAGTTTATGGAAATGAGTGGATATTTCAACAGGACAACGCCCCAATCCACACCGCTCGTACAACAAACGATATTTTTCGTCCAAAAATATCCCTTTGTTGGATTGGCCAGCCATCAGTCCTGACCTCAACCCCATTGAGGACCTATGGGGAATACTCTCGGCTGAGGTTTATAAGAATGGTAGACAGTTTCAGACCATGAAGCAGCTTAAAGAAACGTTGGTAAAGGAATGGGACGAAATAAGCATCCAAACCTTACAAAAATTGGTAGAGTCCATGACAAGGAGATTGACCCAGGTTCAGTTGAAGAAAGGAAAGCATATAAATTATTAGAATTTATAAAATATTGTTATCCAGCCACATATGTACATGTTACAAATCCTTTGACGCACATATAATTTTTTCCTAAGGGAAAATTAAATAAAAATTAAACTAAAATATCTAAAAAATAATATTTAAAAAAATATAACTAGTTTTTTATAATTTTTATAAAATATTATTCCATGCACATATAACTATTTCACTGAGGTATATTTGATTCTTCCGAACTTAACTTCCTTTCTTGTTTTTTGTGTTCTTATGTTTTGAAGCAAACGATTTTGATGGCGCCATCTGTGTACAAGTATGAAATTAAAAAGAGCAGAGCGCCCTCTGTATGTAATTGGAAACATCAATCGTGCAGAGCGCCAGCTACAGATCCTCACCGTAATCTAGGTTAATTTTTATCAATCTAAGTTAACCCTTAAACGCCTAGTGGTCCCTGCAGTAGCCAACCGCTAATTTTGAAAATTGTTTGTGCTAAGCACGCATTCTCGGAAATGGCAAGATAAAATATGTAGCGTTGGTCAATCCGTTATATTTTAGTGCAATTGAATATAGTTTGCAAGCATTGTAGTCAGTTGTGATTTGATTTCATTGAAAGTGCCTCGAATGAAGGAGTGAAAGTTTTTTTGGTTATATTTATGTGAATGGTGCAAGTGATACAGTGCATAGTTTTTATTGAAATCTAAAAACCGATATCGTGGATATACAAAAAATTTAGGTAAGTGCAAAATAAGCAAAAAAGATAGAAATTGTGCTATTTATGAGATAAAATCCGGTTGGTTCTTTGAGGAACCAGTAGGTGCTCATCAAGAAAATATTTTTATACCCGATCGTGTATTTTCACAAGGGCGTTACTATTTAGAATTTTGTTAAAAAAAAATATATATATACATTTTATTGTGGAATGTCAATGCGAAGTCGTCGTTTTAATAAACAGGAAGATTTGGAGCAGTTCCTAAATGATTTCGACTGGTCAAATAGCGAAGATGGTTTGGATTTTTCAGATGATGACAGCATCGTTGATCCGAGCATTAATACTTCGGCTATTGAACAAACTGCTGGATCGGATAGTGATGATAGCACAGGGGAAATACCGGCAAATGAAGAAAATAGTTTTGAGAATTCTGCTGAGACTCCAGGTGTCATGCCATGAATGAAATTGTTGAAGGTGAAAATGTTTTGGGGGATCCTTCCTGTTGGGCCGAATACGTCACATTATTTTCGAGCACGAAAGTTGAAAAAGACGCTGTTGAGTTTAAAAAACCTTTGTGGGAGCGACAAAATTTGCAATTAAATGAAAGTTGGGTTAATTTTCGAGGTAGCGACACTCTTACTCCCGAAATAATGGCTTTAGATACGCCGTACCAGTTTTTTTCATTTTTTATAACTGACGATATAAATTCGAATATCGTAAACCAAAGTAATTTATATTCAATACAACAAAACGTATCAGGTGCACTTAACACCACACCCGACGAGATCAAACGCTTTCTTGGCATAAACTATTTGATGGCAGTTCTAAAATATCCAAACGTTCGAATGTATTGGGGTGAATATGGTAGTCCCCATATTATGGAAGCTATGACTCGAAATCGTCACGAAAAACTTTGCCAGTTTCTGCACGTGAACAACAATAATGAAATGCCTCCTTGTCGAAATCCACGTGACTTATGTTCTGAGCAACAGGAGGAGGAGCAACCAACATCAAGTACGCAAATGTTGCAACAACGAAGAACAGACAATTGCAAAAGTGATCGGTTATTCAAATTACGACCATTGATTGAGGCACTGAACCGAATCTTTAACAAAGTTCCAAAAAAGGGGCGGCTTTGCGTAGACGAGCAAATTTGTTCAACGAAAAAAAATCATTTCTTGAAGCAGTATATGCCCGACAAACCACATCCTTGGGGATACAAACTATTTTTGTTATGTGATGACCTAGGATTTTGATACAATTTCGAAATTTATTCAGGGAACGAAGACAACCCGATTGAAAATGAACCAAACTTAGGGGCATCAGCTAATGTTGTAGTTAGATTGTGTCGATCCGTACCCCGGTTCGTGAATCACTGTATATTCTTTGATAATTATTATACGAGCCTACCCTTGCTTGCTTATCTACGCACTCAAGGCATGCATGCATTGGGTACAGTTAGACGCAATCGACTTCCTGGCTGCAAGCTTCCAGAGAAGATGAAAAATCGCGGCGACATGGATGAATATGTCGCATCTTTCTACGGGATCGAGATATCGACCGTATCTTGGAAAGATACAAAAGTTGTGAACATGGCTTCAACAATAGCTGGCATAAAACCGTTCAATTCCAGCGAGGGAATCACACCCCAATGCTCTCCTTCTGTTCAAAGGTTTAATAAGAAAACCAAGAATGTGGAAAATATCCCATGCCCCAATGTTATACACGAATACAACAAATACATGGGTGGGGTGGATCTTATGGACTCATCTCTAGGTAGGAGTCATATCCGCATTAAGTCACGTAAATGGACCACTAGGTTGATATACCATATGCTGGATATGGCAATGATTAACTCCTGGATATTATACAAACGCCATTATTCAATGAGTCCACGAACAATGAAGGCATTGAACCTGCATGAATTCATTTGTGAAGTTTCAAAAGTTCTTATGAAATCTGGTACCCAGCTTCTAAATAGAAAGCGGGGAAGTAACATTGAAAAGGAGATTTCTGCGAAACGAGCTCGTCCTAATAGTGCTATGTTACCTCCTCGTGACATACGGTTGGATAACGTCGGCCATTTTGCCGATTTCATTGATAATGGAAAGCCAAGATGCAAACATCCTGATTGCTCATCACGTATGCAGGTTTATTGTATGAAATGTGACGTTTCTTTATGTTTCACCTCAAAAAAAAATTGTTTCTTAGATTTTCATACTAACTAAATGTAATTAATGAATACTCTGTCTATTTTCTGAAAAAAAAATTTTATTGAAATATGGATTCTAAAAATTCATTTACTGTAAAGATGCAAACATCCTGATTGCTCATCACGTATGCAGGTTTATTGTATGAAATGTGACGTTTCTTTATGTTTCACCTCAAAAAAAAATTGTTTCTTAGATTTTCATACTAACTAAATGTAATTAATGAATACTCTGTCTATTTTCTGAAATAAAATTTTATTGAAATATGGATTCTAAAAATTCATTTACTGTAAATATACTTTTCTAAGCAGCTCCTGGTGGTTCCTCAAGGGACCAACCGAAAAAACACCCATTAAATTCCGAGCGCATACTTTATACAAAAACTCGTAGAACAAACATTGTTTAAAATCAAGTTTTTTATATAATATTTAATTTTCAGTCAAATCGGAGATATCAGGCATTTAAGGGTTAAGTTTTATTTCGTTGCAAAGACTGAAGGCAAAGAGTGTATGGGACCCGCGAAATGGGACATCTAGTGTGATGTTTCACAGACTGCACCCTTTTATCCATATACGCTCTTTGTCCATCAGCAGTGAAACTTCACACTAGATGTCACATTTGCTCATTCAACAAATCGACCCATGTAATAGCAATTCAACCGGCTCAGTCGACAAAAATCGACCCATATTAGAGAATTGCAAAAAAATGCCACAAGTGAAATTGATACGTCCGTTTGTAAATAAAAGTAAGCAAATTTACAGCGAAATGAAAATTAGCATAGTACGGTGGAAGAGCTGTACTTGGCGTCCTGCACGAATAATGTTTCCAACTACCCACAGAGGGCGCCCGGCTCTTTCTAATTTCATACTTGTACACAGATGCCGCCATCAAAATAGTTTGCTTCAAAATACATAAAGTAAACATGGCCACGCTCCCACCATAAGAATTAAAAAAACAAGTAACCCGGCGTCTCCACGACACAAAATTCTGGTTTATTGCGATTTCGAAACTGACAAAAATGTCGCTTGTTAATTTTTTTTTGTTCTTTTTCACATAGATTCCACACATTTTTTGATTGTTCTATTGCCAAAAATGATTGCTCTATTGTCACAATCTCCCCGACCACAGGGCAACGTTTTCTGCCTTTAACATGTCCAAGGGTCACATTATTTTTATTATTTTTCACACATAACATGAAAAAAGCAACATTTTCTTAGGGTACAGTGCCATAGAGCGCATAAAATGTTTCAATTTGCTTTTAAAACGCCCTACTCAAAAATTTTTTCAATAACGGCCTATTTCATATTTTGCTTATTATTATATGATTACCACAACTCAGTAAAAACTGAAGGAACACATTTATCTTATAACAGAAAAAGCTTGGTTATATTTGTGTTATTTCAAAACTGTTATACAATTTAATGCGATGTGGTTATCACAACTCAGTAAAACCTGAAGTGTATACCTTATCTGCTAAAAAGTGTGTAGGATGTGATTAACACAACTAAGTAAAAACTGAAAACCCTCCTTGTTATTTCAAAAGCAAAAGCCACGAAACTTCAATAAGTTTACTTATTTTTCCAAGAACTGCTATACATTTTATTAAAATGTGATTACAATTCAGTAAAAAATTAAGAAATTAATTATAACTGAAAAAACTTCAATTACTTTGCTATATCTTTATTTCAGAAGCTGTTATAAATTTTATTATGATAAGATACCACAACTCAGAAAAACAGAAGTAATAAATAAGATATAAATTATAAGTAATAAGATGTTATCTTATAACTGAACTACCTCTTTTGTTATATCTCTGTCATTTGAAAAGCCTTTAGAGTAGACATAGAAGTTTACTTTATTTTCCAAAACATTTTATTATGATATGATTACCACAACTCAGTGAAAACTGAAAAAACATATTTACTTATAACTGAAAGAAGCTCAATTTCTTTTGCTATACCTTTGTTATTTCAAAAGCTAGTCAAGAAACTGTTATACATTTCATTATGATATGATGCACAACTGAGGTTTACATCCTTTCTCTTTAACCGCCTAGGATAGTTTTGCTTTAGGAGACTTTTTGCTAATTTGTTTGCATTTTCTCTATCTCTTCGGTCACCGTATTTATCTCTAGGTTATTATGTATAATTGAATTTTTTACATACCAATTGAATTTTTTACATACATACATTCTTAATATCTTGGACTGTAGCCTTTGAATTCTCTCTACGCTAGATTTCGATGCTGAGCCCCATAATTGTATTCCATACATCCAAATTGGTTTCAAAACCATATTAAATATTAATATCTTATTATCTAATCCCAGTCTGGAACTTGGACCAATTAACCATTGCAGATGGCTTATTTTCAACTTGGTTTGCATAATCTTTTTGTCAATGTGATTTTTACAAGTCATTCTTCTATCCAATGTGACTCCAAGGTACGTAACGAAGTCTTTCTGAGTTATCATTTTTCCATTTATTGAGACTAGTGGGCATGTGTCTTTTTTTAGGCTAAAAGTTACTTGTACACATTTAGATTCGTTGACCTTAATTCTCCACGTAGTAAGCCATTCTTCTAAAGTTTTTATGTGTCTCTGCAGTTGGATAGTAGCATTTGCGTGCACACTCAGTATAGCCGTATCATCTGCGAAGGTAGGCGTGACAAGGCTCGCGTTGGTTGGCAGATCGCTTGTGTAGATTAAGTATAGTACAGGCCCCAGAACGCTACCTTGTGGAACTCCAGCAGAAATTGGATGGCTTCGGTTGTGAAACTTTTGTGCCTTACTCGAAATTTTCTACCTGTTAAAAAGCTTTCTAGGATCCCGCAGAGATTATAAGGAAGTGTTTGTTTTATTTTATGCAAGAGCCCTTCTACCCATACTTTATCGAAAGCTTGTGCCACATCTAGGAATAGGGCAGTGCAATATCGTTTGGTTTCAAAAGTTGACCTTATTTCCGAAACTATTCTATGCACTTGTTCTATCGTACCGTGCTGCTCCCTAAATCCGAATTGGTGACTTGGTATGGTTTCGTGCAGTTCTAAGATAGGCTGAATTTTTTTCAGCAATAATTTTTCGAATAGTTTGGAAAAGATGGAGATTAAGCTTATATATTATATTTTTTTTTTTTTCAAAACTGTTTAAAAAGTTTTCATTTACATTTATATGTACATTGTACAGCCATAGCATGGTGGTCGTAGAGGTGTTTGCCTTCGCGCGGGCTGGCGCGATGAACAACAGGGGCTAGGTGCGTTCATCGCGGTGGCCATTGGTCGGACGCTTCGGCGATGTTTATTGTATTTTACGTTATTTCCACTAGCCTGTACTATGAACGCCAGGGACTAGGTGCCGTTCATCGCGATGGCCATTGGTCGGTCGCTTCGGCGATGTTTATTGTATTTTACGTTATTTCCACTAGCCTGTACTATGAACAACAGGGACTAGGTGCGTTCATCGCGGTGGCCGTTGGTCGGACGCTTCGGCGACGTTTATTGTATTTTACGTTATTTCCACTAGTCTGCACTATGAACGCCAGGGACTAGGTGCCGTTCATCGCGATGGCCATTGGTCGGTCGATTCGGCGACGTTCATCATTATCTTTACTTTACGTTACTTTCGAGGTATTGGTCTAACAGAATATGACCTTATGCACAATTGAGGTTTACATCCTTTTTCTTTAACCGCCTAGGATAGTTTTGCTTTAGGAGACTTTTTGCTAATGAATTAGGATGGTTTTGCATAATTTGTTTGCATTTTCTCTATCTCTTCGGTCACCGTATTTATCTCTAGGTTATTATGTATAATTGAATTTTTTACATACCAAGGAGCTTTGCATATTGTTCTTAATATCTTGGACTGTAGCCTTTGAATTCTCTCTACGCTAGATTTCGATGCTGAGCCCCATAGTTGTATTCCATACATCCAAATTGGTTTCAAAACCATATTAAATATTAATATCTTATTATCTAATCCCAGTCTGGAACTTGGACCAATTAACCATTGCAGATGTCTTATTTTCAACTTGGTTTGCATAATCTTTTTGTCAATGTGATTTTTACAAGTCATTCTTCTATCCAATGTGACTCCAAGGTACGTAACGAAGTCTTTCTGAGTTATCATTTTTCCATTTATTGAGACTGGTGGGCATGTGTCTTTTTTTAGGCTAAAAGTTACTTGTACACATTTAGATTCGTTGACCTTAATTCTCCACGTAGTAAGCCATTCTTCTAAAGTTTTTATGTGTCTCTGCAGTTGGATACTATCCATTTGCGTGCACACTCAGTATAGCCGTATCATCTGCGAAGGTAGACGTGACAAGGCTCGCGTTGGTTGGCAGATCGCTTGTGTAGATTAAGTATAGTACAGGCCCCAGAACGCTACCTTGTGGAACTTCAGTAGAAATTGGATGGCTTTCGGTTGTAAAACTTTTGTGCCTTACTCGAAATTTTCTACCTGTTAAAAAGCTTTCTAGGATCCCGCAGATATTATAAGGAAGTGTTTGTTTTATTTTATGCAAGAGCCCTTCTAGCCAAAACCAAATTTTGATTATTTTTAGAATATTTCTGGTATTAAAAGAAGTTGAAATGGTATAAGATCAATACAAACATTGGAATAAATTCTATACTTTTATGGAATTAAATCAAAACCAAATTTTGATTATTTTTATAATATTTTTGGTAATAAAAATAGCTGAAATGGTATAAGATCTATCCGCAAACTGGAATAAATTTTATACTTTTTTGGATTTATAATAGCTCATATTCTTTTAAATACTAAAAATTTTAATAACCACTAGCCATACACGCACTCATACATATATACAAATAAAATGGGAATAAATCAGCTTCTTAGTCAACAAATTATTTGGCTTATACAAAAAGCCTTAATCTAAATCTTAAACTCTTTTTGTTGTTTATCATCTATTTTTGTCTCTTTGTCGGGCCCAGGCATTGTTGGTGTCATCGTCGGTGTCGTCGTCGAAGCATCCGTCTTAGCTGGCGTCTCTGAACTGAATTAAATTTTATACTTTTTTGGATTTATAATAGCTCATATTCTTTTAAATACTAAACATTTTAATAACCACCAGCCATACACGCACTCATACATATATACAAATAAAATGGGAATAAATCAGCTTCTTAGTCAACAAATTATTTGGCTTATACAAAAAGCCTTAATCTAAATCTTAAACTCTTTTTGTTAATTATCATCTATTTTTGTCTCTTTGTCGGGCCCAGGCATTGTTGGTGTCATCGTCGGTGTCGTCGTCGAAGCATCCGTCTTAGCTGGCGTCTCTGAACTGAATCCCATTTCATTTATCGTTTTTGTTGTTTCGGTCTTATTATTGGCCGCCGATGTTGCTGCCACCACAGGCTTAACATCCAATTTCAATGGTTGTTCCATATCTACATTTGTTTGAATTTCCACTTGTATTTGCTGTTTCTTTTCGACGATCAGCATCTGTTTGGGCACCACTGGCACTTCAATAAAACCCACCATCTTTTTCAACTCAGTCTTTGGCTTTTTAGCTGGCACTGACGCCACAGCTTTCATGGCACCTTGGTCCTGCTCCTCCGCCTTACACGCCTGCTGCATCTATGGCATATGTGTATGTGCACCCAAACCAATTTTTTGTCTAATTTCCGCCATAGTTTCCATGGATTAGGAAAGTGACATAATCGGAGGATACTATTGAAGATGTATAGTAATTGCTTAATAGCTACTATGGGAAGAGCTTTTAACATTTCACCTGTTATTCTGTCATACCCTGGTGCTTTCATATTATCTATGTTTTTGGATATAGTTTTATTCAAGTCGTCTAGTTTAAATCCAAGTGGTATTGCTGGTAATTGTGGAGTATTTTCTTGGAGAACATTTTGGCCTTCATTTGGAGTAAATACATTTGAAAGATGGGTTGCAAAAGCTATTCCTTTTTCGTGGTCACTTCGAGCAAATTCACCATTTTGCATTCGTATTGGAGGATCCAGTAAAAACTGAAGGAACATATTTATCTTATAACTGAAAAAGCCTTTGTCTTTGGTTATATTTGTGTTATTTCAAAACTGTTATACAATTTAATGCGATGTGGTTATCACACCGTATTTATCTCTAGGTTATTATGTATAATTGAATTTTTTACATACCAAGGAGCTTTGCATATTGTTCTTAATATCTTGGACTGTAGCCTTTGAATTCTCTCTACGCTAGATTTCGATGCTGAGCCCCATAGTTGTATTCCATACATCCAAATTGGTTTCAAAACCATATCAAATATTAATATCTTATTATCTAATCCCAGTCTGGAACTTGGACCAATTAACCATTGCAGATGGCTTATTTTCAACTTGGTTTGCATAATCTTTTTGTCAATGTGATTCTTCTATCCAATGTGACTCCAAGGTACGTAACGAAGTCTTTTCAGAATCTTTTATTTGTCTCTGCAGTTGTTGCGTGCACACTCAGTATAGCCGTATCATCTGCGAAGGTAGGCGTGACAAGGCTCGCGTTGGTTGGCAGATCGCTTGTGTAGATTAAGTATAGTACAGGCCCCAGAACGCTACCTTGTGGAACTCCAGCAGAAATTGGATGGCTTTCGGTTGTAAAACTTTTGTGCCTTACTCGAAATTTTCTACCTGTTAAAAAGCTTTCTAGGATCCCGCAGAGATTATAAGGAAGTGTTTGTTTTATATTATGCAAGAGCCCTTCTACCCATACTTTATCGAAAGCTTGTGCCACATCTAGGAATAGGGCAGTGCAATATCGTTTGGTTTCAAAAGTTGACCTTATTTCCGAAACTATTCTATGCACTTGTTCTATCGTACCGTGCTGCTCCCTAAATCCGAATTGGTGACTTGGTATGGTTTCGTGCAGTTCTAAGATAGGCTGAATTTTTTTCAGCAATAATTTTTCGAATAGTTTGGAAAAGATGGAGATTAAGCTTATATATTATATTTTTTTTTTTTCAAAACTGTTTAAAAAGTTTTCATTTACAGTTATATGTACATTGTACAGCCATAGCATGGTGGTCGTAGAGGTGTTTGCCTTCGCGCGGGCTGGCGCGATGAACAACAGGGGCTAGGTGCGTTCATCGCGGTGGCCATTGGTCGGACGCTTCGGCGATGTTTATTGTATTTTACGTTATTTCCACTAGCCTGAAGTATGGGTAGAAGGGCTCTTGCATAAAATAAAACAAACACTTCCTTATAATCTCTGCGGGATCCTAGAAAGCTTTTTAACAGGTAGAAAATTTCGAGTAAGGCACAAAAGTTTTACAACCGAAAGCCATCCAATTTCTGCTGGAGTTCCACAAGGTAGCGTTCTGGGGCCTGTACTATACTTAATCTACACAAGCGATCTTCCAACCAACGCGAGCCTTGTCACGCCTACCTTCGCAGATGATACGGCTATACTGAGTGTGCACGCAACAACTGCAGAGACACATAAAAGTTTCTGAGGAGACTTCGTTACGTACCTTGGAGTCACATTGGATAGAAGAATGACTTGTAAAAATCACATTGACAAAAAGATTATGCAAACCAAGTTGAAAATAAGCCATCTGCAATGGTTAATTGGTCCAAGTTCCAGACTGGGATTAGATAATAAGATATTGCTACAGTCCAAGATATTAAGAACAATATGCAAAGCTCCTTGGTATGTAAAAAATTCAATTATACATAATAACCTAGAGATAAATACGGTGACCGAAGAGATAGCGAAAATGCAAACAAATTATGCAAAAAGATTAGCCAACCATCCTAATTCATTAGCAAAAAGTCTCCTAAAGCAAAACTATCCTAGGCGGTTAAAGAGAAAGGATGTAAACCTCAATTGTGCATAAGGTCATATTCTGTTAGACCAATACCTCGAAAGTAACGTAAAGTAAAGATAATGATGAACGTCGCCGAATCGACCGACCAATGGCCATCGCGATGAACGGCACCTAGTCCCTGGCGTTCATAGTACAGACTAGTGGAAATAACGTAAAATACAATAAACGTCGCCGAAGCGTCCGACCAACGGCCACCGCGATGAACGCACCTAGTCCCTGTTGTTCATAGTACAGGCTAGTGGAAATAACGTAAAATACAATAAACATCGCCGAAGCGACCGACCAATGGCCATCGCGATGAACGGCACCTAGTCCCTGTTGTTCATCGCGCCAGCCCGCGCGAAGACAAACACCTCTACAACCACCATGCTATGGCTGTACAATGTACATATAAATGTAAATGAAAACTTAAACAGTTTAATCCACTTTTGAAAAAAAAAAAATATAATAATAATAATAATAATAACAAATAAATAAATAAATAATAATAGTGACTTAGACCAAGATAAAACTGCATTACACAACTAGGTTAATATTACACTCCTAGGTTAAGATAGATGCCATATGTAAAAAGACTCTTTGCCAACTTTATTATTTGTAGCATTGGCAACAAATAATTTATTGTATTAGTTTGTAAGATTTGCGAAATTATTGTTATTTTCTAAGCAAGAAAGATTCAATAAAAACAATTATGATGAAAAAAAAAAAAAATAACGCCCAACTTCAGAACTTGCTTCAAACGCCCTATTTCAGAATTTATTTCAATGACGTCCAATTTCAGAAAATTATTTAAAAATTCCTTATTTCAGAGAAATATAAATTGAATTTTCTCTGAAATAGGGCGTTTTTGAAGAAAAATCTGAAATAGGCCGTTATTGAAAAAATTTTTGAGTAGGGCGTTTTAAAAGCAAAATATGAAAAAGGACGTTATTGAAACATTTTATACGCTCTATGGCACTGTACCCTAAGAAAATGTTGCTTTTTTCATGTTATGTGTGAAAAATAATAAAACTAATGCAACCCTTGGACATGTTAAAGGCAGAAAACGTTGCCCTGTGGTCGGGGAGATTGTGACAATAGAACAATCATTTTTGGCAATAGAACAATCAAAAAATGTGTGGAATCTATGTGAAAAAGAACAAAAAAAAATTAACAAGCGACATTTTTGCCAGTTTCGAAATCGCAATAAACCAGAATTTTGTTTCGTGGAGACGCCGGGTTACTTGTTTTTTGAATTCTTATGGTGGGAGCGTGGCCATGTTTACTTTATGTATTTTGAAGCAAACGATTTTGATGGCGGCATCTGTGTAGAAGTATGAAACTAGAAAGAGCCGGGCGCCCTCTGTGGGTAGTTGGAAACATTATTCGTGCAGGACGCCAGGTACAGCTCTTCCACCGTACTATGCTAATTTTCATTTCGCTGTAAATTTGCTTAATTTTATTTACCAACGGACGTATCAATTTCACTTGTTTTTATACCAGTGGCATTTTTTTGCAATTATCTAATATGGGTCGATTTTATCGACTGAGCCGGTTGAATTGCTATTACATGGGTCGATTTGTTGAATGACCAAATGTGACATCTAGTGTGAAGTTTCACTGCTGATGGACAAAGAGCGTATATGGATAACAGGGTGCAGTCTGTGAAACATCACACTAGATGTCCCATTTCGCGGGTCCCATACACTCTTTGCCTTCAGTCTTTGCACCGAAATAAAACTTAGATTGATAAAAAGTAACCTAGTTACGGTGAGGATCTGTAGCTGGCGCTCTGCACGATTGATGTTTCCAATTACATACATATTTCAAAAAATGTTTCAAATAATAAATGTGGTATACATATCAAAATAAAATGTATAACAATTTCATTGTGGAACGAATTTTCATCATCCCTTGTCAAGTTCCACAATACATCGCAAATCTACCCTGTCGGAAAAGGAAACAACCAAAAGAAATTAAATAAATATATTCCACTTTAAGTTTTACTGATTTGTGGTAATCATATCATAATAAAATTTATAACAGTTTCTTGACTAGCTTTTGAAATAACAAAGATATAGCAAAAGAAATTGAGCTTCTTTCAGTTATAAGTAAATATGTTTTTTCAGTTTTCACTGAGTTGTGGTAATCATATCATAATAAAATGTTTTGGAAAATAAAGTAAACTTCAATGTAGTTCCAGTTTAAAGGCTTTTCATATGACAGAGATATAACAAAAGAGGTAGTTCAGTTATAAGATGACATCTTATTACTAATAATTTATATCTTATTACTTCTGTTTTTCTGAGTTGTGGTATCATATCATAACAAAATTAATAACAGCTTCTGAAATAACAAAGATAAAGTAATTTAAGTTTTCTCAGTTATAAGATAAATATTTTTCTTCATATTTTACTGAATTGTTGTAATCACATTTTAATAAAATGTATAGCAGTTCTTAGAAAAATAAGTAAACTTATTGAAGTTTGGTGGCTCTTGCTTTTGAAATAACAAGGAGGGTTTTCAGTTTTTACTTAGTTGTGTTAATCACATCCTAAACACAGCAGGTAAAGTATACACTTCAGGTTTTACTGATTAATTAAATTGTATAACAGTTTTGAAATAACACAAATATAAGCCAAAGACATTTAGCTTTTTCAGTTATAAGATAATATGTTCCTTCAGTTTTTACTGAGTTGTGGTAATCATATAATAATAAAATTTATAACAGTTTTTGGAAAATATAGTGAACTTCAATGTAGTTCAAGTTTCATGACTAAAGTTTTTGAAATAACAAAGATATAACAAAAGAAATTCAGGCTTTTTCTGTTATAAGACAAATATCTACACCCCAGTGTACTATGTTAATTTTTTTCTCGTTGCAGAATGAAGGTGGCGACAAGAGACGAAATTTTCTGCATACGAATATTTTGTTGTTGGTGTTGTTTTTGTTGTTGGTTGTATTGTTGTATTGAGCGATATCTCCTAATTCTTACCTACAAACATACTTTTCTAATTCTATTTCTCCTCTTTCCTTGGCGCAGTAATTATGGTGTTCTTATGCCGTTTTCGTTTCTCGAAAAAATGTTGCCCTGTTTGATTTTCTTAGCCATCTTGTAAGCTAACTAAGTCAGAGGGCAGCAATGATTGAACAGGTATTTTAAAAATATAAAACACGTTTATCACGTTTACCTATATCAATATAGGTAATATGTTGCATAATTTTGGGGATGAAACTACATGTCGACGCCTGAGTAAAAGATCAAAAGTTGTTTTAAATTGTTTTTCAGAATTTTCTTCAATAACGCCCAAATAATAATACCAAAGGGAAGAAACCTGTTCAAAGCAATCCAAAGCAATGGTCTTGATATTATATCAACACGGCAGCCAACATATTGGCTCACTGAGAGGAGCAAAACTCCTGACCTCATAGATTTTGGGGTAACTCGCGGCCTCGATCGGGATATACTTCAGATAGAATCACTTTTTGACCTATCATCTATCCTATCACTCTCCTTGCGTCATATCTATTAAAACCCTTCCAACTTTAAACGAACTGAACCCAAGCTTAACTAATAGATTTACGAATTGGCTGAAGTACAGAAAATTTATAAGTTCGCATATTAGTCCAAATGTGAGCCTTAAATCACCCGCCGAAGTGGAATATGCGATAATTGACTTCACAAACTTACTGCAAGTGGCAGCAAAGGTTTCAACGCCATTACGTCCTAACACAACCCAGCAACAAAGCTTTAGTTCTTTCAATGAAAACGATATATATATATATATTGAGCTAGTTTCCAAGAAAAGGCAACTTAGGAGAGACTGGCAAAGGTGGAGATCTCCAACTCTGAAAAACGAGCTAAAAAAATGCACGAAAGAGCTCCAAATGCTCCTAGGAGAAAAGGGAAACAAAATTTCAAAATAGAATTAAGTCCCTCACGGCCACATCCTGTACAGATTATTCCTTGTGGCGCTCTCACAAATATCTAAAACGGCCGGTTCAGCAGGATCCTCCAATAGGAATGCAAAATGGTGAATTTGCTCGAAGTGACCACGAAAAAGGAATAGCTTTCTTTCAAATGTATTTACTCCAAATGAAGGCCAAAATGTTCTCCAAGAAAATACTCCACAATTACCAGCAATACCACTTGGATTTAAACTAGACGACTTGAATAAAACTATATCCAAAAACATAGAGAATATGAAAGCACCAGGGTATGACAGAATAACAGGTGAAATGTTAAAAGCTCTTCCCATAGTAGCTATTAAGCAATTACTATACATCTTCAATAGGATCCTTCCAAACTATTCGAAAAATTATTGCTGAAAAAAATTCAGCCTATCTTAGAACTGCACGAAACCATACCAAGTCACCAATTCGGATTTAGGGAGCAGCACGGTACGATAGAACAAGTGCATAGAATAGTTTCGGAAATAAGGTCAACTTTTGAAACCAAACGATATTGCACTGCCCTATTCCTAGATGTGGCACAAGCTTTCGATAAAGTATGGCTAGAAGGGCTCTTGCATAAAATAAAACAAACACTTCCTTATAATCTCTGCGGGATCCTAGAAAGCTTTTTAACAGGTAGAAAATTTCGAGTAAGGCACAAAAGTTTTACAACCGAAAGCCATCCAATTTCTGCTGGAGTTCCACAAGGTAGCGTTCTGGGGCCTGTGCTATACTTAACACAAGCGATCTGCCAACCAACGCGAGCCTGCACGCAACAACTGCAGAGACACATAAAAGTTTCTGAAAAGACTTCGTTACGTACCTTGGAGTCACATTGGATAGAAGAATGACTTGTAAAAATCACATTGACAAAAAGATTATGCAAACCAAGTTGAAAATAAGCCATCTGCAATGGTTAATTGGTCCAAGTTCCAGACTGGGATTAGATAATAAGATATTAATATTTAATATGGTTTTGAAACCAATTTGGATGTATGGAATACAACTATGGGGCTCAGCATCGAAATCTAGCGTAGAGAGAATTCAAAGGCTACAGTCCAAGATATTAAGAACAATATGCAAAGCTCCTTGGTATGTAAAAAATTCAATTATACATAACAACCTAGAGATAAATACGGTGACCGAAGAGATAGAGAAAATGCAAACAAATTATGCAAAAAGATTAGCCAACCATCCTAATTCATTAGCAAAAAGTCTCCTAAAGCAAAACTATCCTAGGCGGTTAAAGAGAAAGGATGTAAACCTCAATTGTGCATAAGGTCATATTCTGTTAGACCAATACCTCGAAAGTAACGTAAAGTAAAGATAATGATGAACGTCGCCGAATCGACCGACCAATGGCCATCGCGATGAACGGCACCTAGTCCCTGGCGTTCATAGTACAGACTAGTGGAAATAACGTAAAATACAATAAACGTCACCGAAGCGTCCGACCAACGGCCACCGCGATGAACGCACCTAGTCCCTGTTGTTCATAGTGCAGGCTAGTGGAAATAACGTAAAATACAATAAACATCGCCGAAGCGACCGACCAATGGCCATCGCGATGAACGGCACCTAGTCCCTGTTGTTCATCGCGCCAGCCCGCGCGAAGACAAACACCTCTACGACCACCATGCTATGGCTGTACAATGTACATATAAATGTAAATGAAAACTTAAACAGTTTAATCCACTTTTGAAAAAAAAAATATAATAATAATAATAATAAATAAATAAATAAATAATAATAGTGACTTAGACCAAGATAAAACTGCATTACACAACTAGGTTAATATTACACTCCTAGGTTAAGATAGATGCCATATGTAAAAAGACTCTTTGCCAACTTTATTATTTGTAGCATTGGCAACAAATAATTTATTGTATTAGTTTGTAAGATTTGCGAAATTATTGTTATTTTCTAAGCAAGAAAGATTCAATAAAAACAATTATGATGAAAAAAAAAAAAAATAACGCCCAACTTCAGAACTTGCTTCAATAACGCCCTATTTCAGAATTTATTTCAATGACGTCCAATTTCAGAAAATTATTTAAAAATTCCTTATTTCAGAGAAATATAAATTGAATTTTCTCTGAAATAGGGCGGTTTTGAAGAAAAATCTGAAATAGGCCGTTATTGAAAAAATTTTTGAGTAGGGCGTTTTAAAAGCAAAATATGAAAAAGGACGTTATTGAAACATTTTATACGCTTTATGGCACTGTACCCTAAGAAAATGTTGCTTTTTTCATGTTATGTGTGAAAAATAATAAAACTAATGCAACCCTTGGACATGTTAAAGGCAGAAAACGTTACCCTGTGGTCGGGGAGATTGTGACAATAGAGCAATCATTTTTGGCAATAGAACAATCAAAAAATGTGTGGAATATATGTGAAAAAGAACAAAAAAAAATTAACAAGGGACATTTTCGAAATCGCAATAAACCAGAATTTTGTTTCGTGGAGACGCCGGGTTACTTGTTTTTTGAATTCTTATGGTGGGAGCGTGGCCATGTTTACTTTATGTATTTTGAAGCAAACGATTTTGATGGCGGCATCTGTGTAGAAGTATGAAACTAGAAAGAGCCGGGCGCCCTCTGTGGGTAGTTGGAAACATTATTCGTGCAGGACGCCAGGTACAGCTCTTCCACCGTACTATGCTAATTTTCATTTCGCTGTAAATTTGCTTAATTTTATTTACCAACGGACGTATCAATTTCACTTGTTTTTATACCAGTGGCATTTTTTTGCAATTATCTAATATGGGTCGATTTTATCGACTGAGCCGGTTGAATTGCTATTACATGGGTCGATTTGTTGAATGACCAAATGTGACATCTAGTGTGAAGTTTCACTGCTGATGGACAAAGAGCGTATATGGATAACAGGGTGCAGTCTGTGAAACATCACACTAGATGTCCCATTTCGCGGGTCCCATACACTCTTTGCCTTCAGTCTTTGCACCGAAATAAAACTTAGATTGATAAAAAGTAACCTAGTTACGGTGAGGATCTGTAGCTGGCGCTCTGCACGATTGATGTTTCCAATTACATACATATTTCAAAAAATGTTTCAAATAATAAATGTGGTATACATATCAAAATAAAATGTATAACAATTTCATTGTGGAACGAATTTTCATCATCCCTTGTCAAGTTCCACAATACATCGCAAATCTACCCTGTCGGAAAAGGAAACAACCAAAAGAAATTAAATAAATATATTCCACTTTAAGTTTTACTGATTTGTGGTAATCATATCATAATAAAATTTATAACAGTTTCTTGACTAGCTTTTGAAATAACAAAGATATAGCAAAAGAAATTGAGCTTCTTTCAGTTATAAGTAAATATGTTTTTTCAGTTTTCACTGAGTTGTGGTAATCATATCATAATAAAATGTTTTGGAAAATAAAGTAAACTTCAATGTAGTTCCAGTTTAAAGGCTTTTCATATGACAGAGATATAACAAAAGAGGTAGTTCAGTTATAAGATGACATCTTATTACTAATAATTTATATCTTATTACTTCTGTTTTTCTGAGTTGTGGTATCATATCATAACAAAATTAATAACAGCTTCTGAAATAACAAAGATAAAGTAATTTAAGTTTTCTCAGTTATAAGATAAATATGTTTCTTCATATTTTACTGAATTGTTGTAATCACATTTTAATAAAATGTATAGCAGTTCTTAGAAAAATAAGTAAACTTATTGGAGTTTGGTGGCTCTTGCTTTTGAAATAACAAGGAGGGTTTTCAGTTTTTACTTAGTTGTGTTAATCACATCCTAAACACAGCAGGTAAAGTATACACTTCAGGTTTTACTGATTAATTAAATTGTATAACAGTTTTGAAATAACACAAATATAAGCCAAAGACATTTAGCTTTTTCAGTTATAAGATAATATGTTCCTTCAGTTTTTACTGAGTTGTGGTAATCATATAATAATAAAATTTATAACAGTTTTTGGAAAATATAGTGAACTTCAATGTAGTTCAAGTTTCATGACTAAAGTTTTTGAAATAACAAAGATATAACAAAAGAAATTCAGGCTTTTTCTGTTATAAGACAAATATCTACACCCCAGTGTACTATGTTAATTTTTTTCTCGTTGCAGAATGAAGGTGGCGACAAGAGACGAAATTTTCTGCATACGAATATTTTGTTGTTGGTGTTGTTTTTGTTGTTGGTTGTATTGTTGTATTGAGCGATATCTCCTAATTCTTACCTACAAACATACTTTTCTAATTCTATTTCTCCTCTTTCCTTGGCGCAGTAATTATGGTGTTCTTATGCCGTTTTCGTTTCTCGAAAAAATGTTGCCCTGTTTGATTTTCTTAGCCATCTTGTAAGCTAACTAAGTCAGAGGGCAGCAATGATTGAACAGGTATTTTAAAAATATAAAACACGTTTATCACGTTTACCTATATCAATATAGGTAATATGTTGCATAATTTTGGGGATGAAACTACATGTCGACGCCTGAGTAAAAGATCAAAAGTTGTTTTAAATTGTTTTTCAGAATTTTCTTCAATAACGCCCAAATAATAATACCAAAGGGAAGAAACCTGTTCAAAGCAATCCAAAGCAATGGTCTTGATATTATATCAACACGGCAGCCAACATATTGGCTCACTGAGAGGAGCAAAACTCCTGACCTCATAGATTTTGGGGTAACTCGCGGCCTCGATCGGGATATACTTCAGATAGAATCACTTTTTGACCTATCATCTATCCTATCACTCTCCTTGCGTCATATCTATTAAAACCCTTCCAACTTTAAACGAACTGAACCCAAGCTTAACTAATAGATTTACGAATTGGCTGAAGTACAGAAAATTTATAAGTTCGCATATTAGTCCAAATGTGAGCCTTAAATCACCCGCCGAAGTGGAATATGCGATAATTGACTTCACAAACTTACTGCAAGTGGCAGCAAAGGTTTCAACGCCATTACGTCCTAACACAACCCAGCAACAAAGCTTTAGTTCTTTCAATGAAAACGATATATATATATATATTGAGCTAGTTTCCAAGAAAAGGCAACTTAGGAGAGACTGGCAAAGGTGGAGATCTCCAACTCTGAAAAACGAGCTAAAAAAATGCACGAAAGAGCTCCAAATGCTCCTAGGAGAAAAGGGAAACAAAATTTCAAAATAGAATTAAGTCCCTCACGGCCACATCCTGTACAGATTATTCCTTGTGGCGCTCTCACAAATATCTAAAACGGCCGGTTCAGCAGGATCCTCCAATAGGAATGCAAAATGGTGAATTTGCTCGAAGTGACCACGAAAAAGGAATAGCTTTCTTTCAAATGTATTTACTCCAAATGAAGGCCAAAATGTTCTCCAAGAAAATACTCCACAATTACCAGCAATACCACTTGGATTTAAACTAGACGACTTGAATAAAACTATATCCAAAAACATAGAGAATATGAAAGCACCAGGGTATGACAGAATAACAGGTGAAATGTTAAAAGCTCTTCCCATAGTAGCTATTAAGCAATTACTATACATCTTCAATAGGATCCTTCCAAACTATTCGAAAAATTATTGCTGAAAAAAATTCAGCCTATCTTAGAACTGCACGAAACCATACCAAGTCACCAATTCGGATTTAGGGAGCAGCACGGTACGATAGAACAAGTGCATAGAATAGTTTCGGAAATAAGGTCAACTTTTGAAACCAAACGATATTGCACTGCCCTATTCCTAGATGTGGCACAAGCTTTCGATAAAGTATGGCTAGAAGGGCTCTTGCATAAAATAAAACAAACACTTCCTTATAATCTCTGCGGGATCCTAGAAAGCTTTTTAACAGGTAGAAAATTTCGAGTAAGGCACAAAAGTTTTACAACCGAAAGCCATCCAATTTCTGCTGGAGTTCCACAAGGTAGCGTTCTGGGGCCTGTGCTATACTTAACACAAGCGATCTGCCAACCAACGCGAGCCTGCACGCAACAACTGCAGAGACACATAAAAGTTTCTGAAAAGACTTCGTTACGTACCTTGGAGTCACATTGGATAGAAGAATGACTTGTAAAAATCACATTGACAAAAAGATTATGCAAACCAAGTTGAAAATAAGCCATCTGCAATGGTTAATTGGTCCAAGTTCCAGACTGGGATTAGATAATAAGATATTAATATTTAATATGGTTTTGAAACCAATTTGGATGTATGGAATACAACTATGGGGCTCAGCATCGAAATCTAGCGTAGAGAGAATTCAAAGGCTACAGTCCAAGATATTAAGAACAATATGCAAAGCTCCTTGGTATGTAAAAAATTCAATTATACATAACAACCTAGAGATAAATACGGTGACCGAAGAGATAGAGAAAATGCAAACAAATTATGCAAAAAGATTAGCCAACCATCCTAATTCATTAGCAAAAAGTCTCCTAAAGCAAAACTATCCTAGGCGGTTAAAGAGAAAGGATGTAAACCTCAATTGTGCATAAGGTCATATTCTGTTAGACCAATACCTCGAAAGTAACGTAAAGTAAAGATAATGATGAACGTCGCCGAATCGACCGACCAATGGCCATCGCGATGAACGGCACCTAGTCCCTGGCGTTCATAGTACAGACTAGTGGAAATAACGTAAAATACAATAAACGTCACCGAAGCGTCCGACCAACGGCCACCGCGATGAACGCACCTAGTCCCTGTTGTTCATAGTACAGGCTAGTGGAAATAACGTAAAATACAATAAACATCGCCGAAGCGACCGACCAATGGCCATCGCGATGAACGGCACCTAGTCCCTGTTGTTCATCGCGCCAGCCCGCGCGAAGACAAACACCTCTACGACCACCATGCTATGGCTGTACAATGTACATATAAATGTAAATGAAAACTTAAACAGTTTAATCCACTTTTGAAAAAAAAAATATAATAATAATAATAATAAATAAATAAATAAATAATAATAGTGACTTAGACCAAGATAAAACTGCATTACACAACTAGGTTAATATTACACTCCTAGGTTAAGATAGATGCCATATGTAAAAAGACTCTTTGCCAACTTTATTATTTGTAGCATTGGCAACAAATAATTTATTGTATTAGTTTGTAAGATTTGCGAAATTATTGTTATTTTCTAAGCAAGAAAGATTCAATAAAAACAATTATGATGAAAAAAAAAAAAAATAACGCCCAACTTCAGAACTTGCTTCAATAACGCCCTATTTCAGAATTTATTTCAATGACGTCCAATTTCAGAAAATTATTTAAAAATTCCTTATTTCAGAGAAATATAAATTGAATTTTCTCTGAAATAGGGCGGTTTTGAAGAAAAATCTGAAATAGGCCGTTATTGAAAAAATTTTTGAGTAGGGCGTTTTAAAAGCAAAATATGAAAAAGGACGTTATTGAAACATTTTATACGCTTTATGGCACTGTACCCTAAGAAAATGTTGCTTTTTTCATGTTATGTGTGAAAAATAATAAAACTAATGCAACCCTTGGACATGTTAAAGGCAGAAAACGTTACCCTGTGGTCGGGGAGATTGTGACAATAGAGCAATCATTTTTGGCAATAGAACAATCAAAAAATGTGTGGAATATATGTGAAAAAGAACAAAAAAAAATTAACAAGGGACATTTTCGAAATCGCAATAAACCAGAATTTTGTTTCGTGGAGACGCCGGGTTACTTGTTTTTTGAATTCTTATGGTGGGAGCGTGGCCATGTTTACTTTATGTATTTTGAAGCAAACGATTTTGATGGCGGCATCTGTGTAGAAGTATGAAACTAGAAAGAGCCGGGCGCCCTCTGTGGGTAGTTGGAAACATTATTCGTGCAGGACGCCAGGTACAGCTCTTCCACCGTACTATGCTAATTTTCATTTCGCTGTAAATTTGCTTAATTTTATTTACCAACGGACGTATCAATTTCACTTGTTTTTATACCAGTGGCATTTTTTTGCAATTATCTAATATGGGTCGATTTTTGTCGACTGAGCCGGTTGAATTGCTATTACATGGGTCGATTTGGTGAATGACCAAATGTGACATCTAGTGTGAAGTTTCACTGCTGATGGACAAAGAGCGTATATGGATAAAAGGGTGCAGTCTGTGAAACATCACACTAGATGTCCCATTTCGCGGGTCCCATACACTCTTTGCCTTCAGTCTTTGCACCGAAATAAAACTTAGATTGATAAAAATTAACCTAGTTACGGTGAGGATCTGTAGCTGGCGCTCTGCACGATTGATGTTTCCAATTACATACATATTTCAAAAAATGTTTCAAATAATAAATGTGGTATACATATCAAAATAAAATTTATAACAATTTCATTGTGGAACGAATTTCCATCATCCCTTGTCAAGTTCCACAATACATCGCAAATCTACCCTGTCGGAAAAGGAAACAACCAAAAGAAATTAAATAAATATATTCCACTTTAAGTTTTACTGATTTGTGGTAATCATATCATAATAAAATCTATAACAGTTTCTTGACTAGCTTTTGAAATAACAAAGATATAGCAAAAGAAATTGAGCTTCTTTCAGTTATAAGTAAATATGTTTTTTCAGTTTTCACTGAGTTGTGGTAATCATATCATAATAAAATGTTTTGGAAAATAAAGTAAACTTCAATGTAGTTCCAGTTTAAAGGCTTTTCATATGACAGAGATATAACAAAAGAGGTAGTTCAGTTATAAGATGACATCTTATTACTAATAATTTATATCTTATTACTTCTGTTTTTCTGAGTTGTGGTATCATATCATAACAAAATTAATAACAGCTTCTGAAATAACAAAGATAAAGTAATTTAAGTTTTCTCAGTTATAAGATAAATATGTTTCTTCATATTTTACTGAATTGTTGTAATCACATTTTAATAAAATGTATAGCAGTTCTTAGAAAAATAAGTAAACTTATTGGAGTTTGGTGGCTCTTGCTTTTGAAATAACAAGGAGGGTTTTCAGTTTTTACTTAGTTGTGTTAATCACATCCTAAACACAGCAGGTAAAGTATACACTTCAGGTTTTACTGATTAATTAAATTGTATAACAGTTTTGAAATAACACAAATATAAGCCAAAGACATTTAGCTTTTTCAGTTATAAGATAATATGTTCCTTCAGTTTTTACTGAGTTGTGGTAATCATATAAAAATAAAATTTATAACAGTTTTTGGAAAATATAGTGAACTTCAATGTAGTTCAAGTTTCATGACTAAAGTTTTTGAAATAACAAAGATATAACAAAAGAAATTCAGGCTTTTTCTGTTATAAGACAAATATCTACACCCCAGTGTACTATGTTAATTTTTTCTCGTTGCAGAATGAAGGTGGCGACAAGAGACGAAATTTTCTGCATACGAATATTTTGTTGTTGGTGTTGTTTTTGTTGTTGGTTGTATTGTTGTATTGAGCGATATCTCCTAATTCTTACCTACAAACATACTTTTCTAATTCTATTTCTCCTCTTTCCTTGGCGCAGTAATTATGGTGTTCTTATGCCGTTTTCGTTTCTCGAAAAAATGTTGCCCTGTTTGATTTTCTTAGCCATCTTGTAAGCTAACTAAGTCAGAGGGCAGCAATGATTGAACAGGTATTTTAAAAATATAAAACACGTTTATCACGTTTACCTATATCAATATAGGTAATATGTTGCATAATTTTGGGGATGAAACTACATGTCGACGCCTGAGTAAAAGATCAAAAGTTGTTTTAAATTGTTTTTCAGAATTTTCTTCAATAACGCCCAAATAATAATACCAAAGGGAAGAAACCTGTTCAAAGCAATCCAAAGCAATGGTCTTGATATTATATCAACACGGCAGCCAACATATTGGCTCACTGAGAGGAGCAAAACTCCTGACCTCATAGATTTTGGGGTAACTCGCGGCCTCGATCGGGATATACTTCAGATAGAATCACTTTTTGACCTATCATCTATCCTATCACTCTCCTTGCGTCATATCTATTAAAACCCTTCCAACTTTAAACGAACTGAACCCAAGCTTAACTAATAGATTTACGAATTGGCTGAAGTACAGAAAATTTATAAGTTCGCATATTAGTCCAAATGTGAGCCTTAAATCACCCGCCGAAGTGGAATATGCGATAATTGACTTCACAAACTTACTGCAAGTGGCAGCAAAGGTTTCAACGCCATTACGTCCTAACACAACCCAGCAACAAAGCTTTAGTTCTTTCAATGAAAACGATATATATATATATATTGAGCTAGTTTCCAAGAAAAGGCAACTTAGGAGAGACTGGCAAAGGTGGAGATCTCCAACTCTGAAAAACGAGCTAAAAAAATGCACGAAAGAGCTCCAAATGCTCCTAGGAGAAAAGGGAAACAAAATTTCAAAATAGAATTAAGTCCCTCACGGCCACATCCTGTACAGATTATTCCTTGTGGCGCTCTCTCAAATATCTAAAACGGCCGGTTCAGCAGGATCCTCCAATAGGAATGCAAAATGGTGAATTTGCTCGAAGTGACCACGAAAAAGGAATAGCTTTCTTTCAAATGTATTTACTCCAAATGAAGGCCAAAATGTTCTCCAAGAAAATACTCCACAATTACCAGCAATACCACTTGGATTTAAACTAGACGACTTGAATAAAACTATATCCAAAAACATAGAGAATATGAAAGCACCAGGGTATGACAGAATAACAGGTGAAATGTTAAAAGCTCTTCCCATAGTAGCTATTAAGCAATTACTATACATCTTCAATAGGATCCTTCCAAACTATTCGAAAAATTATTGCTGAAAAAAATTCAGCCTATCTTAGAACTGCACGAAACCATACCAAGTCACCAATTCGGATTTAGGGAGCAGCACGGTACGATAGAACAAGTGCATAGAATAGTTTCGGAAATAAGGTCAACTTTTGAAACCAAACGATATTGCACTGCCCTATTCCTAGATGTGGCACAAGCTTTCGATAAAGTATGGCTAGAAGGGCTCTTGCATAAAATAAAACAAACACTTCCTTATAATCTCTGCGGGATCCTAGAAAGCTTTTTAACAGGTAGAAAATTTCGAGTAAGGCACAAAAGTTTTACAACCGAAAGCCATCCAATTTCTGCTGGAGTTCCACAAGGTAGCGTTCTGGGGCTTGTGCTATACTTAATCTACACAAGCGATCTGCCAACCAACGCGAGCCTGCACGCAACAACTGCAGAGACACATAAAAGTTTCTGAAAAGACTTCGTTACGTACCTTGGAGTCACATTGGATAGAAGAATGACTTGTAAAAATCACATTGACAAAAAGATTATGCAAACCAAGTTGAAAATAAGCCATCTGCAATGGTTAATTGGTCCAAGTTCCAGACTGGGATTAGATAATAAGATATTAATATTTAATATGGTTTTGAAACCAATTTGGATGTATGGAATACAACTATGGGGCTCAGCATCGAAATCTAGCGTAGAGAGAATTCAAAGGCTACAGTCCAGGATATTAAGAACAATATGCAAAGCTCCTTGGTATGTAAAAAATTCAATTATACATAATAACCTAGAGATAAATACGGTGACCGAAGAGATAGAGAAAATGCAAACAAATTATGCAAAAAGATTAGCCAACCATCCTAATTCATTAGCAAAAAGTCTCCTAAAGCAAAACTATCCTAGGCGGTTAAAGAGAAAGGATGTAAACCTCAATTGTGCATAAGGTCATATTCTGTTAGACCAATACCTCGAAAGTAACGTAAAGTAAAGATAATGATGAACGTCGCCGAATCGACCGACCAATGGCCATCGCGATGAACGGCACCTAGTCCCTGGCGTTCATAGTACAGACTAGTGGAAATAACGTAAAATACAATAAACGTCACCGAAGCGTCCGACCAACGGCCACCGCGATGAACGCACCTAGTCCCTGTTGTTCATAGTACAGGCTAGTGGAAATAACGTAAAATACAATAAACATCGCCGAAGCGACCGACCAATGGCCATCGCGATGAACGGCACCTAGTCCCTGTTGTTCATCGCGCCAGCCCGCGCGAAGACAAACACCTCTACGACCACCATGCTATGGCTGTACAATGTACATATAAATGTAAATGAAAACTTAAACAGTTTAATCCACTTTTGAAAAAAAAAATATAATAATAATAATAATAAATAAATAAATAAATAATAATAGTGACTTAGACCAAGATAAAACTGCATTACACAACTAGGTTAATATTACACTCCTAGGTTAAGATAGATGCCATATGTAAAAAGACTCTTTGCCAACTTTATTATTTGTAGCATTGGCAACAAATAATTTATTGTATTAGTTTGTAAGATTTGCGAAATTATTGTTATTTTCTAAGCAAGAAAGATTCAATAAAAACAATTATGATGAAAAAAAAAAAAAATAACGCCCAACTTCAGAACTTGCTTCAATAACGCCCTATTTCAGAATTTATTTCAATGACGTCCAATTTCAGAAAATTATTTAAAAATTCCTTATTTCAGAGAAATATAAATTGAATTTTCTCTGAAATAGGGCGGTTTTGAAGAAAAATCTGAAATAGGCCGTTATTGAAAAAAATTTTGAGTAGGGCGTTTTAAAAGCAAAATATGAAAAAGGACGTTATTGAAACATTTTATACGCTTTATGGCACTGTACCCTAAGAAAATGTTGCTTTTTTCATGTTATGTGTGAAAAATAATAAAACTAATGCAACCCTTGGACATGTTAAAGGCAGAAAACGTTACCCTGTGGTCGGGGAGATTGTGACAATAGAGCAATCATTTTTGGCAATAGAACAATCAAAAAATGTATGGAATATATGTGAAAAAGAACAAAAAAAAATTAACAAGCGACATTTTCGAAATCGCAATAAACCAGAATTTTGTTTCGTGGAGACGCCGGGTTACTTGTTTTTTGAATTCTTATGGTGGGAGCGTGGCCATGTTTACTTTATGTATTTTGAAGCAAACGATTTTGATGGCGGCATCTGTGTAGAAGTATGAAACTAGAAAGAGCCGGGCGCCCTCTGTGGGTAGTTGGAAACATTATTCGTGCAGGACGCCAGGTACAGCTCTTCCACCGTACTATGCTAATTTTCATTTCGCTGTAAATTTGCTTAATTTTATTTACCAACGGACGTATCAATTTCACTTGTTTTTATACCAGTGGCATTTTTTTGCAATTATCTAATATGGGTCGATTTTTGTCGACTGAGCCGGTTGAATTGCTATTACATGGGTCGATTTGGTGAATGACCAAATGTGACATCTAGTGTGAAGTTTCACTGCTGATGGACAAAGAGCGTATATGGATAAAAGGGTGCAGTCTGTGAAACATCACACTAGATGTCCCATTTCGCGGGTCCCATACACTCTTTGCCTTCAGTCTTTGCACCGAAATAAAACTTAGATTGATAAAAATTAACCTAGTTACGGTGAGGATCTGTAGCTGGCGCTCTGCACGATTGATGTTTCCAATTACATACATATTTCAAAAAATGTTTCAAATAATAAATGTGGTATACATATCAAAATAAAATTTATAACAATTTCATTGTGGAACGAATTTCCATCATCCCTTGTCAAGTTCCACAATACATCGCAAATCTACCCTGTCGGAAAAGGAAACAACCAAAAGAAATTAAATAAATATATTCCACTTTAAGTTTTACTGATTTGTGGTAATCATATCATAATAAAATTTATAACAGTTTCTTGACTAGCTTTTGAAATAACAAAGATATAGCAAAAGAAATTGAGCTTCTTTCAGTTATAAGTAAATATGTTTTTTCAGTTTTCACTGAGTTGTGGTAATCATATCATAATAAAATGTTTTGGAAAATAAAGTAAACTTCAATGTAGTTCCAGTTTAAAGGCTTTTCATATGACAGAGATATAACAAAAGAGGTAGTTCAGTTATAAGATGACATCTTATTACTAATAATTTATATCTTATTACTTCTGTTTTTCTGAGTTGTGGTATCATATCATAACAAAATTAATAACAGCTTCTGAAATAACAAAGATAAAGTAATTTAAGTTTTCTCAGTTATAAGATAAATATGTTTCTTCATATTTTACTGAATTGTTGTAATCACATTTTAATAAAATGTATAGCAGTTCTTAGAAAAATAAGTAAACTTATTGAAGTTTGGTGGCTCTTGCTTTTGAAATAACAAGGAGGGTTTTCAGTTTTTACTTAGTTGTGTTAATCACATCCTAAACACAGCAGGTAAAGTATACACTTCAGGTTTTACTGATTAATTAAATTGTATAACAGTTTTGAAATAACACAAATATAAGCCAAAGACATTTAGCTTTTTCAGTTATAAGATAATATGTTCCTTCAGTTTTTACTGAGTTGTGGTAATCATATAATAATAAAATTTATAACAGTTTTTGGAAAATATAGTGAACTTCAATGTAGTTCAAGTTTCATGACTAAAGTTTTTGAAATAACAAAGATATAACAAAAGAAATTCAGGCTTTTTCTGTTATAAGACAAATATCTACACCCCAGTGTACTATGTTAATTTTTTTCTCGTTGCAGAATGAAGGTGGCGACAAGAGACGATATTTTCTGCATACGAATATTTTGTTGTTGGTGTTGTTTTTGTTGTTGGTTGTATTGTTGTATTGAGCGATATCTCCTAATTCTTACCTACAAACATACTTTTCTAATTCTATTTCTCCTCTTTCCTTGGCGCAGTAATTATGGTGTTCTTATGCCGTTTTCGTTTCTCGAAAAAATGTTGCCCTGTTTGATTTTCTTAGCCATCTTGTAAGCTAACTAAGTCAGAGGGCAGCAATGAATGAACAGGTATTTTAAAAATATAAAACACGTTTATCACGTTTACCTATATCAATATAGGTAATATGTTGCATAATTTTGGGGATGAAACTACATGTCGACGCCTGAGTAAAAGATCAAAAGTTGTTTTAAATTGTTTTTCAGAATTTTCTTCAATAACGCCCAAATAATAATACCAAAGGGAAGAAACCTGTTCAAAGCAATCCAAAGCAATGGTCTTGATATTATATCAACACGGCAGCCAACATATTGGCTCACTGAGAGGAGCAAAACTCCTGACCTCATAGATTTTGGGGTAACTCGCGGCCTCGATCGGGATATACTTCAGATAGAATCACTTTTTGACCTATCATCTATCCTATCACTCTCCTTGCGTCATATCTATTAAAACCCTTCCAACTTTAAACGAACTGAACCCAAGCTTAACTAATAGATTTACGAATTGGCTGAAGTACAGAAAATTTATAAGTTCGCATATTAGTCCAAATGTGAGCCTTAAATCACCCGCCGAAGTGGAATATGCGATAATTGACTTCACAAACTTACTGCAAGTGGCAGCAAAGGTTTCAACGCCATTACGTCCTAACACAACCCAGCAACAAAGCTTTAGTTCTTTCAATGAAAACGATATATATATATATATTGAGCTAGTTTCCAAGAAAAGGCAACTTAGGAGAGACTGGCAAAGGTGGAGATCTCCAACTCTGAAAAACGAGCTAAAAAAATGCACGAAAGAGCTCCAAATGCTCCTAGAGGAGAAAAGGGAAACAAAATTTCAAAATAGAATTAAGTCCCTCACGGCCACATCCTGTACAGATTATTCCTTGTGGCGCTCTCTCAAATATCTAAAACGGCCGGTTCAGCAGGATCCTCCAATAGGAATGCAAAATGGTGAATTTGCTCGAAGTGACCACGAAAAAGGAATAGCTTTCTTTCAAATGTATTTACTCCAAATGAAGGCCAAAATGTTCTCCAAGAAAATACTCCACAATTACCAGCAATACCACTTGGATTTAAACTAGACGACTTGAATAAAACTATATCCAAATACATAGAGAATATGAAAGCACCAGGGTATGACAGAATAACAGGTGAAATGTTAAAAGCTCTTCCCATAGTAGCTATTAAGCAATTACTATACATCTTCAATAGGATCCTCCGATTATGTCACTTTCCTAATCCATTGAAACTATCTGAAATTATTATGATCCCAAAACCAGGCAAAGAGCCTACAATAGTGGGCTCTTACAGACCAATAAGCTTAATCTCCATCTTTTCCAAACTATTCGAAAAATTATTGCTGAAAAAAATTCAAAAATTGAAAAATTCTTAGAACTGCACGAAACCATACCAAGTCACCAATTCGGATTTAGGGAGCAGCACGGTACGATAGAACAAGTGCATAGAATAGTTTCGGAAATAAGGTCAACTTTTGAAACCAAACGATATTGCACTGCCCTATTCCTAGATGTGGCACAAGCTTTCGATAAAGTATGGCTAGAAGGGCTCTTGCATAAAATAAAACAAACACTTCCTTATAATCTCTGCGGGATCCTAGAAAGCTTTTTAACAGGTAGAAAATTTCGAGTAAGGCACAAAAGTTTTACAACCGAAAGCCATCCAATTTCTGCTGGAGTTCCACAAGGTAGCGTTCTGGGGCCTGTGCTATACTTAACACAAGCGATCTGCCAACCAACGCGAGCCTGCACGCAACAACTGCAGAGACACATAAAAGTTTCTGAAAAGACTTCGTTACGTACCTTGGAGTCACATTGGATAGAAGAATGACTTGTAAAAATCACATTGACAAAAAGATTATGCAAACCAAGTTGAAAATAAGCCATCTGCAATGGTTAATTGGTCCAAGTTCCAGACTGGGATTAGATAATAAGATATTAATATTTAATATGGTTTTGAAACCAATTTGGATGTATGGAATACAACTATGGGGCTCAGCATCGAAATCTAGCGTAGAGAGAATTCAAAGGCTACAGTCCAAGATATTAAGAACAATATGCAAAGCTCCTTGGTATGTAAAAAATTCAATTATACATAACAACCTAGAGATAAATACGGTGACCGAAGAGATAGAGAAAATGCAAACAAATTATGCAAAAAGATTAGCCAACCATCCTAATTCATTAGCAAAAAGTCTCCTAAAGCAAAACTATCCTAGGCGGTTAAAGAGAAAGGATGTAAACCTCAATTGTGCATAAGGTCATATTCTGTTAGACCAATACCTCGAAAGTAACGTAAAGTAAAGATAATGATGAACGTCGCCGAATCGACCGACCAATGGCCATCGCGATGAACGGCACCTAGTCCCTGGCGTTCATAGTACAGACTAGTGGAAATAACGTAAAATACAATAAACGTCGCCGAAGCGTCCGACCAACGGCCACCGCGATGAACGCACCTAGTCCCTGTTGTTCATAGTACAGGCTAGTGGAAATAACGTAAAATACAATAAACATCGCCGAAGCGACCGACCAATGGCCATCGCGATGAACGGCACCTAGTCCCTGTTGTTCATCGCGCCAGCCCGCGCGAAGACAAACACCTCTACGACCACCATGCTATGTATTTTGAAGCAAACGATTTTGATGGCGGCATCTGTGTAGAAGTATGAAACTAGAAAGAGCCGGGCGCCCTCTGTGGGTAGTTGGAAACATTATTCGTGCAGGACGCCAGGTACAGCTCTTCCACCGTACTATGCTAATTTTCATTTCGCTGTAAATTTGCTTAATTTTATTTACCAACGGACGTATCAATTTCACTTGTTTTTATACCAGTGGCATTTTTTTGCAATTATCTAATATGGGTCGATTTTTGTCGACTGAGCCGGTTGAATTTGGGTCGATTTGTTGAATGACCAAATGTGACATCTAGTGTGAAGTTTCACTGCTGATGGACAAAGAGCGTATATGGATAAAAGGGTGCAGTCTGTGAAACATCACACTAGATGTCCCATTTCGCGGGTCCCATACACTCTTTGCCTTCAGTCTTTGCACCGAAATAAAACTTAGATTGATAAAAATTAACCTAGTTACGGTGAGGATCTGTAGCTGGCGCTCTGCACGATTGATGTTTCCAATTACATACATATTTCAAAAAATGTTTCAAATAATAAATGTGGTATACATATCAAAATAAAATTTATAACAATTTCATTGTGGAACGAATTTCCATCATCCCTTGTCAAGTTCCACAATACATCGCAAATCTACCCTGTCGGAAAAGGAAACAACCAAAAGAAATTAAATAAATATATTCACTTTAAGTTTTACTGATTTGTGGTAATCATATCATAATAAAATTTATAACAGTTTCTTGACTAGCTTTTGAAATAACAAAGATATAGCAAAAGAAATTGAGCTTCTTTCAGTTATAAGTAAATATGTTTTTTTAAGTTTTCACTGAGTTGTGGTAATCATATCATAATAAAATAAATAAATAAAAAAAACTTCAATGTAGTTCCAGTTTAAAGGCTTTTCATATGACAGAGATATAACAAAAGAGGTAGTTCAGTTTTAAGATAACATCTTATTACTAATAATTTATATCTTATTACTTCTGTTTTTCTGAGTTGTGGTATCATATCATAACAAAATTAATAACAGCTTCTGAAATAACAAAGATAAAGTAATTTAAGTTTTCTCAGTTATAAGATAAATATGTTTCTTCATTTTTTACTGAATTGTTGTAATCACATTTTAATAAAATGTATGCAGTTCTTAGAAAAATAAGTAAACTTATTGAAGTTTGGTGGCTCTTGCTTTTGAAATAACAAGGAGGGTTTTCAGTTTTTACTTAGTTGTGTTAATCACATCCTAAACACAGCAGGTAAAGTATACACTTCAGGTTTTACTGATTAATTAAATTGTATAACAGTTTTGAAATAACACAAATATAAGCCAAAGACATTTAGCTTTTTCAGTTATAAGATAATATGTTCCTTCAGTTTTTACTGAGTTGTGGTAATCATATAATAATAAAATTTATAACAGTTTTTGGAAAATATAGTGAACTTCAATGTAGTTCAAGTTTCATGACTAAAGTTTTTGAAATAACAAAGATATAACAAAAGAAATTCAGGCTTTTTCTGTTATAAGACAAATATCTACACCCCAGTGTACTATGTTAATTTTTTTCTCGTTGCAGAATGAAGGTGGCGACAAGAGACGAAATTTTCTGCATACGAATATTTTGTTGTTGGTGTTGTTTTTGTTGTTGGTTGTATTGTTGTATTGAGCGATATCTCCTAATTCTTACCTACAAACATACTTTTCTAATTCTATTTCTCCTCTTTCCTTGGCGCAGTAATTATGGTGTTCTTATGCCGTTTTCGTTTCTCGAAAAAATGTTGCCCTGTTTGATTTTCTTAGCCATCTTGTCAGAGGGCAGCAATGATTGAACAGGTATTTTAAAAATATAAAACACGTTTATCACGTTTACCTATATCAATATAGGTAATATGTTGCATAATTTTGGGGATGAAACTACATGTCGACGCCTGAGCATGGAATAATATTTTATAAAAATTATAGAAAACTAAAGTTATATTTTTTTAAATATTATTTTTTAGATATGAACTAATACAATAGCAAATGAAATTGTCTTTATTGTGATTTTAGTTTAATTTTTATTTAGTTTTCCCTTAGGAAAAAATTATATGTGCGTCAAAGGATTTGTAACATGTACATATGTGGCTAGATAACAATATTTTATAAATTCTAATAATTTATATGCTTCCCTTTCTTCAACTGAACCTGGGTCAATCTCCTTGGCATGGACTCTACCAATTTTTGTAAGGTTTGGATGCTTATTTCGTCCCATTCCTTTACCAACGTTTCTTTAAGCTGCTTCATGGTCTGAAACTGTCTACCATTCTTATAAACCTTAGCCGAGAGTATTCCCCATAGGTCCTCAATGGGGTTGAGGTCAGGACTGATGGCTGGCCAATCCAACAAAGGGATGTTTTTGGAAGAAAAAAATCTTTTGTTGTACGAGCGGTATGGATGGGGCGTTGTCCTGTTGAAATATCCACTCATTTCCATAAACTTATTCAGCAAATTGAATAAGGACATTGTCCAATAACTCAATGTACATTTGGGAATTGGTTTTGCATGGGATGAAACAGAGTGGAGTTTTCCAGCATACCCAAAAGCCCCCCAAACCATTAACGAGCCGCCACCATGGTTTCGCTTAAGACGATTCTGCCTCGGGTGTCTTAAGTCGCGCCAATATTTTTGACAGCCATCGGGACCATCCAAGTTAAACTTTTTCTCATCGCTGAATATAACTTTTTGGAACTCTGTATCCCAGAACTTATATCATCTAGTGTGAAGTTTCACTGCTGATGGACAAAGAGCGTATATGGATAAAAGGGTGCAGTCTGTGAAACATCACACTAGATGTCCCATTTCGCGGGTCCCATACACTCTTTGCCTTCAGTCTTTGCAACGAAATAAAACCAGAGAATGTAAATTATAGAGAAGGTGCAAATGTTAAATCCGAAATTTAACATGAAAATTTGTAGATCCGAGATGGGTAAATTCACCACATCGCTCCACCTTACCGACATCGTTCACTCATAAAAGCTAGTGAAACACGATTTTTGCAATTGAGCGAATTGCTGTATGAGTGAAGTGATTGCTGTTGATAAGCAAATTTTCTATTTGTTCATTCATGTAGGGATATTTTCCATAATTTTTCATAATTAAAAAGATTTTTGTTTGCAAAGTTTAATATAAGAATTTAAGGAATCCGGAAAAAAGTTTTTTAAAATACATATGTATACATATACATACATATATACAGTGTACATATGCTGATGACAAGGTTCGATTTCCAACCCCCAAATTTTCAATTGGATTAAAGGGTTGATATGAAGCAATTGATCTGTGTTCGATATGCAAACTTCTTTATTGCTTTTCTTGGCAAATTTTCATAATTTTCCATTGGGATTTTTGGAGAAAATTTGAAGAATCTGTTTTTTGTGAAAAATAAAAAATCATACAAAACATGAGTGTGTGTAAATAACAACACAAATTTTCTTAACTATGTAATTATCTAATACCAATTGCCGTCGGCATTTCATACTTTTCTACTTTCGTGCAAAAGCCTCAATCCTTATGTACATATGTATGTGCATGCAAAAATATACGTACACATGTGCATACATATTCCATACGCAAACTCCTCAAATCTTGCGTACATCCATACGTACAAACATGTGTGCTATCCAAAAACAAAAACTATTGTCCACCAAACTTATCAAAATCCAACAATAACAATTTCATTCATAAATGCAAGGATTGAGGCTTTTGCACGAAAGTAGAAAAGTATGAAATGCCGACGGCAATTGGTATTAGATAATTACATAGTTAAGAAAATTTGTGTTGTTATTTACACACACTCATGTTTTGTATGATTTTTTATTTTTCACAAAAAACAGATTCTTCAAATTTTCTCCAAAAATCCCAATGGAAAATTATGAAAATTTGCCAAGAAAAGCAATAAAGAAGTTTGCATATCGAACACTTCATATCAACCCTTTAATCCAATTGAAAATTTGGGGGTTGGAAATCGAACCTTGTCATCAGCATATGTACACTGTATATATGTATGTATATGTATACATATGTATTTTAAAAAACTTTTTTCCGGATTCCTTAAATTCTTATATTAAACTTTGCAAACAAAAATCTTTTTAATTATGAAAAATTATGGAAAATAGCCCTACATGAATGAACAAATAGAAAATTTGCTTATCAACAGCAATCACTTCACTCATACAGCAATTCGCTCAATTGCAAAAATCGTGTTTCACTCGCTTTTATGAGTGAACGATGTCGGTAAGGTGGAGCGATGTGGTGAATTTACCCATATCGGATCTACAAATTTTCATGTTAAATTTCGGATTTAACATTTGCACCTTCTCTATAATTTACATTCTCTGATAAAACTTAACTTAGATTGATAAAAATTAACCTAGATTACTGTGAGGATCTGTAGCTGGCGCTCTGCACGATTGATGTTTCCAATTACATACAGAGGGCACTCTGCTCTTTTTAATTTCATCCTTGTACACAGATGGCGCCATCAAAAAATGTTTCAAATAATATATGTGGTATACATATCAAAATAAAATTTATAACAATTTCATTGTGGAACGAATTTCCATCATCCCTTGCAAGTTCCACAATTAATCGCAAATCTTCCCTGTCGGAAAAGCAAACAACCAAAAGAAATTAAATAAATATATTCCACTTTAAGTTTTACTGATTTGTGGTAATCATATCATAATAAAATTTATAACAGTTTCTTGACTACCTTTTGAAATAACAAAGATATAGCAAAATAAATTGAGCTTCTTTCAGTTATAAGTAAATATGTTTTTTCAGTTTTCACTGAGTTGTGGTAATCATCAATCTCTGATTTTCTGCCACTGCGTTTGGTAGTCCCATATTTTTCCGGGTTTTTTAGGAAATTAGTAATTGTATTTCTATGGCGTCCCAATTTCGTTGCAATTTCGACCAATGGTACACCACCATCCCTTTGTCCAATTATAAAACCGCGCTCTGTTTCTGTCAAGGTGGATCCGCGTGGCATTTTTTCTAAAAGTTGGAAATCCTCAATATCCGTTTGCAAAAAAATTTATATTTGCTTCACTTGCGATTTGTATGAATCAAGTTATTTTATCTTACTTGTTGACATTTGAAGCAGGGAAAATGCGTTTTGCACATATAAATTTTTCCTAAGAAAGGTGGCATATACCACAAGTTTTTATATACCGTATACATTATCAGCGGATTAAAACTAATCATTATATATAAACGAATTACCAAATATGTAATATAATATTTACATCTTCTTCTTGGTCGGAGCGCCTTCGTCCATTCTCACGACATGACCTGCCCAACGCAGCCGCCAACGCGCAAAGGTCCATAAATCTTACGAAGAACTTTTCTCTCGAATACTCCAAGTGCCATCTCTACTTTTCAGTTGCCTACTTAGTCCGAGTAGCATTTATTGGCAAGCGTGATTCGTTGGATCTCCGTGCTGACATCATTCTTGGTGTTAATGCTGGTTCTCAGATAGACGAAGTCCTTAACAGTTTCGAATTTGTAGCTATCAACATTGACGTGGCTGCCAAGGCGTGCTGTTTCTTTGTGTGATCAATATATCAATATAGGTAATATGTTGCATAATTTTGGGGATGAAACTACTTGTCGACGCCTTAGTAAAAGATCAAAAATTGTTTTTCAGAATTTTCTTCAATAACGCCCAACTTCAGAACTTGCTTCAATAACGCCCTATTTCAGAATTTATTTCAATGACGTCCAATTTCAGAAAATTATTTAAAAATGCCTTATTTCAGAGAAATATAAATTGAATTTTCTCTGAAATAGTGCGTTTTTGAAGCAAAATCTGAAATAGGCCGTTATTGAAAAAATTTTTGAGTAGGGCGTTTTAAAAGCAAAATATGAAAAAGGACGTTATTGAAACATTTTATACGCTCTATGGCACTGTACCCTAAGAAAATGTTGCTTTTTTCATGTTATGTGTGAAAAATAATAAAAATAATGCAACCCTTGGACATGTTAAAGGCAGAAAACGTTGCCCTGTGGTCGGGGAGATTGTGACAATAGAGCAATCATTTTTGGCAATAGAACAATCAAAAAATGTGTGGAATCTATGTGAAAAAGAACAAAAAAAAATTAACAAGCGACATTTTTGCCAGTTTCGAAATCGCAATAAACCAGAATTTTGTTTCGTGGAGACGCCGCGTTACTTGTTTTTTGAATTCTTATAGTGGGAGCGTGGCCATGTATTTATGTATTTTGAAGCAAACGATTTTGATGGCGGCATCTGTGTAGAAGTATGAAACTAGAAAGAGCCGGGCGCCCTCTGTGGGTAGTTGGAAACATTATTCGTGCAGAACGCTAGGTACAGCTCTTCCACCGTACTATGCTAATTTTCATTTAGCTGTAAATTTGCTTAATTTTATTTACCAACGGACGTATCATTTTCACTTGTGTTTATACCAGTGGCATTTTTTTGCAATTCTCTAATATGGGTCGATTTTCGTCGACTGAGCCGGTTGAATTGCTATTACATGGGTCGATATGTTGAATGACCAAATGTGACATCTAGTGTGAAGTTTCATTGCTGATGGACAAAGAGCGTATATGGATAAAAGGGTGCAGTCTGTGAAACATCACACTAGATGTCCCATTTCGCGGGTCCCTACAATTTTTGCCTTCAGTCTTTGCAACGAAATAAAACTTAACTTAGATTAAATTAACATAGGCGGTGATAAAAATTAACCTAGATTACGGTGAGGATCTGTAGCTGGCGCTCTGCACGATTGATGTTTCCAATTACATACAGAGGGCGCTCTGCTCTTTTTAATTTCATACTTGTACACAGATGGCGCCATCAAAATCGTTTGCTTCAAAACATAAGAACACAAAAAACAAGAAAGGAAGTTAAGTTCGGAAGAATCAAATATTATACACTCCATGGATATATCGACGGCTGAGTAAAAAAAATGTTTCAAATAATAAATGTGGTATACATATCAAAATAAAATTTATAACAAATTTCATTCTTCTACCTACAAACATACTTTTCTAATTCTATATCTCCTCTTTCCTTGGCGCAGTAATTATGTTGTTCTTATGCCGTTTTCGTTTCTCGAAAAAATGTTGCCCTGTTTCATTTTCTTAGCCATCTTGCAAGCTAACTAAGTCAGAGGGCAGCAATGATTGAACAGGTATTTTAAAAATATAAAACACGTTTATCACGTTTACCTATATCAATATAGGTAATATGTTGCATAATTTTGGGGATGAAACTACATGTCGACGCCTGAGTAAAAGATCAAAAGTTGTTTTAAATTGTTTTTCAGAATTTTCTTCAATAACGCCCAAACTTCAGAACTTGCTTCAATAACGCCCTATTTCAGAATTTATTTCAATGACATCCAATTTCAGAAAATTATTTAAAAATCCCTTATTTCAGAGAAATATAAATTGAATTTTCTCTGAAGTAGGGCGTTTTTGAAGCAAAATCTGAAATAGGCCGTTATTGAAAAAATTTTTGAGTAGGGCGTTTTAAAAGCAAAATATGAAAAAGGACGTTATTGAAACATTTTATACGCTCTATGGCACTGTACCCTAAGAAATGTTGCTTTTTTCATGTTATGTGTGAAAAATAATAAAAATAATGCAACCCTTGGACATGTTAAAGGCAGAAAACGTTGCCCTGTGGTCGGGGAGATTGTGACAATAGAGCAATAATTTTTGGCAGTAGAACAATCAAAAAATGTGAGGAATCTATGTGAAAAAGAACAAAAAAAAATTAACAAGCGACATTTTTGCCAGTTTCGAAATCGCAATAAACCAGAACCAAAATAAACCAGGGTTACTTGTTTTTTGAATTCTTATAGTGGGAGCGTGGCCATGTTTACTTTATGTATTTTGAAGCAAACGATTTTGATTTGATGGCGGCATCTGTGTACAAGTATGAAATCAGAAAGAGCCGAGCGCCCTCTGTGGGTAGTTGGAAACATTATTCGTGCAGGATGCCAAGTACAGCTCTTCCACCGTACTATGCTAATTTTCATTTCGCTGTAAATTTGCTTAATTTTATTTACAAACGGACGTATCTATTTCACTTGTTTTTATACCAGTGGCATTTTTTTGCAATTCTCTAATATGGGTCGATTTTTGTCGACTGAGCCGGTTGAATTGCTATTACATGGGTCGATTTGTTGAATGACCAAATGTGACATCTAGTGTGAAGTTTCACTGCTGATGGACAAAGAGCGTATATGGATAAAAGGGTGCAGTCTGTGAAACATCACACTAGATGTCCCATTTCGCGGGTCCCTACACTCTTTGCCTTCAGTCTTTGCACGAAATAAAACTTAACTTAGATTAAATTAACATAGGCGGTGATAAAAATTAACCTAGATTACGGTGAGGATCTGTAGCTGGCGCTCTGCACGATTGATGTTTCCAATTACATACAGAGGGCGCTCTGCTCTTTTTAATTTCATACTTGTACACAGATGGCGCCATCAAAATCGTTTGCTTCAAAACATAAGAACACAAAAAAACAAGAAAGGACGTTAAGTTCGGAAGAATCAAATATTATACACTCCATGGATATATCGACGGCTGAGTAAAAGATTACCCTATTTCAAAAAATGTTTCAAATAATAAATGTGGTATACATATCAAAATAAAATTTATAACAATTTCATTGTGGAACGAATTTCCGTCATCCCTTGTCAAGTTCCACAATACATCGCAAATCTACCCTGTCGGAAAAGCAAACAACCAAAAGGAATTAAATAAATATATTCCACTTTAAGTTTTACTGATTTGTGGTAATCATATCATAATAAAATTTATAACAGTTTCTTGACTAGCTTTTGAAATAACAAAGATATAGCAAAAGAAATTGAGCTTCTTTCAGTTATAAGTAAATATGTTTTTTCAGTTTTTACTTAGTTGTGTTAATCACATCCTAAACACTTTTTAGCAGATAAAGTATACAATTCAGGTTTTACTGAGTTGTGATAACCACATCGCATTAAATTGTATAACAGTTTTGAAATAACACAAATATAAGCCAAAGACATTAAGCTTTTTCAGTTATAAGATAAATATGTTCCTTCAGTTTTTACTGAGTGTGGTAATCGTATAATAATAAAATTTATAACAGTTTCTGGAAAATATAGTGAACTTCAATGTAGTTCAAGTTTCATGACTAAAGCTTTTGAAATAACAAAGATATAACAAAAGAAATTGAGGCGTTTTCTGTTATAAGACAAATATCTACACCCCAGTTTACTATGTTAATTTTTTTCTCGTTGCAGAATGAAGGTGGCGACAAGAGACGAAAAATATTTGGTTTATTTTCTGCATACGAATATTTTGTTGTTTGTGTTGTTTTTGTTGTTGGTTGTATTGAGCGATATCTCCTAATTCTTCTACCTACAAACATACTTTTCTAATTCTATTTCTCCTCTTTCCTTGGCGCAGTAATTATGGTGTTCTTATGCCGTTTTCGTTTCTCGAAAAAATGTTGCCCTGTTTCATTTTCTTAGCCATCTTGCAAGCTAACTAAGTCAGAGGGCAGCAATGATTGAACAGGTATTTTAAAAATATAAAACACGTTTATCACGTTTACCTATATCAATATAGGTAATATGTTGCATAATTTTGGGGATGAAACTAATGTCGACGCCTGAGTAAAAGATCAAAAGTTGTTTTAAATTGTTTTTCAGAATTTTCTTCAATAACGCCAAACTTCAGAACTTGCTTCAATAACGCCCTATTTCAGAATTTATTTCAACGACGTCCAATTTCAGAAAATTATTTAAAAATGCCTTATTTCAGAGAAATATAAATTGAATTTTCTCTGAAATAGGGCGTTTTTGAAGCAAAATCTGAAATAGGCCGTTATTGAAAAAATTTTTGAGTAGGGCGTTTTAAAAGCAAAATATGAAAAAGGACGTTATTGAAACATTTTATACGCTCTATGGCACTGTACCCTAAGAAATGTTGCTTTTTTCATATTATGTGTGAAAAATAATAAAAATAATGCAACCCTTGGACATGTTAAAGGCAGAAAACGTTGCCCTGTGGTCGGGGAGATTGTGACAATAGAGCAATCATTTTTGGCAGTAGAACAATCAAAAAATGTGTGGAATCTATGTGAAAAAGAACAAAAAAAAAAAAATTAACAAGCGACATTTTTGCCAGTTTCGAAATCGCAATAAACCAGAATTTTGTTTCGTGGAGACGCCGGGTTACTTGTTTTTTGAATTCTTATAGTGGGAGCGTGGCCATGTTTACTTTATGTATTTTGAAGCAAACTATTTTGATGGTGGCATCTGTGTACAAGTATGAAATTAGAAAGAGCCGGGCGCCCTCTGTGGGTAGTTGGAAACATTATTCGTGCAGGACGCCAAGTACAGCTCTTCCACCGTACTATGCTAATTTTCATTTCGCTGTAAATTTGCTTACTTTTATTTAAAAACGGACGTATCAATTTCACTTGTGGCATTTTTTTGCAATTCTCTAATATGGGTCGATTTTTGTCGACTGAGCCGGTTGAATTGTTATTACATGGGTCGATTTGTTGAATGAGCAAATGTGACATCTAGTGTGAAATTTCACTGCTGATGGACAAAGAGCGTATATGGATAAAAGGGTGCAGTCTGTGAAACATCACACTAGATGTCCCATTTCGCGGGTCCCATACACTCTTTGCCTTCAGTCTTTGCAACGAAATAAAACTTAACTTAGATTGAAAAAAATTAACCTAGATTACGGTGAGGATCTGTAGCTGGCGCTCTGCACGATTGATGTTTCCAATTACATACAGAGGGCGCTCTGCTCTTTTTAATTTCATACTTGTACACAGATGGCGCCATCAAAATCGTTTGCTTCAAAACATAAGAACACAAAAAACAAGAAAGGAAGTTAAGTTCGGAAGAATCAAATATACCTCAGTGAAATAGTTATATGTGCATGGAAAAATATTTTATAAAAATTATAAAAAACTAGTTATATTTTTTTAAATATTATTTTTTAGATATTTTAGTTTAATTTTTATTTAATTTTCCCTTAGGAAAAAATTATATGTGCGTCAAAGGATTTGTAACATGTACATATGTGGCTAGATAACAATATTTTATAAATTCTAATAATTTATATGCTTCCCTTTCTTCAACTGAACCTGGGTCAATCTCCTTGGCATGGACTCTACCAATTTTTGTAAGGTTTGGATGCTTATTTCGTCCCATTCCTTTACCAACGTTTCTTTAAGCTGCTTCATGGTCTGAAACTGTCTACCATTCTTATAAACATCAGCCGAGAGTATTCCCCATAGGTCCTCAATGGGGTTGAGGTCAGGACTGATGGCTGGCCAATCCAACAAAGGGATGTTTTTGGACGAAAAATATCGTTTGTTGTACGAGCGGTGTGGATTGGGGCGTTGTCCTGTTGAAATATCCACTCATTTCCATAAACTTATTCAGCAAATTGAATAAGGACATTGTCCAATAACTCAATGTACATTTGGGAATTAGTTTTGCATGGGATGAAACAGAGTGGAGATTTTCCAGCATACCCAAAAGCCCCCCAAACCATTAAAGAGCCCCCCAAACCATTAAAGAGCCGTCGCGGTTTCGCTTAAGACGATTCTGCCTCGGGTGTCTTAAGTCGCGCCAATATTTTTGACAGCCATGGGGACCATCCAAGTTAAACTTTTTCTCATCGCTGAATATAACTTTTTGGAACTCTGTATCCCAGAACTTATATCTATTGGCGAAGGCCAAACGGGATGTCATATGTCTTTTTAAAAGGATAGGTTGATATACTCGCGCAGTATATGTGACATTTTTGTTTTGGGATAATATTTGGTGGACTCGTCTCCTTGTTACCTTAAGATTAAGATGGGCTTGAATTTCACTGCAACTCATACCTTTTTCAACAGCTAGACGCCGAATTGTTCGCTTACAACGTTCATCAATCTCTGATTTTCTGCCACTGCGTTTGGTAGTCCCATATTTTTCCGGGTTTTTTAGGAAATTAGTAATTGTATTTCTATGGCGTCCCAATTTCGTTGCAATTTCGACCAATGGTACACCACCATCCCTTTGTCCAATTATAAAACCGCGCTCTGTTTCTGTCAATGTGGATCCGCGTGGCATTTTTTCTAAAAGTTGGAAATCACTCAATATCCGTTTGCAAAAAAATTTATATTTGCTTCACTTACGATTTGTATGTTATTTTATCATACTTGTTGACATTTGAAGCAGGGAAAATGCGTTTTGCACATATAAATTTTTCCTAAGAAAGGTGGCATATACCACAAGTTTTTATATACCGTATACATTATCAGCGGATTAAAACTAATCATTATATATAAACGAATTAATATAATATTTACATCTTCTTCTTCTTGATTGGCGCTTAACCGTCTAGACGATTCTGGCCGAGTCCAACAGAGCGCGCAAATTGCTTCTGTTTCGTGCAGCATGGCGCCACTTGGGAACACCTAGGGAGGCAGCATCGCTGTCCACCTGATTTCCCCAACGCAGTGGAGGTCTCCCTTTTCTTTTTCGTTCAGCGGGTTTCGATAGAAATGCTTTCTTGGCCGGAGCGCCTTCGTCCATTCTCACGACATGACCTGCCCAACGCAGCCGCTGGATCTTTATTCGCTGAACAATGTCGATGTCTGTGTAAAGCTCGTACAGCTCATCGTTAAATCTCCGTCGATACTCGCCCACGCCAACGCGCAAAGGTCCATAAATCTTACGAAGAACTTTTCTCTCGAATACTCCATGCCATCTCATCTGATTTTGAAATTGTCCATGCTTCTGCGCCGTACATGAGGACTGGAACGATGAGCGTCCTGTAGAGAGTGATTTTTGTTTGTCGAGAGAGGACTTTACTTTTCAGTTGCCTACTTAGTCCGAGGTGGCATTTATTGGCAAGCGTGATTCGTTGGATCTCCGTGCTGACATCATTCTTTGTGTTAATGCTGGTTCCCAGATAGACGAAGTCCTTAACAGTTTCGAATTTGTAGCTATCAACATTGACGTGGCTGCCAAGGCGTGCTGTTTCTTTGTGTGATCAATATATCAATATAGGTAATATGTTGCATAATTTTGGGGATGAAAAGTAGTAAAGCCTTAGTAAAAGATCAAACGTTGTTTTAAATTGTTTTTCAGAATTTTCTTCAATAACGCCCAACTTCAGAACTTGCTTCAATAACGCCCTATTTCAGAATTTATTTCAATGACGTCCAATTTCAGAAAATTATTTAAAAATGCCTTATTTCAGATAAATATAAATTGAATTTTCTCTGAATTAATACGTTTTTGAAGCAAAATCTGAAATAGGCCGTTATTGAAAAAATTTTTGAGTAGGGCGTTTTAAAAGCAAAATATGAAAAAGGACGTTATTGAAACATTTTATACGCTCTATGGCACTGTACCCTAAGAAAATGTTGCTTTTTTCATGGTATGTGTGAAAAATAATAAAAATAATGCAACCCTTGGACATGTTAAAGGCAGAAAACTTTGCCCTGTTTTCGGGGAGCTATCATTTTTGGCAATAGAACAATAAAAAAATGTGTGGAATCTATGTGAAAAAGAACAAAAAAAAATTAACAAGCGACATTTTTGCCAGTTTCGAAATCGCAATAAACCAGAATTTTGTTTCGTGGAGACGCCGGGTTACTTGTTTTTTGAATTCTTATAGTGGGAGCGTGGCCATGTTTACTTTATGTATTTTGAAGCAAACTATTTTGATGGTGGCATCTGTGTACAAGTATGAAATTAGAAAGAGCCGGGCGCCCTCTGTGGGTAGTTGGAAACATTATTCGTGCAGGACGCCAAGTACAGCTCTTCCACCGTACTATGCTAATTTTCATTTCGCTGTAAATTTGCTTACTTTTATTTACAAACGGACGTATCAATTTCACTTGTTTTTATACCAGTGGCATTTTTTTGCAATTCTCTAATATGGGTAGATTTTTGTCGACTGAGCCGGTTGAATTGCTATTACATGGGTCGATTGGTTGAATGACCAAATGTGACATCTAGTGTGAAGTTTCACTGCTGATGGACAAAGAGCGTATATGGATAAAAGGGTGCAGTCTGTGAAACATCACACTAGATGTCCCATTTCGCGGGTCCCATACACTCTTTGCCTTCAGTCTTTGCAACGAAATAAAACTTAACTTAGATTGATAAAAATTAACCTAGATTACGGTGAGGATCTGTAGCTGGCGCTCTGCACGATTGATATTTCCAATTACATACAGAGGGCGCTCTGCTCTTTTTAATTTCATACTTGTACACAGATGGCGCCATCAAAATCGTTTGTTTCAAAACATAAGAACACAAAAAACAAGAAAGGAAGTTAAGTTCGGAAGAATCAAAATAATATTTTATAAAAATTATAGAAAACTAAAGTTATATTTTTTTAAATATTATTTTTTAGATATGAACTAATACAATAGCAAATGAAATTCTCTTTATTGTGATTTTAGTTTAATTTTTATTTAGTTTTCCCTTAGGAAAAAATTATATGTGCGTCAAAGGATTTGTAACATGTACATATGCGGCTAGATAACAATATTTTATAAATTCTAATAATTTATATGCTTCCCTTTCTTCAACTGAACCTGGGTCAATCTCCTTGGCATGGACTCTACCAATTTTTGTAAGGTTTGGATGCTTATTTCGTCCCATTCCATTTACCAACGTTTCTTTAAGCTGCTTCATGGTCTGAAACTGTCTACCATTCTTATAAACCTTAGCCGAGAGTATTCCCCATAGGTCCTCAATGGGGTTGAGGTCAGGACTGATGGCTGGCCAATCCAACAAAGGGATGTTTTTGGACGAAAAAAATCTTTTGTTGTACGAGCGGTGTGGATTGGGGCGTTGTCCTGTTGAAATATCCACTCATTTCCATAAACTTATTCAGCAAATTGAATAAGGACATTGTCCAATAACTCAATGTACATTTGGGAATTGGTTTTGCATGGGATGAAACAGAGTGGAGTTTTCCAGCATACCCAAAAGCCCCCCAAACCATTAACGAGCCGCCACCATGGTTTCGCTTAAGACGATTCTGCCTCGGGTGTCTTAAGTCGCGCCAATATTTTTGACAGCCATCGGGACCATCCAAGTTAAACTTTTTCTCATCGCTGAATATAACTTTTTGGAACTCTGTATCCCAGAACTTATATCATCTAGTGTGAAGTTTCACTGCTGATGGACAAAGAGCGTATATGGATAAAAGGGTGCAGTCTGTGAAACATCACACTAGATGTCCCATTTCGCGAGTCCCATACACTCTTTGCCTTCAGTCTTTGCAACGAAATAAAACCAGAGAATGTAAATTATAGAGAAGGTGCAAATGTTAAATCCGAAATTTAACATGAAAATTTGTAGATCCGAGATGGGTAAATTCACCACATCGCTCCACCTTACCGACATCGTTCACTCATAAAAGCGAGTGAAACACGATTTTTGCAATTGAGCGAATTGCTGTATGAGTGAAGTGATTGCTGTTGATAAGCAAATTTTCTATTTGTTCATTCATGTAGGGCTATTTTCCATAATTTTTCATAATTAAAAAGATTTTTGTTTGCAAAGTTTAATATAAGAATTTAAGGAATCCGCAAAAAAGTTTTTTAAAATACATATGTATACATATACATACATATATACAGTGTACATATGCTGATGACAAGGTTCGATTTCCAACCCCCAAATTTTCAATTGGATTAAAGGGTTGATATGAAGCAATTGATCTGTGTTCGATATGCAAACTTCTTTATTGCTTCTCTTGGCAAATTTTCATAATTTTCCATTGGGATTTTTGGAGAAAATTTGAAGAATCTGTTTTTTGTGAAAAATAAAAAATCATACAAAACATGAGTGTGTGTAAATAACAACACAAATTTTCTTAACTATGTAATTATCTAATACCAATTGCCGTCGGCATTTCATACTTTTCTACTTTCGTGCAAAAGCCTCAATCCTTGCATTTATGAATGAAATTGTTATTGTTGGATTTTGATAAGTTTGGTGGACAATATATTAAACTTTGCAAACAAAAATCTTTTTAATTATGAAAAATTATGGAAAATAGCCCTACATGAATGAACAAATAGAAAATTTGCTTATCAACAGCAATCACTTCACTCATACAGCAATTCGCTCAATTGCAAAAATCGTGTTTCACTCGCTTTTATGAGTGAACGATGTCGGTAAGGTGGAGCGATGTGGTGAATTTACCCATCTCGGATCTACAAATTTTCATGTTAAATTTCGGATTTAACATTTGCACCTTCTCTATAATTTACATTCTCTGATAAAACTTAACTTAGATTGATAAAAATTAACCTAGATTACTGTGAGGATCTGTAGCTGGCGCTCTGCACGATTGATGTTTCCAATTACATACAGAGGGCACTCTGCTCTTTTTAATTTCATACTTGTACACAGATGGCGCCATCAAAAAATGTTTCAAATAATATATGTGGTATACATATCAAAATAAAATTTATAACAATTTCATTGTGGAACGAATTTCCATCATCCCTTGTCAAGTTCCACAATACATCGCAAATCTTCCCTGTCATATATATTTTTGTGAAGCTAACATATCACCTGAAATAAATATATAAGTAGAATTTATAATCTCATGCTTTTGTTGCCAATAGAGGTCGCTAAAGTCAGTACAATTTTGAGGCAAAACTGTTTTAAGGTAATACGATTTTTAATGTGTTACAAAAAAAAATTGCCAAAAATTCATTTTAAATCGGATAACTCTGAAACTTGCCACATTTGCTTACCATTATATGCCCTAATAGCTGAAATAACTTTTGATAAATGATTCATTTCAGAAAGGTGACTAGTTCCATCGAAACATTTGCGACTTTTTTATTGGAGTTCAAAAAATTACTAAAGTTTGATAGAGTCAAACAAAAAAATAAAAAAGAACGACTATTTTTTTATTAGCGAATTTGGTTAACTTTGAAGTGTTCTAGTAGAATCTGTAAAAAAATTGCTTTGTTTTTTGCCGGAAATGTAGAAATTGCACGATTTTGTAAAGCCATATTTTTAAAATTTTAAAAAATTTTGCAGAACCTTATATATATGGTATGGAAAAAATTTAGCAAAATTAATGTATGTAGTTATTTTTTCTCTCATGCTATAGGAAATTAGCCTAATTATGCTAAAATATACAGTTTTTATTAATATGTGACAAATACTAACAAAAAACATACATGTAATACTAACTTTTTTAGGTGATACACATAAAATTTTACAAAGTTTGACAAAATTTGCAAAAAAAAACAAGAAAAAACGACTATTTTGATGGCGGCATCTGTGTACAAGTATGAAATTAGAAAGAGCCGGGCGCCCTCTGTGGGTAGTTGGAAACATTATTCGTGCAGGACGCCAAGTACAGCTCTTCCACCGTACTATGCTAATTTTCATTTCGCTGTAAATTTGCTTACTTTTATTTACAAACGGACGTATCAATTTCACTTGTTTTTATACCAGTGGAATTTTTTTGCAATTCTCTAATATGGGTCGATTTTTGTCGACTGAGCCGGTTGAATTGCTATTACATGGGTCGATTTGTTGAATGACCAAATGTGACATCTAGTGTGAAGTTTCGCGGGTCCCATACACTCTTTGCCTTCAGTCTTTGCAACGAAATAAAACTTAACTTAGATTGAAAAAAATTAACCTAGATTACGGTGAGGATCTGTAGCTGGCGCTCTGCACGATTGATGTTTCCAATTACATACAGAGGGCGCTCTGCTCTTTTTAATTTCATACTTGTACACAGATGGCGCCATCAAAATCGTTTGCTTCAAAACATAAGAACACAAAAAACAAGAAAGGAAGTTAAGTTCGGAAGAATCAAATATACCTCAGTGAAATAGTTATATGTGCATGGAAAAATATTTTATAAAAATTATAAAAAACTAGTTATATTTTTTTAAATATTATTTTTTAGATATTTTAGTTTAATTTTTATTTAATTTTCCCTTAGGAAAAAATTATATGTGCGTCAAAGGATTTGTAACATGTACATATGTGGCTAGATAACAATATTTTATAAATTCTAATAATTTATATGCTTCCCTTTCTTCAACTGAACCTGGGTCAATCTCCTTGGCATGGACTCTACCAATTTTTGTAAGGTTTGGATGCTTATTTCGTCCCATTCCTTTACCAACGTTTCTTTAAGCTGCTTCATGGTCTGAAACTGTCTACCATTCTTATAAACATCAGCCGAGAGTATTCCCCATAGGTCCTCAATGGGGTTGAGGTCAGGACTGATGGCTGGCCAATCCAACAAAGGGATGTTTTTGGACGAAAAATATCGTTTGTTGTACGAGCGGTGTGGATTGGGGCGTTGTCCTGTTGAAATATCCACTCATTTCCATAAACTTATTCAGCAAATTGAATAAGGACATTGTCCAATAACTCAATGTACATTTGGGAATTAGTTTTGCATGGGATGAAACAGAGTGGAGATTTTCCAGCATACCCAAAAGCCCCCCAAACCATTAAAGAGCCCCCCAAACCATTAAAGAGCCGCCGCGGTTTCGCTTAAGACGATTCTGCCTCGGGTGTCTTAAGTCGCGCCAATATTTTTGACAGCCATGGGGACCATCCAAGTTAAATCGCTGAATATAACTTTTTGGAACTCTGTATCCCAGAACTTATATCTATTGGCGAAGGCCAAACGGGATGTCATATGTCTTTTTAAAAGGATAGGTTGATATACTCGCGCAGTATATGTGACATTTTTGTTTTGGGATAATATTTGGTGGACTCGTCTCCTTGTTACCTTAAGATTAAGATGGGCTTGAATTTCACTGCAACTCATACCTTTTTCAACAGCTAGACGCCGAATTGTTCGCTTACAACGTTCATCAATCTCTGATTTTCTGCCACTGCGTTTGGTAGTCCCATATTTTTCCGGGTTTTTTAGGAAATTAGTAATTGTATTTCTATGGCGTCCCAATTTCGTTGCAATTTCGACCAATGGTACACCACCATCCCTTTGTCCAATTATAAAACCGCGCTCTGTTTCTGTCAATGTGGATCCGCGTGGCATTTTTTCTAAAAGTTGGAAATCACTCAATATCCGTTTGCAAAAAAATTTATATTTGCTTCACTTACGATTTGTATGTTATTTTATCATACTTGTTGACATTTGAAGCAGGGAAAATGCGTTTTGCACATATAAATTTTTCCTAAGAAAGGTGGCATATACCACAAGTTTTTATATACCGTATACATTATCAGCGGATTAAAACTAATCATTATATATAAACGAATTAATATAATATTTACATCTTCTTCTTCTTGATTGGCGCTTAACCGTCTAGACGATTCTGGCCGAGTCCAACAGAGCGCGCAAATTGCTTCTGTTTCGTGCAGCATGGCGCCACTTGGGAACACCTAGGGAGGCAGCATCGCTGTCCACCTGATTTCCCCAACGCAGTGGAGGTCTCCCTTTTCTTTTTCGTTCGGCGGGTTTCGATAGAAATGCTTTCTTGGCCGGAGCGCCTTCGTCCATTCTCACGACATGACCTGCCCAACGCAGCCGCTGGATCTTTATTCGCTGAACAATGTCGATGTCTGTGTAAAGCTCGTACAGCTCATCGTTAAATCTCCGTCGATACTCGCCCACGCCAACGCGCAAAGGTCCATAAATCTTACGAAGAACTTTTCTCTCGAATACTCCATGCCATCTCATCTGATTTTGAAATTGTCCATGCTTCTGCGCCGTACATGAGGACTGGAACGATGAGCGTCCTGTAGAGAGTGATTTTTGTTTGTCGAGAGAGGACTTTACTTTTCAGTTGCCTACTTAGTCCGAGGTGGCATTTATTGGCAAGCGTGATTCGTTGGATCTCCGTGCTGACATCATTCTTTGTGTTAATGCTGGTTCCCAGATAGACGAAGTCCTTAACAGTTTCGAATTTGTAGCTATCAACATTGACGTGGCTGCCAAGGCGTGCTGTTTCTTTGTGTGATCAATATATCAATATAGGTAATATGTTGCATAATTTTGGGGATGAAACTACATGTCGACGCCTTAGTAAAAGATCAAACGTTGTTTTAAATTGTTTTTCAGAATTTTCTTCAATAACGCCCAACTTCAGAACTTGCTTCAATAACGCCCTATTTCAGAATTTATTTCAATGACGTCCAATTTCAGAAAATTATTTAAAAATGCCTTATTTCAGATAAATATAAATTGAATTTTCTCTGAAATAGGGCGTTTTTGAAGCAAAATCTGAAATAGGCCGTTATTGAAAAAATTTTTGAGTAGGGCGTTTTAAAAGCAAAATATGAAAAAGGACGTTATTGAAACATTTTATACGCTCTATGGCACTGTACCCTAAGAAAATGTTGCTTTTTTCATGGTATGTGTGAAAAATAATAAAAATAATGCAACCCTTGGACATGTTAAAGGCAGAAAACTTTGCCCTGTTTTCGGGGAGCTATCATTTTTGGCAATAGAACAATAAAATAATGTGTGGAATCTATGTGAAAAAGAACAAAAAAAAATTAACAAGCGACATTTTTCCCAGTTTCGAAATCGCAATAAACCAGAATTTTGTTTCGTGGAGACGCCGGGTTACTTGTTTTTTGAATTCTTATAGTGGGAGCGTGGCCATGTTTACTTTATGTATTTTGAAGCAAACTATTTTGATGGTGGCATCTGTGTACAAGTATGAAATTAGAAAGAGCCGGGCGCCCTCTGTGGGTAGTTGGAAACATTATTCGTGCAGGACGCCAAGTACAGCTCTTCCACCGTACTATGCTAATTTTCATTTCGCTGTAAATTTGCTTACTTTTATTTACAAACGGACGTATCAATTTCACTTGTTTTTATACCAGTGGCATTTTTTTGCAATTCTCTAATATGGGTAGATTTTTGTCGACTGAGCCGGTTGAATTGCTATTACATGGGTCGATTGGTTGAATGACCAAATGTGACATCTAGTGTGAAGTTTCACTGCTGATGGACAAAGAGCGTATATGGATAAAAGGGTGCAGTCTGTGAAACATCACACTAGATGTCCCATTTCGCGGGTCCCATACACTCTTTGCCTTCAGTCTTTGCAACGAAATAAAACTTAACTTAGATTGATAAAAAATAACCTAGATTACGGTGAGGATATGTAGCTGGCGCTCTGCACGATTGATGTTTCCAATTACATACAGAGGGCGCTCTGCTCTTTTTAATTTCATACTTGTACACAGATGGCGCCATCAAAATCGTTTGTTTCAAAACATAAGAACACAAAAAACAAGAAAGGAAGTTAAGTTCGGAAGAATCAAAATAATATTTTATAAAAATTATAGAAAACTAAAGTTATATTTTTTTAAATATTATTTTTTAGATATGAACTAATACAATAGCAAATGAAATTCTCTTTATTGTGATTTTAGTTTAATTTTTATTTAGTTTTCCCTTAGGAAAAAATTATATGTGCGTCAAAGGATTTGTAACATGTACATATGCGGCTAGATAACAATATTTTATAAATTCTAATAATTTATATGCTTCCCTTTCTTCAACTGAACCTGGGTCAATCTCCTTGGCATGGACTCTACCAATTTTTGTAAGGTTTGGATGCTTATTTCGTCCCATTCCATTTACCAACGTTTCTTTAAGCTGCTTCATGGTCTGAAACTGTCTACCATTCTTATAAACCTTAGCCGAGAGTATTCCCCATAGGTCCTCAATGGGGTTGAGGTCAGGACTGATGGCTGGCCAATCCAACAAAGGGATGTTTTTGGACGAAAAAAATCTTTTGTTGTACGAGCGGTGTGGATTGGGGCGTTGTCCTGTTGAAATATCCACTCATTTCCATAAACTTATTCAGCAAATTGAATAAGGACATTGTCCAATAACTCAATGTACATTTGGGAATTGGTTTTGCATGGGATGAAACAGAGTGGAGTTTTCCAGCATACCCAAAAGCCCCCCAAACCATTAACGAGCCGCCACCATGGTTTCGCTTAAGACGATTCTGCCTCGGGTGTCTTAAGTCGCGCCAATATTTTTGACAGCCATCGGGACCATCCAAGTTAAACTTTTTCTCATCGCTGAATATAACTTTTTGGAACTCTGTATCCCAGAACTTATATCATCTAGTGTGAAGTTTCACTGCTGATGGACAAAGAGCGTATATGGATAAAAGGGTGCAGTCTGTGAAACATCACACTAGATGTCCCATTTCGCGAGTCCCATACACTCTTTGCCTTCAGTCTTTGCAACGAAATAAAACCAGAGAATGTAAATTATAGAGAAGGTGCAAATGTTAAATCCGAAATTTAACATGAAAATTTGTAGATCCGAGATGGGTAAATTCACCACATCGCTCCACCTTACCGACATCGTTCACTCATAAAAGCGAGTGAAACACGATTTTTGCAATTGAGCGAATTGCTGTATGAGTGAAGTGATTGCTGTTGATAAGCAAATTTTCTATTTGTTCATTCATGTAGGGCTATTTTCCATAATTTTTCATAATTAAAAAGATTTTTGTTTGCAAAGTTTAATATAAGAATTTAAGGAATCCGGAAAAAAGTTTTTTAAAATACATATGTATACATATACATACATATATACAGTGTACATATGCTGATGACAAGGTTCGATTTCCAACCCCCAAATTTTCAATTGGATTAAAGGGTTGATATGAAGCAATTGATCTGTGTTCGATATGCAAACTTCTTTATTGCTTCTCTTGGCAAATTTTCATAATTTTCCATTGGGATTTTTGGAGAAAATTTGAAGAATCTGTTTTTTGTGAAAAATAAAAAATCATACAAAACATGAGTGTGTGTAAATAACAACACAAATTTTCTTAACTATGTAATTATCTAATACCAATTGCCGTCGGCATTTCATACTTTTCTACTTTCGTGCAAAAGCCTCAATCCTTATGTACATATGTATGTGCATGCAAAAATATGCGTACACATGTGCATACATATTCCATACGCAAACTCCTCAAATCTTGCGTACATCCATACGTACAAACATGTGTGCTATCCAAAAACAAAAACTATTGTCCACCAAACTTATCAAAATCCAACAATAACAATTTCATTCATAAATGCAAGGATTGAGGCTTTTGCACGAAAGTAGAAAAGTATGAAATGCCGACGGCAATTGGTATTAGATAATTACATAGTTAAGAAAATTTGTGTTGTTATTTACACACACTCATGTTTTGTATGATTTTTTATTTTTCACAAAAAACAGATTCTTCAAATTTTCTCCAAAAATCCCAATGGAAAATTATGAAAATTTGCCAAGAAAAGCAATAAAGAAGTTTGCATATCGAACACAGATCAATTGCTTCATATCAACCCTTTAATCCAATTGAAAATTTGGGGGTTGGAAATCGAACCTTGTCATCAGCATATGTACACTGTATATATGTATGTATATGTATACATATGTATTTTAAAAAACTTTTTTCCGGATTCCTTAAATTCTTATATTAAACTTTGCAAACAAAAATCTTTTTAATTATGAAAAATTATGGAAAATAGCCCTACATGAATGAACAAATAGAAAATTTGCTTATCAACAGCAATCACTTCACTCATACAGCAATTCGCTCAATTGCAAAAATCGTGTTTCACTCGCTTTTATGAGTGAACGATGTCGGTAAGGTGGAGCGATGTGGTGAATTTACCCATCTCGGATCTACAAATTTTCATGTTAAATTTCGGATTTAACATTTGCACCTTCTCTATAATTTACATTCTCTGATAAAACTTAACTTAGATTGATAAAAATTAACCTAGATTACGGTGAGGATCTGTAGCTGGCGCTCTGCACGATTGATGTTTCCAATTACATACAGAGGGCGCTCTGCTCTTTTTAATTTCATACTTGTACACAGATGGCGCCATCAAAATCGTTTGCTTCAAAACATAAGAACACAAAAAACAAGAAAGGAAGTTAAGTTCGGAAGAATCAAATATTATACACTCCATGGATATATCGACGGCTGAGTAAAAAAAATGTTTCATATAATAAATGTGGTATACATATCAAAATAAAATTTATAACAATTTCATTCTTCTACCTACAAACATACTTTTCTAATTCTATTTCTCCTCTTTCCTTGGCGCAGTAATTATGTTGTTCTTATGCCGTTTTCGTTTCTCGAAAAAATGTTGCCCTGTTTGATTTTCTTATAGCGTTTTCTTTTCTACACAAAAGGGTTGTCATGGCGAAGCGCAATAATAGCTCAGATTTGCACTACACCCTGTCGAATTGCCGTCCTCTTCGTATTCAGTGCAGCCCTTCACATATGTATGTACAATAGAATACACTCTAAATGTCACAATTGTGTATACTTTAGCTTTTCTGGTATGACGCAATCTATATAATACATATTATGTGTGCTAGAAAGAGACATAAAAGGTATACTTTTTATTCGTTATTGTTATTGATCAGCTGTTTGACAGGGTCATTGTATGCCCCGTCGATAGCACAGAGGGCAAGAAATCTTGCCCTTTCGAATTTTTTTAGGATTGCCCTTTGAGAAAAGATAGCGATGTGGACTGCGATGATTGCACTCATTTAACAAAAGAACACAACTTTTTGAAGGCACTACATGAGTGCGACATTTTTGTGTAGAAAAGAAAACGCTATTAGCCATCTTGTAAGCTAACTAAGTCAGAGGGCAGCAATGATTGAACAGGTATTTTAAAAATATAAAACACGTTTATCACGTTTACCTATATCAATATAGGTAATATGTTGCATAATTTTGGGGATGAAACTACATGTCGACGCCTGAGTAAAAGATCAAAAGTTGTTTTAAATTGTTTTTCAGAATTTTCTTCAATAACGCCCAACTTCAGAACTTGCTTCAATAACGCCCTATTTCAGAATTTATTTCAATGACATCCAATTTCAGAAAATTATTTAAAAATCCCTTATTTCAGAGAAATATAAATTGAATTTTCTCTGAAGTAGGGCGTTTTTGAAGCAAAATCTGAAATAGGCCGTTATTGAAAAAATTTTTGAGTAAGGCGTTTTAAAAGCAAAATATGAAAAAGGACGTTATTGAAACATTTTATACGCTCTATGGCACTGTACCCTAAGAAATGTTGCTTTTTTCATGTTATGTGTGAAAAGTAATAAAAATAATGCAACCCTTGGACATGTTAAAGGCAGAAAACGTTGCCCTGTGGTCGGGGAGATTGTGACAATAGAGCAATCATTTTTGGCAGTAGAACAATCAAAAAATGTGTGGAATCTATGTGAAAAAGAACAAACAAAAATTAACAAGCGACATTTTTGCCAGTTTCGAAATCGCAATAAACCAGAATTTTGTTTCGTGGAGACGCCGGGTTACTTGTTTTTTGAATTCTTATAGTGGGAGCGTGGCCATGTTTACTTTATGTATTTTGAAGCAAACGATTTTGATTTGATGGCGGCATCTGTGTACAAGTATGAAATCAGAAAGAGCCGAGCGCCCTCTGTGGGTAGTTGGAAACATTATTCGTGCAGGATGCCAAGTACAGCTCTTCCACCGTACTATGCTAATTTTCATTTCGCTGTAAATTTGCTTACTTTTATTTACAAACGGACGTATCAATTTCACTTGTTTTTATACCAGTGGCATTTTTTTGCAATTCTCTAATATGGGTCGATTTTTGTCGACTGAGCCGGTTGAATTGCTATTACATGGGTCGATTTGTTGAATGACCAAATGTGACATCTAGTGTGAAGTTTCACTGCTGATGGACAAAGAGCGTATATGGATAAAAGGGTGCAGTCTGTGAAACATCACACTAGATGTCCCATTTCGCGGGTCCCTACACTCTTTGCCTTCAGTCTTTGCAACGAAATAAAACTTAACTTAGATTAAATTAACATAGGCGGTGATAAAAATTAACCTAGATTACGGTGAGGATCTGTAGCTGGCGCTCTGCACGATTGATGTTTCCAATTACATACAGAGGGCGCTCTGCTCTTTTTAATTTCATACTTGTACACAGATGGCGCCATCAAAATCGTTTGCTTCAAAACATAAGAACACAAAAAACAAGAAAGGAAGTTAAGTTCGGAAGAATCAAATATTTACACTCCATGGATATATCGACGGCTGAGTAAAAGATTACCCTATTTCAAAAAATGTTTCAAATAATAAATGTTGTATACATATCAAAATAAAATTTATACCAATTTCATTGTGGAACGATTTTCCGTCATCCCTTGTCGAGTTCCACAATACATCGCAAATCTACCCTGTCGGAAAAGCAAACAACCAAAAGAAATTAAATAAATATATTCCACTTTAAGTTTTACTGATTTGTGGTAATCATATAATAATAAAATTTATAACAGTTTCTTGACTAGCTTTTGAAATAACAAAGGTATAGCAAAAGAAATTGAGCTTCTTTCAGTTATAAGTAAATATGTTTTTTTCAGTTTTCACTGAGTTGTGGTAATCATATCATAATAAAATGTTTTGGAAAATAAAGTAAACTTCTATGTAGTTCCAGTTTAATGGGTTTTCAAATGACAGAGATATAACAAAAGAGGTAGTTCAGTTATAAGATAACATCTTATTACTTATAATTTATATCTTATTACTTCTGTTTTTCTGAGTTGTGGTATCTTATCATAATAAAATTTATAACAGCCTCTGAAATAACAAAGATATAGCAAAGTAATTGAAGTTTTTTCAGTTATAAGATAAATATGTTTCTTCATTTTTTACTGAATTGTTGTAATCACATTTTAATAAAATGTATAGCAGTTCTTGGAAAAATAAGTAAACTTATTGAAGTTTCGTGGCTTTTGCTTTTGAAATAACAAGGAGGGTTTTCAGTTTTTACTTAGTTGTGTTAATCACATCCTAAACACTTTTTAGCAGATAAGGTATACACTTCAGGTTTTACTGAGTTGTGATAACCACATCGCATTAAATTGTATAACAGTTTTGAAATAACACAAATATAGACATTTAGCTTTTTCAGTTATAAGATAAATATGTTCCTTCAGTTTTACTGAGTTGTGGTAATCATATAATAATAAAATTTATAACAGTTTTTGGAAAATAGTGAACTTCAATGTAGTTCAAGTTTCATGACGAGGCTTTTTCTGTTATAAGACAAATATCTACACCCCAGTTTACTATGTTAATTTTTTTCTCGTTGCAGAATGAAGGTGGCGACAAGAGACGAAAAATATTTGGTTTATTTTCTGCATACGAATATTTTGTTGTTTGTGTTGTTTTTGTTGTTGGTTGTATTGTTGTATTGAGGGATATCTCCTAATTCTTCTACCTACAAACATACTGTGGCGAATATAATCGGTTCTCCACTTACATCACTAAAATGATTGAACACATCTCTAGGGAAAGTGCCAGAACTAGAAGAAGATACCAGATAATTTCCAGTGTTGCCAGAATTTTCCAGATTGCGTTTGACAGACTATATAAGGCGGCGAGCAGGCGCTCCAGAGTCAGTCGTAATTTAACCGTAGAAGTGTTAACATCAAGTCAAGTAAAACAAGTGTAGACTTTTTAGTCGTGAAATAAAGCAGTGTGAATTAAGAAGTAAATAAAGACTTTTATTTAATAATTCAGCGATACGAACCCTATAGAAATAATCGAGCTATCGACAAATACGTAACAATTGGTGTCAGAATTGGAATTGTTAAATAAATTCCAGGACCAAGGATAACGAAGCAAGGATAACGAATCAAGGATAACGAATCAAGGATAAGGAAACAAGGATAACGAGACAAGGATAACGAAATAAGAATAATGGCAAAGTTAAATGATCTGAAAATCCAAGAAATTAAAAGGGAGTTAGAAAAGAGAAACCTGAGTACCACCGGCAATAAAATTGAACTACAGGCAAGGTTAAGAGTAGCTATGGAAGCATATAACATTAATGTAGATGAGTTTGATTTCAACGATGATGTGGAAGAGGTGCAAAAGGAAGAAACCCAGAAGGAAGAGGCTCCACAGTCAGTAGCAAACGTAGACATGAACTCGATATTGGCTGTGCTGACACAAATGTCGAAAAAAATGGAAGAACAACAGGCACAGATATCGGCAAAAATGGAAGATCAACAGGCACAGATGTCGACAAAAATCGAAGAACAACAGGCACAGATATCGGCAAAAATGGAAGATCAACAGGCACAGATGTCGACAAAAATCGAAGAACAACAGGCACAGATAACGTCAAAAATGGAATTGCAACAGTCAGTACTTTCATCACAGGTGTCCGGCATTGCGGCTCAGTTGGAGGCACAAGAAGAACGCATGTCCTTACAATTCAAGGCACAGGATGCAAAAATTATACAAGTTAAGGAGGTCCTTGAAGAAAGACAAGAAAAATTAGAGGACGATGTAAAAGCATTGAAAGCCCGTCTCCAGGATATTCAACTAAGTCGTCCAGTCGCTTCAACTGCTACACAGAAGATAAAACCTCCGTCGTTTGATGGAAGTGGTCCATTTCAAGTATTCAAGCTACAATTTGAGAAAACGGCAGTTGTAAATAATTGGAATCCTGAGGACAAAGTAGCTGCCTTATTTGTAGCATTGAAAGGACCTGCAGCAGAAATATTACAGACTGTTAGCGAGGGCGAAAGGAACAGCTATGACGCAATTATGGGTGCCGTTGAAAGACGTTATGGTAGCGAACACAGGAAGCAGATATATCAAATGGAATTGCAAAATCGCTTCCAGAAACCAAATGAGACGTTACAGGAGTTTTCTTTTGAGATTGAGAAGCTAGCTCATTTGGCAAACGCAGGAGCACCTCAAGAATTCATCGAAAGAATGAAAATTCAAAGCTTCGTCAATGGAATACGAGATATTGAAACGAAGCGGGCTACCTATGCAAATCCAAAGGAAACTTTCGCTGAAACGGTCTCATATGCCTTGATGCAGGAAACAGCATCTCTGTTGAGCAAGCCCACTTACAAGGCTCATCGGGTGGAAGTGGATGCGTCAGACTTGCTAACTAGGATATTGGAGGTGTTGAATGAATTGCAGAAAAAGAGTAATAGAGCTGTGAGATGCTTCAGGTGCAGGAAAACAGGACATATAGCACGTCATTGTAGCAAGGGCTCCAGTAATTTCAGCACTGTGGACGAGCGAAAGCGCAAGGCTGACGGGCATGAGCAGATGTCCAGATCAATAGATCGCAAAAAAGGAACCATACAAGGAAATACTGATGCAATATTGCGAAAACCATGTAACCGCGAACAAAAGAATTCCTCCAGAGCTGAGCGAAAGGAAGTCATCGTAAATGTTCGGCGAATGACAATAACATCCACAGACGAATGGGATGTGGAACAACTAAGGAAGTGTCAGATAGAAGATCCAGATCTGGCACGTGTAATGATTGGTTTGGAGAAAACGAACGACCATCAACCTAGATTACGGTGAGGATCTGTAACTGGCGCTCTGCACGATTGATGTTTCCAATTACATACAGAGGGCGCTCTGCTCTTTTTAATTTCATACTTGTACACAGATGGCGCCATCAAAATCGTTTGCTTCAAAACATAAGAACACAAAAAACAAGAAAGGACGTTAAGTTCGGAAGAATCAAATATTATACACTCCATGGATATATCGACGGCTGAGTAAAAGATTACCCTATTTCAAAAAATGTTTCAAATAATAAATGTGGTATACATATCAAAATAAAATTTATAACAATTTCATTGTGGAACGAATTTCCGTCATCCCTTGTCAAGTTCCACAATACATCGCAAATCTACCCTGTCGGAAAAGCAAACAACCAAAAGGAATTAAATAAATATATTCCACTTTAAGTTTTACTGATTTGTGGTAATCATTTCATAATAAAATTTATAACAGTTTCTTGACTAGCTTTTGAAATAACAAAGATATAGCAAAAGAAATTGAGCTTCTTTCAGTTGTAAGTAAATATGTTTTTTCAGTTTTTACTTAGTTGTGTTAATCACATCCTAAACACTTTTTAGCAGATAAAGTATACACTTCAGGTTTTACTGAGTTGTGATAACCACATCGCATTAAATTGTATAACAGTTTTGAAATAACACAAATATAAGCCAAAGACATTAAGCTTTTTCAGTTATAAGATAAATATGTTCCTTCAGTTTTTACTGAGTGTGGTAATCATATAATAATAAAATTTATAACAGTTTTTGGAAAATATAGTGAACTTCAATGTAGTTCAAGTTTCATGACTAAAGCTTTTGAAATAACAAAGATATAACAAAAGAAATTGAGGCTTTTTCTGTTATAAGACAAATATCTACACCCCAGTTTACTATGTTAATTTTTTTCTCGTTGCAGAATGAAGGTGGCGACAAGAGACGAAAAATATTTGGTTTATTTTCTGCATACGAATATTTTGTTGTTTGTGTTGTTTTTGTTGTTGGTTGTATTGTTGTATTGAGCGATATCTCCTAATTCTTCTACCTACAAACATACTTTTCTAATTCTATTTCTCCTCTTTCCTTGGCGCAGTAATTATGGTGTTCTTATGCCGTTTTCGTTTCTCGAAAAAATGTTGCCCTGTTTCATTTTCTTAGCCATCTTGCAAGCTAACTAAGTCAGAGGGCAGCAATGATTGAACAGGTATTTTAAAAATATAAAACACGTTTATCACGTTTACCTATATCAATATAGGTAATATGTTGCATAATTTTGGGGATGAAACTAATGTCGACGCCTGAGTAAAAGATCAAAAGTTGTTTTAAATTGTTTTTCAGAATTTTCTTCAATAACGCCCAACTTCAGAACTTGCTTCAATAACGCCCTATTTCAGAATTTATTTCAACGACGTCCAATTTCAGAAAATTATTTAAAAATGCCTTATTTCAGAGAAATATAAATTGAATTTTCTCTGAAATAGGGCGTTTTTGAAGCAAAATCTGAAAAAGGACGTTATTGAAACATTTTATACGCTCTATGGCACTGTACCCTAAGAAATGTTGCTTTTTTCATGTTATGTGTGAAAAGTAATAAAAATAATGCAACCCTTGGACATGTTAAAGGCAGAAAACGTTGCCCTGTGGTCGGGGAGATTGTGACAATAGAGCAATCATTTTTGGCAGTAGAACAATCAAAAAATGTGTGGAATCTATGTGAAAAAGAACAAAAAAAAATTAACAAGCGACATTTTTGCCAGTTTCGAAATCGCAATAAACCAGAATTTTGTTTCGTGGAGACGCCGGGTTACTTGTTTTTTGAATTCTTATAGTGGGAGCGTGGCCATGTTTACTTTATGTATTTTGAAGCAAACGATTTTGATTTGATTTGATTTGAAAGAGCGTATATGGATAAGAGGCTGCAGTCTGAAAAACTTCACACTAGATGTCACATTTCGCGCGAGATGAGACCCGCGAAGTGTGACATCTAGTGTGAAGTTTCAAAAAGAGCGTATATGGATGAGGGTGCAGTCAGTGAAACTTCACACTAGATGTCACACTTCGCGGGTCCCATCTCGCGCGAAATGTGACATCTAGTGTGAAGTTGTTCAGACTGCAGCCTCTTATCCATATACGCTCTTTGGTGAAACATCACACTAGATGTCCCATTTCGCGGGTCCCATACACTCTTTGCTTCAGTCTTTGCAACGAAATAAAACTTAACTTAGATTGATAAAAATTAACCTAGATTACGGTGAGGATCTGTAACTGGCGCTCTGCACGATTGATGTTTCCAATTACATACAGAGGGCGCTCTGCTCTTTTTAATTTCATACTTGTACACAGATGGCGCCATCAAAATCGTTTGCTTCAAAACATAAGAACACAAAAAACAAGAAAGGACGTTAAGTTCGGAAGAATCAAATATTATACACTCCATGGATATATCGACGGCTGAGTAAAAGATTACCCTATTTCAAAAAATGTTTCAAATAATAAATGTGGTATACATATCAAAATAAAATTTATAACAATTTCATTGTGGAACGAATTTCCTTCATCCCTTGTCAAGTTCCACAATACATCGCAAATCTACCCTGTCGGAAAAGCAAACAACCAAAAGGAATTAAATAAATATATTCCACTTTAAGTTTTACTGATTTGTGGTAATCATATCATAATAAAATTTATAACAGTTTCTTGACTAGCTTTTGAAATAACAAAGATATAGCAAAAGAAATTGAGCTTCTTTCAGTTATAAGTAAATATGTTTTTTCAGTTTTTACTTAGTTGTGTTAATCACATCCTAAACACTTTTTAGCAGATAAAGTATACACCTCAGGTTTTACTGAGTTGTGATAACCACATCGCATTAAATTGTATAACAGTTTTGAAATAACACAAATATAAGCCAAAGACATTAAGCTTTTTCAGTTATAAGATAAATATGTTCCTTCAGTTTTTACTGAGTGTGGTAATCATATAATAATAAAATTTATAACAGTTTTTGGAAAATATAGTGAACTTCAATGTAGTTCAAGTTTCATGACTAAAGCTTTTGAAATAACAAAGATATAACAAAAGAAATTGAGGCTTTTTCTGTTATAAGACAAATATCTACACCCCAGTTTACTATGTTAATTTTTTTCTCGTTGCAGAATGAAGGTGGCGACAAGAGACGAAAAATATTTGGTTTATTTTCTGCATACGAATATTTTGTTGTTTGTGTTGTTTTTGTTGTTGGTTGTATTGTTGTATTGAGCGATATCTCCTAATTCTTCTACCTACAAACATACTTTTCTAATTCTATTTCTCCTCTTTCCTTGGCGCAGTAATTATGGTGTTCTTATGCCGTTTTCGTTTCTCGAAAAAATGTTGCCCTGTTTCATTTTCTTAGCCATCTTGCAAGCTAACTAAGTCAGAGGGCAGCAATGATTGAACAGGTATTTTAAAAATATAAAACACGTTTATCACGTTTACCTATATCAATATAGGTAATATGTTGCATAATTTTGGGGATGAAACTAATGTCGACGCCTGAGTAAAAGATTAAAAGTTGTTTTAAATTGTTTTTCAGAATTTTCTTCAATAACGCCCAACTTCAGAACTTGCTTCAATAACGCCCTATTTCAGAATTTATTTCAACGACGTCCAATTTCAGAAAATTATTTAAAAATGCCTTATTTCAGAGAAATATAAATTGAATTTTCTCTGAAATAGGGCGTTTTTGAAGCAAAATCTGAAATAGGCCGTTATTGAAAAAATTTTTGAGTAGGGCGTTTTAAAAGCAAAATATGAAAAAGGACGTTATTGAAACATTTTATACGCTCTATGGCACTGTACCCTAAGAAAATGTTGCTTTTTTCATGTTATGTGTGAAAAATAATAAAAATAATGCAACCCTTGGACATGTTAAAGGCAGAAAACGTTGCCCTGTGGTCGGGGAGATTGTGACAATAGAGCAATCATTTTTGGCAATAGAACAATCAAAAAATGTGTGGAATCTATGTGAAAAAGAACAAAAAAAAATTAACAAGCGACATTTTTGCCAGTTTCGAAATCGCAATAAACCAGAATTTTGTTTCGTGGAGACGCCGCGTTACTTGTTTTTTGAATTCTTATAGTGGGAGCGTGGCCATGTATTTATGTATTTTGAAGCAAACGATTTTGATGGCGGCATCTGTGTAGAAGTATGAAACTAGAAAGAGCCGGGCGCCCTCTGTGGGTAGTTGGAAACATTATTCGTGCAGAACGCTAGGTACAGCTCTTCCACCGTACTATGCTAATTTTCATTTAGCTGTAAATTTGCTTAATTTTATTTACCAACGGACGTATCATTTTCACTTGTGTTTATACCAGTGGCATTTTTTTGCAATTCTCTAATATGGGTCGATTTTCGTCGACTGAGCCGGTTGAATTGCTATTACATGGGTCGATTTGTTGAATGACCAAATGTGACATCTAGTGTGAAGTTTCATTGCTGATGGACAAAGAGCGTATATGGATAAAAGGGTGCAGTCTGTGAAACATCACACTAGATGTCCCATTTCGCGGGTCCCTACACTTTTTGCCTTCAGTCTTTGCAACGAAATAAAACTTAACTTAGATTAAATTAACATAGGCGGTGATAAAAATTAACCTAGATTACGGTGAGGATCTGTAGCTGGCGCTCTGCACGATTGATGTTTCCAATTACATACAGAGGGCGCTCTGCTCTTTTTAATTTCATACTTGTACACAGATGGCGCCATAAAAATAGTTTGCTTCAAAACATAAGAACACAAAAAACAAGAAAGGAAGTTTAGTTCGGAAGAATCAAATATTATACACCCCATGGATATATCGACGGCTGAGTAAAAAAAATTTTTCAAATAATAAATGTGGTATACATATCAAAATAAAATTTATAACAATTTCATTCTTCTACCTACAAACATACTTTTCTAATTCTATTTCTCCTCTTTCCTTGGCGCAGTAATTATGTTGTTCTTATGCCGTTTTCGTTTCTCGAAAAAATGTTGCCCTATTTGATTTTCTTAGCCATCTTGTAAGCTAACTAAGTCAGAGGGCAGCAATGATTGAACAGGTATTTTAAAAATATAAAACACGTTTATCACGTTTACCTATATCAATATAGGTAATACGTTGCATAATTTTGGGGATGAAACTACATGTCGACGCCTGAGTAAAAGATCAAAAGTTGTTTTAAATTGTTTTTCAGAATTTTCTTCAATAACGCCCAACTTCAGAACTTGCTTCAATAACGCCCTATTTCAGAATTTATTTCAATGACATCCAATTTCAGAAAATTATTTAAAAATGCCTTATTTCAGAGAAATAAAAATTGAATTTTCTCTGAAATAGGTCGTTTTTGAAGCAAAATCTGAAATAGGCCGTTATTGAAAAAATTTTTGAGTAGGGCGTTTTAAAAGTAAAATATGAAAAAGGACGTTATTGAAACATTTTATACGCTCTATGGCACTGTACCCTAAGAAAATATTGCTTTTTTCATGTTATGTGTGAAAAATAATAAAAATATTGGACATGTTAAAGGCAGAAAACGTTGCCCTGTGGTCGGGGAGATTGTGACAATAGAGCAATCATTTTTGGCAATAGAACAATCAAAAAATGTGTGGAATCTATGTGAAAAAGAACAAAAAAAATTAACAAGCGACATTTGTGCCAGTTTCGAAATCGCAATAAACCAGAATTTTGTTTCGTGGAGACGCCGGGTTACTTGTTTTTTGAATTCTTATAGTGGGAGCGTGGCCATGTTTACTTTATGTATTTTGAAGCAAACGATTTTGATGGCGGCATCTGTGTACAAGTATGAAATTAGAAAGAGCCGGGCGCCCTCTGTGGGTAGTTGGAAACATTATTCGTGCAGGATGCCAAGTACAGCTCTTCCACCGTACTATGCTAATTTTCATTTCGCTGTAAATTTGCTTACTTTTATTTACAAACGGACGTATCAATTTCACTTGTTTTTATACCAGTGGCATTTTTTTGCAATTCTCTAATATGGTTCGATTTTTGTCGACTGACCCGGTTGAATTGCTATTACATGGGTCGATTTGCTGAATGACCAAATGTGACATCTAGTGTGAAGTTTCACTGCTGATGGACAAAGAGCGTATATGGATAAAAGGGTGCAGTCTGTGAAACTTCAGACTAGATGTCCCATTTCGCGGGTCCCATACACTCTTTGCCTTCAGTCTTTGCAACGAAATAAAACTCAACTTAGATTAAATTAACATAGGCGATGATAAAAATTAACCTAGATTACGGTGAGGAATGTATTTGGCGCTCTGCACGATTGATGTTTCCAATTACATACAGAGGGCGCTCTGCTCTTTTTAATTTCATACTTGTACACAGATGGCGCCATCAAAATCGTTTGCTTCAAAACATAAGAACACAAAAAACAAGAAAGGAAGTTAAGTTCGGAAGAATCAAATATTATACACTCCATGGATATATCGACGGCTGAGTAAAAGATTACCCTATTTCAAAAAATGTTTCAAATAATAAATGTGGTATACATATCAAAATAAAATTTATACCAATTTCATTGTGGAACGAATTTCCGTCATCCCTTGTCGAGTTCCACAATACATCGCAAATCTACCCTGTCGGAAAAGCAAACAACCAAAAGAAATTAAATAAATATATTCCACTTTAAGTTTTACTGATTTGTGGTAATCATATCATAATAAAATTTATAACAGTTTCTTGACTAGCTTTTGAAATAACAAAGGTATAGCAAAAGAAATTGAGCTTCTTTCAGTTATAAGTAAATATGTTTTTTTCAGTTTTCACTGAGTTGTGGTAATCATATCATAATAAAATGTTTTGGAAAATAAAGTAAACTTCTATGTAGTTCCAGTTTAATGGGTTTTCAAATGACAGAGATATAACAAAAGAGGTAGTTCAGTTATAAGATAACATCTTATTACTTATAATTTATATCTTATTACTTCTGTTTTTCTGAGTTGTGGTATCTTATCATAATAAAATTTATAACAGCTTCTGAAATAACAAAGATATAGCAAAGTAATTGAAGTTTTTTCAGTTATAAGATAAATATGTTTCTTCATTTTTTACTGAATTGTTGTAATCACATTTTAATAAAATGTATAGCAGTTCTTGGAAAAATAAGTAAACTTATTGAAGTTTCGTGGCTTTTGCTTTTGAAATAACAAGGAGGGTTTTCAGTTTTTACTTAGTTGTGTTAATCACATCCTAAACACTTTTTAGCAGATAAGGTATACACTTCAGGTTTTACTGAGTTGTGATAACCACATCGCATTAAATTGTATAACAGTTTTGAAATAAAACAAATATAGACATTTAGCTTTTTCAGTTATAAGATAAATATGTTCCTTCAGTTTTACTGAGTTGCGGTAATCATATAATAATAAAATTTATAACAGTTTTTGGAAAATAGTGAACTTCAATGTAGTTCAAGTTTCATGACGAGGCTTTTTCTGTTATAAGACAAATATCTACACCCCAGTTTACTATGTTAATTTTTTTCTCGTTGCAGAATGAAGGTGGCGACAAGAGACGAAAAATATTTGGTTTATTTTCTGCATACGAATATTTTGTTGTTTTTGTTGTTGGTTGTATTGTTGTATTGAGCGATATCTCCTAATTCTTCTACCTACAAACATACTTTTCTAATTCTATTTCTCCTCTTTCCTTGGCGCAGTAATTATGTTGTTCTTATGCCGTTTTCGTTTCTCGAAAAAATGTTGCCCTGTTTGATTTTCTTAGCCATCTTGTAAGCTAACTAAGTCAGAGGGCAGCAATGATTGAACAGGTATTTTAAAAATATAAAACACGTTTATCATGTTTACCTATATCAATATAGGTAATATGTTGCATAATTTTGGGGATGAAACTACATGTCGACGCCTGAGTAAAAGATCAAAAGTTGTTTTAAATTGTTTTTCAGAATTTTCTTCAATAACGCCCAACTTCAGAACTTGCTTCAATAACGCCCTATTTCAGAATTTATTTCAATGACATCCAATTTCAGAAAATTATTTAAAAATGCCTTATTTCAGAGAAATAAAAATTGAATTTTCTCTGAAATAGGTCGTTTTTGAAGCAAAATCTGAAATAGGCCGTTATTGAAAAAATTTTTGAGTAGGGCGTTTTAAAAGTAAAATATGAAAAAGGACGTTATTGAAACATTTTATACGCTCTATGGCACTGTACCCTAAGAAAATATTGCTTTTTTCATGTTATGCGTGAAAAATAATAAAAATATTGGACATGTTAAAGGCAGAAAACGTTGCCCTGTGGTCGGGGAGATTGTGACAATAGAGCAATCATTTTTGGCAATAGAACAATCAAAAAATGTGTGGAATCTATGTGAAAAAGAACAAAAAAAAAATTAACAAGCGACATTTTTGCCAGTTTCGAAATCGCAATAAACCAGAATTTTGTTTCGTGGAGACGCCGGGTTACTTGTTTTTTGAATTCTTATAGTGGGAGCGTGGCCATGTTTACTTTATGTATTTTGAAGCAAACGATTTTGATGGCGGCATCTGTGTACCAGTATGAAATTAGAAAGAGCCGGGCGCCCTCTGTGGGTAGTTGGAAACATTATTCGTGCAGGACGCCAAGTACAGCTCTTCCACCGTACTATGCTAATTTTCATTTCGCTGTAAATTTGCTTACTTTTATTTACAAACGGACGTATCAATTTCACTTGTTTTTATACCAGTGGCATTTTTTTGCAATTCTCTAATATGGGTCGATTTTTGTCGACTGAGCCGGTTGAATTGCTATTACATGGGTCGATTTGTTGAATGACCAAATGTGACATCTAGTGTGAAGTTTCACTGCTGATGGACAAAGAGCGTATATGGATAAAAGGGTGCAGTCTGTGAAACCAAAGAGCGTATATAGATAAGAGGCTGCAGTCTGAAAAACTTCACACTAGATGTCACATTTCGGGCGAGATGAGACCCGCGAAATGTGACATCTAGTGTGAAGTTTTTCAGACTGCAGCCTCTTATCCATATACGCTCTTTGGTGAAACATCACACTAGATGTCCCATTTCGCGGGTCCCATACACTCTTTGCTTCAGTCTTTGCAACGAAATAAAACTTAACTTAGATTGATAAAAATTAACCTAGATTACGGTGAGGATCTGTAACTGGCGCTCTGCACGATTGATGTTTCCAATTACATACAGAGGGCGCTCTGCTCTTTTTAATTTCATACTTGTACACAGATGGCGCCATCAAAATCGTTTGCTTCAAAACATAAGAACACAAAAAACAAGAAAGGACGTTAAGTTCGGAAGAATCAAATATTATACACTCCATGGATATATCGACGGCTGAGTAAAAGATTACCCTATTTCAAAAAATGTTTCAAATAATAAATGTGGTATACATATCAAAATAAAATTTATAACAATTTCATTGTGGAACGAATTTCCGTCATCCCTTGTCAAGTTCCACAATACATCGCAAATCTACCCTGTCGGAAAAGCAAACAACCAAAAGGAATTAAATAAATATATTCCACTTTAAGTTTTACTGATTTGTGGTAATCATTTCATAATAAAATTTATAACAGTTTCTTGACTAGCTTTTGAAATAACAAAGATATAGCAAAATAAATTGAGCTTCTTTCAGTTGTAAGTAAATATGTTTTTTCAGTTTTTACTTAGTTGTGTTAATCACATCCTAAACACTTTTTAGCAGATAAAGTATACACTTCAGGTTTTACTGAGTTGTGATAACCACATCGCATTAAATTGTATAACAGTTTTGAAATAACACAAATATAAGCCAAAGACATTAAGCTTTTTCAGTTATAAGATAAATATGTTCCTTCAGTTTTTACTGAGTGTGGTAATCATATAATAATAAAATTTATAACAGTTTTTGGAAAATATAGTGAACTTCAATGTAGTTCAAGTTTCATGACTAAAGCTTTTGAAATAACAAAGATATAACAAAAGAAATTGAGGCTTTTTCTGTTATAAGACAAATATCTACACCCCAGTTTACTATGTTAATTTTTTTCTCGTTGCAGAATGAAGGTGGCGACAAGAGACGAAAAATATTTGGTTTATTTTCTGCATACGAATATTTTGTTGTTTGTGTTGTTTTTGTTGTTGGTTGTATTGTTGTATTGAGAGATATCTCCTAATTCTTCTACCTACAAACATACTTTTCTAATTCTATTTCTCCTCTTTCCTTGGCGCAGTAATTATGGTGTTCTTATGCCGTTTTCGTTTCTCGAAAAAATGTTGCCCTGTTTCATTTTCTTAGCCATCTTGCAAGCTAACTAAGTCAGAGGGCAGCAATGATTGAACAGGTATTTTAAAAATATAAAACACGTTTATCACGTTTACCTATATCAATATAGGTAATATGTTGCATAATTTTGGGGATGAAACTAATGTCGACGCCTGAGTAAAAGATCAAAAGTTGTTTTAAATTGTTTTTCAGAATTTTCTTCAATAACGCCCAACTTCAGAACTTGCTTCAATAACGCCCTATTTCAGAATTTATTTCAACGACGTCCAATTTCAGAAAATTATTTAAAAATGCCTTATTTCAGAGAAATATAAATTGAATTTTCTCTGAAATAGGGCGTTTTTGAAGCAAAATCTGAAATAGGCCGTTATTGAAAAAATTTTTGAGTAGGGCGTTTTAAAAGCAAAATATGAAAAAGGACGTTATTGAAACATTTTATACGCTCTATGGCACTGTACCCTAAGAAATGTTGCTTTTTTCATGTTATGTGTGAAAAATAATAAAAATAATGCAACCCTTGGACATGTTAAAGGCAGAAAACGTTGCCCTGTGGTCGGGGAGATTGTGACAATAGAGCCTTCATTTTTGGCAATAGAACAATCAAAAAATATGTGGAAAATATGTGAAAAAGAACAAAAAAAAATTAACAAGCGACATTTTTGCCAGTTTCGAAATCGCAATAAACCAGAATTTTGTTTCGTGGAGACGCCGGGTTACTTGTTTTTTGAATTCTTATAGTGGGAGCGTGGCCATGTTTACTTTATGTATTTTGAAGCAAACTATTTTGATGGTGGCATCTGTGTACAAGTATGAAATTAGAAAGAGCCGGGCGCCCTCTGTGGGTAGTTGGAAACATTATTCGTGCAGGACGCCAAATACAGCTCTTCCACCGTACTATGCTAATTTTCATTTCGCTGTAAATTTGCTTACTTTTATTTACAAACGGACGTATCAATTTCACTTGTTTTTATGCCAGTGGCATTTTTTTGCAATTCTCTAATATGGGTCGATATTTGTCGACTGAGCCGGTTGAATTGCTATTACATGGGTCGATTTGTTGAATGACCAAATGTGACATCTAGTGTGAAGTTTCACTGCTGATGGACAAAGAGCGTATATAGATAAAAGGGTGCAGTCTGTGAAACATCACACTAGATGTCCCATTTCGCCTACACTCTTTGCCTTCAGTCTTTGCAACGAAATAAAACTTAACTTAGATTAAATTAACATAGGCGGTGATAAAAATTAACCTAGATTACGGTGAGGATCTGTAGCTGCCGCTCTGCACGATTGATGTTTCCAATTACATACAGAGGGCGCTCTGCTCTTTTTAATTTCATACTTGTACACAGATGGCGCCATAAAAATAGTTTGCTTCAAAACATAAGAACACAAAAAACAAGAAAGGAAGTTAAGTTCGGAAGAATCAAATATTATACACTCCATGGATATATCGACGGCTGAGTAAAAAAAATGTTCCAAATAATAAATGTGGTATACATATCAAAATAAAATTTATAACAATTTCATTCTTCTACCTACAAACATACTTTTCTAATTCTATTTCTCCTCTTTCCTTGGCGCAGTAATTATGTTGTTCTTATGCCGTTTTCGTTTCTCGAAAAAATGTTGCCCTGTTTCATTTTCTTAGCCATCTTGTAAGCTAACTAAGTCAGAGGGCAGCAATGATTGAACAGGTATTTTAAAAATATAAAACACGTTTATCATGTTTACCTATATCAATATAGGTAATATGTTGCATAATTTTGGGGATGAAACTACATGTCGACGCCTGAGTAAAAGATCAAAAGTTGTTTTAAATTGTTTTTCAGAATTTTCTTCAATAACGCCCAACTTCAGAACTTGCTTCAATAACGCCCTATTTCAGAATTTATTTCAATGACATCCAATTTCAGAAAATTATTTAAAAATGCCTTATTTCAGAGAAATAAAAATTGAATTTTCTCTGAAATAGGTCGTTTTTGAAGCAAAATCTGAAATAGGCCGTTATTGAAAAAATTTTTGAGTAGGGCGTTTTAAAAGTAAAATATGAAAAAGGACGTTATAGAAACATTTTATACGCTCTATGGCACTGTACCCTAAGAAAATATTGCTTTTTTCATGTTATGTGTGAAAAATAATAAAAATATTGGACATGTTAAAGGCAGAAAACGTTGCCCTGTGGTCGGGGAGATTGTGACAATAGAGCAATCATTTTTGGCAATAGAACAATCAAAAAATGTGTGGAATCTATGTGAAAAAGAACAAAAAAAAAATTAACAAGCGACATTTTTGCCAGTTTCGAAATCGCAATAAACCAGAATTTTGTTTCGTGGAGACGCCGGGTTACTTGTTTTTTGAATTCTTATAGTGGGAGCGTGGCCATGTTCACTTTATGTATTTTGAAGCAAACGATTTTGATGGCGGCATCTGTGTACAAGTATGAAATTAGAAAGAGCCGGGCGCCCTCTGTGGGTAGTTGGAAACATTATTCGTGCAGGACGCCAAGTACAGCTCTTCCACCGTACTATGCTAATTTTCATTTCGCTGTAAATTTACTTACTTTTATTTACAAACGGACGTATCAATTTCACTTGTTTTTATACCAGTGGCATTTTTTTGCAATTCTCTAATATGGGTCGATTTTTGTCGACTGAGCCGGTTGAATTGCTATTACATGGGTCGATTTGTTGAATGACCAAATGTGACATCTAGTGTGAAGTTTCACTGCTGATGGACAAAGAGCGTATATGGATAAAAGGGTGCAGTCTGTGAAACCAAAGAGCGTATATGGATAAGAGGCTGCAGTCTGAAAAACTTCACACTAGATGTCACATTTCGCGCGAGATGAGACCCGCGAAGTGTGACATCTAGTGTGAAATTTCAAAAAGAGCGTATATGGATGAGGGTGCAGTCAGTGAAACTTCACACTAGATGTCACACTTCGCGGGTCCCATCTCGCGCGAAATGTGACATCTAGTGTGAAGTTTTTCAGACTGCAGCCTCTTATCCATATACGCTCTTTGGTGAAACATCACACTAGATGTCCCATTTCGCGGGTCCCATACACTCTTTGCTTCAGTCTTTGCAACGAAATAAAACTTAACTTAGATTGATAAAAATTAACCTAGATTACGGTGAGGATCTGTAACTGGCGCTATGCACGATTGATGTTTCCAATTACATACAGAGGGCGCTCTGCTCTTTTTAATTTCATACTTGTACACAGATGGCGCCATCAAAATCGTTTGCTTCAAAACATAAGAACACAAAAAACAAGAAAGGACGTTAAGTTCGGAAGTATCAAATATTATACACTCCATGGATATATCGACGGCTGAGTAAAAGATTACCCTATTTCAAAAAATGTTTCAAATAATAAATGTGGTATACATATCAAAATAAAATTTATAACAATTTCATTGTGGAACGAATTTCCGTCATCCCTTGTCAAGTTCCACAATACATCGCAAATCTACCCTGTCGGAAAAGCAAACAACCAAAAGGAATTAAATAAATATATTCCATGTATTGTGGAACGATTTTCCGTCATCCCTTGTCAAGTTTGGTTTGGAGACAAACCGGTTTCGGCTAATATGCGCCATCTTCAGTGTCTTCTTCTTTTCGTGAACGAAAGAAGACACTGAAGATGGCGCATATTAGCCGAAACCGGTTTGTCTCCAAACCAAACTTGACAAGGGATGACGGAAAATCGTTCCACAATACATCATATTCCTACCCTGTCGGAAAAACAAGCAACCAAAAAGTTATAAATATATTCCACTTTAAGTTTTACTGATTTGTGGTAATCATATCATAATAAAATTTATAACAGTTTCTTGACTAGCTTTTGAAATAACAAAGATATAGCAAAAGAAATTGAGCTTCTTTCAGTTATAAGTAAATATGTTTTTTCAGTTTTTACTTAGTTGTGTTAATCACATCCTAAACACTTTTTAGCAGATAAAGTATACACTTCAGGTTTTACTGAGTTGTGATAACCACATCGCATTAAATTGTATAACAGTTTTGAAATAACACAAATATAAGCCAAAGACATTAAGCTTTTTCAGTTATAAGATAAATATGTTCCTTCAGTTTTTACTGAGTGTGGTAATCATATAATAATAAAATTTATAACAGTTTTTGGAAAATATAGTGAACTTCAATGTAGTTCAAGTTTCATGACTAAAGCTTTTGAAATAACAAAGATATAACAAAAGAAATTGAGGCTTTTTCTGTTATAAGACAAATATCTACACCCCAGTTTACTATGTTAATTTTTTTCTCGTTGCAGAATGAAGGTGGCGACAAGAGACGAAAAATATTTGGTTTATTTTCTGCATACGAATATTTTGTTGTTTGTGTTGTTTTTGTTGTTGGTTGTATTGTTGTATTGAGCGATATCTCCTAATTCTTCTCTACAAACATACTTTTCTAATTCTATTTCTCCTCTTTCCTTGGCGCAGTAATTATGGTGTTCTTATGCCGTTTTCGTTTCTCGAAAAAATGTTGCCCTGTTTCATTTTCTTAGCCATCTTGCAAGCTAACTAAGTCAGAGGGCAGCAATGATTGAACAGGTATTTTAAAAATATAAAACACGTTTATCACGTTTACCTATATCAATATAGGTAATATGTTGCATAATTTTGGGGATGAAACTAATGTCGACGCCTGAGTAAAAGATCAAAAGTTGTTTTAAATTGTTTTTCAGAATTTTCTTCAATAACGCCCAACTTCAGAACTTGCTTCAATAACGCCCTATTTCAGAATTTATTTCAACGACGTCCAATTTCAGAAAATTATTTAAAAATGCCTTATTTCAGAGAAATATAAATTGAATTTTCTCTGAAATAGGGCGTTTTTGAAGCAAAATCTGAAATAGGCCGTTATTGAAAAAATTTTTGAGTAGGGCGTTTTAAAAGCAAAATATGAAAAAGGACGTTATTGAAACATTTTATACGCTCTATGGCACTGTACCCTAAGAAATGTTGCTTTTTTCATGTTATGTATGAAAAATAATAAAAATAATGCAACCCTTGGACATGTTAAAGGCAGAAAACGTTGCCCTGTGGTCGGGGAGATTGTGACAATAAAGCAATCATTTTTGGCAGTAGAACAATCAAAAAATGTGTGGAATCTATGTGAAAAAGAACAAAAAAAAATTAACAAGCGACATTTTTGCCAGTTTCGACATCGCAATAAACCAGAATTTTGTTTCGTGGAGACGCCGGGTTACTTGTTTTTTGAATTCTTATAGTGGGAGCGTGGCCATGTTTACTTTATGTATTTTGAAGCAAACGATTTTGATTTGATGGCGGCATCTGTGTACAAGTATGAAATCAGAAAGAGCCGGGCGCCCTCTGTGGGTAGTTGGAAACATTATTCGTGCAGGATGCCAAGTACAGCTCTTCCACCGTACTATGCTAATTTTCATTTCGCTGTAAATTTGCTTACTTTTATTTACAAACGGACGTATCAATTTCACTTGTTTTTATACCAGTGGCATTTTTTTGCAATTCTCTAATATGGGTCGATTTTTGTCGACTGAGCCGGTTGAATTGCTATTACATGGGTCGATTTGTTGAATGACCAAATGTGACATCAAGTGTGAAGTTTCACTGCTGATGGACAAAGAGCGTATATGGATAAAAGGGTGCAGTCTGTGAAACATCACACTAGATGTCCCATTTCGCGGGTCCCTACACTCTTTGCCATCAGTCTTTGCAACGAAATAAAACTTATAGGCGAATTCTGTAACTCCGTCTCATCTCAAGTCACAAAATTTGAGATTTGAGACATGAGACATTTTTAGTGACTTGAGCCATTTTTGGTATTCTATAAGCCACAGTCACTAAAAATTTCACCAAAGACTGTGGTGAAAATGTACTGAGACTGTTTGAGATAACCAAATAATTTAACGAATACTCACTAATCGATTACATACGAAAATAGGTTTTGGAAATGAATTTATGAGCAATATATTGCATTAAAAAAATAAAGCGTATCATTACTACTTATCACTTATAAAAATAGTTATGAATATAATGTTTTATGCGTGTTTTATCTGAACCGATTCGCAAAAAAAGTCATGTAACGTAAAACATTGAAATATCGATAAATATCGTATCACATCACTATTTACACTTGATCGAAATGGCGGAAAAAAGTATGCTAGCAAAACCAGCAAAATTTTATTATTCTGCTAATTTCATACAAATAAACTTGTTTTATTGCAGAAAATAGCAAGCGAACAAGCAAAGAGCAAACAAATTGTAAGTTTTTATAAATTTTGACGCTTTATTTAGTTCACCTCAATGTTTTCTTTATTTTGTGACCTCCTCGCCACCAGGTCACTAATTAGTGACGTATTTTTTGAGACTTGAGACGTGAGCTCGCTTACGGAATACCAAATTGTCTCAAAATCAATCTCACCACGAAAAAGTCTCCAAAAGTCTCTATTAGTGACTTGAGACAGCTTACAGAATACTAGTATTAACTTAGATTAAATTAACATAGGCGGTGATAAAAATTAACCTAGATTACGGTGAGGATCTGTAGCTGGCGCTCTGCACGATTGATGTTTCCAATTACATACAGAGGGCGCTCTGCTCTTTTTAATTTCATACTTGTACACAGATGGCGCCATAAAAATAGTTTGCTTCAAAACATAAGAACACAAAAAACAAGAAAGGAAGTTAAGTTCGGAAGAATCAAATATTATACACTCCATGGATATATCGACGGCTGAGTAAAAAAAATGTTTCAAATAATAAATGTGGTATACATATCAAAATAAAATTTATAACAATTTCATTCTTCTACCTACAAACATACTTTTCTAATTCTATTTCTCCTCTTTCCTTGGCGCAGTAATTATGTTGTTCTTATGCCGTTTTCGTTTCTCGAAAAAATGTTGCCCTGTTTGATTTTCTTAGCCATCTTCCCTGCTAGAATTGTGTGACCGAAAGTACTAACACTATTACAAAAATATAATATTACCACCATATTTGCACTCGTATGTGTTTCTAGCCAAGTTCAAAACCAATGAGATAGATAAGGATGAAATGGAATTTGAAAATACACATACGGGAACGTGATAAATGAAACGGTCACAAAAGTTCCCGATGCCCTTAAGAATGTGATAGGAAATATCCCAAAACTTTTGGTCATGCCTGCTGGTCATATGACCTGTCAAATGACCTGCACAGTTCTTGCAGGGTTGTAAGCTAACTAAGTCAGAGGGCAGCAATGATTGAACAGGTATTTTAAAAATATAAAACACGTTTATCATGTTTACCTATATCAATATAGGTAATATGTTGCATAATTTTGGGGATGAAACTACATGTCGACGCCTGAGTAAAAGATCAAAAGTTGTTTTAAATTGTTTTTCAGAATTTTCTTCAATAACGCCCAACTTCCAGAACTTGCTTCAATAACGCCCTATTTCAGAATTTATTTCAATGACATCCAATTTCAGAAAATTATTTAAAAATGCCTTATTTCAGAGAAATAAAAATTGAATTTTCTCTGAAATAGGTCGTTTTTGAAGCAAAATCTGAAATAGGCCGTTATTGAAAAAATTTTTGAGTAGGGCGTTTTAAAAGTAAAATATGAAAAAGGACGTTATTGAAACATTTTATACGCTCTATGGCACTGTACCCTAAGAAAATATTGCTTTTTTCATGTTATGTGTGAAAAATAATAAAAATATTGGACATGTTAAAGGCAGAAAACGTTGCCCTGTGGTCGGGGAGATTGTGACAATAGAGCAATTATTTTTGGCAATAGAACAATCAAAAAATGTGTGGAATCTATGTGAAAAAGAACAAAAAAAAATTAACAAGCGACATTTTTGCCAGTTTCGAAATCGCAATAAACCAGAATTTTGTTTCGTGGAGACGCCGGGTTACTTGTTTTTTGAATTCTTATAGTGGGAGCGTGGCCATGTTTACTTTATGTATTTTGAAGCAAACGATTTTGATGGCGGCATCTGTGTACAAGTATGAAATTAGAAAGAGCCGGGCGCCCTCTGTGGGTAGTTGGAAACATTATTCGTGCAGGACGCCAAGTACAGCTCTTCCACCGTACTATGCTAATTTTCATTTCGCTGTAAATTTGCTTACTTTTATTTACAAACGGACGTATCAATTTCACTTGTTTTTATACCAGTGGCATTTTTTTGCAATTCTCTAATATGGGTCGATTTTTGTCGACTGAGCCGGTTGAATTGCTATTACATGGGTCGATTTGTTGAATGACCAAATGTGACATCTAGTGTGAAGTTTCACTGCTGATGGACAAAGAGCGTATATGGATAAAAGGGTGCAGTCTGTGAAACCAAAGAGCGTATATGGATAAGAGGCTGCAGTCTGAAAAACTTCACACTAGATGTCACATTTCGCGCGAGATGAGACCCGCGAAGTGTGACATCTAGTGTGAAGTTTCAAAAAGAGCGTATATGGATGAGGGTGCAGTCAGTGAAACTTCACACTAGATGTCACACTTCGCGGGTCCCATCTCGCGCGAAATGTGACATCTAGTGTGAAGTTTTTCAGACTGCAGCCTCTTATCCATATACGCTCTTTGGTGAAACATCACACTAGATGTCCCATTTCGCGGGTCCCATACACTCTTTGCTTCAGTCTTTGCAACGAAATAAAACTTAACTTAGATTGATAAAAATTAACCTAGATTACGGTGAGGATCTGTAACTGGCGCTCTGCACGATTGATGTTTCCAATTACATACAGAGGGCGCTCTGCTCTTTTTAATTTCATACTTGTACACAGATGGCGCCATCAAAATCGTTTGCTTCAAAACATAAGAACACAAAAAACAAGAAAGGACGTTAAGTTCGGAAGAATCAAATATTATACACTCCATGGATATATCGACGGCTGAGTAAAAGATTACCCTATTTCAAAAAATGTTTCAAATAATAAATGTGGTATACATATCAAAATAAAATTTATAACAATTTCATTGTGGAACGAATTTCCGTCATCCCTTGTCAAGTTCCACAATACATCGCAAATCTACCCTGTCGGAAAAGCAAACAACCAAAAGGAATTAAATAAATATATTCCACTTTAAGTTTTACTGATTTGTGGTAATCATATCATAATAAAATTTATAACAGTTTCTTGACTAGCTTTTGAAATAACAAAGATATAGCAAAAGAAATTGAGCTTCTTTCAGTTATATATAGTTGTGTTAATCACATCCTAAACACTTTTTAGCAGATAAAGTATACACTTCAGGTTTTACTGAGTTGTGAAAACCACATCGCATTAAATTGTATAACAGTTTTGAAATAACACAAATATAAGCCAAAGACATTAAGCTTTTTCAGTTATAAGATAAATATGTTCCTTCAGTTTTTACTGAGTGTGGTAATCATATAATAATAAAATTTATAACAGTTTTTGGAAAATATAGTGAACTTCAATGTAGTTCAAGTTTCATGACTAAAGCTTTTGAAATAACAAAGATATAACAAAAGAAATTGAGGCTTTTTCTGTTATAAGACAAATATCTACACCCCAGTTTACTATGTTAATTTTTTTCTCGTTGCAGAATGAAGGTGGCGACAAGAGACGAAAAATATTTGGTTTATTTTCTGCATACGAATATTTTGTTGTTTGTGTTGTTTTTGTTGTTGGTTGTATTGTTGTATTGAGCGATATCTCTGTTTCATTGCCCTGTTTCATTTTCTTAGCCATCTTGCAAGCTAACTAAGTCAGAGGGCAGCAATGATTGAACAGGTATTTTAAAAATATAAAACACGTTTATCACGTTTACCTATATCAATATAGGTAATATGTTGCATAATTTTGGGGATGAAACTAATGTCGACGCCTGAGTAAAAGATCAAAAGTTGTTTTAAATTGTTTTTCAGAATTTTCTTCAATAACGCCCAACTTCAGAACTTGCTTCAATAACGCCCTATTTCAGAATTTATTTCAACGACGTCCAATTTCAGAAAATTATTTAAAAATGCCTTATTTCAGAGAAATATAAATTGAATTTTCTCTGAAATAGGGCGTTTTTGAAGCAAAATCTGAAATAGGCCGTTATTGAAAAAATTTTTGAGTAGGGCGTTTTAAAAGCAAAATATGAAAAAGGACGTTATTGAAACATTTTATACGCTCTATGGCACTGTACCCTAAGAAATGTTGCTTTTTTCATGTTATGTGTGAAAAATAATAAAAATAATGCAACCCTTGGACATGTTAAAGGCAGAAAACGTTGCCCTGTGGTCGGGGAGATTGTGACAATAGAGCAATCATTTTTGGCAGTAGAACAATCAAAAAATGTGTGGAATCTATGTGAAAAAGAACAAAAAAAAATTAACAAGCGACATTTTTGCCAGTTTCGAAATCGCAATAAACCAGAATTTTGTTTCGTGGAGACGCCGGGTTACTTGTTTTTTGAATTCTTATAGTGGGAGCGTGGCCATGTTTACTTTATGTATTTTGAAGCAAACGATTTTGATTTGATGGCGGCATCTGTGTACAAGTATGAAATCAGAAAGAGCCGGGCGCCCTCTGTGGGTAGTTGGAAACATTATTCGTGCAGGATGCCAAGTACAGCTCTTCCACCGTACTATGCTAATTTTCATTTCGCTGTAAATTTGCTTACTTTTATTTACAAACGGACGTATCAATTTCACTTGTTTTTATACCAGTGGCATTTTTTTGCAATTCTCTAATATGGGTCGATTTTTGTCGACTGAGCCGGTTGAATTGCTATTACATGGGACGATTTGTTGAATGACCAAATGTGACATCTAGTGTGAAGTTTCACTGCTGATGGACAAAGAGCGTATATGGATAAAAGGGTGCAGTCTGTGAAACATCACACTAGATGTCCCATTTCGCGGGTCCCTACACTCTTTGCCTTCAGTCTTTGCAACGAAATAAAACTTAACTTAGATTAAATTAACATAGGCGGTGATAAAAATTAACCTAGATTACGGTGAGGATCTGTAGCTGGCGCTCTGCACGATTGATGTTTCCAATTACATACAGAGGGCGCTCTGCTCTTTTTAATTTCATACTTGTACACAGATGGCGCCATAAAAATAGTTTGCTTCAAAACATAAGAACACAAAAAACAAGAAAGGAAGTTAAGTTCGGAAGAATCAAATATTATACACTCCATGGATATATCGACGGCTGAGTAAAAAAAATGTTTCAAATAATAAATGTGGTATACATATCAAAATAAAATTTATAACAATTTCATTCTTCTACCTACAAACATACTTTTCTAATTCTATTTCTCCTCTTTCCTTGGCGCAGTAATTATGTTGTTCTTATGCCGTTTTCGTTTCTCGAAAAAATGTTGCCCTGTTTGATTTTCTTAGCCATCTTGTAAGCTAACTAAGTCAGAGGGCAGCAATGATTGAACAGGTATTTTAAAAATATAAAACACGTTTATCATGTTTACCTATATCAATATAGGTAATATGTTGCATAATTTTGGGGATGAAACTACATGTCGACGCCTGAGTAAAAGATCAAAAGTTGTTTTAAATTGTTTTTCAGAATTTTCTTCAATAACGCCCAACTTCAGAACTTGCTTCAATAACGCCCTATTTTATTTCAATGACATCCAATTTCAGAAAATTATTTAAAAATGCCTTATTTCAGAGAAATAAAAATTGAATTTTCTCTGAAATAGGTCGTTTTTGAAGCAAAATCTGAAATAGGCCGTTATTGAAAAAATTTTTGAGTAGGGCGTTTTAAAAGTAAAATATGAAAAAGGACGTTATTGAAACATTTTATACGCTCTATGGCACTGTACCCTAAGAAAATATTGCTTTTTTCATGTTATGTGTGAAAAATAATAAAAATATTGGACATGTTAAAGGCAGAAAACGTTGCCCTGTGGTCGGGGAGATTGTGACAATAGAGCAATCATTTTTGGCAATAGAACAATCAAAAAATGTGTGGAATCTATGTGAAAAAGAACAAAAAAAAATTAACAAGCGACATTTTTGCCAGTTTCGAAATCGCAATAAACCAGAATTTTGTTTCGTGGAGACGCCGGGTTACTTGTTTTTTGAATTCTTATAGTGGGAGCGTGGCCATGTTTACTTTATGTATTTTGAAGCAAACGATTTTGATGGCGGCATCTGTGTACAAGTATGAAATTAGAAAGAGCCGGGCGCCCTCTGTGGGTAGTTGGAAACATTATTCGTGCAGGACGCCAAGTACAGCTCTTCCACCGTACTATGCTAATTTTCATTTCGCTGTAAATTTGCTTACTTTTATTTACAAACGGACGTATCAATTTCACTTGTTTTTATACCAGTGGCATTTTTTTGCAATTCTCTAATATGGGTCGATTTTTGTCGACTGAGCCGGTTGAATTGCTATTACATGGGTCGATTTGTTGAATGACCAAATGTGACATCTAGTGTGAAGTTTCACTGCTGATGGACAAAGAGCGTATATGGATAAAAGGGTGCAGTCTGTGAAACCAAAGAGCGTATATGGATAAGAGGCTGCAGTCTGAAAAACTTCACACTAGATGTCACATTTCGCGCGAGATGAGACCCGCGAAGTGTGACATCTAGTGTGAAGTTTCAAAAAGAGCGTATATGGATGAGGGTGCAGTCAGTGAAACTTCACACTAGATGTCACACTTCGCGGGTCCCATCTCGCGCGAAATGTGACATCTAGTGTGAAGTTTTTCAGACTGCAGCCTCTTATCCATATACGCTCTTTGGTGAAACATCACACTAGATGTCCCATTTCGCGGGTCCCATACACTCTTTGCTTCAGTCTTTGCAACGAAATAAAACTTAACTTAGATTGATAAAAATTAACCTAGATTACGGTGAGGATCTGTAACTGGCGCTCTGCACGATTGATGTTTCCAATTACATACAGAGGGCGCTCTGCTCTTTTTAATTTCATACTTGTACACAGATGGCGCCATCAAAATCGTTTGCTTCAAAACATAAGAACACAAAAAACAAGAAAGGACGTTAAGTTCGGAAGAATCAAATATTATACACTCCATGGATATATCGACGGCTGAGTAAAAGATTACCCTATTTCAAAAAATGTTTCAAATAATAAATGTGGTATACATATCAAAATAAAATTTATAACAATTTCATTGTGGAACGAATTTCCGTCATCCCTTGTCAAGTTCCACAATACATCGCAAATCTACCCTGTCGGAAAAGCAAACAACCAAAAGGAATTAAATAAATATATTCCACTTTAAGTTTTACTGATTTGTGGTAATCATATCATAATAAAATTTATAACAGTTTCTTGACTAGCTTTTGAAATAACAAAGATATAGCAAAAGAAATTGAGCTTCTTTCAGTTATATATAGTTGTGTTAATCACATCCTAAACACTTTTTAGCAGATAAAGTATACACTTCAGGTTTTACTGAGTTGTGAAAACCACATCGCATTAAATTGTATAACAGTTTTGAAATAACACAAATATAAGCCAAAGACATTAAGCTTTTTCAGTTATAAGATAAATATGTTCCTTCAGTTTTTACTGAGTGTGGTAATCATATAATAATAAAATTTATAACAGTTTTTGGAAAATATAGTGAACTTCAATGTAGTTCAAGTTTCATGACTAAAGCTTTTGAAATAACAAAGATATAACAAAAGAAATTGAGGCTTTTTCTGTTATAAGACAAATATCTACACCCCAGTTTACTATGTTAATTTTTTTCTCGTTGCAGAATGAAGGTGGCGACAAGAGACGAAAAATATTTGGTTTATTTTCTGCATACGAATATTTTGTTGTTTGTGTTGTTTTTGTTGTTGGTTGTATTGTTGTATTGAGCGATATCTCTGTTTCATTGCCCTGTTTCATTTTCTTAGCCATCTTGCAAGCTAACTAAGTCAGAGGGCAGCAATGATTGAACAGGTATTTTAAAAATATAAAACACGTTTATCACGTTTACCTATATCAATATAGGTAATATGTTGCATAATTTTGGGGATGAAACTAATGTCGACGCCTGAGTAAAAGATCAAAAGTTGTTTTAAATTGTTTTTCAGAATTTTCTTCAATAACGCCCAACTTCAGAACTTGCTTCAATAACGCCCTATTTCAGAATTTATTTCAACGACGTCCAATTTCAGAAAATTATTTAAAAATGCCTTATTTCAGAGAAATATAAATTGAATTTTCTCTGAAATAGGGCGTTTTTGAAGCAAAATCTGAAATAGGCCGTTATTGAAAAAATTTTTGAGTAGGGCGTTTTAAAAGCAAAATATGAAAAAGGACGTTATTGAAACATTTTATACGCTCTATGGCACTGTACCCTAAGAAATGTTGCTTTTTTCATGTTATGTGTGAAAAATAATAAAAATAATGCAACCCTTGGACATGTTAAAGGCAGAAAACGTTGCCCTGTGGTCGGGGAGATTGTGACAATAGAGCAATCATTTTTGGCAGTAGAACAATCAAAAAATGTGTGGAATCTATGTGAAAAAGAACAAAAAAAAATTAACAAGCGACATTTTTGCCAGTTTCGAAATCGCAATAAACCAGAATTTTGTTTCGTGGAGACGCCGGGTTACTTGTTTTTTGAATTCTTATAGTGGGAGCGTGGCCATGTTTACTTTATGTATTTTGAAGCAAACGATTTTGATTTGATGGCGGCATCTGTGTACAAGTATGAAATCAGAAAGAGCCGGGCGCCCTCTGTGGGTAGTTGGAAACATTATTCGTGCAGGATGCCAAGTACAGCTCTTCCACCGTACTATGCTAATTTTCATTTCGCTGTAAATTTGCTTACTTTTATTTACAAACGGACGTATCAATTTCACTTGTTTTTATACCAGTGGCATTTTTTTGCAATTCTCTAATATGGGTCGATTTTTGTCGACTGAGCCGGTTGAATTGCTATTACATGGGACGATTTGTTGAATGACCAAATGTGACATCTAGTGTGAAGTTTCACTGCTGATGGACAAAGAGCGTATATGGATAAAAGGGTGCAGTCTGTGAAACATCACACTAGATGTCCCATTTCGCGGGTCCCTACACTCTTTGCCTTCAGTCTTTGCAACGAAATAAAACTTAACTTAGATTAAATTAACATAGGCGGTGATAAAAATTAACCTAGATTACGGTGAGGATCTGTAGCTGGCGCTCTGCACGATTGATGTTTCCAATTACATACAGAGGGCGCTCTGCTCTTTTTAATTTCATACTTGTACACAGATGGCGCCATAAAAATAGTTTGCTTCAAAACATAAGAACACAAAAAACAAGAAAGGAAGTTAAGTTCGGAAGAATCAAATATTATACACTCCATGGATATATCGACGGCTGAGTAAAAAAAATGTTTCAAATAATAAATGTGGTATACATATCAAAATAAAATTTATAACAATTTCATTCTTCTACCTACAAACATACTTTTCTAATTCTATTTCTCCTCTTTCCTTGGCGCAGTAATTATGTTGTTCTTATGCCGTTTTCGTTTCTCGAAAAAATGTTGCCCTGTTTGATTTTCTTAGCCATCTTGTAAGCTAACTAAGTCAGAGGGCAGCAATGATTGAACAGGTATTTTAAAAATATAAAACACGTTTATCATGTTTACCTATATCAATATAGGTAATATGTTGCATAATTTTGGGGATGAAACTACATGTCGACGCCTGAGTAAAAGATCAAAAGTTGTTTTAAATTGTTTTTCAGAATTTTCTTCAATAACGCCCAACTTCAGAACTTGCTTCAATAACGCCCTATTTTATTTCAATGACATCCAATTTCAGAAAATTATTTAAAAATGCCTTATTTCAGAGAAATAAAAATTGAATTTTCTCTGAAATAGGTCGTTTTTGAAGCAAAATCTGAAATAGGCCGTTATTGAAAAAATTTTTGAGTAGGGCGTTTTAAAAGTAAAATATGAAAAAGGACGTTATTGAAACATTTTATACGCTCTATGGCACTGTACCCTAAGAAAATATTGCTTTTTTCATGTTATGTGTGAAAAATAATAAAAATATTGGACATGTTAAAGGCAGAAAACGTTGCCCTGTGGTCGGGGAGATTGTGACAATAGAGCAATCATTTTTGGCAATAGAACAATCAAAAAATGTGTGGAATCTATGTGAAAAAGAACAAAAAAAAATTAACAAGCGACATTTTTGCCAGTTTCGAAATCGCAATAAACCAGAATTTTGTTTCGTGGAGACGCCGGGTTACTTGTTTTTTGAATTCTTATAGTGGGAGCGTGGCCATGTTTACTTTATGTATTTTGAAGCAAACGATTTTGATGGCGGCATCTGTGTACAAGTATGAAATTAGAAAGAGCCGGGCGCCCTCTGTGGGTAGTTGGAAACATTATTCGTGCAGGACGCCAAGTACAGCTCTTCCACCGTACTATGCTAATTTTCATTTCGCTGTAAATTTGCTTACTTTTATTTACAAACGGACGTATCAATTTCACTTGTTTTTATACCAGTGGCATTTTTTTGCAATTCTCTAATATGGGTCGATTTTTGTCGACTGAGCCGGTTGAATTGCTATTACATGGGTCGATTTGTTGAATGACCAAATGTGACATCTAGTGTGAAGTTTCACTGCTGATGGACAAAGAGCGTATATGGATAAAAGGGTGCAGTCTGTGAAACCAAAGAGCGTATATGGATAAGAGGCTGCAGTCTGAAAAACTTCACACTAGATGTCACATTTCGCGCGAGATGAGACCCGCGAAGTGTGACATCTAGTGTGAAGTTTCAAAAAGAGCGTATATGGATGAGGGTGCAGTCAGTGAAACTTCACACTAGATGTCACACTTCGCGGGTCCCATCTCGCGCGAAATGTGACATCTAGTGTGAAGTTTTTCAGACTGCAGCCTCTTATCCATATACGCTCTTTGGTGAAACATCACACTAGATGTCCCATTTCGCGGGTCCCATACACTCTTTGCTTCAGTCTTTGCAACGAAATAAAACTTAACTTAGATTGATAAAAATTAACCTAGATTACGGTGAGGATCTGTAACTGGCGCTCTGCACGATTGATGTTTCCAATTACATACAGAGGGCGCTCTGCTCTTTTTAATTTCATACTTGTACACAGATGGCGCCATCAAAATCGTTTGCTTCAAAACATAAGAACACAAAAAACAAGAAAGGACGTTAAGTTCGGAAGAATCAAATATTATACACTCCATGGATATATCGACGGCTGAGTAAAAGATTACCCTATTTCAAAAAATGTTTCAAATAATAAATGTGGTATACATATCAAAATAAAATTTATAACAATTTCATTGTGGAACGAATTTCCGTCATCCCTTGTCAAGTTCCACAATACATCGCAAATCTACCCTGTCGGAAAAGCAAACAACCAAAAGGAATTAAATAAATATATTCCACTTTAAGTTTTACTGATTTGTGGTAATCATATCATAATAAAATTTATAACAGTTTCTTGACTAGCTTTTGAAATAACAAAGATATAGCAAAAGAAATTGAGCTTCTTTCAGTTATATATAGTTGTGTTAATCACATCCTAAACACTTTTTAGCAGATAAAGTATACACTTCAGGTTTTACTGAGTTGTGAAAACCACATCGCATTAAATTGTATAACAGTTTTGAAATAACACAAATATAAGCCAAAGACATTAAGCTTTTTCAGTTATAAGATAAATATGTTCCTTCAGTTTTTACTGAGTGTGGTAATCATATAATAATAAAATTTATAACAGTTTTTGGAAAATATAGTGAACTTCAATGTAGTTCAAGTTTCATGACTAAAGCTTTTGAAATAACAAAGATATAACAAAAGAAATTGAGGCTTTTTCTGTTATAAGACAAATATCTACACCCCAGTTTACTATGTTAATTTTTTTCTCGTTGCAGAATGAAGGTGGCGACAAGAGACGAAAAATATTTGGTTTATTTTCTGCATACGAATATTTTGTTGTTTGTGTTGTTTTTGTTGTTGGTTGTATTGTTGTATTGAGCGATATCTCCTAATTCTTCTACCTACAAACATACTTTTCTAATTCTATTTCTCCTCTTTCCTTGGCGCAGTAATTATGGTGTTCTTATGCCGTTTTCGTTTCTCGAAAAAATGTTGCCCTGTTTCATTTTCTTAGCCATCTTGCAAGCTAACTAAGTCAGAGGGCAGCAATGATTGAACAGGTATTTTAAAAATATAAAACACGTTTATCACGTTTACCTATATCAATATAGGTAATATGTTGCATAATTTTGGGGATGAAACTAATGTCGACGCCTGAGTAAAAGATTAAAAGTTGTTTTAAATTGTTTTTCAGAATTTTCTTCAATAGCCGTGTTTCACATACGGTGATCCTAACCCAGATAAAAATTTTTGCATGTAAATGCAACAACAAAGATTTCAGCTCGATTAAACCAGATAAATTGCTGGTTCAATTTCTGATCCGCCCTGTTCGATTTGTTTTTTCCGTGCTGATTTGGCAGCACAGTGCTTTTTTGATTTGGCAGAACTGAAAAGTGACATTTGTGTATGTATACATATATATACATATACCCTGCAGTAAATTTGTTTCACTGCTAAATGATCATTGATCATTCTTTGTTGAATATTCATCACTATCGTTTTGCGTTGGTGCAAGCGTGCAGGGCCGCCGAGAGAAAATCTGGGCCCGGGGTCAAAAAAACTACGGGCCCTCATACTAAATGAACAAATTATCAAAATCAAAATTCAATGAATATATAGTTACGAACTTTAATTTATCTATACATTAATACAGATCAAGTAAATATGTTTACATAGAAATACCTATACATATCAGGGTGGGTCAAATGTATTGTTCAAAAGGCATATCCAGTTTCTGAATCCATGGGTCATACTGAGTAATATTGTCCATGGGACCATAGGTCTGAATGAACTTTGTTTAAATACATATTGCTTTATTTGTATGAAATAAATTTCTTTAAATTGGAATACAAATATTTGTTGGTAGTAATTTGGTATATAAAAAGACTTTAATTAACACAAGTGAACCTTTTTCGCCTTAGCAGCTGCAAAATTATCTATTATAGTGTCAAAATCCAACGCAAATTTTAGCTGCGCAAGCTTCGTGTGTTTTCGGCGTATCGCTGTTTACATACATATATACACGTACATATATCGCTGGATAAGAATTTGTATCATACCGAATTTTTCTTTTGCAACAGAAAATGAATTCAAATTTAAGCGCAGACACGTTAAGAGATTTATAAATTTGTTGAAATTTAAAATGATTGCTATCTACGAAAGGTGATTAAAGGTGTTGTTTGTTTAGTTTCTTTAAGCAAAAAGCTTGGATATCATTTTGAGATTCCCGGGCCCTCTAAAGTCCGGGCCCGGGGCAATTGACCCCCTCAGCCCCCCCTCTCGTCGGGCCTGCAAGCGTGCAAGCTATATTGAAAAAACCAAACGAAATATCATCTAGGCGGTTATAAACTCACGAGCCAGCTTGTATTTCGGTAGGTTTTTTGACATTCGGCAGCTTTTCTGACAAATTTTTCAATTTGACAACTATAAAACAAATTATATTTAAAATAAAAAATATATGGGAATACAAATTTCAAATTTGCCTCTTGTAAGCTTCTACTTTGGCCGTAAGGGGAAAGAAGAAGTCCTGAAGAAAAATTATAGTGCGCACTAGCTTCTCCTTATAACATGGAATACATAGCTATCCCGCCATTTGAGTTTCATAATTTATTTCAGTAATTTTAAATACAAATTTCCAAAAAAATAATTTTTGAAATAGTTATTTTCATTTAGTTTGAAGTTTAAAGTCAATCAAATTGTTTTTGAGGGAGTATTTGTCTCTTTTCAACGTACAGAAGAATTGCTTTTGTGCTATTATAACTCTGACGAGTTCTATGGCCGAGCTTCTCTCCCAATTCGAGGTGTGCTCCTTTTGTTTTTCCTACCATTGGAAAGTTTTATGCCGGCTCCGAACGGAGTCATATAGGCATGAGGAAAGCAAACCATTTATTTGAAAAAATTCAGCAGCCTTTATATGAAAGCATTCACTGATGCCTCCTCATGATGAATTTCATCAGTGATTCATAAAGGATTCATTTCAGATTTTTACTGCTGGGTATATGTTGTATATGTTTCTTTTTCTTTTTAGTTCTTTTCAAGTGCAGCCAATTTTCATTATGAGCCGGATTGTTTCAGTAAAAATTTATCTTAACCCAGACCCAGATGTAATAACTGAAATGCCCCTAATAACGCCCAACTTCAGAACTTGCTTCAATAACGCCCTATTTCAGAATTTATTTCAACGACGTCCAATTTCAGAAAATTATTTAAAAATGCCTTATTTCAGAGAAATATAAATTGAATTTTCTCTGAAATAGGGCGTTTTTGAAGCAAAATCTGAAATAGGCCGTTATTGAAAAAATTTTTGAGTAGGGCGTTTTAAAAGCAAAATATGAAAAAGGACGTTATTGAAACATTTTATACGCTCTATGGCATTGTACCCTAAGAAAATGTTGCTTTTTTCATGTTATGTGTGAAAAATAATAAAAATAATGCAACCCTTGGACATGTTAAAGGCAGAAAACGTTGCCCTGTGGTCGGGGAGATTGTGACAATAGAGCAATCATTTTTGGCAATAGAACAATCAAAAAATGTGTGGAATCTATGTGAAAAAGAACAAAAAAAAATTAACAAGCGACATTTTTGCCAGTTTCGAAATCGCAATAAACCAGAATTTTGTTTCGTGGAGACGCCGGGTTACTTGTTTTTTGAATTCTTATAGTGGGAGCGTGGCCATGTTTACTTTATGTATTTTGAAGCAAACGATTTTGATGGCGGCATCTGTGTACAAGTATGAAATTAGAAAGAGCCGGGCGCCCTCTGTGGGTAGTTGGAAACATTATTCGTGCAGGACGCCAAGTACAGCTCTTCCACCGTACTATGCTAATTTTCATTTCGCTGTAAATTTGCTTACTTTTATTTACAAACGGACGTATCAATTTCACTTGTTTTTATACCAGTGGCATTTTTTTGCAATTCTCTAATATGGGTCGATTTTTGTCGACTGAGCCGGTTGAATTGCTATTACATGGGTCGATTTGTTGAATGACCAAATGTGACATCTAGTGTGAAGTTTCACTGCTGATGGACAAAGAGCGTATATGGATAAAAGGGTGCAGTCTGTGAAACCAAAGAGCGTATATGGATAAGAGGCTGCAGTCTGAAAAACTTCACACTAGATGTCACATTTCGCGCGAGATGAGACCCGCGAAGTGTGACATCTAGTGTGAAGTTTCAAAAAGAGCGTATATGGATGAGGGTGCAGTCAGTGAAACTTCACACTAGATGTCACACTTCGCGGGTCCCATCTCGCGCGAAATGTGACATCTAGTGTGAAGTTTTTCAGACTGCAGCCTCTTATCCATATACGCTCTTTGGTGAAACATCACACTAGATGTCCCATTTCGCGGGTCCCATACACTCTTTGCTTCAGTCTTTGCAACGAAATAAAACTTAACTTAGATTGATAAAAATTAACCTAGATTACGGTGAGGATCTGTAACTGGCGCTCTGCACGATTGATGTTTCCAATTACATACAGAGGGCGCTCTGCTCTTTTTAATTTCATACTTGTACACAGATGGCGCCATCAAAATCGTTTGCTTCAAAACATAAGAACACAAAAAACAAGAAAGGACGTTAAGTTCGGAAGAATCAAATATTATACACTCCATGGATATATCGACGGCTGAGTAAAAGATTACCCTATTTCAAAAAATGTTTCAAATAATAAATGTGGTATACATATCAAAATAAAATTTATAACAATTTCATTGTGGAACGAATTTCCGTCATCCCTTGTCAAGTTCCACAATACATCGCAAATCTACCCTGTCGGAAAAGCAAACAACCAAAAGGAATTAAATAAATATATTCCACTTTAAGTTTTACTGATTTGTGGTAATCATATCATAATAAAATTTATAACAGTTTCTTGACTAGCTTTTGAAATAACAAAGATATAGCAAAAGAAATTGAGCTTCTTTCAGTTATATATAGTTGTGTTAATCACATCCTAAACACTTTTTAGCAGATAAAGTATACACTTCAGGTTTTACTGAGTTGTGAAAACCACATCGCATTAAATTGTATAACAGTTTTGAAATAACACAAATATAAGCCAAAGACATTAAGCTTTTTCAGTTATAAGATAAATATGTTCCTTCAGTTTTTACTGAGTGTGGTAATCATATAATAATAAAATTTATAACAGTTTTTGGAAAATATAGTGAACTTCAATGTAGTTCAAGTTTCATGACTAAAGCTTTTGAAATAACAAAGATATAACAAAAGAAATTGAGGCTTTTTCTGTTATAAGACAAATATCTACACCCCAGTTTACTATGTTAATTTTTTTCTCGTTGCAGAATGAAGGTGGCGACAAGAGACGAAAAATATTTGGTTTATTTTCTGCATACGAATATTTTGTTGTTTGTGTTGTTTTTGTTGTTGGTTGTATTGTTGTATTGAGCGATATCTCTGTTTCATTGCCCTGTTTCATTTTCTTAGCCATCTTGCAAGCTAACTAAGTCAGAGGGCAGCAATGATTGAACAGGTATTTTAAAAATATAAAACACGTTTATCACGTTTACCTATATCAATATAGGTAATATGTTGCATAATTTTGGGGATGAAACTAATGTCGACGCCTGAGTAAAAGATCAAAAGTTGTTTTAAATTGTTTTTCAGAATTTTCTTCAATAACGCCCAACTTCAGAACTTGCTTCAATAACGCCCTATTTCAGAATTTATTTCAACGACGTCCAATTTCAGAAAATTATTTAAAAATGCCTTATTTCAGAGAAATATAAATTGAATTTTCTCTGAAATAGGGCGTTTTTGAAGCAAAATCTGAAATAGGCCGTTATTGAAAAAATTTTTGAGTAGGGCGTTTTAAAAGCAAAATATGAAAAAGGACGTTATTGAAACATTTTATACGCTCTATGGCACTGTACCCTAAGAAATGTTGCTTTTTTCATGTTATGTGTGAAAAATAATAAAAATAATGCAACCCTTGGACATGTTAAAGGCAGAAAACGTTGCCCTGTGGTCGGGGAGATTGTGACAATAGAGCAATCATTTTTGGCAGTAGAACAATCAAAAAATGTGTGGAATCTATGTGAAAAAGAACAAAAAAAAATTAACAAGCGACATTTTTGCCAGTTTCGAAATCGCAATAAACCAGAATTTTGTTTCGTGGAGACGCCGGGTTACTTGTTTTTTGAATTCTTATAGTGGGAGCGTGGCCATGTTTACTTTATGTATTTTGAAGCAAACGATTTTGATTTGATGGCGGCATCTGTGTACAAGTATGAAATCAGAAAGAGCCGGGCGCCCTCTGTGGGTAGTTGGAAACATTATTCGTGCAGGATGCCAAGTACAGCTCTTCCACCGTACTATGCTAATTTTCATTTCGCTGTAAATTTGCTTACTTTTATTTACAAACGGACGTATCAATTTCACTTGTTTTTATACCAGTGGCATTTTTTTGCAATTCTCTAATATGGGTCGATTTTTGTCGACTGAGCCGGTTGAATTGCTATTACATGGGACGATTTGTTGAATGACCAAATGTGACATCTAGTGTGAAGTTTCACTGCTGATGGACAAAGAGCGTATATGGATAAAAGGGTGCAGTCTGTGAAACATCACACTAGATGTCCCATTTCGCGGGTCCCTACACTCTTTGCCTTCAGTCTTTGCAACGAAATAAAACTTAACTTAGATTAAATTAACATAGGCGGTGATAAAAATTAACCTAGATTACGGTGAGGATCTGTAGCTGGCGCTCTGCACGATTGATGTTTCCAATTACATACAGAGGGCGCTCTGCTCTTTTTAATTTCATACTTGTACACAGATGGCGCCATAAAAATAGTTTGCTTCAAAACATAAGAACACAAAAAACAAGAAAGGAAGTTAAGTTCGGAAGAATCAAATATTATACACTCCATGGATATATCGACGGCTGAGTAAAAAAAATGTTTCAAATAATAAATGTGGTATACATATCAAAATAAAATTTATAACAATTTCATTCTTCTACCTACAAACATACTTTTCTAATTCTATTTCTCCTCTTTCCTTGGCGCAGTAATTATGTTGTTCTTATGCCGTTTTCGTTTCTCGAAAAAATGTTGCCCTGTTTGATTTTCTTAGCCATCTTGTAAGCTAACTAAGTCAGAGGGCAGCAATGATTGAACAGGTATTTTAAAAATATAAAACACGTTTATCATGTTTACCTATATCAATATAGGTAATATGTTGCATAATTTTGGGGATGAAACTACATGTCGACGCCTGAGTAAAAGATCAAAAGTTGTTTTAAATTGTTTTTCAGAATTTTCTTCAATAACGCCCAACTTCAGAACTTGCTTCAATAACGCCCTATTTTATTTCAATGACATCCAATTTCAGAAAATTATTTAAAAATGCCTTATTTCAGAGAAATAAAAATTGAATTTTCTCTGAAATAGGTCGTTTTTGAAGCAAAATCTGAAATAGGCCGTTATTGAAAAAATTTTTGAGTAGGGCGTTTTAAAAGTAAAATATGAAAAAGGACGTTATTGAAACATTTTATACGCTCTATGGCACTGTACCCTAAGAAAATATTGCTTTTTTCATGTTATGTGTGAAAAATAATAAAAATATTGGACATGTTAAAGGCAGAAAACGTTGCCCTGTGGTCGGGGAGATGTGACAATAGAGCAATCATTTTTGGCAATAGAACAATCAAAAAATGTGTGGAATCTATGTGAAAAAGAACAAAAAAAAATTAACAAGCGACATTTTTGCCAGTTTCGAAATCGCAATAAACCAGAATTTTGTTTCGTGGAGACGCCGGGTTACTTGTTTTTTGAATTCTTATAGTGGGACCGTGGCCATGTTTACTTTATGTATTTTGAAGCAAACGATTTTGATGGCGGCATCTGTGTACAAGTATGAAATTAGAAAGATCCGGGCGCCCTCTGTGGGTAGTTGGAAACATTATTCGTGCAGGACGCCAAGTACAGCTCTTCCACCGTACTATGCTAATTTTCATTTCGCTGTAAATTTGCTTACTTTTATTTACAAACGGACGTATCAATTTCACTTGTTTTTATACCAGTGGCATTTTTTTGCAATTCTCTAATATGGGTCGATTTTTGTCGACTGAGCCGGTTGAATTGCTATTACATGGGTCGATTTGTTGAATGACCAAATGTGACATCTAGTGTGAAGTTTCACTGCTGATGGACAAAGAGCGTATATGGATAAAAGGGTGCAGTCTGTGAAACCAAAGAGCGTATATGGATAAGAGGCTGCAGTCTGAAAAACTTCACACTAGATGTCACATTTCGCGCGAGATGAGACCCGCGAAGTGTGACATCTAGTGTGAAGTTTCAAAAAGAGCGTATATGGATGAGGGTGCAGTCAGTGAAACTTCACACTAGATGTCACACTTCGCGGGTCCCATCTCGCGCGAAATGTGACATCTAGTGTGAAGTTTTTCAGACTGCAGCCTCTTATCCATATACGCTCTTTGGTGAAACATCACACTAGATGTCCCATTTCGCGGGTCCCATACACTCTTTGCTTCAGTCTTTGCAACGAAATAAAACTTAACTTAGATTGATAAAAATTAACCTAGATTACGGTGAGGATCTGTAACTGGCGCTCTGCACGATTGATGTTTCCAATTACATACAGAGGGCGCTCTGCTCTTTTTAATTTCATACTTGTACACAGATGGCGCCATCAAAATCGTTTGCTTCAAAACATAAGAACACAAAAAACAAGAAAGGACGTTAAGTTCGGAAGAATCAAATATTATACACTCCATGGATATATCGACGGCTGAGTAAAAGATTACCCTATTTCAAAAAATGTTTCAAATAATAAATGTGGTATACATATCAAAATAAAATTTATAACAATTTCATTGTGGAACGAATTTCCGTCATCCCTTGTCGAGTTCCACAATACATCGCAAATCTACCCTGTCGGAAAAGCAAACAACCAAAAGAAATTAAATAAATATATTCCACTTTAACCCTTTCGCGCCTACTGGGACAATATGTCCCAGCTGCATTCGAAATCATATATATTCTATTTTATTAAAGAAAACTTCTATCTGAAATGTCATAATACAAGATTTGGGTTTTATTTATGATAAAAATCCCTTTTAACATATTTCTGCTTAGGCATTTGGCAGCACTGGTCAAATCGGTCAGTACATGTTAGAAAATTTTGCCGATCTGGCAGGACAAAAGCTGTCAAAACTACATATTAACCGTTAGCCACGTTGTCTAACGCAAAATAGTGTGTACATATTGACAATATCAGTTTGAATTTTAATTAAAATATTATTAAAAATATTAATAAAGGTAAGTTTTATATACTTTTTCAAGCCTTGGGATATATTGTCCCAATATGTGTTTTAGGTGGGATATATTTGTCCCAATATCATTTTTTACAGATGTCGAAGAAGAAGTACACGGTGGAAGAGGTGGAAGATATGCTGTGCGAAAGCTCCGATGACGAAGATTTTAGCCTTTCTGAGAGCAGTTATTCACCTTCATCTGATGATGAAAATATGGAACAAGCTGGCGAAGGTGACAGCGATGCTTCCTCTTCTGAATCGGACGATGAAGAGCAGGGTGATGACGAAGTTAGTGCGAATTCGGAAGGAGGAGGACTAAATGAAGATGAGGCAAATGAAGCAGGTGCCGTTGCTAACTGGACTAACCTTACAGAAGACATACATTTCGAACCAAAATATCAAATGCCTTTGGAAAGAGATCCGCAAGTTCTGTTAACTTTTCCTCGGGCTTCAACCGAGTTCGACGTTTTTAGGAAGTTTTTTCCAAAAAGTCTGTGCATATTTATCGCAGAGTGCACAAATCAGCGATTGAAAAAACTCAATAGAGAAAAGAAAACCAATAGAGCCCTAACGGATGAACACGAAATATTGGTGTTTCTGGGTGTAGCAATGGTTATGCACTACAACCATTTGCCATCTTTACATGATTATTGGAGCAAACATGCGTCGATGGGAAATGAAATGATAAAGAATAGTATTTCTCGCGATCGCTTCACATTACTTTCTTCAAAGCTGTATTTGAATAATTGCGACAAACCCAGCGATGCTCCAAAGGATTACTATATTGCAGAAGTCATTGCTTGTATGAAAAAAAATTTCATGCGTATGAGAAGTGACAGTCCATTTCAATCCATCGACGAATGTATGGCAAAATTTAAAGGGAGGTCCAGTCTAAAACAATACATGCCTATGAAGCCAATTAAGCGCGGTGTTAAAATTTGGTTGCGATGCGACGCAAAGACTGGATACACGTACGATTTGAATATATACACTGGTAAAGATGTGACTCCAAATCTTGTTGGCACACTTGGAGAAAGAGTTGTTACAAAATTAGCTAGTACTATCCGTGATAAGGAAGTAGCTATTGCTTTCGACAGATTTTTCACATCAATAACATTAATGAAATCCATTCCGTTTCCAGTGGTTGGAACCTACATGCGGAATAGAAAGGAAACACCTGTGTTCGAGTCGCGACTAGTACGTGGGGAAGCCCAGTTCCAAATAAGCTATGACGGCATAATGGCTACACGTTGGATGGATTCCAAGGAGGTACTTGTGGTTTCTAATTGCCACAAACCAATATTATCAAATGTAGATAGAAAACAGAAGGATGGTAAAAAGAAACAAGTTTCCTGTCCTTTAGCTATTGTGGACTACAATCGTATAATGGGCGGTGTAGACCTGGCCGATCAGAAATCCGCGGTATATGATATCAATCGAAAATCCCAGAGGTGGTGGAAAAAGGTATTTTTTAAAATTCTGATGCTTTCTACTGTGAATGCTTGGATTGTACATAACGATATCAATCGCAAAAAAACATCGTTGATACAATTTATAGTACCATTAGCTGAGTCCTTGATTGCAGAAGGAACTAAACACAAAAAAATTAAGACTCGTCGGAGCGGCGGAAGACCAGCTAAGCGTGCACATTCAGAACTATTGAATGTTGGGGATCATTTACCAATAAAATGCCCTTCTCGACGTCGTTGCGTACGGTGCACTTCGTTACATAAGGAAACGAGAACAAATTACATCTGCTCCGGATGTAACAATGCACTATGCTTTAACTGCTTTACTCCATTTCATAAATGAATGCTTTTTTAACAAAAAATTTATTGAAATAAAAGTGTTTTCTAAATAAATATATAAACTAAAAATTAGTGGTCTTTTGAAATTTTTGTGTTCAGAAACCTTATTGGGACTCATTGTCCCATTATAAAACCTTATTGGGACAATATGTCCCAGGATAATAAAAGGACATAGGGCTTTTTGAGGTATGCAGAACATATTTTTTTAAACATTACTTTCACATTTTGAAAAAAAATTTCAAAAAGGTATTCTGGGAACCGAAATAAAACTCCGGCGCGAAAGGGTTAAGTTTTACTGATTTGTGGTTATAACAGTTTCTTGACTAGCTTTTGAAATAACAAAGGTATAGCAAAAGAAATTGAGCTTCTTTCAGTTATAAGTAAATATGTTTTTTTCAGTTTTCACTGAGTTGTGGTAATCATATCATAATAAAATGATTTGGAAAATAAAGTAAACTTCTATGTAGTTCCAGTTTAATGGGTTTTCAAATGACAGAGATATAACAAAAGAGGTAGTTCAGTTATAAGATAACATCTTATTACTTATAATTTATATCTTATTACTTCTGTTTTTCTGAGTTGTGGTATCTTATCATAATAAAATTTATAACAGCTTCTGAAATAACAAAGATATAGCAAAGTAATTGAAGTTTTTTCAGTTATAAGATGAATATGTTTCTTCATTTTTTACTGAATTGTTGTAATCACATTTTAATAAAATGTATAGCAGTTCTTGGAAAAATAAGTAAACTTATTGAAGTTTCGTGGCTTTTGCTTTTGAAATAACAAGGAGGGTTTTCAGTTTTTACTTAGTTGTGTTAATCACATCCTAAACACTTTTTAGCAGATAAGGTATACACTTCAGGTTTTACTGAGTTGTGATAACCACATCGCATTAAATTGTATAACAGTTTTGAAATAACACAAATATCACCAAAGACATTTAGCTTTTTCAGTTATAAGATAAATATGTTCCTTCAGTTTTACTGAGTTGTGGTAATCATATAATAATAAAATTTATAACAGTTTTTGGAAAATATAGTGAACTTCAATGTAGTTCAAGTTTCATGATGAGGCTTTTTCTGTTATAAGACAAATATCTACACCCCAGTGTACTATGTTAATTTTTTTCTCGTTGCAGAATGAAGGTGGCGACAAGAGACGAAAAATATTTGGTTTATTTTCTGCATACGGATATTTTGTTGTTTGTGTTGTTTTTGTTGTTGGTTGTATTGTTGTATTGAGCGATATCTCCTAATTCTTCTACCTACAAACATACTTTTCTAATTCTATTTCTCCTCTTTCCTTGGCACAGTAATTATGGTGTTCTTATGCCGTTTTCGTTTCTCGAAAAAATTTTGCCCTGTTTGATTTTCTTAGCCATCTTGTAAGCTAACTAAGTCAGAGGGCAGCAATGATTGAACAGGTATTTTAAAAATATAAAACACGTTTATCACGTTTACCTATATCAATATAGGTAATATGTTGCATAATTTTGGGGATGAAACTACATGTCGACGCCTGAGTAAAAGATCAAAAGTTGTTTTAAATTGTTTTTCAGAATTTTCTTCAATAACGCCCAACTTCAGAACTTGCTTCAATAACGCCCTATTTCAGAATTTATTTCAACGACGTCCAATTTCAGAAAATTATTTAAAAATGCCTTATTTCAGAGAAATATAAATTGAATTTTCTCTGAAATAGGGCGTTTTTGAAGCAAAATCTGAAATAGGCCGTTATTGAAAAAATTTTTGAGTAGGGCGTTTTAAAAGCAAAATATAAAAAGGACGTTATTGAAACATTTTATACGTACCCTAAGAAAATGTTGCTTTTTTCATGTTATGTGTGAAAAATAATAAAAATAATGCAACCCTTGGACATGTTAAAGGCAGAAAACGTTGCGCTGTGGTCGGGGAGATTGTGACAATAGAGCAATCATTTTTGGCAATAGAACAATCAAAAAATGTGTGGAATCTATGTGAAAAAGAACAAAAAAAATTAACAAGCGACATTTTTGCCAGTTTCGAAATCGCAATAAACCAGAATTTTGTTTGGTGGAGACGCCGGGTTACTTGGTTTTTGAATTCTTATAGTGGGAGCGTGGCCATGTTTACTTTATGTATTTTGAAGCAAACGATTTTGATGGCGGCATCTGTGTAGAAGTATGAAACTAGAAAGAGCCGGGCGCCCTCTGTGGGTAGATGCAAACATTATTCGTGCAGGACGCCAGGTACAGCTCTTCCACCGTACTATGCTAATTTTCATTTCGCTGTAAAGTTGCTTAATTTTATTTACCAACGGACGTATCAATTTCACTTGTTTTTATACCAGTGGCATTTTTTTGCAATTCTCTAATATGGGTCGATTTTTGTCGACTGAGCCGGTTGAATTTCTATTACATGGGTCGATTTGTTGAATGACCAAATGTGACATCTAGTGTGAAGTTTCACTGCTGATGGACAAAGAGCGTATATGGATAAAAGGGTGCAGTCTGTGAAACTTCACACTAGATGTCCCATTTCGCGGGTCCCATACACTCTTTGCCTTCAGTCTTTGCAACGAAATAAAACTCAACTTAGATTAAGGGCCTTATGGTGCTAACAGTCAACAACGAGTTGCCGCAACCCGTGTCAGCTGACACGATCTACCTTATGAGAGTGCCATATAATTGAAAACTCACCAACGACCGAAACATACGAGTACGCAGCCCGTACCGCAGAAATCAACGAGCATTTTGATTTTTGCCGGAAAACGTGTCAGCTGATTGCTTTTGCTCAACGCGGTGTTGCCGAACTAACTTTTTTAGCCACTAAAACATTTGAACGGTATTTTTCATTGTATTATTAAACGAAATCAATGCGAGTGTAAAATGTAGTGGAATATATCTTTCTTCATAGGAAAAACAGCTTAAGTTTAATTAAGCGAAATATGAGTTATTAGATAATTGTTTAGCTCATTTATTGAAAATAATTATCATTTATGTATATGTTATTAATTCACATGAAACCATTTTTAATACGTTTATTTTAGTTTCAAATAAACTTAAAGTCGAGATTATCCAGTTATAACTTTTTTCGGAGCATATATTCGCACAGGATGAAATAAAAAAGTTACATAAATGATGTTAGTAACTAGTAATTTACGATAAATAAAAGTAATTTTTATTTCAAAATTATCCCTTTTTACCATTTTTGAATGGGTCAACGGATAGCGGGCCAGCGGATAGTGAACAACTGATATTTTCCGTCATAAAATTCACACAGGCAAACAAAATTGCGACAATGGCAGCTTTTAGAAATTTTTTTGTGTTTGCACGAAATAAAAATTGCGTATTGTTATTCCTTTATTCATTGCCAAAAAAGTGTATTTTCTTTTACTTATTATTCACTTTTCAACAAAAAAATACATCAGAACTGCAACTCTGACTTCTGAGGAGGGATAGGACCACGCCACTCAAAAACCCGTTTTTACACCGCCGTCTTTTGTTGTTGCATTAAAAAATTAAGTTCCGCTTCGGATTCGTGTTCATGTCATCAAAACGTGTCGATTGACACCCCACTTCTTGAAAATTTACCAATTTTCACCGTTGTCACCTAAACTACACCATTTCCACTTTAAAATGAGAAACCTTCACATTAAAATCAGATTAGTCAGTTTGAAATGAGAAACTTTCATTTGAAAATCAGAATAGTCACTTTAAAATGAGAATATTTCACGTCAAAATGAGAAACCTTCATTTGAAAATCGGATTAGTCAATTTTAAATGAGAAAGCGTCACTTGAGAAAATTTCATTTGAAAATGAGAAATTATCATTTTAAATTGAGAATAGTTCATCAAATGTATAAGCTGAATAATATTTTTTTGTAGAAGGACCACATTTAATAGAACAACGACTACAATACCTGGAAAACTTGGTGGACGAATCCAAAATAACAATTCAGCACGTTTGTGGAGAATATATGCAAAAAGCATATACACACTACCGTTAATGTTGAAAATGAAAAAGGCAAAAGTGGGGAAAATCCAACAGCTTGCACAGAGTCTCAATGGCCGAGTGTGTTTATCCGTTGGGTCATTGCGGCTGAAGTTGGAATGGACTCGGGTTCAATCCCCGGTGCATCCACTTCCGAAAAGAGTGCTGATGATCGAAAATGGTTTTTCGTGAAATAGCTATACACTCAACCTTCGCTGTAAATAGTTGTTGAATTTTTTCCACTTACCCCAACAATTAAAAATTGAATTAAAAATAAAAATTTCGTGCTAAGCACTAAAAACTCTTTCAAGTAAAATTGTTAACGTTCTTTGGTATATACATAAAATAAATACCAACAACAATGTTCATTGCGAACTGCCTACAACAAAAAAATTCAGCACGTTTGTGGAGAATATATGCAAAAAGCATATACACACTAACGTTAATGTTGAAAATGAAAAAGGCAAAAGTGGGGAAAATCCAACAGCTTGCACAGAGTCTCAATGGCCGAGTGTGTTTATCCGTTGGGTCATTGCGGCTGAAGTTGGAATGGACTCGGGTTCAATCCCCGGTGCATCCACTTCCGAAAAGAGTGCTGATGATCGAAAATGGTTTTTCGTGAAATAGCTATACACTCAACCTTCGCTGTAAATAGTTGTTGAATTTTTTCCACTTACCCAAACAATTAAAAATTGAATTAAAAATAAACATTTCGTGCTAAGCACTAAAAACTCTTTCAAGTAAAATAATTTTTTTATTTTTGTTGACTTCCCATTAAACACTGAAAAAGAAATTCTCCAACGTTGAGAAAATATTGTTTCTAAATGTGAGAATCAGCATATATATAAGTTGAAAATAAACATATGTATTTTCAAGTGTTCATGAAGAAGCTCATAACTTTGTACAAGCTTTATATTAATATGTGCCGATAACTGGTATTTTAGCACGATCATCTGAGGAAGAAAACTGCATTTTCAGATTTTTAAAATAGTAACAACAAAAAAAGTTAGGAGGTTTTTTCTCTCTCCTGAAAAGTTACCAGAAATGGACTTAGCACATTTGCTCACGAAGCCAACTATATGTATTAATATACTCATGTGACTGTACAAAAGGCACCGGCGAAACTCACCCGCACGGGTAAAAGAAAAACATCACATCAGAGTACAAATATGTAATACATATGTACATACTAGAGCTCTCGATTTTTTTTGAACATTTTCGAGTAGCCCGAACAATTGTTGTTCAAATGCTCGAACAGTTGTTTGTTTGTTTATTACCCGTATGTTTGTACGGGCATTTGAACAATTCGGGTATTTTGAAGTTTGTTTTTTTCTTTTGTTTATTATTATTTTTTTCTTTATATGTAGTTTTTTTTATTTTTGTTTTTCCGATACACATTTTTTTTTGTTTGTAAGCTCGAATGCTCGAGTGTTTGTACGGGCATTTGAACAACAAACGGGCTTCAAACAAAAACGATTAGATCGAATTGCTCGATACCCGGGTATCTAGGGCTCTAGTACATACATCTATTTATTCCATTCCATTTCTGCGCTCATAACACAAACTCTCTCACTATCCCTCAATTTTTCTGTACTCTAGAGTACAAATATGTAATACATACATACATCTATTGATTGCATTCCCTTTCGTACCAACTTTGAAATTGGAGAAAATGAAATCTATCAAATTGAGAATCAGCCCGAAATCCCATACTAAAAATGTGCCTCAAATGAACCTCAAATTGAAAATGAAAAAAAAATGTTTATTGGGTTGCAAGCTGCCAATTTTCCAGGGTTAACCAATCAATAAAACAGTTCGATTAAAAAAAAACACACAAAAAATTACTAAGGAAATGAAGAAAACCAGAAAAGTGGTAAATAGGCTACGTAAAGCGTTTGACAATCGTCGTGACTACGCAACGGAGCGAACGAAAAAACGTAAAAGCTTATAAAATACCAACTTTTAGGTGAAGGTGAAAGTGAGTGAATGTGAGTGACTGCGACGCAACGAGTCACGGCGTTTTGTAAAATAAGGGCGTAAATTAACATATGCGGTGATAAAAATTAACCTAGATTGCGGTGAGGAATGTAGCTGGCGCTCTGCACGATTGATGTTTCCAATTACATCCAGAGGGCGCTCTGCTCTTTTTAATTTCATACTTGTACACAGATGGCGCCATCAAAATCGTTTGCTTCAAAACATAAGAACACAAAAAACAAGAAAGGAAGTTAAGTTCAGAAGAATCAAATATTATACTCCATGGATATATCGACGGCTGAGTAAAAGATTACCCTATTTCAAAAAATGTTTCAAATAATAAATGTGGTATACATATCAAAATAAAATTTATAACAATTTCATTCTTCTACCTACAAACATACTTTTCTAATTCTATTTCTCCTCTTTCCTTGGCGCAGTAATTATGGTGTTCTTATGCCGTTTTCGTTTCTCGAAAAAATGCTGCCCTGTTTGATTTTCTTAGCCATCTTGTAAGCTAACTAAGTCAGAGGGCAGCAATGATTGAACAGGTATTTTAAAAATATAAAACACGTTTATCACGTTTACCTATATCAATATAGGTAATATGTTGCATAATTTTGGGGATGAAACTACATGTCGACGCCTGGTAAAAGATCAAAAGTTGTTTTAAATTGTTTTTCAGAATTTTCTTCAATAACGCCCAACTTCAGAACTTGCTTCAATAACGCCCTATTTCAGAATTTATTTCAATGACATCCAATTTCAGAAAATTATTTAAAAATGCCTTATTTCAGAGAAATATAAATTGAATTTTCTCTGAAATAGGGCGTTTTTGAAGAAAAATCTGAAATAGGCCGTTATTGAAAAAATTTTTGAGTAGGGCGTTTTAAAAGCAAAATATGAAAAAGGACGTTATTGAAACATTTTATACGCTCTATGGCACTGTACCCTAAGAAAATGTTGCTTTTTTCATGTTATGTGTGAAAAATAATAAAAATAATGCAACCCTTGGACATGTTTAAGGCAGAAAACGTTGCCCTGTGGTCGGGGAGATTGTGACAATAGAGCAATCATTTTTGGCAATAGAACAATCAAAAAATGTGTGGAATCTATGTGAAAAAGAACAAAAAAAAATAACAAGCGACATTTTTGCCAGTTTCGAAATCGCAATAAACCAGAATTTTGTTTCGTGGAGACGCCGGGTGTTTTTTGAATTCTTATAGTGGGAGCGTGGCCATGTTTACTTTATGTATTTTGAAGCAAACTATTTTGATGGCGGCATCTGTGTACAAGTATGAAATTAGAAAGAGCCGGGCGCCCTCTGTGGGTAGTTGGAAACATTATTCGTGCAGAACGCCAGGTACAGCTCTTCCACCGTACTATGCTAATTTTCATTTCGCTGTAAATTTGCTTAATTTTATTTACCAACGGACGTATCAATTTCACTTGTTTTTATACCAGTGGCATTTTTTTGCAATTCTCTAATATGGGTCGATTTTTGTCGACTGAGCCGGTTGAATTGCTATTACATGGGTCGATTTGTTGAATGACCAAATGTGACATCTAGTGTGAAGTTTCACTGCTGATGGACAAAGAGCGTATATGGATAAAAGGGTGCAGTCTGTGAAACTTCACACTAGATGTCCCATTTCGCGGGTCCCATACACTCTTTGCCTTTGGTCTTTGCAACGAAATAAAACTTAACTTAGATTAAATTAACATAGGCGGTGATAAAAATTAACCTAGATTACGGTGAGGAATGTATTTGGCGCTCTGCACGATTGATGTTTCCAATTACATACAGAGGGCGCTCTGCTCTTTTTAATTTCATACTTGTACACAGATGGCGCCATCAAAATCGTTTGCTTCAAAACATAAGAACACAAAAAACAAGAAAGGAAGTTAAGTTCGGAAGAATCAAATATTATACACTCCATGGATATATCGACGATAAAAAATGTTTCAAATAATAAATGTGGTATACATATCAAAATAAAATTTATAACAATTTGATTGTGGAACGAATTTCCGTCATCCCTTGTCAAGTTCCACAATACATCGCAAATCTACCCTGTCGGAAAAGCAAACAACCAAAAGGAATTAAATAAATATATTCCACTTTAAGTTTTACTGATTTGTGGTAATCATATCATAATAAAATGTTTTGGAAAATAAAGTAAACTTCTATGTAGTTCCAGTTTAATGGGTTTTCAAATGACAGAGATATAACAAAAGAGGTAGTTCAGTTATAAGATAACATCTTATTACTTATAATTTATATCTTATTACTTCTGTTTTTCTGAGTTGTGGTATCTTATCATAATAAAATTTATAACAGCTTCTGAAATAACAAAGATATAGCAAAGTAATTGAAGTTTTTTCAGTTATAAGATAAATATGTTTCTTCATTTTTTACTGAATTGTTGTAATCACATTTTAATAAAATGTATTGCAGTTCTTGGAAAAATAAGTAAACTTATTGAAGTTTCGTGGCTTTTGCTTTTGAAATAACAAGGAGGGTTTTCAGTTTTTACTTAGTTGTGTTAATCACATCCTAAACACTTTTTAGCAGATAAGGTATACACTTCAGGTTTTACTGAGTTGTGATAACCACATCGCATTAAATTGTATAACAGTTTTGAAATAACACAAATATAACCAAAGACATTTAGCTTTTTCAGTTATAAGATAAATATGTTCCTTCAGTTTTACTGAGTTGTGGTAATCATATAATAATAAAATTTATAACAGTTTTTGGAAAATATAGTGAACTTCAATGTAGTTCAAGTTTCATGATGAGGCTTTTTCTGTTATAAGACAAATATCTACACCCCAGTGTACTATGTTAATTTTTTTCTCGTTGCAGAATGAAGGTGGCGACAAGAGACGAAAAATATTTGGTTTATTTTCTGCATACGGATATTTTGTTGTTTGTGTTGTTTTTGTTGTTGGTTGTATTGTTGTATTGAGCGATATCCCCTAATTCTTCTACCTCCAAACATACTTTTCTAATTCTATTTCTCCTCTTTCCTTGGCACAGTAATTATGGTGTTCTTATGCCGTTTTCGTTTCTCGAAAAAATTTTGCCCTGTTTGATTTTCTTAGCCATCTTGTAAGCTAACTAATGGCGTTTTCTTTTCTGACAAAAAATGTTGCCCTTTGATATCTCAATTATCGAATTACGTAACATGACTTTCTATAAAATGGCTGAATTTGTAGTTAATGGTGCCCTCTTACTTAGTCAGAGGACAACATTCGTTGAAATCACCACACAAGCTTACAAAATGGCTAAGAAAATCAACCAGGGCAACATTTTTTCGAGAAAAGAAAACGGCATAAGTCAGAGGGCAGCAATGATTGAACAGGTATTTTAAAAATATAAAACACGTTTATCACGTTTACCTATATCAATATAGGTAATATGTTGCATAATTTTGGGGATGAAACTACATGTCGACGCCTGAGTAAAAGATCAAAAGTTGTTTTAAATTGTTTTTCAGAATTTTCTTCAATAACGCCCAACTTCAGAACTTGCTTCAATAACGCCCTATTTCAGAATTTATTTCAACGACGTCCAATTTCGATATATCGACGGCTGAGTAAAAAAAATGTTTCAAATAATAAATGTGGTATACATATCAAAATAAAATTTATAACAATTTCATTCTTCTACCTACAAACATACTTTTCTAATTCTATTTCTCCTCTTTCCTTGGCGCAGTAATTATGTTGTTCCTATGCCGTTTTCGTTTCTCGAAAAAATGTTGCCCTGTTTGATTTTCTTAGCCATCTTGTAAGCTAACTAAGTCAGAGGGCAGCAATGATTGAACAGGTATTTTAAAAATATAAAACACGTTTAACATGTTTACCTATATCAATATAGGTAATATGTTGCATAATTTTGGGGATGAAACTACATGTCGACGCCTGAGTAAAAGATCAAAAGTTGTTTTAAATTGTTTTTCAGAATTTTCTTCAATAACGCCCAACTTCAGAACTTGCTTCAATAACGCCCTATTTCAGAATTTATTTCAATGACATCCAATTTCAGAAAATTATTTAAAAATGCCTTATTTCAGAGAAATAAAAATTGAATTTTCTCTGAAATAGGTCGTTTTTGAAGCAAAATCTGAAATAGGCCGTTATTGAAAAAATTTTTGAGTAGGGCGTTTTAAAAGTAAAATATGAAAAAGGACGTTATTGAAACATTTTATACGCTCTATGGCACAGTACCCTAAGAAAATATTGCTTTTTTCATGTTATGTGTGAAAAATAATAAAAATATTGGACATGTTAAAGGCAGAAAACGTTGCCCTGTGGTCGGGGAGATTGTGACAATAGAGCAATCATTTTTGGCAATAGAACAATCAAAAAATGTGTGGAATCTATGTGAAAAAGAACAAAAAAAAAATTAACAAGCGACATTTTTGCCAGTTTCGAAATCGCAATAAACCAGAATTTTGTTTCGTGGAGACGCCGGGTTACTTGTTTTTTGAATTCTTATAGTGGGAGCGTGGCCATGTTTACTTTATGTATTTTGAAGCAAACGATTTTGATGGCGGCATCTGTGTACAAGTATGAAATTAGAAAGAGCCGGGCGCCCTCTGTGGGTAGTTGGAAACATTATTCGTGCAGGACGCCAAGTACAGCTCTTCCACCGTACTATGCTAATTTTCATTTCGCTGTAAATTTGCTTACTTTTATTTACAAACGGACGTATAATTTCACTTGTTTTTATACCAGTGGCATTTTTTTGCAATTCTCTAATATGGGTCGATTTTTGTCGACTGAGCCGGTTGAATTGCTATTACATGGGTCGATTTGTTGAATGACCAAATGTGACATCTAGTGTGAAGTTTCACTGCTGATGGACAAAGAGCGTATATGGATAAAAGGGTGCAGTCTGTGAAACCAAAGAGCGTATATGGATAAGAGGCTGCAGTCTGAAAAACTTCACACTAGATGTCACATTTCGCGCGAGATGAGACCCGCGAAGTGTGACATCTAGTGTGAAGTTTCAAAAAGAGCGTATATGGATGAGGGTGCAGTCAGTGAAACTTCACACTAGATGTCACACTTCGCGGGTCCCATCTCGCGCGAAATGTGACATCTAGTGTGAAGTTTTTCAGACTGCAGCCTCTTATCCATATACGCTCTTTGGTGAAACATCACACTAGATGTCCCATTTCGCGGGTCCCATACACTCTTTGCTTCAGTCTTTGCAACGAAATAAAACTTAACTTAGATTGATAAAAATTAACCTAGATTACGGTGAGGATCTGTAACTGGCGCTCTGCACGATTGATGTTTCCAATTACATACAGAGGGCGCTCTGCTCTTTTTAATTTCATACTTGTACACAGATGGCGCCATCAAAATCGTTTGCTTCAAAACATAAGAACACAAAAAACAAGAAAGGACGTTAAGTTCGGAAGAATCAAATATTATACACTCCATGGATATATCGACGGCTGAGTAAAAGATTACCCTATTTCAAAAAATGTTTCAAATAATAAATGTGGTATACATATCAAAATAAAATTTATAACAATTTCATTGTGGAACGAATTTCCGTCATCCCTTGTCAAGTTCCACAATACATCGCAAATCTACCCTGTCGGAAAAGCAAACAACCATAAGGAATTAAATAAATATATTCCACTTTAAGTTTTACTGATTTGTGGTAATCATATCATAATAAAATTTATAACAGTTTCTTGACTAGCTTTTGAAATAACAAAGATATAGCAAAAGAAATTGAGCTTCTTTCAGTTATAAGTAAATATGTTTTTTCAGTTTTTACTTAGTTGTGTTAATCACATCCTAAACACTTTTTAGCAGATAAAGTATACACTTCAGGTTTTACTGAGTTGTGATAACCACATCGCATTAAATTGTATAACAGTTTTGAAATAACACAAATATAAGCCAAAGACATTAAGCTTTTTCAGTTATAAGATAAATATGTTCCTTCAGTTTTTACTGAGTGTGGTAATCATATAATAATAAAATTTATAACAGTTTTTGGAAAATATAGTGAACTTCAATGTAGTTCAAGTTTCATGACTAAAGCTTTTGAAATAACAAAGATATAACAAAAGAAATTGAGGCTTTTTCTGTTATAAGACAAATATCTACACCCCAGTTTACTATGTTATTTTTTTTCTCGTTGCAGAATGAAGGTGGCGACAAGAGACGAAAAATATTTGGTTTATTTTCTGCATACGAATATTTTGTTGTTTGTGTTGTTTTTGTTGTTGGTTGTATTGTTGTATTGAGCGATATCTCCTAATTCTTCTACCTACAAACATACTTTTCTAATTCTATTTCTCCTCTTTCCTTGGCGCAGTAATTATGGTGTTCTTATGCCGTTTTCGTTTCTCGAAAAAATGTTGCCCTGTTTCATTTTCTTAGCCATCTTGCAAGCTAACTAAGTCAGAGGGCAGCAATGATTGAACAGGTATTTTAAAAATATAAAACACGTTTATCACGTTTACCTATATCAATATAGGTAATATGTTGCATAATTTTGGGGATGAAACTAATGTCGACGCCTGAGTAAAAGATCAAAAGTTGTTTTAAATTGTTTTTCAGAATTTTCTTCAATAACGCCCAACTTCAAAACTTGCTTCAATAACGCCCTATTTCAGAATTTATTTCAACGACGTCCAATTTCAGAAAATTATTTAAAAATGCCTTATTTCAGAGAAATATAAATTGAATTTTCTCTGAAATAGGGCGTTTTTGAAGCAAAATCTGAAATAGGCCGTTATTGAAACAATTTTTGAGTAGGGCGTTTTAAAAGCAAAATATAAAAAGGACGTTATTGAAACATTTTATACGCTCTATGGCACTGTACCCTAAGAAAATGTTGCTTTTTTCATGTTATGTGTGAAAAATAATAAAAATAATGCAACCCTTGGACATGTTAAAGGCAGAAAACGTTGCCCTGTGGCCGGGGAGATTGTGACAATAGAGCAATCATTTTTGGCAATAGAACAATCAAAAAATATGTGGAATCTATGTGAAAAAGAACAAAAAAAAATTAACAAGCGACATTTTTGCCAGTTTCGAAATCGCAATAAACCAGAATTTTGTTTCGTGGAGACGCCGGGTTACTTGTTTTTTGAATTCTTATAGTGGGAGCGTGGCCATGTTTACTTTATGTATTTTGAAGCAAACGATTTTGATGGCGGCATCTGTGTACAAGTATGAAATTAGAAAGAGCCGGGCGCCCTCTGTGGGTAGTTGGAAACATTATTCGTGCAGGACGCCAGGAACAGCTCTTCCACCGTACTATGCTAATTTTCATTTCGCTGTAAATTTGCTTACTTTTATTTACAAACGGACGTATAATTTCACTTGTTTTTATACCAGTGGCATTTTTTTGCAATTCTCTAATATGGGTCGATTTTTGTCGACTGAGCCGGTTGAATTGCTATTACATGGGTCGATTTGTTGAATGACCAAATGTGACATCTAGTGTGAAGTTTCACTGCTGATGGACAAAGAGCGTATATGGATAAAAGGGTGCAGTCTGTGAAACCAAAGAGCGTATATGGATAAGAGGCTGCAGTCTGAAAAACTTCACACTAGATGTCACATTTCGCGCGAGATGAGACCCGCGAAGTGTGACATCTAGTGTGAAGTTTCAAAAAGAGCGTATATGGATGAGGGTGCAGTCAGTGAAACTTCACACTAGATGTCACACTTCGCGGGTCCCATCTCGCGCGAAATGTGACATCTAGTGTGAAGTTTTTCAGACTGCAGCCTCTTATCCATATACGCTCTTTGGTGAAACATCACACTAGATGTCCCATTTCGCGGGTCCCATACACTCTTTGCTTCAGTCTTTGCAACGAAATAAAACTTAACTTAGATTGATAAAAATTAACCTAGATTACGGTGAGGATCTGTAACTGGCGCTCTGCACGATTGATGTTTCCAATTACATACAGAGGGCGCTCTGCTCTTTTTAATTTCATACTTGTACACAGATGGCGCCATCAAAATCGTTTGCTTCAAAACATAAGAACACAAAAAACAAGAAAGGACGTTAAGTTCGGAAGAATCAAATATTATACACTCCATGGATATATCGACGGCTGAGTAAAAGATTACCCTATTTCAAAAAATGTTTCAAATAATAAATGTGGTATACATATCAAAATAAAATTTATAACAATTTCATTGTGGAACGAATTTCCGTCATCCCTTGTCAAGTTCCACAATACATCGCAAATCTACCCTGTCGGAAAAGCAAACAACCATAAGGAATTAAATAAATATATTCCACTTTAAGTTTTACTGATTTGTGGTAATCATATCATAATAAAATTTATAACAGTTTCTTGACTAGCTTTTGAAATAACAAAGATATAGCAAAAGAAATTGAGCTTCTTTCAGTTATAAGTAAATATGTTTTTTCAGTTTTTACTTAGTTGTGTTAATCACATCCTAAACACTTTTTAGCAGATAAAGTATACACTTCAGGTTTTACTGAGTTGTGATAACCACATCGCATTAAATTGTATAACAGTTTTGAAATAACACAAATATAAGCCAAAGACATTAAGCTTTTTCAGTTATAAGATAAATATGTTCCTTCAGTTTTTACTGAGTGTGGTAATCATATAATAATAAAATTTATAACAGTTTTTGGAAAATATAGTGAACTTCAATGTAGTTCAAGTTTCATGACTAAAGCTTTTGAAATAACAAAGATATAACAAAAGAAATTGAGGCTTTTTCTGTTATAAGACAAATATCTACACCCCAGTTTACTATGTTATTTTTTTTCTCGTTGCAGAATGAAGGTGGCGACAAGAGACGAAAAATATTTGGTTTATTTTCTGCATACGAATATTTTGTTGTTTGTGTTGTTTTTGTTGTTGGTTGTATTGTTGTATTGAGCGATATCTCCTAATTCTTCTACCTACAAACATACTTTTCTAATTCTATTTCTCCTCTTTCCTTGGCGCAGTAATTATGGTGTTCTTATGCCGTTTTCGTTTCTCGAAAAAATGTTGCCCTGTTTCATTTTCTTAGCCATCTTGCAAGCTAACTAAGTCAGAGGGCAGCAATGATTGAACAGGTATTTTAAAAATATAAAACACGTTTATCACGTTTACCTATATCAATATAGGTAATATGTTGCATAATTTTGGGGATGAAACTAATGTCGACGCCTGAGTAAAAGATCAAAAGTTGTTTTAAATTGTTTTTCAGAATTTTCTTCAATAACGCCCAACTTCAAAACTTGCTTCAATAACGCCCTATTTCAGAATTTATTTCAACGACGTCCAATTTCAGAAAATTATTTAAAAATGCCTTATTTCAGAGAAATATAAATTGAATTTTCTCTGAAATAGGGCGTTTTTGAAGCAAAATCTGAAATAGGCCGTTATTGAAACAATTTTTGAGTAGGGCGTTTTAAAAGCAAAATATAAAAAGGACGTTATTGAAACATTTTATACGCTCTATGGCACTGTACCCTAAGAAAATGTTGCTTTTTTCATGTTATGTGTGAAAAATAATAAAAATAATGCAACCCTTGGACATGTTAAAGGCAGAAAACGTTGCCCTGTGGCCGGGGAGATTGTGACAATAGAGCAATCATTTTTGGCAATAGAACAATCAAAAAATATGTGGAATCTATGTGAAAAAGAACAAAAAAAAATTAACAAGCGACATTTTTGCCAGTTTCGAAATCGCAATAAACCAGAATTTTGTTTCGTGGAGACGCCGGGTTACTTGTTTTTTGAATTCTTATAGTGGGAACGTGGCCATGATTACTTTATGTATTTTGAAGCAAACGATTTTAATGGCGGCATCTGAGTACAAGTATGAAATTAGAAATAGCCGGGCGCCCTCTGTGGGTAGTTGGAAACATTATTCGTGCAGGACGCCAAATACAGCTCTTCCACCGTACTATGCTAATTTTCATTTCGCTGTAAATTTGCTTACTTTTATTTACAAACGGACGTATCAATTTCACTTGTTTTTATGCCAGTGGCATTTTTTTGCAATTCTCTAATATCGGTCGATTTTTGTCGACTGAGCCGGTTGAATGACCAAATGTGACATCTAGTGTGAAGTTTCACTGCTGATTGACAAAGAGCGTATATGGATAAAAGGGTGCAGTCTGTGAAACTTCACACTAGATGTCCCATTTCGCGGGTCCCATACACTCTTTGCCTTTGGTCTTTGCAACGAAATAAAACTTAACTTAGATTAAATTAACATAGGCGGTGATAAAAATTAACCTAGATTACGGTGAGGAATATTTGGCGCTCTGCACGATTGATGTTTCCAATTACATACAGAGGGCGCTCTGCTCTTTTTAATTTCATACTTGTACACAGATGGCGCCATCAAAATCGTTTGCTTCAAAACATAAGAACACAAAAAACAAGAAAGGAAGTTAAGTTCGGAAGAATCAAATATTATACACTCCATGGATATATCGACGATAAAAAATGTTTCAAATAATAAATGTGGTATACATATCAAAATAAAATTTATAACAATTTCATTGTGGAACGAATTTCCGTCATCCCTTGTCAAGTTCCACAATACATCGCAAATCTACCCTGTCGGAAAAGCAAACAACCAAAAGAAATTAAATAAATATATTCCACTTTAAGTTTTACTGATTTGTGGTAATCATATCATAATAAAATGTTTTGGAAAATAAAGTAAACTTCTATGTAGTTCCAGTTTAATGGGTTTTCAAATGACAGAGATATAACAAAAGAGGTAGTTCAGTTATAAGATAACATCTTATTACTTATAATTTATATCTTATTACTTCTGTTTTTCTGAGTTGTGGTATCTTATCATAATAAAATTTATAACAGCTTCTGAAATAACAAAGATATAGCAAAGTAAATGAAGTTTTTTCAGTTATAAGATAAATATGTTTCTTCATTTTTTACTGAATTGTAATCACATTTTAATAAAATGTATAGCAGTTCTTGGAAAAATAAGTAAACTTATTGAAGTTTCGTGGCTTTTGCTTTTGAAATAACAAGGAGGGTTTTCAGTTTTTACTTAGTTGTGTTAATCACATCCTAAACACTTTTTAGCAGATAAGGTATACACTTCAGGTTTTACTGAGTTGTGATAACCACATCGCATTAAATTGTATAACAGTTTTGAAATAACACAAATATAACCAAAGACATTTAGCTTTTTCAGTTATAAGATAAATATGTTCCTTCAGTTTTACTGAGTTGTGGTAATCATATAATAATAAAATTTATAACAGTTTTTGGAAAATATAGTGAACTTCAATGTAGTTCAAGTTTCATGATGAGGCTTTTTCTGTTATAAGACAAATATCTACACCCCAGTGTACTATGTTAATTTTTTTCTCGTTGCAGAATGAAGGTGGCGACAAAAGACGAAAAATATTTGGTTTATTTTCTGCATACGGATATTTTGTTGTTTGTGTTGTTTTTGTTGTTGGTTGTATTGTTGTATTGAGCGATATCTCCTAATTCTTCTACCTACAAACATACTTTTCTAATTCTATTTCTCCTCTTTCCTTGGCACAGTAATTATGGTGTTCTTATGCCGTTTTCGTTTCTCGAAAAAATTTTGCCCTGTTTGATTTTCTTAGCCATCTTGTAAGCTAACTAAGTCAGAGGGCAGCAATGATTGAACAGGTACTTTAAAAATATAAAACACGTTTATCACGTTTACCTTTATCAATATAGGTAATATGTTGCATAATTTTGGGGATGAAACTACATGTCGACGCCTGAGTAAAAGATCAAAAGTTGTTTTAAATTGTTTTTCAGAATTTTCTTCAATAGCGCCCAACTTCAGAACTTGCTTCAATAACGCCCTATTTCAGAATTTATTTCAATGACGTCCAATTTCAGAAAATTATTTAAAAATGCCTTATTTCAGAGAAATATAAATTGAATTTTCTCTGAAATAGGGCGTTTTTGAAGCAAAATCTGAAATAGGCCGTTATTGAAAAAATTTTTGAGTAGGGCGTTTTAAAAGCAAAATATGAAAAAGGACGTTATTGAAACATTTTATACGCTCTATGGCACTGTACCCTAAGAAAATGTTGCTTTTTTCATGTTATGTGTGAAAAATAATAAAAATAATGCAACCCTTGGACATGTTAAAGGCTGGTATCGACCTCTCAAGAAACAGCTCAAGAAATTTTTGGATTTATTTCTTGAGTAAAAAATAGTAGTAGGCAAGAAATTTTGACGTTTAGTAATCCACCGTGAATACCAAGTGAAATGAAGAGGAGCATCAAAAACGTAAACAAAATAAACCTTTTTGTAAACATAAGCAATTAGTAAGTTCTTAAAAAATATTAAATAAAAGCTTTAAATATATGTTTTCAATAGTTTAATTTCGTTGTTATTTTAGGATATCATCGAATGCGACGAGGATGACCTTATACTACTGGTAAACTGTGGTATATTGATTGCCGGAATGGAATAAAATATGAGAAATCGTTGCCAACTATGCCCTTGCATCATTAGAAAAATTGTGCATTCTATTTTTCGTTTCTTTTTTGCCATTTTCACTAACGATTTCCACGATATTTTTTCAAAACGCAACAAAAGTCAAAATTTCTTTAAGAAATAAATGCTCGATGATATATTTCTTGGCAAAACCTGTGTTGCTGTGTTCGCATAACGTTGAAAAATAGTATTAAAAAAGTGTACTAAATTTCTTGAGAGGTCGATACTCGCTCAAGAAAGTTTCACAAGAAAAATTTCTTGAGCATTTCTTGTACATCATTTTATATGAAACTTTTGCGTTTCTTGAGAGGTCGATACCAGCCTTAAAGGCAGAAAACGATGCCCTGTGGTCAGGGAGATTGTGACAATAGGGCAATCAGTTTTGGCAATAGAACAATCAAAAAATGTGTGGAATCTATGTGAAAAAGAACAAAAAAAATTAACAAGCGACATTTTTGCCAGTTTCGAAATCGCAATAAACCAGAATTTTGTTTGGTGGAGACGCCGGGTTACTTGTTTTTTGAATTCTTATAGTGGGAGCGTGGCCATGTTTACTTTATGTATTTTGAAGCAAACGATTTTGATGGCGGCATCTGTGTACAAGTATGAAATTAGAAAGAGCCGGGCGCCCTCTGTGGGTAGTTGGAAACATTATTCGTGCAGGACGCCAAGTACAGCTCTTCCACCGTACCAGAGTTGTAAAAAGCTGCAATCAATCGTCCCAGCAATCATTGATTGTTCTACCAGTTTTATTGCAATGAAAATTTATTGCAGTTTTTTAATTGTAAAAATTACAGTTTGAAATAATTTGTGTTCCATAGATTGCAATAAACATTTGTAAAAATTTTTGATTGTAAAATAACTACAATCAGCAATAATTTACCTTCCATTTATTGCAATAAACGTTTATTGAAATCTTAGGGGATCAAGTTCATTGCAATAAAATTTATTGAAATTTTTTGATTGTACAAATTTTCAATACAATAATTTACAAAAATTTCATTGCAATAAACATTTCTCATAAATCATTTTCATTGTAAAAATTACAATAGCAATAATTGTATTGTAATAAATTTTCATCGTAAATCATATTGATTGAAAAATGTTTGATTGCAAGGCTTGCAATAGCAATCATTTTCCTCATATCTTTATACGAATGTATTGGGACTGAGGAAAGGCAAGTGCCTGGGTAATTCGAGTAATACCCGGCATTCATATGACACGGTTTGCCGCGTAATAACCCATTTCCCGGGTACATATGCATGTATGTACGTTAGGGTGTCCTTAAAATTAGATTAGCGATTTTCTTCGATCTCACCCCCTACATCGTTAACAGCATGATCAAAGATACCATAAAAAAATGTTGGTCCCGATCGGAGACGGTTAAGGGGCGTCGCAAACATGTCAAAGTTTAGATAACCATATGGGACCACGGGCGACACCCTTTAACCGTCTCCGATCAGGACCAAAATTTATATTTGGTATCCTTGAGTACAAGACTATCGACTTTGGCCATTAGATAAAAAAAATTAATTAAATTCTTTGGTCTTTATATGGTAGTCTGAACTTTGACCCATCTGCGACAACCCTTAACCACCTCCGATCGAGACCAAAATTTGCATTTAGTATTTTTGAGTACAGGACAACCGATTTGTGCATTAGATATGCAAAAAATTTAACTTAAATTTTAGAGCCTCCATAGAGTTTTCTGGAATTTGGCATCTGTGCGACACCCCTTAACGGTTTTCGATCGGGACAAAAATTTATATGTGGTATCTTGGACTATATTAGCATTGACCTAGGAGGTGAGGTTGAGAAAATATTCTATGTAACCTAATGTACATATTGGCACACGGTACTGGTAATATTCGCAGTCGTCAATTCGTATAAAGTCTGGATGATAAGATGATGAGAAAGAGGATGAGGTTGCGGATGGGGATAAGTATATATATATTTATGTTAAACAACCATACATACATACATATGTATGACAGTAATGAGATATCCGGTAGTAAATGAAAAAGCAAATGGTACAAAAATAAATATATATTGATAGGGTCGAAAAAAAAAAGTTGTGAAAGTCCGCCCCTAAATTTGAAGCTTATGTTGAGAGGGTTAAGGGACACAAACAAAATTTTTTTTAATCCCGCGAGATACCGCCGATTTTTAAAATTGATACGTTATTATTTTCGTATTTTGAAGCTCTACACTTCCTTCTAATGTCCTTTTGAGCTCTGAAGTCGTTTTCACATAGTTGGGTCAGCTAACTTATTTGAATGTCCATGATAAGTTTTGCCAAATGCAAGTGCTTCAAAATTCACGACAATGTTACCTTGAAACGGTTTTACTAAATTAATAAACAAAGAAGTTACGTCACGACGAATATTTAACGTAGCTATTATTTAACTAATTTTTTTAAGCAATTCAGTATATGTAAAGCTGTAAAAGTCCGACCCTATATTTGAAGCTTATATTGAGAAGATTAAAGGCAAAATTTGTATTTTTTTTTCTGATCCCGCGAAATAGTTTTTTTATTGTAACTTTGTTATTTGACTTCAGAGTTCAAAAGGACATTAGAAGAAAATATAGAGCTTCGAAATACGAAAATAATGACGTATCAATTTTAAAAATCGGATGATAAATAACAAAGTTACCAGAAAAAAACAATTTCGGCGGTATTTCGCGGGATCAAAAAAAAAATTTTGTTTTTGTCCCTTAACCCTCTCAACATAAGCTTCAAATTTAGGGGCGGACTTTTACAACTTTTTTATTTCGTATGGGGACCAACCCAGTTTAATATATATCCTTATCCCCATCCGCACCCTCATCCTCTTTCTCATCATCCTATCATCCAGACTTTATACAAATTGAAGACTGCAAATATTACCAGTACCGTGTGCCCGGCACCATCCAATATGTACACAACTACATACATTTGTATGTACCCGGGACATGGGTTATTACGCGGCTAAGCGTGTGATATAAATGCCCGTTATTACTCGAATTACCCAGGCGCTTGCCTTTCATCAGACCCAATGCATACGTATAAAGTTGTGAGGAAAATGATTGCTATTGCAAGCCTTGCAATCAAACATTTTTCAATCAAATTTGATTTACGATGAAAATTTATTACAATACAATTATTGCTATTGTAATTTTTACAATGAAAATGATTTACGTTTGAACTTTATTGCAATGCAAAATTTTGTAAATTATTGTAATGAAATGATTTACGAGAAAAGTGTATTGCAATGAAATTTTCTTAAATTATTGTAATTGTAATTTTTACAATTAAAATGATTTACGGTGAAAGCTGATTGCAATGAAACTTTTGTAAATTATTGCAATTCTAATTTCTGAAATCAAAATGATTCATGGTGAAGGTCAATTGCAATAACATACTTCTAAATTTTTGAAATTTTTATTTTTGCAATCAAAAAATTTGCTAGCAATATGATTTACAATCAATGTTGCTTGCAATAATATACACTTTTTATGATTGCAATACAATCTGATTGCAGCTTTTTACAGCTCTGCACCGTACTATGCTAATTTTCATTTCGCTGTAAATTTGCTTACTTTTATTTACAAACGGACGTATCAATTTCACTTGTTTTTATACCAGTGGCATTTTTTTGCAATTCTCTAATATGGGTCGATTTTTGTCGACTGAGCCGGTTGAATTGCTATTACATGGGTCGATTTTTTGAATGACCAAATGTGACATCTAGTGTGAAGTTTCACTGCTGATGGACAAAGAGCCAAAGAGCTTATATGGATAAGAGGCTGCAGACTGAAAAACTTCACACTAGATGTCACATTTCGCGCGAGATGGGACCCGCGAAGTGCGACATCTAGTGTGAATTTTAACGGACTACACCTTCATTCATATACGCCCTTTGTGAAACTTCACACTAGATGTCACAGTTCGCGGGTCTCATCTCGCGCTCTTTCAAAGAGCGTATATGGATAAGAGGCTGCAGTCTGAAAAACTTCACACTAGATGTCCCATTTCGCGGGTCCCATACACTCTTTGCCTTCAGTCTTTGCAACGAAATAAAACTTAACTTAGATTGATAAAAATTAAGCTAGATTACGGTGAGGATCTGTAACTGGCACTCTGCACGATTGATGTTTCCAATTACATACAGAGGGCGCTCTGCTCTTTTTAATTTCATACTTGTACACAGATGGCGCCATCAAAATCGTTTGCTTCAAAACATAAGAACACAAAAAACAAGAAAGCAAGTTAAGTTCGGAAGAATCAAATATTATACACTCCATGGATATATCGACGGCTGAGTAAAAGATTACCCTATTTCAAAAAATGTTTCAAATAATAAATGTAGCTTTGTTTCTTTATACACTAATTAACGTTAATAAACACTAATTTTTAGATTTGACATATAATTTGTGTTTCTTTGGTTTCTCTCCAGTAAAAGAGAGCGAACTGAACGAAAATTGAGAGAGCACTGAACGAAACTGGTGAGAGCGGCAATGATAGTTCTACTAACTTTTTTACTGGACAAATTTCCACTAGCAAGACACTAGCAAGAAGAAGAAGAAATGTCAAATGTGGAAAAAGGAATTCAAATTTGTATTTGAAAATACAAAAGTAAATATATACGTAGTAAATCAAGTTATATAGCTATTTTTATTAAAAAAAAAGGTTTAATATGGAAACGGGGAGTTATTTATAATGTATGGATGCTGTCAAACTAATCCTATATTGAAATATATGTACATATATATGTACATTAGACAGCGGCTCAAAACAAGAACCATGATGAGAGTGCATCTTCCGCCGGATCGGCTGTAATGGAAGAAGTAAGAAAAATTATTCTTACAATTCACTCTTACCTTTCACTCTTTGCTATTAGACAAATCCATCTTCATACATATGTACATACAGAGATTTTTAAGAATTGTAACAATGCTTATGGAGCCTATTGAAAGCGATGACGAGATTGAACAGGTAGCTGTAGAAAGTTTAAGGTCAGTCGACATCGGCTTGTTTCTAATAATAATAATAATACAATGGCGCTATTATAACTCTGACGAGTTTTATGGCCGAGTTTCTCTCCCAATTCGGGGTGTGCTCCTTTTGTTTTTTCCTACTAATTGGGTGGACCTACAGTTTAATGCCGACTCCGAACGCATTCGCCGTTTTTTGTTTCTAAACAATCGAAATACCAGGAATTGTTTACTTCAGTACATTGAAATTGTAGTTCCGAGCTATCGTCATAATTTTCGAATCTCCAGAAGCTTGCTTGAAAGCGTTTTCGAGCGAATATGTCAGTCGAAATTGGTTTTTCTAAGGCAATAGAACACTTAAAGGGATATATTAAAATCCATATTTTTCTTTTCTGATGATGATTTCAATTTTTTATTTTTAAATTTTCGGGCGTGTCTTTTATCTTTTTTCATGCGCCAAACAATCATATCGTCGTTTAAACTGCATAACCGCTTAAGTGAAACTTTCATAACCGCCTATGCCAATATTGAGATTTTCCAAACTTTAACTTCTAGTGTTCAGCTCTATGGATTTATACCACAGATTTGGCCTTTGGGAAGCTCTATATTTCCTTCTAATGTTCTTTTCACCTCTGAAGTCGAGGAGTTGAGCGGTTATAAAAGTCTCACTTGGGCGGTTACGAAGTGTAAACGGTGATATGTCACTAACATTTGCTAATTCAGGTTTCCTAATCTATTTTGCTAATATCTCTCACTGAGAGCAAATGTCACTTTACTCTCACAAATTTCGTTAAAAGAGATTAGCAAGAAATGTTAGTTAATGTTTTGCTGGAAAGTAAAGAAAAGAACCTTGTGGTATACATATCAAAATAAAATTTATAACAATTTCATTGTGGAACGAATTTCCGTCATCCCTTGTCAAGTTCCACAATACATCGCAAATCTACCCTGTCGGAAAAGCAAACAACCAAAAGAAATTAAATAAATATATTCCACTTTAAGTTTTACTGATTTGTGGTAATCATATCATAATAAAATTTATAACAAATTGCAATAACATACTTCTAAATTTTTGAAATTTTTATTTTTGCAATCAAAAAATTTGCTAGCAATATGATTTACAATCAATGTTGCTTGCAATAATATACACTTTTTATGATTGCAATACAATCTGATTGCAGCTTTTTACAGCTCTGCACCGTACTATGCTAATTTTCATTTCGCTGTAAATTTGCTTACTTTTATTTACAAACGGACGTATCAATTTCACTTGTTTTTATACCAGTGGCATTTTTTTGCAATTCTCTAATATGGGTCGATTTTTGTCGACTGAGCCGGTTGAATTGCTATTACATGGGTCGATTTTTTGAATGACCAAATGTGACATCTAGTGTGAAGTTTCACTGCTGATGGACAAAGAGCCAAAGAGCTTATATGGATAAGAGGCTGCAGACTGAAAAACTTCACACTAGATGTCACATTTCGCGCGAGATGGGACCCGCGAAGTGCGACATCTAGTGTGAATTTTAACGGACTACACCTTCATTCATATACGCCCTTTGTGAAACTTCACACTAGATGTCACAGTTCGCGGGTCTCATCTCGCGCGAAATGTGACATCTAGTGTGAAGTTTTTCAGACTGCAGCCTCTTATCCATATACGCTCTTTGAAAGAGCGTATATGGATAAAAGGGTGCAGTCTGTGAAACATCACACTAGATGTCCCATTTCGCGGGTCCCATACACTCTTTGCCTTCAGTCTTTGCAACGAAATAAAACTTAACTTAGATTGATAAAAATTAAGCTAGATTACGGTGAGGATCTGTAACTGGCACTCTGCACGATTGATGTTTCCAATTACATACAGAGGGCGCTCTGCTCTTTTTAATTTCATACTTGTACACAGATGGCGCCATCAAAATCGTTTGCTTCAAAACATAAGAACACAAAAAACAAGAAAGCAAGTTAAGTTCGGAAGAATCAAATATTATACACTCCATGGATATATCGACGGCTGAGTAAAAGATTACCCTATTTCAAAAAATGTTTCAAATAATAAATGTAGCTTTGTTTCTTTATACACTAATTAACGTTAATAAACACTAATTTTTAGATTTGACATATAATTTGTGTTTCTTTGGTTTCTCTCCAGTAAAAGAGAGCGAACTGAACGAAAATTGAGAGAGCACTGAACGAAACTGGTGAGAGCGGCAATGATAGTTCTACTAACTTTTTTACTGGACAAATTTCCACTAGCAAGACACTAGCAAGAAGAAGAAGAAATGTCAAATGTGGAAAAAGGAATTCAAATTTGTATTTGAAAATACAAAAGTAAATATATACGTAGTAAATCAAGTTATATAGCTATTTTTATTAAAAAAAAAGGTTTAATATGGAAACGGGGAGTTATTTATAATGTATGGATGCTGTCAAACTAATCCTATATTGAAATATATGTACATATATATGTACATTAGACAGCGGCTCAAAACAAGAACCATGATGAGAGTGCATCTTCCGCCGGATCGGCTGTAATGGAAGAAGTAAGAAAAATTATTCTTACAATTCACTCTTACCTTTCACTCTTTGCTATTAGACAAATCCATCTTCATACATATGTACATACAGAGATTTTTAAGAATTGTAACAATGCTTATGGAGCCTATTGAAAGCGATGACGAGATTGAACAGGTAGCTGTAGAAAGTTTAAGGTCAGTCGACATCGGCTTGTTTCTAATAATAATAATAATACAATGGCGCTATTATAACTCTGACGAGTTTTATGGCCGAGTTTCTCTCCCAATTCGGGGTGTGCTCCTTTTGTTTTTTCCTACTAATTGGGTGGACCTACAGTTTAATGCCGACTCCGAACGGCGAATGCATTTTTTGTTTCTAAACAATCGAAATACCAGGAATTGTTTACTTCAGTACATTGAAATTGTAGTTCCGAGCTATCGTCATAATTTTCGAATCTCCAGAAGCTTGCTTGAAAGCGTTTTCGAGCGAATATGTCAGTCGAAATTGGTTTTTCTAAGGCAATAGAACACTTAAAGGGATATATTAAAATCCTTATTTTTCTTTTCTGATGATGATTTCAATTTTTTATTTTTAAATTTTCGGGCGTGTCTTTTATCTTTTTTCATGCGCCAAACAATCATATCGTCGTTTAAACTGCATAACCGCTTAAGTGAAACTTTCATAACCGCCTATGCCAATATTGAGATTTTCCAAACTTTAACTTCTAGTGTTCAGCTCTATGGATTTATACCACAGATTTGGCCTTTGGGAAGCTCTATATTTCCTTCTAATGTTCTTTTCACCTCTGAAGTCGAGGAGTTGAGCGGTTATAAAAGTCTCACTTGGGCGGTTACGAAGTGTAAACGGTGATATGTCACTAACATTTGCTAATTCAGGTTTCCTAATCTATTTTGCTAATATCTCTCACTGAGAGCAAATGTCACTTTACTCTCACAAATTTCGTTAAAAGAGATTAGCAAGAAATGTTAGTTAATGTTTTGCTGGAAAGTAAAGAAAAGAACCTTGTGGTATACATATCAAAATAAAATTTATAACAATTTCATTGTGGAACGAATTTCCGTCATCCCTTGTCAAGTTCCACAATACATCGCAAATCTACCCTGTCGGAAAAGCAAACAACCAAAAGAAATTAAATAAATATATTCCACTTTAAGTTTTACTGATTTGTGGTAATCATATCATAATAAAATTTATAACAAATTGCAATAACATACTTCTAAATTTTTGAAATTTTTATTTTTGCAATCAAAAAATTTGCTAGCAATATGATTTACAATCAATGTTGCTTGCAATAATATACACTTTTTATGATTGCAATACAATCTGATTGCAGCTTTTTACAGCTCTGCACCGTACTATGCTAATTTTCATTTCGCTGTAAATTTGCTTACTTTTATTTACAAACGGACGTATCAATTTCACTTGTTTTTATACCAGTGGCATTTTTTTGCAATTCTCTAATATGGGTCGATTTTTGTCGACTGAGCCGGTTGAATTGCTATTACATGGGTCGATTTTTTGAATGACCAAATGTGACATCTAGTGTGAAGTTTCACTGCTGATGGACAAAGAGCCAAAGAGCTTATATGGATAAGAGGCTGCAGACTGAAAAACTTCACACTAGATGTCACATTTCGCGCGAGATGGGACCCGCGAAGTGCGACATCTAGTGTGAATTTTAACAGACTACACCTTCATTCATATACGCCCTTTGTGAAACTTCACACTAGATGTCACAGTTCGCGGGTCTCATCTCGCGCGAAATGTGACATCTAGTGTGAAGTTTTTCAGACTGCAGCCTCTTATCCATATACGCTCTTTGAAAGAGCGTATATGGATAAAAGGGTGCAGTCTGTGAAACATCACACTAGATGTCCCATTTCGCGGGTCCCATACACTCTTTGCCTTCAGTCTTTGCAACGAAATAAAACTTAACTTAGATTGATAAAAATTAAGCTAGATTACGGTGAGGATCTGTAACTGGCACTCTGCACGATTGATGTTTCCAATTACATACAGAGGGCGCTCTGCTCTTTTTAATTTCATACTTGTACACAGATGGCGCCATCAAAATCGTTTGCTTCAAAACATAAGAACACAAAAAACAAGAAAGCAAGTTAAGTTCGGAAGAATCAAATATTATACACTCCATGGATATATCGACGGCTGAGTAAAAGATTACCCTATTTCAAAAAATGTTTCAAATAATAAATGTAGCTTTGTTTCTTTATACACTAATTAACGTTAATAAACACTAATTTTTAGATTTGACATATAATTTGTGTTTCTTTGGTTTCTCTCCAGTAAAAGAGAGCGAACTGAACGAAAATTGAGAGAGCACTGAACGAAACTGGTGAGAGCGGCAATGATAGTTCTACTAACTTTTTTACTGGACAAATTTCCACTAGCAAGACACTAGCAAGAAGAAGAAGAAATGTCAAATGTGGAAAAAGGAATTCAAATTTGTATTTGAAAATACAAAAGTAAATATATACGTAGTAAATCAAGTTATATAGCTATTTTTATTAAAAAAAAAGGTTTAATATGGAAACGGGGAGTTATTTATAATGTATGGATGCTGTCAAACTAATCCTATATTGAAATATATGTACATATATATGTACATTAGACAGCGGCTCAAAACAAGAACCATGATGAGAGTGCATCTTCCGCCGGATCGGCTGTAATGGAAGAAGTAAGAAAAATTATTCTTACAATTCACTCTTACCTTTCACTCTTTGCTATTAGACAAATCCATCTTCATACATATGTACATACAGAGATTTTTAAGAATTGTAACAATGCTTATGGAGCCTATTGAAAGCGATGACGAGATTGAACAGGTAGCTGTAGAAAGTTTAAGGTCAGTCGACATCGGCTTGTTTCTAATAATAATAATAATACAATGGCGCTATTATAACTCTGACGAGTTTTATGGCCGAGTTTCTCTCCCAATTCGGGGTGTGCTCCTTTTGTTTTTTCCTACTAATTGGGTGGACCTACAGTTTAATGCCGGCTCCGAACGGCGAATGCATTTTTTGTTTCTAAACAATCGAAATACCAGGAATTGTTTACTTCAGTACATTGAAATTGTAGTTCCGAGCTATCGTCATAATTTTCGAATCTCCAGAAGCTTGCTTGAAAGCGTTTTCGAGCGAATATGTCAGTCGAAATTGGTTTTTCTAAGGCAATAGAACACTTAAAGGGATATATTAAAATCCATATTTTTCTTTTCTGATGATGATTTCAATTTTTTATTTTTAAATTTTCGGGCTTGTCTTTTATCTTTTTTCATGCGCCAAACAATCATATCGTCGTTTAAACTGCATAACCGCTTAAGTGAAACTTTCATAACCGCCTATGCCAATATTGAGATTTTCCAAACTTTAACTTCTAGTGTTCAGCTCTATGGATTTATACCACAGATTTGGCCTTTGGGAAGCTCTATATTTCCTTCTAATGTTCTTTTCACCTCTGAAGTCGAGGAGTTGAGCGGTTATAAAAGTCTCACTTGGGCGGTTACGAAGTGTAAACGGTGATATGTCACTAACATTTGCTAATTCAGGTTTCCTAATCTATTTTGCTAATATCTCTCACTGAGAGCAAATGTCACTTTACTCTCACAAATTTCGTTAAAAGAGATTAGCAAGAAATGTTAGTTAATGTTTTGCTGGAAAGTAAAGAAAAGAACCTTGTGGTATACATATCAAAATAAAATTTATAACAATTTCATTGTGGAACGAATTTCCGTCATCCCTTGTCAAGTTCCACAATACATCGCAAATCTACCCTGTCGGAAAAGCAAACAACCAAAAGAAATTAAATAAATATATTCCACTTTAAGTTTTACTGATTTGTGGTAATCATATCATAATAAAATTTATAACAGTTTCTTGACTAGCTTTTGAAATAACAAAGATATAGCAAAAGAAATTGAGCTTCTTTCAGTTATAAGTAAATATGTTTTTTCAGTTTTTACTTAGTTGTGTTAATCACATCCTAAACACTTTTTAGCAGATAAAGTATACACTTCAGGTTTTACTGAGTTGTGATAACCACATCGCATTAAATTGTATAACAGTTTTGAAATAACACAAATATAACCAAAGACATTTAGCTTTTTCAGTTATAAGATAAATATGTTCCTTCAGTTTTTACTGAGTTGTGGTAATCATATAATAATAAAATTTATAACAGTTTTTGGAAAATATAGTGAACTTCAATGTAGTTCAAGTTTCATGACTAAAGCTTTTGAAATAACAAAGATATAACAAAAGAAATTGAGGCTTTTTCTGTTATAAGACAAATATCTACACCCCAGTGTACTATGTTAATTTTTTTCTCGTTGCAGAATGAAGGTGGCGACAAGAGACGAAAAATATTTGGTTTATTTTCTGCATACGAATATTTTGTTGTTGGTGTTGTTTTTGTTGTTGGTTGTATTGTTGTATTGAGCGATATCTCCTAATTCTTCTACCTACAAACATACTTTTCTAATTCTATTTCTCCTCTTTCCTTGGCGCAGTAATTATGGTGTTCTTATGCCGTTTTCGTTTCTCGAAAAAATGTTGCCCTGTTTGATTTTCTTAGCCATCTTGTAAGCTAACTAAGTCAGAGGGCAGCAATAATTGAACAGGTATTTTAAAAATATAAAACACGTTTATCACGTTTACCTATATCAATATAGGTAGGTTAGGTTAGGTTAGGTTGAGGTGGCTGTCTCCGCAATTCATGAAAGCGGGGACACACTTAGGCCGAGGTGGCCCATTGTGATACCACACGGGAGCCCTAGCCTACAAACCTTTCCGGAAAAATTAGATTCAAAAGTATGATAAGATTAGATGCCCGTGAAGCTAAACCAGCGCGTTTGTTTCATGAAACGCAGAAAATCTAGTGTCCTTGCATTTTCCATCTCCGCCAGGCACTCGAAAAAGTGTTTATGGAGGAAGCGGTACCTGGATAGCGACAGTGCGGGGCAGTGGCATAGATAGTGCTCAACACTCTCTATTTCCTCCACGTCCCTACAGCTGCGGCAGAAGTCGTTTTTATATAGGCCCATGCGAGAGGCGTGAGTGCCCATAAGACAATGGCCTGTTAGAAGTCCCACCAGCGGACCTATAGAGAGCCGATTCAGATGCAGCACCGATACAGACCTAGCCTCATCCAGTCTAGGCCAGATTTGCCTAGAAATCACACAAGTTGACTCCTTGGCCCATCTAGCGTTAGCCTGTTCAATGGAGCGAGATCTCAACCAATGCTTGCATGAGTTAAGCGGGGGGCCAACCCATGCCGCAGATGTGATATCCTGCAAGCTTGTGCCTTCCCTTGCCAACTCATCTGCAATGCAGTTGCCCCGAACGTTGCTATGGCCTGGAACCCAAATGACGTTCAGGTCGCACCTTTCGGCTAGTTTGTTCAAAGACTCCCTACATTTCATTGCAACTATAGATGTAGCATTGTTACTCTGTAAGGATTTTATGGCAGCTTGGCTGTCAGAGAAGATTTTGGTAGAATTTATGTCTGGCAGATCTGTCAGGCGACGAGCTGCTTCCCATATGGCTATGAGCTCAGCCTGATAGACGCTGCAGTGATCAGGTAGGCGCAAACTTACTTTCAGATGAAGCTTTTCGCAGAAAAACCCACTTCCAACTCTATTGTTCAATTTAGAGCCGTCCGTGTAAATGTGCAGTGTATTAGGGTCGGGATCCCCTAAGTTCTTCCACTCGCTCCTCTCCGGGATTCTTGTGGAGAATTTGTTATCCCAACAAAAGGCTGGTATTGCATAGTCCAGCTTTAGAAAATTGGCAGGGACGTTACTAAGAATTTGAGCGTGCCCGAATCTGGTGTCCCTCCAGGGTTCGGTTGCATTGAGCCTTGCCGCGTTGCAGCTGGCAATGAGTTTCCCCTGTATATCCGTGGGGAGAAGAAATAGGATGGTTTCGAGAGCTTTAGTTGGGGTGGAGGGAAGGGCTCCGCTAATAAGCATGGAAGCCATTCGCTGCACTCTAGTTAATTTGCTCTTATTGGTTTCGAGTTCCAGTGCTGGCCACCATATGGTGACTGCATAGAAGAGAATAGGTCGCACTACCGCTGTGTACAGCCAATGGACGATTTGGGGGTTAAGTCCCCATCTCTTGCCTATCGCTGATTTACATGCGTAAAGTGCTAACATGGCTTTTTGGGATCGTACTTCTACGTTCCGTTTCCAGTTTAGTTTTCTGTCTAGAATAACACCAAGGTATTTAACCTCGGTATAGAGTTTAATCTCCTTCCCATTTATGGACGGAGGTTTGAATTCAGGTATCTTATGTTTGCGGGTAAACAGAACCATTTCCGTTTTCTCAGAGCTGACACTGAGCCCGCATTTCAGAGACCAGGTTTTTACAATGTTGAGTGCATTTTGCAAAAGGTCGCTCAGCACCGGTATATGCTTGCCAGTCGCTGTCAGGGCGATGTCATCGGCGTACGCAATGACCTGGCAGCCCGTGTGCTGAAGTTTAGAGAGCAGGGTGTTCACCGTTAGGTTCCAAAGCAGAGGAGACAAAACTCCACCCTGGGGTGTTCCCCTGTTGGCATACCTAGTTATCGATGAATTACCCATTTCAGAAATAATGGCTCTTCTACTAAGAAGAAGTTCGACAAACCTCACGAGAGCCTCTTCTACCTCCAAGTCCCGTAGGGCGGTGGTAACGGCTCCCGGTAGAACATTGTTGAAAGCTCCTTCTATGTCGAGAAAGATGCCCAGTGTGAATTCCTTAAAGGCTAGCCCCTTTTCTATCTTGGAAGTGATAGCGTGTAGAGCAGTCTCTACGGACTTGCCTTTGGAATAAGCGTGTTGAAAAGGAGATAGAGTATTCGCAGGAAAGATTCCATCTATTCCCGGAGATTTGAAGGGTTTGAAGGATTTAATTGCCCATTTTACCCTTGTGTTAGTAATTATGTGCTCCAAGTCATTAGATGTCCTGGGGTTAGAGTAGGTTCTATAAGGTTCCGAGGTGCACCCTGGGAAGTGTGTGGTGACCAGGGTGTTCAGAATATCAGTACTAGATGTGGCCCAGTCCCCATTTTGCATTCGGATACAGCTTGGGGGAACTGGGTTAGTAGAGAGGACCTTTCGTAGACGATTGGCCTCAGAGATTTCTTCTATGTCGCTAGCGAAGTTTTTCCATGAGTCTCTTTTAGCTCTTTGGATCGACTTCTTGAAAATTTTTAAGGCATCCTTGTAGGCTTGCCAGTTGCCAGTTGTTTTCGCCTGGTTGAAGAGTTTTCTGCTGTTAAGCCGAAGCTTGGAGATCTCCGGGTTCCACCAATAAGGTTTCTTTTTACCCCGAACTTTGACCTCCGGGCAGGCACTCTTGAAAGCAGCGTTACAGGATTTAGTAACAAAGTCAACTGCTTCATCGATTTTAGACGATGTGTCCAGCACACCGAGAGAAACAGACCCGTTATTGGAGATATGCGCCTCATCAGTTGTTAACGGTAGGCTTAACATACCGAGAGAAGCGTGCTCAAAGAGCGTAGCAGACAGTTTCTGATTAAACAGAGCCCAATCCGTATGCCTCATGTTCCTGTATCCCGCTCTAAGCGGAGGTCTCAAGAGTACATTAAAAGTTATATACATATGATCAGAGAAGGAGTTTTCTCCGGACACCTGCCATTCCTTGACATAGTCAGAAAGCGGGCCTGTGACCAGAGTGATATCAAGTACCTCACTCCTGTTTGCGGTGACAAAAGTAGGTTTGCCTCCAGAGTTACATATAGATAAATTATTAGATATAATAAAATCAAAAAGAGACTCACCCCTCGCGTTTACATCCGATGAGCCCCATGTTGTGTGGTGGGCATTGGCATCGGCCCCGATCAGCAGTTGGAGCCCTAAACGTTCGGCTTCCTTAACCGCACCAAGTAGCCGATCTTGCCCAGAAATGGGGCGGTCATACGCCAAATAGACAGAGGCGATCCATATCGGTTTACCTTTCAGCTCGAGGCTGATGCAGACCATATCTTCGTCGCTGAAAAGAGATACCATAAAGTAGGAAAGAGTTTTGTGTATTAGAATACATGATCTGGTCCTACCTGTCGCAGGTGCTGGAGTGATGCAGGTTAATTTGCAGTACCTGCATCATTTTGGTCGTCGGAATGCATCTCGACGTCCGCCGCTACTGTACCCGCTCCTTCGGAGACCTCAATGACTGTGGAGTCAAAGTCGGCCTCCTCCGGATCCGAATCCAGCAGCGTGCATTCGTCGAGCATGTTGTAGAACGGGCCTACCAACTCAGACACCGAGAACGTATCGCTCTCGGAGTCCAGAGTGCTGTCTGCCCGTTCATTAGCGGCCCCATGTCCACTCGAGGTGTTGCATGGAGCCCGGACGTCCATAGTTAAGGGGGTAGTGGGTTCGCTCATGGCGTTGCCCCCTACCTCCACAGAATTGGAATTGGATGCTTTCGTAGAACACCCCCCATCCCCAGAGCCCTGCGGATCGGGTGCGCTCAAGGCGCTGCCCTCAGCCCCAAGGCTCGGAAGACCAGGGTTGTCCTCGTCGGCTACCAATTCATCCTCCTTCTGGGGATCATCCCTTCTGATTTTCGGCGTGATGGTAAAAAGGCCGTAGCGGATTGTACCACCTTGCTTCTCAATCCACGGGAGAGACGCCTCGCTTATGACAAGCCCAACCTGGCGTTGCATCTCCCTCACGTCACCAACACGTACTACCCTCCAATCGCTTGTGGGCATTTCCGCGTTGGAGCGAGAGATGATCCTCAGAATTCTATCCGGATCAGATGGCTCAGCCGGGACCCAGACCCAGGCTCTCGGTCTGTTCGGAATTTCTTCCTTACTGACCGCAACCAAGTCAGACCCGGGCCACAGCTCACCCACCTCGGACATAGCCAGTTTATAAAGCTCAATATAGGTAATATGTTGCATAATTTTAGGGATGAAACTAAGACTGAGTAAAAGATCAAAAGTGGTTTTAAATTGTTTTTCAGAATTTTCTTCAATAACGCCCAACTTCAGAACTTGCTTCAATAACGCCCTATTTCAGAATTTATTTCAATGACGTCCAATTTCAGAAAATTATTTAAAAATGCCTTATTTCAGAGAAATATAAATTGAATTTTCTCTGAAATAGGGCGTTTTTGAAGCAAAATCTGAAATAGGCCGTTATTGAAACAATTTTTGAGTAGGGCGTTTTAAAAGCAAAATATGAAAAAGGACGTTATTGAAACATTTTATACGCTCTATGGCACTGTACCCTAAGAAATGTTGCTTTTTTCATGTTATGTGTGAAAAATAATAAAAATAATGCAACCCTTGGACATGTTAAAGGCAGAAAACGTTGCCCTGTGGTCGGGGAGATTGTGACAATAGAGCAAACATTTTTGGCAATAGAACAATCAAAAAATGTGTGGAATCTATGTGAAAAAGAACAAAAAAAATTAACAAGCGACATTTTTGCCAGTTTCGAAATCGCAATAAACCAGAATTTTGTTTCGTGGAGACGCCGGGTTACTTGTTTTTTGAATTCTTATAGTGGGAGCGTGGCCATTTTTACTTTATGTATTTTGAAGCAAACGATTTTGATGGCGGCATCTGTGTAGAAGTATGAAACTAGAAAGAGCCGGGCGCCCTCTGTGGGTAGTTGGAAACATTATTCGTGCAGGACGCCAAGTACAGCTCTTCCACCGTACTATGCTAATTTTCATTTCGCTGTAAATTTGCTTACTTTTATTTACAAACGGACGTATCAATTTCACTTGTTTTTATACCAGTGGCATTTTTTTGCAATTCTCTAATATGGGTCGATTTTTGTCGACTGAGCCGGTTGAATTGCTATTACATGGGTCGATTTGTTGAATGACCAAATGTGACATCTAGTGTGAAGTTTCACTGCTGATGGACAAAGAGCGTATATGGATAAAAGGGTGCAGTCTGTGAACATCACACTAGATGTCCCATTTCGCGGGTCCCATACACTCTTTGCCATCAGTCTTTGCAACGAAATAAAACTTAACTTAGATTAAATTAACATAGGCGGTGATAAAAATTAACCTAGATTACGGGTAGGATCTGTAGCTGGCGCTCTGCACGATTGATGTTTCCAATTACATACAGAGGGCGCTCTGCTCTTTTTAATTTCATACTTGTACACAGATGGCGCCATCAAAATCAAAACATAAGAACACAAAAAACAAGAAAGGAAGTTAAGTTCGGAAGAATCAAATATTAGCCGTATTCGTTTCGGCAAGAGTTAGAGACTTGCGAAAAAAACAACCACTGGTATAAAAACAAGTGAAAATTATACGATAGTTCATTAAAGTAAAGGAATTGGAAAAAAGGTGTGTGTATTTGATGAAATTTCTTTAAAATTTTTATCGATAGATGTCTCCGTATCTTCGAATCTAGCCAAGACTCAATGTAACACCGTTCGTTAAAGTACGGACAAACAACGTATGTTGTACAATATACGTTCTTTGGTACGGAATTGGAGAAAAATTTCTAACGAACGGCATTGCGTTGAATTCGAAGATAGGGGAGACATCTATTGACAAAAATTTGAAACCATTTCACTTATTCACAATAGAAAAAATTGGCATAATCAGTAAAGATCTGTTTAATGAGTAGCTGACATACTCTCTAAAGGTCTCTTAAAGTCTCTAACATTTTGTATGGAAACTGTCAGCCAAGAGAGCAGAATCGAGCATAAGCGAGCAGAGAAGTGCCCAATAAAACACTCCTATTATACACTCCATGGATATATCGACGGCTGAGTAAAAGATTACCCTATTTCAAAAAATGTTTCAAATAATAAATGTGGTACACATATCAGAATAAAATTTATAACAATTTCATTCTTCTACCTACAAACATACTTTTCTAATTCTATTTCTCCTCTTTCCTTGGCGCAGTAATTATGTTGTTCTTATGCCGTTTTCGTTTCTCGAAAAAATGTTGCCCTGTTTGATTTTCTTAGCCATCTTGTAAGCTAACTAAGTCAGAGGGCAGCAATGATTGAACAGGTATTTTAAAAATATAAAACACGTTTATCACGTTTACCTATATCAATATAGGTAATATGTTGCATAATTTTGGGGATGAAACTACATGTCGACGCCTGAGTAAAAGATCAAAAGTTGTTTTAAATTGTTTTTCAGAATTTTCTTCAATAACGCCCAACTTCAGAACTTGCTTCAATAACGCCCTATTTCAGAATTTATTTCAATGACGTCCAATTTCAGAAAATTATTTAAAAATCCCTTATTTCAGAGAAATATAAATTGAATTTTCTCTGAAGTAGGGCGTTTTTGAAGCAAAATCTGAAATAGGCCGTTATTGAAAAAATTTTTGAGTAGGGCGTTTTAAAAGCAAAATATGAAAAAGGACGTTATTGAAACATTTTATACGCTCTATGGCACTGTACCCTAAGAAATGTTGCTTTTTTCATGTTATGTGTGAAAAATAATAAAAATAATGCAACCCTTGGACATGTTAAGGGCAGAAAAAGTTGCCCTGTGGTCGGGGAGATTGTGACAATAGAGCAATCATTTTTGGCAATAGAACAATCAAAAAATGTGTGGAATCTATGTGAAAAAGAACAAAAAAAAAATTAACAAGCGACATTTTTGCCAGTTTCGAAATCGCAATAAACCAGAATTTTGTTTCGTGGAGACGCCGGGTTACTTGTTTTTTGAATTCTTATAGTGGGAACGTGGCCATGATTACTTTATGTATTTTGAAGCAAACGATTTTAATGGCGGCATCTGAGTACAAGTATGAAATTAGAAAGAGCCGGGCGCCCTCTGTGGGTAGTTGGAAACATTATTCGTGCAGGACGCCAAATACAGCTCTTCCACCGTACTATGCTAATTTTCATTTCGCTGTAAATTTGCTTACTTTTATTTACAAACGGACGTATCAATTTCACTTGTTTTTATACCAGTGGAATTTTTTTGCAATTCTCTAATATGGGTCGATTTTTGTCGACTGAGCCGGTTGAATTGCTATTACATGGGTCGATTTGTTGAATGACCAAATGTGACATCTAGTGTGAAGTTTCACTGCTGATGGACAACGAGCGTATATGGATAAAAGGGCGCAGTCTGTGAAACATCACACTAGATGTCCCATTTCGCGGGTCCCATACACTCTTTGCCTTCCGTATTTGCAACGAAATAAAACTTAGCTTAGATTAAATTAACATAGGCGGTGATAAAAATTAACCTAGATTACGGTGAGGATCTGTAGCTGGCGCTCTGCACGATTGATGTTTCCAATTACATACAGAGGGCGCTCTGCTCTTTTTAATTTCATACTTGTACACAGATGGCGCCATCAAAATCGTTTGCTTCAAAACATAAGAACACAAAAAACAAGCGCCACCATGGTTTCGCTTAAGACGATTCTGCCTCGGGTGTCTTAAGTCGCGCCAATATTCTTGACAGCCATCGGGACCATCCAAGTTAAACTTTTTCTCATCGCTGAATATAACTTTTTGGAACTCTGTATCCCAGAACTTATATTTATCGGCGAAGGCCAAACGGGATGTCATATGTCTTTTTAAAAGCATAGGTTGAGATACTCGCGCAGTATATGTGACATTTTTGTTTTGGGATAATATTTGGTGGACTCGTCTCCTTGTTACCTTAAGATTAAGATGGGCTTGAATTTCACTGCAACTCATACCTTTTTCAACAGCTAGACGCCGAATTGTTCGCTTACAACGTTCATCAATCTCTGATTTTCTGCCACTGCGTTTGGTAGTCCCATATTTTTCCGGGTTTTTTAGGAAATTTGTAATTGTATTTCTATGGCGTCCCAATTTCGTGGCAATTTCGACCAATGGTACACCACCATCCCTTTGTCCAATTATAAAACCGCGCTCTGTTTCTGTCAAGGTGGATCCGCGTGGCATTTTTTCTAAAAGTTGGAAATCACTCAATATCCGTTTGCAAAAAAATTTATATTTGCTTCACTTGCGATTTGTATGAATCAAGTTATTTTATCTTACTTGTTGACATTTGAAGCAGGGAAAATGCGTTTTGCACATATAAATTTTTCCTAAGAAAGGTGGCATATACCACAAGTTTTTATATACCGTATACATTATCAGCGGATTAAAACTAATCATTATATATAAACGAATTACCAAATATGTAATATAATATTTACATCTTCTTCTTCTTGATTGGCGCTTAACCGTCTAGACGATTCTGGCCGAGTCCAACAGAGCGCGCCAATTGCTTCTGTTTCGTGCAGCATGGCGCCACTTGGGAACACCTAGGGAGGCAGCATCGCTGTCCACCTGATTTTCCCAACGCAGTGGAGGTCTCCCTTTTCTTTTGCGTTCAGCGGGTTTGGATAGAAATGCTTTCTTCGCCGGAGCGCCTTCGTCCATTCTCACGACATGACCTGCCCAACGCAGCCGCTGGATCTTTATTCGCTGAACAATGTCGATGTCTGTGTAAAGCTCGTACAGCTCATCGTTAAATCTCCGTCGATACTCGCCCACGCCAACGCGCAAAGGTCCATAAATCTTACGAAGAACTTTTCTCTCGAATACTCCAAGTGCCATCTCATCTGATTTTGAAATTGTCCATGCTTCTGCGCCGTACATGAGGACTGGAACGATGAGCGTCCTGTAGAGTGTGATTTTTGTTTGTCGAGAGAGGACTTTACTTTTCAGTTGCCTACTTAGTCCGAAGTAGCATTTATTGGCAAGCGTGATTCGTTGGATCTCCGTGCTGACATCATTCTTGGTGTTAATGCTGGTTCCCAGATAGACGAAGTCCTTAACAGTTTCGAATTTGTAGCTATCAACACTGACGTGGCTGCCAAGGCGTGCTGTTTCTTTGTGTGATGACAGGAGGTACTTCGTCTTGTCCTCGTTGACCGCCAAACCCATTTTCTTAGCCTCTTTATCCAGCTTGGAGAAGGCAGAACATACGGCGCGCGTGTTAGTGCCAATGATGTCGATGTCATCGGCGTACGCCAGCAGTTGCACACTCTTGTGATATAAGATGCTTCCTGTATGGTTAAGTTCTGCAGCTCGTATATTTACATGCCCATCCACATAACGTGTTTCGCTCTTTTTTTCTGCATTTTCTCTCTCAATCTTGTTTCGACACGGAAACCAGTGCCGAAACTCGCCAATTTCCATACAAATTTCTGAGAGCGAGTGAAGATTGAAACACTGTTTCATTCTGAATCATCTTGCCAACCTCGATGATATCGATGTCTTCTCTAATTTTGTATCGAAAATCTATCGAAATCTCACACAGACCAAAACAAAGACGCAAAAATAAGCAAACATACAAACATTTAAGAAGAACAAGAAAGAGAAATGTCAAACTGAATCACGATTAGCCAGGTGGAGACGGGTTATTGAGCGAGATGTTTTGCTACATGTTTCTCTGGTGAATCAAGTTATGTGGAGACGGGCTTTTAAATTAGAGAGATAAATTGAATTAATGAAGTGCACATATAAATATTTCACTGAGGTACACTCCATGGATATATCGACGGCTGAGTAAAAGATTACCCTATTTCAAAAAATGTTTCAAATAATAAATGTGGTATACATATCAAAATAAAATTTATAACAATTTCATTGTGGAACGAATTTCCGTCATCCCTTGTCAAGTTCCACAATACATCGCAAATCTACCCTGTCGGAAAAGCAAACAACCAAAAGAAATTAAATAAATATATTCCACTTTAAGTTTTACTGATTTGTGGTAATCATATCATAATAAAATTTATAACAGTTTCTTGACTAGCTTTTGAAATAACAAAGATATAGCAAAAGAAATTGAGCTTCTTTCAGTTATAAGTAAATATGTTTTTTCAGTTTTTACTTAGTTGTGTTAATCACATCCTAAACACTTTTTAGCAGATAAAGTATACACTTCAGGTTTTACTGAGTTGTGATAACCACATCGCATTAAATTGTATAACAGTTTTGAAATAACACAAATATAACCAAAGACATTTAGCTTTTTCAGTTATAAGATAAATATGTTCCTTCAGTTTTTACTGAGTTGTGGTAATCATATAATAATAAAATTTATAACAGTTTTTGGAAAATATAGTGAACTTCAATGTAGTTCAAGTTTCATGACTAAAGCTTTTGAAATAACAAAGATATAACAAAAGAAATTGAGGCTTTTTCTGTTATAAGACAAATATCTACACCCCAGTGTACTATGTTAATTTTTTTCTCGTTGCAGAATGAAGGTGGCGACAAGAGACGAAAAATATTTGGTTTATTTTCTGCATACGAATATTTTGTTGTTGGTGTTGTTTTTGTTGTTGGTTGTATTGTTGTATTGAGCGATATCTCCTAATTCTTCTACCTACAAACATACTTTTCTAATTCTATTTCTCCTCTTTCCTTGGCGCAGTAATTATGGTGTTCTTATGCCGTTTTCGTTTCTCGAAAAAATGTTGCCCTGTTTGATTTTCTTAGCCATCTTGTAAGCTAACTAAGTCAGAGGGCAGCAATAATTGAACAGGTATTTTAAAAATATAAAACACGTTTATCACGTTTACCTATATCAATATAGGTAGGTTAGGTTAGGTTAGGTTGAAGTGGCTGTCTCCGCAATTCATGAAAGCGGGGACACACTTAGGCCGAGGTGGCCCATTGTGATACCACACGGGAGCCCTAGCTTCCTTATCCCTGTTTACAAACCTTTCCGGAAAAATTAGATTCAAAAGTATGATAAGATTAGATGCCCGTGAAGCTAAACCAGCGCGTTTGTTTCATGAAACGCAGAAAATCTAGTGTCCTTGCATTTTCCATCTCCGCCAGGCACTCGAAAAAGTGTTTATGGAGGAAGCGGTACCTGGATAGCGACAGTGCGGGGCAGTGGCATAGATAGTGCTCAACACTCTCTATTTCCTCCACGTCCCTACAGCTGCGGCAGAAGTCGTTTTTATATAGGCCCATGCGAGAGGCGTGAGTGCCCATAAGACAATGGCCTGTTAGAAGTCCCACCAGCGGACCTATAGAGAGCCGATTCAGATGCAGCACCGATACAGACCTAGCCTCATCCAGTCTAGGCCAGATTTGCCTAGAAATCACACAAGTTGACTCCTTGGCCCATCTAGCGTTAGCCTGTTCAATGGAGCGAGATCTCAACCAATGCTTGCATGAGTTAAGCGGGGGGCCAACCCATGCCGCAGATGTGATATCCTGCAAGCTTGTGCCTTCCCTTGCCAACTCATCTGCAATGCAGTTGCCCCGAACGTTGCTATGGCCTGGAACCCAAATGACGTTCAGGTCGCACCTTTCGGCTAGTTTGTTCAAAGACTCCCTACATTTCATTGCAACTATAGATGTAGCATTGTTACTCTGTAAGGATTTTATGGCAGCTTGGCTGTCAGAGAAGATTTTGGTAGAATTTATGTCTGGCAGATCTGTCAGGCGACGAGCTGCTTCCCATATGGCTATGAGCTCAGCCTGATAGACGCTGCAGTGATCAGGTAGGCGCAAACTTACTTTCAGATGAAGCTTTTCGCAGAAAAACCCACTTCCAACTCTATTGTTCAATTTAGAGCCGTCCGTGTAAATGTGCAGTGTATTAGGGTCGGGATCCCCTAAGTTCTTCCACTCGCTCCTCTCCGGGATTCTTGTGGAGAATTTGTTATCCCAACAAAAGGCTGGTATTGCATAGTCCAGCTTTAGAAAATTGGCAGGGACGTTACTAAGAATTTGAGCGTGCCCGAATCTGGTGTCCCTCCAGGGTTCGGTTGCATTGAGCCTTGCCGCGTTGCAGCTGGCAATGAGTTTCCCCTGTATATCCGTGGGGAGAAGAAATAGGATGGTTTCGAGAGCTTTAGTTGGGGTGGAGGGAAGGGCTCCGCTAATAAGCATGGAAGCCATTCGCTGCACTCTAGTTAATTTGCTCTTATTGGTTTCGAGTTCCAGTGCTGGCCACCATATGGTGACTGCATAGAAGAGAATAGGTCGCACTACCGCTGTGTACAGCCAATGGACGATTTGGGGGTTAAGTCCCCATCTCTTGCCTATCGCTGATTTACATGCGTAAAGTGCTAACATGGCTTTTTGGGATCGTACTTCTACGTTCCGTTTCCAGTTTAGTTTTCTGTCTAGAATAACACCAAGGTATTTAACCTCGGTATAGAGTTTAATCTCCTTCCCATTTATGGACGGAGGTTTGAATTCAGGTATCTTATGTTTGCGGGTAAACAGAACCATTTCCGTTTTCTCAGAGCTGACACTGAGCCCGCATTTCAGAGACCAGGTTTTTACAATGTTGAGTGCATTTTGCAAAAGGTCGCTCAGCACCGGTATATGCTTGCCAGTCGCTGTCAGGGCGATGTCATCGGCGTACGCAATGACCTGGCAGCCCGTGTGCTGAAGTTTAGAGAGCAGGGTGTTCACCGTTAGGTTCCAAAGCAGAGGAGACAAAACTCCACCCTGGGGTGTTCCCCTGTTGGCATACCTAGTTATCGATGAATTACCCATTTCAGAAATAATGGCTCTTCTACTAAGAAGAAGTTCGACAAACCTCACGAGAGCCTCTTCTACCTCCAAGTCCCGTAGGGCGGTGGTAACGGCTCCCGGTAGAACATTGTTGAAAGCTCCTTCTATGTCGAGAAAGATGCCCAGTGTGAATTCCTTAAAGGCTAGCCCCTTTTCTATCTTGGAAGTGATAGCGTGTAGAGCAGTCTCTACGGACTTGCCTTTGGAATAAGCGTGTTGAAAAGGAGATAGAGTATTCGCAGGAAAGATTCCATCTATTCCCGGAGATTTGAAGGGTTTGAAGGATTTAATTGCCCATTTTACCCTTGTGTTAGTAATTATGTGCTCCAAGTCATTAGATGTCCTGGGGTTAGAGTAGGTTCTATAAGGTTCCGAGGTGCACCCTGGGAAGTGTGTGGTGACCAGGGTGTTCAGAATATCAGTACTAGATGTGGCCCAGTCCCCATTTTGCATTCGGATACAGCTTGGGGGAACTGGGTTAGTAGAGAGGACCTTTCGTAGACGATTGGCCTCAGAGATTTCTTCTATGTCGCTAGCGAAGTTTTTCCATGAGTCTCTTTTAGCTCTTTGGATCGACTTCTTGAAAATTTTTAAGGCATCCTTGTAGGCTTGCCAGTTGCCAGTTGTTTTCGCCTGGTTGAAGAGTTTTCTGCTGTTAAGCCGAAGCTTGGAGATCTCCGGGTTCCACCAATAAGGTTTCTTTTTACCCCGAACTTTGACCTCCGGGCAGGCACTCTTGAAAGCAGCGTTACAGGATTTAGTAACAAAGTCAACTGCTTCATCGATTTTAGACGATGTGTCCAGCACACCGAGAGAAACAGACCCGTTATTGGAGATATGCGCTTCATCAGTTGTTAACGGTAGGCTTAACATACCGAGAGAAGCGTGCTCAAAGAGCGTAGCAGACAGTTTCTGATTAAACAGAGCCCAATCCGTATGCCTCATGTTCCTGTATCCCGCTCTAAGCGGAGGTCTCAAGAGTAGATTAAAAGTTATATACATATGATCAGAGAAGGAGTTTTCTCCGGACACCTGCCATTCCTTGACATAGTCAGAAAGCGGGCCTGTGACCAGAGTGATATCAAGTACCTCACTCCTGTTTGCGGTGACAAAAGTAGGTTTGCCTCCAGAGTTACATATAGATAAATTATTAGATATAATAAAATCAAAAAGAGACTCACCCCTCGCGTTTACATCCGATGAGCCCCATGTTGTGTGGTGGGCATTGGCATCGGCCCCGATCAGCAGTTGGAGCCCTAAACGTTCGGCTTCCTTAACCGCACCAAGTAGCCGATCTTGCCCAGAAATGGGGCGGTCATACGCCAAATAGACAGAGGCGATCCATATCGGTTTACCTTTCAGCTCGAGGCTGATGCAGACCATATCTTCGTCGCTGAAAAGAGATACCATAAAGTAGGAAAGAGTTTTGTGTATTAGAATACATGATCTGGTCCTACCTGTCGCAGGTGCTGGAGTGATGCAGGTTAATTTGCAGTACCTGCATCATTTTGGTCGTCGGAATGCATCTCGACGTCCGCCGCTACTGTACCCGCTCCTTCGGAGACCTCAATGACTGTGGAGTCAAAGTCGGCCTCCTCCGGATCCGAATCCAGCAGCGTGCATTCGTCGAGCATGTTGTAGAACGGGCCTACCAACTCAGACACCGAGAACGTATCGCTCTCGGAGTCCAGAGTGCTGTCTGCCCGTTCATTAGCGGCCCCATGTCCACTCGAGGTGTTGCATGGAGCCCGGACGTCCATAGTTAAGGGGGTAGTGGGTTCGCTCATGGCGTTGCCCCCTACCTCCACAGAATTGGAATTGGATGCTTTCGTAGAACACCCCCCATCCCCAGAGCCCTGCGGATCGGGTGCGCTCAAGGCGCTGCCCTCAGCCCCAAGGCTCGGAAGACCAGGGTTGTCCTCGTCGGCTACCAATTCATCCTCCTTCTGGGGATCATCCCTTCTGATTTTCGGCGTGATGGTAAAAAGGCCGTAGCGGATTGTACCACCTCGCTTCTCAATCCACGGGAGAGACGCCTCGCTTATGACAAGCCCAACCTGGCGTTGCATCTCCCTCACGTCACCAACACGTACTACCCTCCAATCGCTTGTGGGCATTTCCGCGTTGGAGCGAGAGATGATCCTCAGAATTCTATCCGGATCAGATGGCTCAGCCGGGACCCAGACCCAGGCTCTCGGTCTGTTCGGAATTTCTTCCTTACTGACCGCAACCAAGTCAGACCCGGGCCACAGCTCACCCACCTCGGACATAGCCAGTTTATAAAGCTCAATATAGGTAATATGTTGCATAATTTTAGGGATGAAACTAAGACTGAGTAAAAGATCAAATTCAGAATTTATTTCAATGACGTCCAATTTCAGAAAATTATTTAAAAATGCCTTATTTCAGAGAAATATAAATTGAATTTTCTCTGAAATAGGGCGTTTTTGAAGCAAAATCTGAAATAGGCCGTTATTGAAACAATTTTTGAGTAGGGCGTTTTAAAAGCAAAATATGAAAAAGGACGTTATTGAAACATTTTATACGCTCTATGGCACTGTACCCTAAGAAAATGTTGCTTTTTTCATGTTATGTGTGAAAAATAATAAAAATAATGCAACCCTTGGACATGTTAAAGGCAGAAAACGTTGCCCTGTGGTCGGGGAGATTGTGACAATAGAGCAATCATTTTTGGCAATAGAACAATCAAAAAATGTGTGGAATCCATGTGAAAAAGAACAAAAAAAAATAACAAGCGACATTTTTGACAGTTTCGAAATCGCAATAAACCAGAATTTTGTTTCGTGGAGACGCCGGGTTACTTGTTTTTTGAATTCTTATAGTGGGAGCGTGGCCATGTTTACTTTATGTATTTTGAAGCAAACTATTTTGATGGCGGCATCTGTGTACAAGTATGAAATTAGAAAGAGCCGGGCGCCCTCTGTGGGTAGTTGGAAACATTATTCGTGCAGGACGCCAAGTACAGCTCTTCCACCGTACTATGCTAATTTTCATTTCGCTGTAAATTTGCTTACTTTTATTTACAAACGGACGTATCAATTTCACTTGTTTTTATACCAGTGGCATTTTTTTGCAATTCTCTAATATGGGTCGATTTTTGTCGACTGAGCCGGTTGAATTGCTATTACATGGGTCGATTTGTTGAATGACCAAATGTGACATCTAATGTGAAGTTTCACTGCTGATGGACAAAGAGCGTATATGGATAAAAGGGTGCAGTCTGTGAACATCACACTAGATGTCCCATTTCGCGGGTCCCATACACTCTTTGCCATCAGTCTTTGCAACGAAATAAAACTTAACTTAGATTAAATTAACATAGGCGGTGATAAAAATTAACCTAGATTACGGTGAGGATCTGTAGCTGGCGCTCTGCACGATTGATGTTTCCAATTACATACAGAGGGCGCTCTGCTCTTTTTAATTTCATACTTGTACACAGATGGCGCCATCAAAATCAAAACATAAGAACACAAAAAACAAGAAAGGAAGTTAAGTTCGGAAGAATCAAATATTAGCCGTATTCGTTTCGGCAAGAGTTAGAGACTTGCGAAAAAAACAACCACTGGTATAAAAACAAGTGAAAATTATACGATAGTTCATTAAAGTAAAGGAATTGGAAAAAAGGTGTGTGTATTTGATGAAATTTCTTTAAAATTTTTATCGATAGATGTCTCCGTATCTTCGAATCTAGCCAAGACTCAATGTAACACCGTTCGTTAAAGTACGGACAAACAACGTATGTTGTACAATATACGTTCTTTGGTACGGAATTGGAGAAAAATTTCTAACGAACGGCATTGCGTTGAATTCGAAGATAGGGGAGACATCTATTGACAAAAATTTGAAACCATTTCACTTATTCACAATAGAAAAAATTGGCATAATCAGTAAAGATCTGTTTAATGAGTAGCTGACATACTCTCTAAAGGTCTCTTAAAGTCTCTAACATTTTGTATGGAAACTGTCAGCCAAGAGAGCAGAATCGAGCATAAGCGAGCAGAGAAGTGCCCAATAAAACACTCCTATTATACACTCCATGGATATATCGACGGCTGAGTAAAAGATTACCCTATTTCAAAAAATGTTTCAAATAATAAATGTGGTACACATATCAGAATAAAATTTATAACAATTTCATTCTTCTACCTACAAACATACTTTTCTAATTCTATTTCTCCTCTTTCCTTGGCGCAGTAATTATGTTGTTCTTATGCCGTTTTCGTTTCTCGAAAAAATGTTGCCCTGTTTGATTTTCTTAGCCATCTTGTAAGCTAACTAAGTCAGAGGGCAGCAATGATTGAACAGGTATTTTAAAAATATAAAACACGTTTATCACGTTTACCTATATCAATATAGGTAATATGTTGCATAATTTTGGGGATGAAACTACATGTCGACGCCTGAGTAAAAGATCAAAAGTTGTTTTAAATTGTTTTTCAGAATTTTCTTCAATAACGCCCAACTTCAGAACTTGCTTCAATAACGCCCTATTTCAGAATTTATTTCAATGACGTCCAATTTCAGAAAATTATTTAAAAATCCCTTATTTCAGAGAAATATAAATTGAATTTTCTCTGAAGTAGGGCGTTTTTGAAGCAAAATCTGAAATAGGCCGTTATTGAAAAAATTTTTGAGTAGGGCGTTTTAAAAGCAAAATATGAAAAAGGACGTTATTGAAACATTTTATACGCTCTATGGCACTGTACCCTAAGAAATGTTGCTTTTTTCATGTTATGTGTGAAAAATAATAAAAATAATGCAACCCTTGGACATGTTAAGGGCAGAAAAAGTTGCCCTGTGGTCGGGGAGATTGTGACAATAGAGCAATCATTTTTGGCAATAGAACAATCAAAAAATGTGTGGAATCTATGTGAAAAAGAACAAAAAAAAATTAACAAGCGACATTTTTGCCAGTTTCGAAATCGCAATAAACCAGAATTTTGTTTCGTGGAGACGCCGGGTTACTTGTTTTTTGAATTCTTATAGTGGGAACGTGGCCATGATTACTTTATGTATTTTGAAGCAAACGATTTTAATGGCGGCATCTGAGTACAAGTATGAAATTAGAAAGAGCCGGGCGCCCTCTGTGGGTAGTTGGAAACATTATTCGTGCAGGACGCCAAATACAGCTCTTCCACCGTACTATGCTAATTTTCATTTCGCTGTAAATTTGCTTACTTTTATTTACAAACGGACGTATCAATTTCACTTGTTTTTATACCAGTGGAATTTTTTTGCAATTCTCTAATATGGGTCGATTTTTGTCGACTGAGCCGGTTGAATTGCTATTACATGGGTCGATTTGTTGAATGACCAAATGTGACATCTAGTGTGAAGTTTCACTGCTGATGGACAACGAGCGTATATGGATAAAAGGGCGCAGTCTGTGAAACATCACACTAGATGTCCCATTTCGCGGGTCCCATACACTCTTTGCCTTCCGTATTTGCAACGAAATAAAACTTAGCTTAGATTAAATTAACATAGGCGGTGATAAAAATTAACCTAGATTACGGTGAGGATCTGTAGCTGGCGCTCTGCACGATTGATGTTTCCAATTACATACAGAGGGCGCTCTGCTCTTTTTAATTTCATACTTGTACACAGATGGCGCCATCAAAATCGTTTGCTTCAAAACATAAGAACACAAAAAACAAGCGCCACCATGGTTTCGCTTAAGACGATTCTGCCTCGGGTGTCTTAAGTCGCGCCAATATTCTTGACAGCCATCGGGACCATCCAAGTTAAACTTTTTCTCATCGCTGAATATAACTTTTTGGAACTCTGTATCCCAGAACTTATATTTATCGGCGAAGGCCAAACGGGATGTCATATGTCTTTTTAAAAGCATAGGTTGAGATACTCGCGCAGTATATGTGACATTTTTGTTTTGGGATAATATTTGGTGGACTCGTCTCCTTGTTACCTTAAGATTAAGATGGGCTTGAATTTCACTGCAACTCATACCTTTTTCAACAGCTAGACGCCGAATTGTTCGCTTACAACGTTCATCAATCTCTGATTTTCTGCCACTGCGTTTGGTAGTCCCATATTTTTCCGGGTTTTTTAGGAAATTTGTAATTGTATTTCTATGGCGTCCCAATTTCGTGGCAATTTCGACCAATGGTACACCACCATCCCTTTGTCCAATTATAAAACCGCGCTCTGTTTCTGTCAAGGTGGATCCGCGTGGCATTTTTTCTAAAAGTTGGAAATCACTCAATATCCGTTTGCAAAAAAATTTATATTTGCTTCACTTGCGATTTGTATGAATCAAGTTATTTTATCTTACTTGTTGACATTTGAAGCAGGGAAAATGCGTTTTGCACATATAAATTTTTCCTAAGAAAGGTGGCATATACCACAAGTTTTTATATACCGTATACATTATCAGCGGATTAAAACTAATCATTATATATAAACGAATTACCAAATATGTAATATAATATTTACATCTTCTTCTTCTTGATTGGCGCTTAACCGTCTAGACGATTCTGGCCGAGTCCAACAGAGCGCGCCAATTGCTTCTGTTTCGTGCAGCATGGCGCCACTTGGGAACACCTAGGGAGGCAGCATCGCTGTCCACCTGATTTTCCCAACGCAGTGGAGGTCTCCCTTTTCTTTTGCGTTCAGCGGGTTTGGATAGAAATGCTTTCTTCGCCGGAGCGCCTTCGTCCATTCTCACGACATGACCTGCCCAACGCAGCCGCTGGATCTTTATTCGCTGAACAATGTCGATGTCTGTGTAAAGCTCGTACAGCTCATCGTTAAATCTCCGTCGATACTCGCCCACGCCAACGCGCAAAGGTCCATAAATCTTACGAAGAACTTTTCTCTCGAATACTCCAAGTGCCATCTCATCTGATTTTGAAATTGTCCATGCTTCTGCGCCGTACATGAGGACTGGAACGATGAGCGTCCTGTAGAGTGTGATTTTTGTTTGTCGAGAGAGGACTTTACTTTTCAGTTGCCTACTTAGTCCGAAGTAGCATTTATTGGCAAGCGTGATTCGTTGGATCTCCGTGCTGACATCATTCTTGGTGTTAATGCTGGTTCCCAGATAGACGAAGTCCTTAACAGTTTCGAATTTGTAGCTATCAACACTGACGTGGCTGCCAAGGCGTGCTGTTTCTTTGTGTGATGACAGGAGGTACTTCGTCTTGTCCTCGTTGACCGCCAAACCCATTTTCTTAGCCTCTTTATCCAGCTTGGAGAAGGCAGAACATACGGCGCGCGTGTTAGTGCCAATGATGTCGATGTCATCGGCGTACGCCAGCAGTTGCACACTCTTGTGATATAAGATGCTTCCTGTATGGTTAAGTTCTGCAGCTCGTATATTTACATGCCCATCCACATAACGTGTTTCGCTCTTTTTTTCTGCATTTTCTCTCTCAATCTTGTTTCGACACGGAAACCAGTGCCGAAACTCGCCAATTTCCATACAAATTTCTGAGAGCGAGTGAAGATTGAAACACTGTTTCATTCTGAATCATCTTGCCAACCTCGATGATATCGATGTCTTCTCTAATTTTGTATCGAAAATCTATCGAAATCTCACACAGACCAAAACAAAGACGCAAAAATAAGCAAACATACAAACATTTAAGAAGAACAAGAAAGAGAAATGTCAAACTGAATCACGATTAGCCAGGTGGAGACGGGTTATTGAGCGAGATGTTTTGCTACATGTTTCTCTGGTGAATCAAGTTATGTGGAGACGGGCTTTTAAATTAGAGAGATAAATTGAATTAATGAAGTGCACATATAAATATTTCACTGAGGTACACTCCATGGATATATCGACGGCTGAGTAAAAGATTACCCTATTTCAAAAAATGTTTCAAATAATAAATGTGGTATACATATCAAAATAAAATTTATAACAATTTCATTGTGGAACGAATTTCCGTCATCCCTTGTCAAGTTCCACAATACATCGCAAATCTACCCTGTCGGAAAAGCAAACAACCAAAAGAAATTAAATAAATATATTCCACTTTAAGTTTTACTGATTTGTGGTAATCATATCATAATAAAATTTATAACAGTTTCTTGACTAGCTTTTGAAATAACAAAGATATAGCAAAAGAAATTGAGCTTTTTTCAGTTATAAGTAAATATGTTTTTTCAGTTTTTACTTAGTTGTGTTAATCACATCCTAAACACTTTTTAGCAGATAAAGTATACACTTCAGGTTTTACTGAGTTGTGATAACCACATCGCATTAAATTGTATAACAGTTTTGAAATAACACAAATATAACCAAAGACATTTAGCTTTTTCAGTTATAAGATAAATATGTTCCTTCAGTTTTTACTGAGTTGTGGTAATCATATAATAATAAAATTTATAACAGTTTTTGGAAAATATAGTGAACTTCAATGTAGTTCAAGTTTCATGACTAAAGCTTTTGAAATAACAAAGATATAACAAAAGAAATTGAGGCTTTTTCTGTTATAAGACAAATATCTACACCCCAGTGTACTATGTTAATTTTTTTCTCGTTGCAGAATGAAGGTGGCGACAAGAGACGAAAAATATTTGGTTTATTTTCTGCATACGAATATTTTGTTGTTGGTGTTGTTTTTGTTGTTGGTTGTATTGTTGTATTGAGCGATATCTCCTAATTCTTCTACCTACAAACATACTTTTCTAATTCTATTTCTCCTCTTTCCTTGGCGCAGTAATTATGGTGTTCTTATGCCGTTTTCGTTTCTCGAAAAAATGTTGCCCTGTTTGATTTTCTTAGCCATCTTGTAAGCTAACTAAGTCAGAGGGCAGCAATAATTGAACAGGTATTTTAAAAATATAAAACACGTTTATCACGTTTACCTATATCAATATAGGTAGGTTAGGTTAGGTTAGGTTGAAGTGGCTGTCTCCGCAATTCATGAAAGCGGGGACACACTTAGGCCGAGGTGGCCCATTGTGATACCACACGGGAGCCCTAGCTTCCTTATCCCTGTTTACAAACCTTTCCGGAAAAATTAGATTCAAAAGTATGATAAGATTAGATGCCCGTGAAGCTAAACCAGCGCGTTTGTTTCATGAAACGCAGAAAATCTAGTGTCCTTGCATTTTCCATCTCCGCCAGGCACTCGAAAAAGTGTTTATGGAGGAAGCGGTACCTGGATAGCGACAGTGCGGGGCAGTGGCATAGATAGTGCTCAACACTCTCTATTTCCTCCACGTCCCTACAGCTGCGGCAGAAGTCGTTTTTATATAGGCCCATGCGAGAGGCGTGAGTGCCCATAAGACAATGGCCTGTTAGAAGTCCCACCAGCGGACCTATAGAGAGCCGATTCAGATGCAGCACCGATACAGACCTAGCCTCATCCAGTCTAGGCCAGATTTGCCTAGAAATCACACAAGTTGACTCCTTGGCCCATCTAGCGTTAGCCTGTTCAATGGAGCGAGATCTCAACCAATGCTTGCATGAGTTAAGCGGGGGGCCAACCCATGCCGCAGATGTGATATCCTGCAAGCTTGTGCCTTCCCTTGCCAACTCATCTGCAATGCAGTTGCCCCGAACGTTGCTATGGCCTGGAACCCAAATGACGTTCAGGTCGCACCTTTCGGCTAGTTTGTTCAAAGACTCCCTACATTTCATTGCAACTATAGATGTAGCATTGTTACTCTGTAAGGATTTTATGGCAGCTTGGCTGTCAGAGAAGATTTTGGTAGAATTTATGTCTGGCAGATCTGTCAGGCGACGAGCTGCTTCCCATATGGCTATGAGCTCAGCCTGATAGACGCTGCAGTGATCAGGTAGGCGCAAACTTACTTTCAGATGAAGCTTTTCGCAGAAAAACCCACTTCCAACTCTATTGTTCAATTTAGAGCCGTCCGTGTAAATGTGCAGTGTATTAGGGTCGGGATCCCCTAAGTTCTTCCACTCGCTCCTCTCCGGGATTCTTGTGGAGAATTTGTTATCCCAACAAAAGGCTGGTATTGCATAGTCCAGCTTTAGAAAATTGGCAGGGACGTTACTAAGAATTTGAGCGTGCCCGAATCTGGTGTCCCTCCAGGGTTCGGTTGCATTGAGCCTTGCCGCGTTGCAGCTGGCAATGAGTTTCCCCTGTATATCCGTGGGGAGAAGAAATAGGATGGTTTCGAGAGCTTTAGTTGGGGTGGAGGGAAGGGCTCCGCTAATAAGCATGGAAGCCATTCGCTGCACTCTAGTTAATTTGCTCTTATTGGTTTCGAGTTCCAGTGCTGGCCACCATATGGTGACTGCATAGAAGAGAATAGGTCGCACTACCGCTGTGTACAGCCAATGGACGATTTGGGGGTTAAGTCCCCATCTCTTGCCTATCGCTGATTTACATGCGTAAAGTGCTAACATGGCTTTTTGGGATCGTACTTCTACGTTCCGTTTCCAGTTTAGTTTTCTGTCTAGAATAACACCAAGGTATTTAACCTCGGTATAGAGTTTAATCTCCTTCCCATTTATGGACGGAGGTTTGAATTCAGGTATCTTATGTTTGCGGGTAAACAGAACCATTTCCGTTTTCTCAGAGCTGACACTGAGCCCGCATTTCAGAGACCAGGTTTTTACAATGTTGAGTGCATTTTGCAAAAGGTCGCTCAGCACCGGTATATGCTTGCCAGTCGCTGTCAGGGCGATGTCATCGGCGTACGCAATGACCTGGCAGCCCGTGTGCTGAAGTTTAGAGAGCAGGGTGTTCACCGTTAGGTTCCAAAGCAGAGGAGACAAAACTCCACCCTGGGGTGTTCCCCTGTTGGCATACCTAGTTATCGATGAATTACCCATTTCAGAAATAATGGCTCTTCTACTAAGAAGAAGTTCGACAAACCTCACGAGAGCCTCTTCTACCTCCAAGTCCCGTAGGGCGGTGGTAACGGCTCCCGGTAGAACATTGTTGAAAGCTCCTTCTATGTCGAGAAAGATGCCCAGTGTGAATTCCTTAAAGGCTAGCCCCTTTTCTATCTTGGAAGTGATAGCGTGTAGAGCAGTCTCTACGGACTTGCCTTTGGAATAAGCGTGTTGAAAAGGAGATAGAGTATTCGCAGGAAAGATTCCATCTATTCCCGGAGATTTGAAGGGTTTGAAGGATTTAATTGCCCATTTTACCCTTGTGTTAGTAATTATGTGCTCCAAGTCATTAGATGTCCTGGGGTTAGAGTAGGTTCTATAAGGTTCCGAGGTGCACCCTGGGAAGTGTGTGGTGACCAGGGTGTTCAGAATATCAGTACTAGATGTGGCCCAGTCCCCATTTTGCATTCGGATACAGCTTGGGGGAACTGGGTTAGTAGAGAGGACCTTTCGTAGACGATTGGCCTCAGAGATTTCTTCTATGTCGCTAGCGAAGTTTTTCCATGAGTCTCTTTTAGCTCTTTGGATCGACTTCTTGAAAATTTTTAAGGCATCCTTGTAGGCTTGCCAGTTGCCAGTTGTTTTCGCCTGGTTGAAGAGTTTTCTGCTGTTAAGCCGAAGCTTGGAGATCTCCGGGTTCCACCAATAAGGTTTCTTTTTACCCCGAACTTTGACCTCCGGGCAGGCACTCTTGAAAGCAGCGTTACAGGATTTAGTAACAAAGTCAACTGCTTCATCGATTTTAGACGATGTGTCCAGCACACCGAGAGAAACAGACCCGTTATTGGAGATATGCGCTTCATCAGTTGTTAACGGTAGGCTTAACATACCGAGAGAAGCGTGCTCAAAGAGCGTAGCAGACAGTTTCTGATTAAACAGAGCCCAATCCGTATGCCTCATGTTCCTGTATCCCGCTCTAAGCGGAGGTCTCAAGAGTAGATTAAAAGTTATATACATATGATCAGAGAAGGAGTTTTCTCCGGACACCTGCCATTCCTTGACATAGTCAGAAAGCGGGCCTGTGACCAGAGTGATATCAAGTACCTCACTCCTGTTTGCGGTGACAAAAGTAGGTTTGCCTCCAGAGTTACATATAGATAAATTATTAGATATAATAAAATCAAAAAGAGACTCACCCCTCGCGTTTACATCCGATGAGCCCCATGTTGTGTGGTGGGCATTGGCATCGGCCCCGATCAGCAGTTGGAGCCCTAAACGTTCGGCTTCCTTAACCGCACCAAGTAGCCGATCTTGCCCAGAAATGGGGCGGTCATACGCCAAATAGACAGAGGCGATCCATATCGGTTTACCTTTCAGCTCGAGGCTGATGCAGACCATATCTTCGTCGCTGAAAAGAGATACCATAAAGTAGGAAAGAGTTTTGTGTATTAGAATACATGATCTGGTCCTACCTGTCGCAGGTGCTGGAGTGATGCAGGTTAATTTGCAGTACCTGCATCATTTTGGTCGTCGGAATGCATCTCGACGTCCGCCGCTACTGTACCCGCTCCTTCGGAGACCTCAATGACTGTGGAGTCAAAGTCGGCCTCCTCCGGATCCGAATCCAGCAGCGTGCATTCGTCGAGCATGTTGTAGAACGGGCCTACCAACTCAGACACCGAGAACGTATCGCTCTCGGAGTCCAGAGTGCTGTCTGCCCGTTCATTAGCGGCCCCATGTCCACTCGAGGTGTTGCATGGAGCCCGGACGTCCATAGTTAAGGGGGTAGTGGGTTCGCTCATGGCGTTGCCCCCTACCTCCACAGAATTGGAATTGGATGCTTTCGTAGAACACCCCCCATCCCCAGAGCCCTGCGGATCGGGTGCGCTCAAGGCGCTGCCCTCAGCCCCAAGGCTCGGAAGACCAGGGTTGTCCTCGTCGGCTACCAATTCATCCTCCTTCTGGGGATCATCCCTTCTGATTTTCGGCGTGATGGTAAAAAGGCCGTAGCGGATTGTACCACCTCGCTTCTCAATCCACGGGAGAGACGCCTCGCTTATGACAAGCCCAACCTGGCGTTGCATCTCCCTCACGTCACCAACACGTACTACCCTCCAATCGCTTGTGGGCATTTCCGCGTTGGAGCGAGAGATGATCCTCAGAATTCTATCCGGATCAGATGGCTCAGCCGGGACCCAGACCCAGGCTCTCGGTCTGTTCGGAATTTCTTCCTTACTGACCGCAACCAAGTCAGACCCGGGCCACAGCTCACCCACCTCGGACATAGCCAGTTTATAAAGCTCAATATAGGTAATATGTTGCATAATTTTAGGGATGAAACTAAGACTGAGTAAAAGATCAAATTCAGAATTTATTTCAATGACGTCCAATTTCAGAAAATTATTTAAAAATGCCTTATTTCAGAGAAATATAAATTGAATTTTCTCTGAAATAGGGCGTTTTTGAAGCAAAATCTGAAATAGGCCGTTATTGAAACAATTTTTGAGTAGGGCGTTTTAAAAGCAAAATATGAAAAAGGACGTTATTGAAACATTTTATACGCTCTATGGCACTGTACCCTAAGAAAATGTTGCTTTTTTCATGTTATGTGTGAAAAATAATAAAAATAATGCAACCCTTGGACATGTTAAAGGCAGAAAACGTTGCCCTGTGGTCGGGGAGATTGTGACAATAGAGCAATCATTTTTGGCAATAGAACAATCAAAAAATGTGTGGAATCCATGTGAAAAAGAACAAAAAAAAATAACAAGCGACATTTTTGACAGTTTCGAAATCGCAATAAACCAGAATTTTGTTTCGTGGAGACGCCGGGTTACTTGTTTTTTGAATTCTTATAGTGGGAGCGTGGCCATGTTTACTTTATGTATTTTGAAGCAAACTATTTTGATGGCGGCATCTGTGTACAAGTATGAAATTAGAAAGAGCCGGGCGCCCTCTGTGGGTAGTTGGAAACATTATTCGTGCAGGACGCCAAGTACAGCTCTTCCACCGTACTATGCTAATTTTCATTTCGCTGTAAATTTGCTTACTTTTATTTACAAACGGACGTATCAATTTCACTTGTTTTTATACCAGTGGCATTTTTTTGCAATTCTCTAATATGGGTCGATTTTTGTCGACTGAGCCGGTTGAATTGCTATTACATGGGTCGATTTGTTGAATGACCAAATGTGACATCTAATGTGAAGTTTCACTGCTGATGGACAAAGAGCGTATATGGATAAAAGGGTGCAGTCTGTGAACATCACACTAGATGTCCCATTTCGCGGGTCCCATACACTCTTTGCCATCAGTCTTTGCAACGAAATAAAACTTAACTTAGATTAAATTAACATAGGCGGTGATAAAAATTAACCTAGATTACGGTGAGGATCTGTAGCTGGCGCTCTGCACGATTGATGTTTCCAATTACATACAGAGGGCGCTCTGCTCTTTTTAATTTCATACTTGTACACAGATGGCGCCATCAAAATCAAAACATAAGAACACAAAAAACAAGAAAGGAAGTTAAGTTCGGAAGAATCAAATATTAGCCGTATTCGTTTCGGCAAGAGTTAGAGACTTGCGAAAAAAACAACCACTGGTGTAAAAACAAGTGAAAATTATACGATAGTTCATTAAAGTAAAGGAATTGGAAAAAAGGTGTGTGTATTTGATGAAATTTCTTTAAAATTTTTATCGATAGATGTCTCCGTATCTTCGAATCTAGCCAAGACTCAATGTAACACCGTTCGTTAAAGTACGGACAAACAACGTATGTTGTACAATATACGTTCTTTGGTACGGAATTGGAGAAAAATTTCTAACGAACGGCATTGCGTTGAATTCGAAGATAGGGGAGACATCTATTGACAAAAATTTGAAACCATTTCACTTATTCACAATAGAAAAAATTGGCATAATCAGTAAAGATATGTTTAATGAGTAGCTGACATACTGTCTAAAGGTCTCTTAAAGTCTCTAACATTTTGTATGGAAACTGTCAGCCAAGAGAGCAGAATCGAGCATAAGCGAGCAGAGAAGTGCCCAATAAAACACTCCTATTATACACTCCATGGATATATCGACGGCTGAGTAAAAGATTACCCTATTTCAAAAAATGTTTCAAATAATAAATGTGGTACACATATCAGAATAAAATTTATAACAATTTCATTCTTCTACCTACAAACATACTTTTCTAATTCTATTTCTCCTCTTTCCTTGGCGCAGTAATTATGTTGTTCTTATGCCGTTTTCGTTTCTCGAAAAAATGTTGCCCTGTTTGATTTTCTTAGCCATCTTGTAAGCTAACTAAGTCAGAGGGCAGCAATGATTGAACAGGTATTTTAAAAATATAAAACACGTTTATCACGTTTACCTATATCAATATAGGTAATATGTTGCATAATTTTGGGGATGAAACTACATGTCGACGCCTGAGTAAAAGATCAAAAGTTGTTTTAAATTGTTTTTCAGAATTTTCTTCAATAACGCCCAACTTCAGAACTTGCTTCAATAGCGCCCTATTTCAGAATTTATTTCAATGACGTCCAATTTCAGAAAATTATTTAAAAATCCCTTATTTCAGAGAAATATAAATTGAATTTTCTCTGAAGTAGGGCGTTTTTGAAGCAAAATCTGAAATAGGCCGTTATTGAAAAAATTTTTGAGTAGGGCGTTTTAAAAGCAAAATATGAAAAAGGACGTTATTGAAACATTTTATACGCTCTATGGCACTGTACCCTAAGAAATGTTGCTTTTTTCATGTTATGTGTGAAAAATAATAAAAATAATGCAACCCTTGGACATGTTAAGGGCAGAAAAAGTTGCCCTGTGGTCGGGGAGATTGTGACAATAGAGCAATCATTTTTGGCAATAGAACAATCAAAAAATGTGTGGAATCTATGTGAAAAAGAACAAAAAAAAATTAACAAGCGACATTTTTGCCAGTTTCGAAATCGCAATAAACCAGAATTTTGTTTCGTGGAGACGCCGGGTTACTTGTTTTTTGAATTCTTATAGTGGGAACGTGGCCATGATTACTTTATGTATTTTGAAGCAAACGATTTTAATGGCGGCATCTGAGTACAAGTATGAAATTAGAAAGAGCCGGGCGCCCTCTGTGGGTAGTTGGAAACATTATTCGTGCAGGACGCCAAATACAGCTCTTCCACCGTACTATGCTAATTTTCATTTCGCTGTAAATTTGCTTACTTTTATTTACAAACGGACGTATCAATTTCACTTGTTTTTATACCAGTGGAATTTTTTTGCAATTCTCTAATATGGGTCGATTTTTGTCGACTGAGCCGGTTGAATTGCTATTACATGGGTCGATTTGTTGAATGACCAAATGTGACATCTAGTGTGAAGTTTCACTGCTGATGGACAACGAGCGTATATGGATAAAAGGGCGCAGTCTGTGAAACATCACACTAGATGTCCCATTTCGCGGGTCCCATACACTCTTTGCCTTCCGTATTTGCAACGAAATAAAACTTAGCTTAGATTAAATTAACATAGGCGGTGATAAAAATTAACCTAGATTACGGTGAGGATCTGTAGCTGGCGCTCTGCACGATTGATGTTTCCAATTACATACAGAGGGCGCTCTGCTCTTTTTAATTTCATACTTGTACACAGATGGCGCCATCAAAATCGTTTGCTTCAAAACATAAGAACACAAAAAACAAGCGCCACCATGGTTTCGCTTAAGACGATTCTGCCTCGGGTGTCTTAAGTCGCGCCAATATTCTTGACAGCCATCGGGACCATCCAAGTTAAACTTTTTCTCATCGCTGAATATAACTTTTTGGAACTCTGTATCCCAGAACTTATATTTATCGGCGAAGGCCAAACGGGATGTCATATGTCTTTTTAAAAGCATAGGTTGAGATACTCGCGCAGTATATGTGACATTTTTGTTTTGGGATAATATTTGGTGGACTCGTCTCCTTGTTACCTTAAGATTAAGATGGGCTTGAATTTCACTGCAACTCATACCTTTTTCAACAGCTAGACGCCGAATTGTTCGCTTACAACGTTCATCAATCTCTGATTTTCTGCCACTGCGTTTGGTAGTCCCATATTTTTCCGGGTTTTTTAGGAAATTTGTAATTGTATTTCTATGGCGTCCCAATTTCGTGGCAATTTCGACCAATGGTACACCACCATCCCTTTGTCCAATTATAAAACCGCGCTCTGTTTCTGTCAAGGTGGATCCGCGTGGCATTATTTCTAAAAGTTGGAAATCACTCAATATCCGTTTGCAAAAAAATTTATATTTGCTTCACTTGCGATTTGTATGAATCAAGTTATTTTATCTTACTTGTTGACATTTGAAGCAGGGAAAATGCGTTTTGCACATATAAATTTTTCCTAAGAAAGGTGGCATATACCACAAGTTTTTATATACCGTATACATTATCAGCGGATTAAAACTAATCATTATATATAAACGAATTACCAAATATGTAATATAATATTTACATCTTCTTCTTCTTGATTGGCGCTTAACCGTCTAGACGATTCTGGCCGAGTCCAACAGAGCGCGCCAATTGCTTCTGTTTCGTGCAGCATGGCGCCACTTGGGAACACCTAGGGAGCATCGCTGTCCACCTGATTTTCCCAACGCAGTGGAGGTCTCCCTTTTCTTTTGCGTTCAGCGGGTTTGGATAGAAATGCTTTCTTCGCCGGAGCGCCTTCGTCCATTCTCACGACATGACCTGCCCAACGCAGCCGCTGGATCTTTATTCGCTGAACAATGTCGATGTCTGTGTAAAGCTCGTACAGCTCATCGTTAAATCTCCGTCGATACTCGCCCACGCCAACGCGCAAAGGTCCATAAATCTTACGAAGAACTTTTCTCTCGAATACTCCAAGTGCCATCTCATCTGATTTTGAAATTGTCCATGCTTCTGCGCCGTACATGAGGACTGGAACGATGAGCGTCCTGTAGAGTGTGATTTTTGTTTGTCGAGAGAGGACTTTACTTTTCAGTTGCCTACTTAGTCCGAAGTAGCATTTATTGGCAAGCGTGATTCGTTGGATCTCCGTGCTGTCATCATTCTTGGTGTTAATGCTGGTTCCCAGATAGACGAAGTCCTTAACAGTTTCGAATTTGTAGCTATCAACACTGACGTGGCTGCCAAGGCGTGCTGTTTCTTTGTGTGATGACAGGAGGTACTTCGTCTTGTCCTCGTTGACCGCCAAACCCATTTTCTTAGCCTCTTTATCCAGCTTGGAGAAGGCAGAACATACGGCGCGCGTGTTAGTGCCAATGATGTCGATGTCATCGGCGTACGCCAGCAGTTGCACACTCTTGTGATATAAGATGCTTCCTGTATGGTTAAGTTCTGCAGCTCGTATATTTACATGCCCATCCACATAACGTGTTTCGCTCTTTTTTTCTGCATTTTCTCTCTCAATCTTGTTTCGACACGGAAACCAGTGCCGAAACTCGCCAATTTCCATACAAATTTCTGAGAGCGAGTGAAGATTGAAACACTGTTTCATTCTGAATCATCTTGCCAACCTCGATGATATCGATGTCTTCTCTAATTTTGTATCGAAAATCTATCGAAATCTCACACAGACCAAAACAAAGACGCAAAAATAAGCAAACATACAAACATTTAAGAAGAACAAGAAAGAGAAATGTCAAACTGAATCACGATTAGCCAGGTGGAGACGGGTTATTGAGCGAGATGTTTTGCTACATGTTTCTCTGGTGAATCAAGTTATGTGGAGACGGGCTTTTAAATTAGAGAGATAAATTGAATTAATGAAGTGCACATATAAATATTTCACTGAGGTACACTCCATGGATATATCGACGGCTGAGTAAAAGATTACCCTATTTCAAAAAATGTTTCAAATAATAAATGTGGTATACATATCAAAATAAAATTTATAACAATTTCATTGTGGAACGAATTTCCGTCATCCCTTGTCAAGTTCCACAATACATCGCAAATCTACCCTGTCGGAAAAGCAAACAACCAAAAGAAATTAAATAAATATATTCCACTTTAAGTTTTACTGATTTGTGGTAATCATATCATAATAAAATTTATAACAGTTTCTTGACTAGCTTTTGAAATAACAAAGATATAGCAAAAGAAATTGAGCTTCTTTCAGTTATAAGTAAATATGTTTTTTCAGTTTTTACTTAGTTGTGTTAATCACATCCTAAACACTTTTTAGCAGATAAAGTATACACTTCAGGTTTTACTGAGTTGTGATAACCACATCGCATTAAATTGTATAACAGTTTTGAAATAACACAAATATAACCAAAGACATTTAGCTTTTTCAGTTATAAGATAAATATGTTCCTTCAGTTTTTACTGAGTTGTGGTAATCATATAATAATAAAATTTATAACAGTTTTTGGAAAATATAGTGAACTTCAATGTAGTTCAAGTTTCATGACTAAAGCTTTTGAAATAACAAAGATATAACAAAAGAAATTGAGGCTTTTTCTGTTATAAGACAAATATCTACACCCCAGTGTACTATGTTAATTTTTTTCTCGTTGCAGAATGAAGGTGGCGACAAGAGACGAAAAATATTTGGTTTATTTTCTGCATACGAATATTTTGTTGTTGGTGTTGTTTTTGTTGTTGGTTGTATTGTTGTATTGAGCGATATCTCCTAATTCTTCTACCTACAAACATACTTTTCTAATTCTATTTCTCCTCTTTCCTTGGCGCAGTAATTATGGTGTTCTTATGCAGTTTTCGTTTCTCGAAAAAATGTTGCCCTGTTTGATTTTCTTAGCCATCTTGTAAGCTAACTAAGTCAGAGGGCAGCAGTGATTGAACAGGTATTTTAAAAATATAAAACACGTTTATCACGTTTACCTATATCAATATAGGTAATATGTTGCATAATTTTAGGGATGAAACTACATGTCGACGCCTGAGTAAAAGATCAAAAGTTGTTTTAAATTGTTTTTCAGAATTTTCTTCAATAACGCCCAACTTCAGAACTTGCTTCAATAACGCCCTATTTCAGAATTTATTTCAAAGACGTCCAATTTCAGAAAATTATTTAAAAATGCCTTATTTCAGAGAAATATAAATTGAATTTTCTCTGAAATAGGGCGTTTTTGAAGCAAAATCTGAAATAGGCCGTTATTGAAAAAATTTTTGAGTCGGGCGTTTTAAAAGCAAAATATGAAAAAGGACGTTATTGAAACATTTTATACGCTCTATGGCACTGTACCCTAAGAAAATGTTGCTTTTTTCATGTTATGTGTGAAAAATAATAAAAATAATGCAACCCTTGGACATGTTAAAGGCAGAAAACGTTGCCCTGTGGTCGGGGAGATTGTGATAATAGAGCAATCATTTTTGGCAATAGAACAATCAAAAAATGTGTGGAATCTATGTGAAAAAGAACAAAAAAAAAATTAACAAGCGACATTTTTGCCAGTTTCGAAATCGCAATAAACCAGAATTTTGTTTCGTGGAGACGCCGGGTTACTTGTTTTTTGAATTCTTATAGTGGGAGCGTGGCCATGTTTACTTTATGTATTTTGAAGCAAACTATTTTGATGGCGGCATCTGTGTACAAGTATGAAATTAGAAAGAGCCGGGCGCCCTCTGTGGGTAGTTGGAAACATTATTCGTGCAGGACGCCAAGTACAGCTCTTCCACCGTACTATGCTAATTTTCATTTCGCTGTAAATTTGTTACTTTTATTTACTAACGGACGTATCAATTTCACTTTTTTTTATACCAGTGGCATTTTTTTGCAATTCTCTAATATGGGTCGATTTTTGTCGACTGAGCCGGTTAAATTGCTATTTCATGGGTCGATTTGTTGAATGACCAAATGTGACATCTAGTGTGAAGTTTCACTGCTGATGGACAAAGAGCGTATATGGATAAAAGGGTGCAGTCTGTGAAACATCACACTAGATGTCCCATTTCGCGGGTCCCATACACTCTTTGCCTTCAGTCTTTGCAACGAAATAAAACTTAACTTAGATTAAATCAACATAGGCGGTGATAAAAATTAACCTAGATTACGGTGAGGATCTGTAGCTGGCGCTCTGCACGATTGATGTTTCCAATTACATACAGAGGGCGCTCTGCTCTTTTTAATTTCATACTTGTACACAGATGGCGCCATCAAAATCGTTTGCTTCAAAACATAAGAACACAAAAAACAAGAAAGGAAGTTAAGTTCGGAAGAATCAAATATTATACACTCCATGGATATATCGACGGCTAAGTAAAAAAAATGTTTCAAATAATAAATGTGGTATACATATCAAAATAAAATTTATAACAATTTCATTCTTCTACCTACTAACATACTTTTCTAATTCTATTTCTCCTCTTTCCTTGGCGCAGTAATTATGTTGTTCTTATGCCGTTTTCGTTTCTCGAAAAAATGTTGATGTTGTTTGATTTTCTTAGCCATCTTGTAAGCTAACTAAGTCAGAGGGCAGCAATGATTGAACAGGTATTTTAAAAATATAAAACACGTTTATCACGTTTACCTATATCAAAATAGGTAATATGTTGCATAATTTTGGGGATGAAACTACATGTCGACGCCTGAGTAAAAGATCAAAAGTTGTTTTAAATGGTTTTTCAGAATTTTCTTCAATAACGCCCAACTTCAGAACTTGCTTCAATAACGCCCTATTTCAGAATTTATTTCAATGACATCCAATTTCAGAAAATTATTTAAAAATGCCTTATTTCAGAGAAATATAAATTGAATTTTCTCTGAAGTAGGGCGTTTTTGAAGCAAAATCTGAAATAGGCCGTTATTGAAAAAATTTTTGAGTAGGGCGTTTTAAAAGCAAAATATGAAAAAGGACGTTATTGAAACATTTTATACGCTCTATGGCACTGTACCCTAAGAAATGTTGCTTTTTTCATGTTATGTGTGAAAAATAATAAAAATAATGCAACCCTTGGAAATGTTAAAGGCAGAAAACGTTGCCCTGTGGTCGGGGAGATTGTGACAATAGAGCAATCTATTATATATACTAGATGTCCCATTCCGCGGGTCCCATACACACTTTGCCTTCAGTATTTGCAACGAAATAAAACTTAACTTAGATTAAATTAACATAGGCGGTGATAAAAATTAACCTAGATTACGGTGAGGATCTGTAGCTGGCGCTCTGCACGATTGATGTTTCCAATTACATACAGAGGGCGCTCTGCTCTTTTTAATTTCATACTTGTACACAGATGGCGCCATCAAAATCGTTTGCTTCAAAACATAAGAACACAAAAAAAAAGCGCCACCATGGTTTCGCTTAAGACGATTCTGCCTCGGGTGTCTTAAGTCGCGCCAATATTCTTGACAGCCATCGGGACCATCCAAGTTAAACTTTTTCTCATCGCTGAATATAACTTTTTGGAACTCTGTATCCCAGAACTTATATTTATCGGCGAAGGCCAAACGGGATGTCATATGTCTTTTTAAAAGCATAGGTTGAGATACTCGCGCAGTATATGTGACATTTTTGTTTTGGGATAATATTTGGTGGACTCGTCTCCTTGTTACCTTAAGATTAAGATGGGCTTGAATTTCACTGCAACTCATACCTTTTTCAACAGCTAGACGCCGAATTGTTCGCTTACAACGTTCATCAATCTCTGATTTTCTGCCACTGCGTTTGGTAGTCCCATATTTTTCCGGGTTTTTTAGGAAATTTGTAATTGTATTTCTATGGCGTCCCAATTTCGTTGCAATTTCGACCAATGGTACACCACCATCCCTTTGTCCAATTATAAAACCGCGCTCTGTTTCTGTCAAGGTGGATCCGCATGGCATTTTTTCTAAAAGTTGGAAATCACTCAATATCCGTTTGCAAAAAAATTTATATTTGCTTCACTTGCGATTTGTATGAATCAAGTTATTTTATCTTACTTGTTGACATTTGAAGCAGGGAAAATGCGTTTTGCACATATAAATTTTTCCTAAGAAAGGTGGCATATACCACAAGTTTTTATATACCGTATACATTATCAGCGGATTAAAACTAATCATTATATATAAACGAATTACCAAATATGTAATATAATATTTACATCTTCTTCTTCTTGATTGGCGCTTAACCGTCTAGACGATTCTGGCCGAGTCCAACAGAGCGCGCCAATTGCTTCTGTTTCGTGCAGCATGGCGCCACTTGGGAACACCTAGGGAGGCAGCATCGCTGGCCACCTGATTTTCCCAACGCAGTGGAGGTCTCCCTTTTCTTTTGCGTTCAGCGGGTTTCGATAGAAATGCTTTCTTTGCCGGAGCGCCTTCGTCCATTCTCACGACATGACCTGCCCAACGCAGCCGCTGGATCTTTATTCGCTGAACAATGTTGATGTCTGTGTAAAGCTCGTACAGCTCATCGTTAAATCTCCGTCGATACTCGCCCACGCCAACGCGCAAAGGTCCATAAATCTTACGAAGAACTTTTCTCTCGAATACTCCAAGTGCCATCTCATCTGATTTTGAATTGTCCATGCTTCTGCGCCGTACATGAGGACTGGAACGATGAGCGTCCTGTAGAGTGTGATTTTTGTTTGTCGAGAGAGGACTTTACTTTTCAGTTGCCTACTTAGTCCGAAGTAGCATTTATTGGCAAGCGTGATTCGTTGGATCTCCGTGCTGACATCATTCTTGGTGTTAATGCTGGTTCCCAGATAGACGAAGTCCTTAACAGTTTCGAATTTGTAGCTATCAACATTGACGTGGCTGCCAAGGCGTGCTGTTTCTTTGTGTGATGACAGGAGGTACTTCGTCTTGTCCTCGTTGACCGCCAAACCCATTTTCTTAGCCTCTTTATCCAGCTTGGAGAAGGCAGAACATACGACGCGCGTGTTAGTGCCAATGATGTCGATGTCATCGGCGTACGCCAGCAGTTGCACACTCTTGTGATATAAGATGCTTCCTGTATGGTTAAGTTCTGCAGCTCGTATATTTACAAGCCCAAAGATAACTAAATAGAGTCTTATACCATGTCTCCACATAACGTGTTTCGCTCTTTTTTTCTGCATTTTCTCTCTCAATCTTGTTTCGACACGGAAACCAGTGCCGAAACTCGCCAATTTCCATACAAATTTCTGAGAGCGAGTGAAGATTGAAACACTGTTTCATTCTGAATCATCTTGCCAACCTCGATAATGTCGATTTCTTCTCTAATTTTGTATCGAAAATCTATCGAAATCTCACACAGACCAAAACAAAGACGCAAAAATAAGCAAACATACAAACATTTAAGAAGAACAAGAAAGAGAAATGTCAAACTGAATCACGATTAGCCAGGTGGAGACGGTTTATTGAGCGAGATGTTTTGCTTTATGTGGAGACGGGCTTTTAAATTAGAGAGATAAATTGAATTATTGAAGTGCACATATAAATATTTCTCCATGGATATATCGACGGCTGAGTAAAAGATTACCCTATTTCAAAAAATGTTTCAAATAATAAATGTGGTATACATATCAAAATAAAATTTATAACAATTTCATTGTGGAACGAATTTCCGTCATCCCTTGTCAAGTTCCACAATACATCGCAAATCTACCCTGTCGGAAAAGCAAACAACCAAAAGAAATTAAATAAATATATTCCACTTTAAGTTTTACTGATTTGTGGTAATCATATCATAATAAAATTTATAACAGTTTCTTGACTAGCTTTTGAAATAACAAAGATATAGCAAAAGAAATTGAGCTTCTTTCAGTTATAAGTAAATATGTTTTTTCGGTTTTTACTTAGTTGTGTTAATCACATCCTAAACACTTTTTAGCAGATAAAGATACACTTCAGGTTTTACTGAGTTTTGATAACCACATCGCATTAAATTGTATAACAGTTTTGAAATAACACAAATATAACCAAAGACATTTAGCTTTTTCAGTTATAAGATAAATATGTTCCTTCAGTTTTTACTGAGTTGTGGTAATCATATAATAATAAAATTTATAACAGTTTTTGGAAAATATAGTGAACTTCAATGTAGTTCAAGTTTCATGACTAAAGCTTTTGAAATAACAAAGATATAACAAAAGAAATTGAGGCTTTTTCTGTTATAAGACAAATATCTACACCCCAGTGTACTATGTTAATTTTTTTCTCGTTGCAGAATGAAGGTGGCGACAAGAGACGAAAAATATTTGGTTTATTTTCTGCATACGAATATTTTGTTGTTGGTGTTGTTTTTGTTGTTGGTTGTATTGTTGTATTGAGCGATATCTCCTAATTCTTCTACCTACAAACATACTTTTCTAATTCTATTTCTCCTCTTTCCTTGGCGCAGTAATTATGGTGTTCTTATGCAGTTTTCGTTTCTCGAAAAAATGTTGCCCTGTTTGATTTTCTTAGCCATCTTGTAAGCTAACTAAGTCAGAGGGCACCATTGATTGAACAGGTATTTTAAAAATATAAAACACGTTTATCACGTTTACCTATATCAATATAGGTAATATGTTGCATCATTTTGGGGATGAAACTACATGTCGACGCCTGAGTAAAAGATCAAAAGTTGTTTTAAATTGTTTTTCAGAATTTTCTTCAATAACGCCCAACTTCAGAACTTGCTTCAATAACGCCCTATTTCAGAATTTATTTCAATGACGTCCAATTTCAGAAAATTATTTAAAAATGCCTTATTTCAGAGAAATATAAATTGAATTTTCTCTGAAATAGGGCGTTTTTGAAGCAAAATCTGAAATAGGCCGTTTTTGAAACAATTTTTGAGTAGGGCGTTTTAAAAGCAAAATATGAAAAAGGACGTTATTGAAACATTTTATACGCTCTATAGCACTGTACCCTAAGGCTGCGAACAGAGTGGGCGCTGAAAGCCGAGCCGAGATTGTCAATGCGATAAAACTGGTTACATACAAGTCAATACAAATAAGCTTGTGCATTACACACACCCCAGTGTACTATGTTAATTTTTTTCTCGTTGCAGAATGAAGGTGGCGACAAGAGACGAAAAATATTTGGTTTATTTTCTGCATACGAATATTTTGTTGTTTGTGTTGTTTTTGTTGTTGGTTGTATTGTTGTATTGAGCGATATCTCCTAATTCTTCTACCTACAAACATACTTTTCTAATTCTATTTCTCCTCTTTCCTTGGCGCAGTAATTATGTTGTTCTTATGCCGTTTTCGTTTCTCGAAAAAATGTTGCCCTGTTTGATTTTCTTAGCCATCTTGTAAGCTAACTAAGTCAGAGGGCAGCAATGATTGAACAGGTACTTTAAAAATATAAAACACGTTTATATCAATATAGGTAATATGTTGCATAATTTTAGGGATGAAACTACATGTCGACGCCTGAGTAAAAGATCAAAAGTTTTAAATTGTTTTTCAGAATTTTCTTCAATAGCGCCCAACTTCAGAACTTGCTTCAATAACGCCCTATTTCAGAATTTATTTCAATGACGTCCAATTTCAGAAAATTATTTAAAAATGCCTTATTTCAGAGAAATATAAATTGAATTTTCTCTGAAATAGGGCGTTTTTGAAGCAAAATCTGAAATAGGCCGTTATTGAAAAAATTTTTGAGTAGGGCGTTTTAAAAGCAAAATATGAAAAAGGACGTTATTGAAACATTTTATACGCTCTATGGCACTGTACCCTAAGAAAATGTTGCTTTTTTCATGTTATGTGTGAAAAATAATAAAAATTATGCAACCCTTGGACATGTTAAAGGCAGAAAACGTTGCCCTGTGGTCGGGGAGTTGTGATAATAGAGCAATCATTTTTGGCAATAGAACAATCAAAAAATGTGTGGAATCTATGTGAAAAAGAAAAAAAAAAATTAACAAGCGACATTTTTACCAGTTTCGAAATCGCAATAAACCAGAATTTTGTTTCGTGGAGACGCCGGGTTACTTGTTTTTTGAATTCTTATAGTGGGAGCGTGGCAATGTTTACTTTATGTATTTTGAAGCAAACTATTTTGATGGCGGCATCTGTGTACAAGTATGAAATTAGAAAGAGCCGGGCGCCCTCTGTGGGTAGTTGGAAACATTATTCGTGCAGGACGCCAAGTACAGCTCTTCCACCGTACTATGCTAATTTTCATTTCGCTGTAAATTTGCTTACTTTTATTTACAAACGGACGTATCAATTTCACTTGTTTTTATACCAGTGGCATTTTTTTGCAATTCTCTAATATGGGTCGATTTTTGTCGACTGAGCCGGTTAAATTGCTATTTCATGGGTCGATTTGTTGAATGACCAAATGTGACATCTAGTGTGAAGTTTCACTGCTGATGGACAAAGAGCGTATATGGATAAAAGGGTGCAGTCTGTGAAACATCACACTAGATGTCCCATTTCGCGGGTCCCATACACTCTTTTCCTTCAGTCTTTGCAACGAAATAAAACTTAACTTAGATTAAATTAACATAGGCGGTGATAAAAATTAACCTAGATTACGGTGAGGATCTGTAGCTGGCGCTCTGCACGATTGATGTTTCCAATTACATACAGAGGGCGCTCTGCTCTTTTTAATTTCATACTTGTACACAGATGGCGCCATAAAAATCGTTTGCTTCAAAACATAAGAACACAAAAAACAAGAAAGGAAGTTAAGTTCGGAAGAATCAAATATTATACACTCCATGGATATATCGACGATAAAAAATGTTTCAAATAATAAATGTGGTATACATATCAAAATAAAATTTATAACAATTTCATTGTGGAACGAATTTCCGTCATCCCTTGTCAAGTTCCACAATACATCGCAAATCTACCCTGTCGGAAAAGCAAACAACCAAAAGAAATTAAATAAATATATTCCACTTTAAGTTTTACTGAGTTGTGGTAATCATATAATAATAAAATTTATAACAGTTTTTGGAAAATATAGTGAACTTCAATGTAGTTCAAGTTTCATGATGAGGCTTTTTCTGTTATAAGACAAATATCTACACCCCAGTGTACTATGTTAATTTTTTTCTCGTTGCAGAATGAAGGTGGCGACAAGAGACGAAAAATATTTGGTTTATTTTCTGCATACGGATATTTTGTTGTTTGTGTTGTTTTTGTTGTTGGTTGTATTGTTGTATTGAGCGATATCTCCTAATTCTTCTACCTACAAACATACTTTTCTAATTCTATTTCTCCTCTTTCCTTGGCACAGTAATTATGGTGTTCTTATGCCGTTTTCGTTTCTCGAAAAAATTTTGCCCTGTTTGATTTTTTTAGCCATCTTGTAAGCTAACTAAGTCAGAAGGCAGCAATGATTGAACAGGTACTTTAAAAATATAAAACACGTTTATCACGTTTACCTTTATCAATATAGGTAATATGTTGCATAATTTTGGGGATGAAACTACATGTCGACGCCTGAGTAAAAGATCAAAAGTTGTTTTAAATTGTTTTTCAGAATTTTCTTCAATAGCGCCCAACTTCAGAACTTGCTTCAATAACGCCCTATTTCAGAATTTATTTCAATGACGTCCAATTTCAGAAAATTATTTAAAAATGCCTTATTTCAGAGAAATATAAATTGAATTTTCTCTGAAATAGGGCGTTTTTGAAGCAAAATCTGAAATAGGCCGTTATTGAAAAAATTTTGAGTAGGGCGTTTTAAAAGCAAAATATGAAAAAGGACGTTATTGAAACATTTTATACGCTCTATGGCACTTTACCCTAAGAGAATGTTGCTCTTTTCATGTTATGTGTGAAAAATAATAAAAATAATGCAACCCTTGGACATGTTAAAGGCAGAAAACGTTGCCCTGTGGTCAGGGAGATTGTGACAATAGGGCAATCATTTTTGGAAATAGAACAATCAAAAAATGTGTGGAATCTATGTGAAAAAGAACAAAAAAAAATTAACAAGCGACATTTTTGCCAGTTTCGAAATCGCAATAAACCAGAATTTTGTTTGGTGGAGACGCCGGGTTACTTGTTTTTTGAATTCTTATAGTGGGAGCGTGGCCATGTTTACTTTATGTATTTTGAAGCAAACGATTTTGATGGCGGCATCTGTGTACAAGTATGAAATTAGAAAGAGCCGGGCGCCCTCTGTGGGTAGTTGGAAACATTATTCGTGCAGGACGCCAAGTACAGCTCTTCCACCATACCAGAGTTGTAAAAAGCTGCAATCAATCGTCCCAGCAATCATTGATTGTTCTACCAGTTTTATTGCAATGAAAATTTATTGCAGTTTTTTGATTGTAAAAATTACAGTTTGAAATAATTTGTGTTCCATAGATTGCAATAAACATTTGTAAAAAATTTTTGATTGTAAAATAACTACAATCAGCAATAATTTACCTTCCATTTATTGCAATAAACGTTTATTGAAATCTTAGGGGATCAAGTTCATTGCAATAAAATTTATTGAAATTTTTTGATTGTACAAATTTTCAATACAATCATTTTCATTGTAAAAATTACAATAGCAATAATTGTATTGTAATAAATTTTCATCGTAAATCATATTGATTGAAAAATGTTTGATTGCAAGGCTTGCAATAGCAATCATTTTCCTCATATCTTTATACGAATGTATTGGGACTGAGGAAAGGCAAGTGCCTGGGTAATTCGAGTAATACCCGGCATTCATATGACACGGTTTGCCGCGTAATAACCCATTTCCCGGGTACATATGTGTGTATGTACGTTAGGGTGTCCTTAAAATTAGATTAGCGATTTTCTTCGATCTCACCCCCTACATCGTTACCATAAAAAAATGTTGGTCCCGATCGGAGACGGTTAAGGGGTATCGCAAACATGTCAAAGTTTAGATAACCACATTGACCTAGGGGGTGAGGTTGAGAAAATATTCTATGTAACCTAATGTACATATTGGCACACGGTACTGGTAATATTCGCAGTCGTCAATTCGTATAAAGTCTGGATGATAAGATGATGAGAAAGTGGATGAGGGTGCGGATGGGGATAAGTATATATATATTTATGTTAAACAACCATACATACATACATATGTATGACAGTAATGAGATATCCGGTAGTAAATGAAAAAGCAAATGGTACAAAAATAAATATATATTGATAGGGTCGAAAAAAAAAGTTGTGAAAGTCCGCCCCTAAATTTGAAGCTTATGTTGAGAGGGTTAAGGGACACAAAAAAAATTTTTTTTAATCCCGCGAGATACCGCCGATTTTTAAAATTGATACGTTATTATTTTCGTATTTTGAAGCTCTACACTTCCTTCTAATGTCCTTTTGAGCTCTGAAGTCGTTTTCACATAGTTGGGTCAGCTAACTTATTTGAATGTCCATGATAAGTTTTGCCAAATGAAAGTGCTTCAAAATTCATGACAATGTTACCTTGAAACGGTTTTACTAAATTAATAAACAAAGAAGTTACGTCACGACGAATATTTAACGTAGCTATTATTTAACTAATTTTTTTAAGCAATTCAGTATATGTAAAGCTGTAAAAGTCCGACCCTAAATTTGAAGCTTATATTGAGAAGATTAAAGGCAAAATTTGTATTTTTTTTTCTGATCCCGCGAAATAGTTTTTACAAGCTTTTATTTAACTTCACTTTTTGTATGTATGTCGTGGAATTTTGCAACGAACATTTAAGATACTTCTACTAGTTGAGCTAGGTACTTGAAATTTGGAACATAGTTCAGGACCCGAAGACAATGCAATGTGAAAAAAAAAAATCCGATAGATGGCGCTGGTGTCGAGATATTTGTAAAATTCGTATTTACCGACCGAATTTGTTCATATTCGGTATATATATTGCCTATGAGAAAGTAAATACATCCGAGGAAAAAAATCGCCGCTAGGTGGCGCTGGTGTCAAGATATTTGTAAAATTCGTATTTACCGACCGAATTTGTTCATATTCGGTATATATATTGCCTATGAGAAAGTAAATACATCTGTGGAAAAAAATCGCCGCTAGGTGGCGCTGGTGTCAAGATATTTGTAAAATTCGTATTTACCGACCGAATTTGTTCATATTCGGTATATATATTGCCTATGAGAAAGAAAATACATCCGAGGAAAAAAATCGCCGCTAGGTGGCGCTGGTGTCAAGATATTTGTAAAATTCGTATTTACCGACCGAATTTGTTCATATTCGGTATATATATTGCCTATGAGAAAGTAAATATATCCGTGGAAATAAATCGCCGCTAGGTGGCGCTAGTGTCAAGATATTTAGAAAATTAGTATTTATGAACCAGATTTGTTCCTATTTTGAACACGTATTACGAAGTAATCTATTCACAAAAGAGTATAGTAAAACCAGATATTAGATGTAATATGCATTGTAAAACTAAAAAGGCAAAAATAAAACAAAGTAAAAAAATTTTTTTAAAAAAGCTTTTATTTAATATTAATATAACAATTTACTAAAAAGGAAAAAAATAATTTTTTTATATTTTTGAACAAGATTTATATTAGTCCTTAGTTCATTTGGATCTTAATTTCAATCTAAACATACATTTAACGTATTTCTTCAAAGCATTTCTGTATATGTATCAACATAAATAAAAGCGCGGGTACTCATTACATATTCATGTTATAAAACCGTATTGGCGAAATGGAAGGAAGCGATAAAAACTTTAAATTCCAATTACGTAAGATATGCATTACGTAAAGAGCACCCGCGCTTTTATTTATGTTGATACATATACAGAAATGCTTTGAAGAAATACGTTAAATGTATGTTTAGATTGAAATTAAGATCCAAATGAACTAAGGACTAATATAAATCTTGTTCAAAAATATAAAAAAATTATTTTTTTCCTTTTTAGTAAATTGTTATATTAATATTAAATAAAAGCTTTTTTAAAAAAAATTTTTTACTTTGTTTTATTAATTTCATACTTGTACACAGATGGCGCCATCAAAATCGTTTGCTTCAAAACATAAGAACACAAAAAACAAGAAAGGAAGTTAAGTTCGGAAGAATCAAATATTATACACCCATGGATATATCGACGGCTGAGTAAAAGATTACCCTATTTCAAAAAATGTTTCAAATAATAAATGTAGCTTTGTTTCTTTATACACTAATTAACGTTAATAAACACTAATTTTTAGATTTGACATATAATTTGTGTTTCTTTGGTTTCTCTCCAGTAAAAGAGAGCGAACTGAACGAAAATTGAGAGAGCACTGAACGAAACTGGTGAGAGCGGCAATGATAGTTCTACTAACTTTTTTACTGGACAAATTTCCACTAGCAAGACACTAGCAAGAAGAAGAAGAAATGTCAAACGTGGAAAAAGGAATTCAAATTTGTATTTGAAAATACAAAAGTAAATATATACGTAGTAAATCAAGTTATATAGCTATTTTTATTAAAAAAAAAGGTTTAATATGGAAACGGGAAGTTATTTATAATGTATGGATGCTGTCAAACTAATCCTATATTGAAATATATGTACATATATATCGGTGCCCGCAAATTAAAGTAGCCTAACTCAAAATATGGTGAACGGAGAAAACTCAATATTTTGTCAAAATTCAAACCATTGGACCAATTCGGATTTTTAAAAGGTGAAATAATGGATTTGTAGTGTTAGAGAAGGAATAGTTGTGAACCAGAAATCTTAAAGCAAGGTTAATTGCAAAAAATTGTCTTTTATAACTTAAGTGCTTTTATTGGATACAATTTTTACGAAAAGCAGAATTAACTCTAGTTAAGTTCTTTTATTGTGTCGAATTCTTCCCAATAAGGTTTTTATTTCCATTTAACTCGAGTTATGTAAGTGTTTTTAAGCGAAGACCTACGTTCGGGTCGAAAAGGACCCGAAACGACCATTTAAGTGGATATAACTAACTAAGTAGTGGAATTAGAAGTCTTAGAGTTTTTGACTTTTAATTTTTGTTTGAAATGAATGAAATAAAATAAAAATCGTTTCGCTAATCATTGTTGTTTGGGCCTGAAAAAAATAATCCATAATCCTAAGCCGCGGATCGTTTTCAACCTGAACTGAATTTGCATTTTATTTTACCGAATACTGAAAAAGGCATGGTACTAGGGAAATCACCACAAGAAGCTTGGTTTATACGGAAATGATTAATGAAGACTCCCAAGTTGAGAGGATAACAGCTGGAACCGCCGAAAAAAGGGGCGCGATAGCACTACTGTTTGATAGAAAACAGCTGGTATTTGTGTGTGGCCAGGACAGCAATCGCTATAAAAAACGACATGTTTAATATTGAATGGTAAACTATTTGTTTGAATAAGCACGATGCTATTCGATTGCCACCACGATTTGTAAGGGTCTCATGACACATATAACACGTAGGTTGTCCGGAAACACAGTCATGTACAGTTAAATAAAAAGTGTATAAAGCATTTATAAAAGTATTCGGAAGTTCGCAAAATGGTGTAGGAAGGCATAGGCTAATCAGCACAATCTGACCCCGTGTCCGACTGACTATCGTTAAAAAATGAGTCCTTAATTGAGTCGTCGCTACTATAATCCATATTTAGAAAGTCTTCTTCCTCCATGTTACCAGGATCCATACCTTGTAAAACGCTACACGATTAAAGTTTAATAACAATAATAACTAGCCGAAGGCCTGAGTTGCCAGTGCTATATAAAAAAATATCTGTTGTTTTCTAGCTGTTAAGCTTAACTGTCAATATTAATAAATAAATAAAAAAAATAACAATAATAATACACTGGCGATATTAAAACTCTAACGAGTTTTATTGCCGAGCTTCTCTCCCAATTCGAGGTGTGCTTCTTAACTATTGTTTTTCCTACAATTTGTGTGGACCTACAGTTTTATGCGAGCTCCGAACGGCGAATGATTTTTTGTGAGGCCTTTTCATGGCAGAAATACACTCGGAGGGTATGCCGCCCACTACCGAGAGGTGACTGCTATTTATAAAAACCCAATAATTGGGTTTTAATCAATTAGAAAATTTTTTTTGTGGTGTTTGTCCGGACTGGGATAGAACCCAAGACCTCTGGTATAGCAGGCGAGAACTCTACGCACTGCACCTCAGCGACCACATTAAAGTTTAATTGATGAAAAAAGGTGTTTTATGTATACAGTATATAATAATTAATTGAATTTCTATAATATATATCCTTGAAAAATCTCTTATCTCAGTTTATCATATCCACTTGCTTCCAACAAAAAAACCTAACTGAAGATAATAACGCGTGAAATGAGAAAAGTATTCTAACAAAAAAACCTAACTCGAGATAAATTGTGTAAAAATAAAAAAAAATCACTTAAAATAACCTATTTCCACTTAGGCTATGAAAACAAAATTGACAAAAAAAAATTATAATTCCTAACTCAAGTTAGGTTTTTTTAATAAACTGAAAACGCAAATAAATACGCCCATGAAGTACCCACATAACTCTAGTTAGGATGTTTTAATAAAACGATTTTTCATACAATACTAGACTTAAGAGGTTTGCTAGAAGATAAGTTGTTTTAACTGGTGCAAAATGTTTCTATCTGAGTTAGGATAATTTTTATATCTTAATAACTTTTTAAATATTACTCCAATTTAAATGGGGATAAGACAGATCGATGGGTTTTCCTCCAAAGATTAACACTATAGCAATAACTCAATTTCGCATTATCTCGAGTTAGGCTACTTTAATTTGCGGGCACAGATATGTACATTAGACAGCGGCTCAAAACAAGAACCATGATGAGAGTGCATCTTCCGCCGGATCGGCTGTAATGGAAGAAGTAAGAAAAATTATTCTTACAATTCACTCTTACCTTTCACTCTTTGCTATTAGACAAATCCATCTTCATACATATGTACATACAGAGATTTTTAAGAATTGTAACAATGCTTATGGAGCCTATTGAAAGCGATGACGAGATTGAACAGGTAGCTGTAGAAAGTTTAAGGTCAGTCGACATCGGCTTGTTTCTAATAATAATAATAATACAATGGCGCTATTATAACTCTGACGAGTTTTATGGCCGAGTTTCTCTCCCAATTCGGGGTGTGCTCCTTTTGTTTTTTCCTACTAATTGGGTGGACCTACAGTTTAATGCCGGCTCCGAACGGCGAATGCATTTTTTGTTTCTAACCAATCGAAATACCAGGAATTGTTTACTTCAGTACATTGAAATTGTAGTTCCGAGCTATCGTCATAATTTTCGAATCTCCAGAAGCTTGCTTGAAAGCGTTTTCGAGCGAATATGTCAGTCGAAATTGGTTTTTCTAAGGCAATAGAACACTTAAAGGGATATATTAAAATCCATATTTTTCTTTTCTGATGATGATTTCAATTTTTTATTTTTAAATTTTCGGGCGTGTCTTTTATCTTTTTTCATGCGCCAAACAATCATATCGTCGTTTAAACTGCATAACCGCTTAAGTGAAACTTTCATAACCGCCTATGCCAATATTGAGATTTTCCAAACTTTAACTTCTAGTGTTCAGCTCTACGGATTTATACCACAGATTTGGCCTTTGGGAAGCTCTATATTTCCTTCTAATGTTCTTTTCACCTCTGAAGTCGGAGAGTTGGGCGGTTATGAAAGTCTCACTTGGGCGGTTACGAAGTGTAAACGGTGATATGTCACTAACATTTGCTAATTCAGGTTTCCTTATCTATTTTGCTAATATCTCTCACTGAGAGCAAATGTCACTTTACTCTCACAAATTTCGTTAAAAGAGATTAGCAAGTAATGTTAATGTTTTGCTGGAAAGTAAAGAAAAGAACCTTGTGGTATACATATCAAAATAAAATTTATAACAATTTCATTGTGGAACGAATTTCCGTCATCCCTTGTCAAGTTCCACAATACATCGCAAATCTACCCTGTCGGAAAAGCAAAAAACCAAAAGAAATTAAATAAATATATTCCACTTTAAGTTTTACTGATTTGTGGTAATGATATCATAATAAAATTTATAACAGTTTCTTGACTAGCTTTTGAAATAACAAAGATATAGCAAAAGAAATTGAGCTTCTTTCAGTTATAAGTAAATATGTTTTTTCAGTTTTTACTTAGTTGTGTTAATCACATCCTAAACACTTTTTAGCAGATAAAGTATACACTTCAGGTTTTACTGAGTTGTGATAACCACATCGCATTAAATTGTATAACAGTTTTGAAATAACACAAATATAACCAAAGACATTTAGCTTTTTCAGTTATAAGATAAATATGTTCCTTCAGTTTTTACTGAGTTGTGGTAATCATATAATAATAAAATTTATAACAGTTTTTGGAAAATATAGTGAACTTCAATGTAGTTCAAGTTTCATGACTAAAGCTTTTGAAATAACAAAGATATAACAAAAGAAATTGAGGCTTTTTCTGTTATAAGACAAATATCTACACCCCAGTGTACTATGTTAATTTTTTTCTCGTTGCAGAATGAAGGTGGCGACAAGAGACGAAAAATATTTGGTTTATTTTCTGCATACGAATATTTTGTTGTTGGTGTTGTTTTTGTTGTTGGTTGTATTGTTGTATTGAGCGATATCTCCTAATTCTTCTACCTACAAACATACTTTTCTAATTCTATTTCTCCTCTTTCCTTGGCGCAGTAATTATGGTGTTCTTATGCCGTTTTCGTTTCTCGAAAAAATGTTGCCCTGTTTCATTTTCTTAGCCATCTTGCAAGCTAACTAAGTCAGAGGGCAGCAATGATTGAACAGGTATTTTAAAAATATAAAACACGTTTATCACGTTTACCTATATCAATATAGGTAATATGTTGCATAATTTTGGGGATGAAACTAATGTCGACGCCTGAGTAAAAGATCAAAAGTTGTTTTAAATTGTTTTTCAGAATTTTCTTCAATAACGCCCAACTTCAAAACTTGCTTCAATAACGCCCTATTTCAGAATTTATTTCAACGACGTCCAATTTCAGAAAATTATTTAAAAATGCCTTATTTCAGAGAAATATAAATTGAATTTTCTCTGAAATAGGGCGTTTTTGAAGCAAAATCTGAAATAGGCCGTTATTGAAACAATTTTTGAGTAGGGCGTTTTAAAAGCAAAATATAAAAAGGACGTTATTGAAACATTTTATACGCTCTATGGCACTGTACCCTAAGAAAATGTTGCTTTTTTCATGTTATGTGTGAAAAATAATAAAAATAATGCAACCCTTGGACATGTTAAAGGCAGAAAACGTTGCCCTGTGGTCGGGGAGATTGTGACAATAGAGCAATCATTTTTGGCAATAGAACAATCAAAAAATATGTGGAATCTATGTGAAAAAGAACAAAAAAAAATTAACAAGCGACATTTTTGCCAGTTTCGAAATCGCAATAAACCAGAATTTTGTTTCGTGGAGACGCCGGGTTACTTGTTTTTTGAATTCTTATAGTGGGAACGTGGCCATGATTACTTTATGTATTTTGAAGCAAACGATTTTAATGGCGGCATCTGAGTACAAGTATGAAATTAGAAAGAGCCGGGCGCCCTCTGTGGGTAGTTGGAAACATTATTCGTGCAGGACGCCAAATACAGCTCTTCCACCGTACTATGCTAATTTTCATTTCGCTGTAAATTTGATTACTTTTATTTACAAACGGACGTATCAATTTCACTTGTTTTTATGCCAGTGGCATTTTTTTGCAATTCTCTAATATCGGTCGATTTTTGTCGACTGAGCCGGTTGAATGACCAAATGTGACATCTAGTGTGAAGTTTCACTGCTGATTGACAAAGAGCGTATATGGATAAAAGGGTGCAGTCTGTGAAACTTCACACTAGATGTCCCATTTCGCGGGTCCCATACACTCTTTGCCTTTGGTCTTTGCAACGAAATAAAACTTAACTTAGATTAAATTAACATAGGCGGTGATAAAAATTAACCTAGATTACGGTGAGGAATATTTGGCGCTCTGCACGATTGATGTTTCCAATTACATACAGAGGGCGCTCTGCTCTTTTTAATTTCATACTTGTACACAGATGGCGCCATCAAAATCGTTTGCTTCAAAACATAAGAACACAAAAAACAAGAAAGGAAGTTAAGTTCGGAAGAATCAAATATTATACACTCCATGGATATATCGACGATAAAAAATGTTTCAAATAATAAATGTGGTATACATATCAAAATAAAATTTATAACAATTTCATTGTGGAACGAATTTCCGTCATCCCTTGTCAAGTTCCACAATACATCGCAAATCTACCCTGTCGGAAAAGCAAACAACCAAAAGAAATTAAATAAATATATTCCACTTTAAGTTTTACTGATTTGTGGTAATCATATCATAATAAAATGTTTTGGAAAATAAAGTAAACTTCTATGTAGTTCCAGTTTAATGGGTTTTCAAATGACAGAGATATAACAAAAGAGGTAGTTCAGTTATAAGATAACATCTTATTACTTATAATTTATATCTTATTACTTCTGTTTTTCTGAGTTGTGGTATCTTATCATAATAAAATTTATAACAGCTTCTGAAATAACAAAGATATAGCAAAGTAATTGAAGTTTTTTCAGTTATAAGATAAATATGTTTCTTAATTTTTTACTGAATTGTTGTAATCACATTTTAATAAAATGTATAGCAGTTCTTGGAAAAATAAGTAAACTTATTGAAGTTTCGTGGCTTTTGCTTTTGAAATAACAAGGAGGGTTTTCAGTTTTTACTTAGTTGTGTTAATCACATCCTAAACACTTTTTAGCAGATAAGGTATACACTTCAGGTTTTACTGAGTTGTGATAACCACATCGCATTAAATTGTATAACAGTTTTGAAATAACACAAATATAACCAAAGACATTTAGCTTTTTCAGTTATAAGATAAATATGTTCCTTCAGTTTTACTGAGTTGTGGTAATCATATAATAATAAAATTTATAACAGTTTTTGGAAAATATAGTGAACTTCAATGTAGTTCAAGTTTCATGATGAGGCTTTTTCTGTTATAAGACAAATATCTACACTCCAGTGTACTATGTTAATTTTTTTCTCGTTGCAGAATGAAGGTGGCGACAAAAGACGAAAAATATTTGGTTTATTTTCTGCATACGGATATTTTGTTGTTTGTGTTGGTTGTATTGTTGTATTGAGCGATATCTCCTAATTCTTCTACCTACAAACATACTTTTCTAATTCTATTTCTCCTCTTTCCTTGGCACAGTAATTATGGTGTTCTTATGCCGTTTTCGTTTCTCGAAAAAATTTTGCCCTGTTTGATTTTCTTAGCCATCTTGTAAGCTAACTAAGTCAGAGGGCAGCAATGATTGAACAGGTACTTTAAAAATATAAAACACGTTTATCACGTTTACCTTTATCAATATAGGTAATATGTTGTATAATTTTGGGGATGAAACTACATGTCGACGCCTGAGTAAAAGATCAAAAGTTGTTTTAAATTGTTTTTCAGAATTTTCTTCAATAGCGCCCAACTTCAGAACTTGCTTCAATAACGCCCTATTTCAGAATTTATTTCAATGACGTCCAATTTCAGAAAATTATTTAAAAATGCCTTATTTCAGAGAAATATTAATTGAATTTTCTCTGAAATAGGGCGTTTTTGAAGCAAAATCTGAAATAGGCCGTTATTGAAAAAATTTTTGAGTAGGGCGTTTTAAAAGCAAAATATGAAAAAGGACGTTATTGAAACATTTTATACGCTCTATGGCACTGTACCCTAAGAAAATGTTGCTTTTTTCATGTTATGTGTGAAAAATAATAAAAATAATGCAACCCTTGGACATGTTAAAGGCTGGTATCGACCTCTCAAGAAACAGCTCAAGAAATTTTTGGATTTATTTCTTGAGTAAAAAATAGTAGTAGGCAAGAAATTTTGACGTTTAGTAATCCACCGTGAATACCAAGTGAAATGAAGAGGAGCATCAAAAACGTAAACAAAATAAACCTTTTTGTAAACATAAGCAATTAGTAAGTTCTTAAAAAATATTAAATAAAAGCTTTAAATATATGTTTTCAATAGTTTAATTTCGTTGTTATTTTAGGATATCATCGAATGCGACGAGGATGACCTTATACTACTGGTAAACTGTGGTATATTGATTGCCGGAATGGAATAAAATATGAGAAATCGTTGCCAACTATGCCCTTGCATCATTAGAAAAATTGTGCATTCTATTTTTCGTTTCTTTTTTGCCATTTTCACTAACGATTTCCACGATATTTTTTCAAAACGCAACAAAAGTCAAAATTTCTTTAAGAAATAAATGCTCGATGATATATTTCTTGGCAAAACCTGTGTTGCTGTGTTCGCATAACGTTGAAAAATAGTATTAAAAAAGTGTACTAAATTTCTTGAGAGGTCGATACTCGCTCAAGAAAGTTTCACAAGAAAAATTTCTTGAGCATTTCTTGTACATCATTTTATATGAAACTTTTGCGTTTCTTGAGAGGTCGATACCAGCCTTAAAGGCAGAAAACGATGCCCTGTGGTCAGGGAGATTGTGACAATAGGGCAATCAGTTTTGGCAATAGAACAATCAAAAAATGTGTGGAATCTATGTGAAAAAGAACAAAAAAAATTAACAAGCGACATTTTTGCCAGTTTCGAAATCGCAATAAACCAGAATTTTGTTTGGTGGAGACGCCGGGTTACTTGTTTTTTGAATTCTTATAGTGGGAGCGTGGCCATGTTTACTTTATGTATTTTGAAGCAAACGATTTTGATGGCGGCATCTGTGTACAAGTATGAAATTAGAAAGAGCCGGGCGCCCTCTGTGGGTAGTTGGAAACATTATTCGTGCAGGACGCCAAGTACAGCTCTTCCACCGTACCAGAGTTGTAAAAAGCTGCAATCAATCGTCCCAGCAATCATTGATTGTTCTACCAGTTTTATTGCAATGAAAATTTATTGCAGTTTTTTAATTGTAAAAATTACAGTTTGAAATAATTTGTGTTCCATAGATTGCAATAAACATTTGTAAAAATTTTTGATTGTAAAATAACTACAATCAGCAATAATTTACCTTCCATTTATTGCAATAAACGTTTATTGAAATCTTAGGGGATCAAGTTCATTGCAATAAAATTTATTGAAATTTTTTGATTGTACAAATTTTCAATACAATAATTTACAAAAATTTCATTGCAATAAACATTTCTCATAAATCATTTTCATTGTAAAAATTACAATAGCAATAATTGTATTGTAATAAATTTTCATCGTAAATCATATTGATTGAAAAATGTTTGATTGCAAGGCTTGCAATAGCAATCATTTTCCTCATATCTTTATACGAATGTATTGGGACTGAGGAAAGGCAAGTGCCTGGGTAATTCGAGTAATACCCGGCATTCATATGACACGGTTTGCCGCGTAATAACCCATTTCCCGGGTACATATGCATGTATGTACGTTAGGGTGTCCTTAAAATTAGATTAGCGATTTTCTTCGATCTCACCCCCTACATCGTTAACAGCATGATCAAAGATACCATAAAAAAATGTTGGTCCCGATCGGAGACGGTTAAGGGGCGTCGCAAACATGTCAAAGTTTAGATAACCATATGGGACCACGGGCGACACCCTTTAACCGTCTCCGATCAGGACCAAAATTTATATTTGGTATCCTTGAGTACAAGACTATCGACTTTGGCCATTAGATAAAAAAAATTAATTAAATTCTTTGGTCTTTATATGGTAGTCTGAACTTTGACCCATCTGCGACAACCCTTAACCACCTCCGATCGAGACCAAAATTTGCATTTAGTATTTTTGAGTACAGGACAACCGATTTGTGCATTAGATATGCAAAAAATTTAACTTAAATTTTAGAGCCTCCATAGAGTTTTCTGGAATTTGGCATCTGTGCGACACCCCTTAACGGTTTTCGATCGGGACAAAAATTTATATGTGGTATCTTGGACTATATTAGCATTGACCTAGGAGGTGAGGTTGAGAAAATATTCTATGTAACCTAATGTACATATTGGCACACGGTACTGGTAATATTCGCAGTCGTCAATTCGTATAAAGTCTGGATGATAAGATGATGAGAAAGAGGATGAGGTTGCGGATGGGGATAAGTATATATATATTTATGTTAAACAACCATACATACATACATATGTATGACAGTAATGAGATATCCGGTAGTAAATGAAAAAGCAAATGGTACAAAAATAAATATATATTGATAGGGTCGAAAAAAAAAAGTTGTGAAAGTCCGCCCCTAAATTTGAAGCTTATGTTGAGAGGGTTAAGGGACACAAACAAAATTTTTTTTAATCCCGCGAGATACCGCCGATTTTTAAAATTGATACGTTATTATTTTCGTATTTTGAAGCTCTACACTTCCTTCTAATGTCCTTTTGAGCTCTGAAGTCGTTTTCACATAGTTGGGTCAGCTAACTTATTTGAATGTCCATGATAAGTTTTGCCAAATGAAAGTGCTTCAAAATTCACGACAATGTTACCTTGAAACGGTTTTACTAAATTAATAAACAAAGAAGTTACGTCACGACGAATATTTAACGTAGCTATTATTTAACTAATTTTTTTAAGCAATTCAGTATATGTAAAGCTGTAAAAGTCCGACCCTATATTTGAAGCTTATATTGAGAAGATTAAAGGCAAAATTTGTATTTTTTTTTCTGATCCCGCGAAATAGTTTTTTTATTGTAACTTTGTTATTTGACTTCAGAGTTCAAAAGGACATTAGAAGAAAATATAGAGCTTCGAAATACGAAAATAGTGACGTATCAATTTTAAAAATCGGATGATAAATAACAAAGTTACCAGAAAAAAACAATTTCGGCGGTATTTCGCGGGATCAAAAAAAAAATTTTGTTTTTGTCCCTTAACCCTCTCAACATAAGCTTCAAATTTAGGGGCGGACTTTTACAACTTTTTTATTTCGTATGGGGACCAACCCAGTTTAATATATATCCTTATCCCCATCCGCACCCTCATCCTCTTTCTCATCATCCTATCATCCAGACTTTATACAAATTGAAGACTGCAAATATTACCAGTACCGTGTGCCCGGCACCATCCAATATGTACACAACTACATACATTTGTATGTACCCGGGACATGGGTTATTACGCGGCTAAGCGTGTGATATAAATGCCCGTTATTACTCGAATTACCCAGGCGCTTGCTTTTCATCAGACCCAATGCATACGTATAAAGTTGTGAGGAAAATGATTGCAAGCCTTGCAATCAAACATTTTTCAATCAAATTTGATTTACGATGAAAATTTATTACAATACAATTATTGCTATTGTAATTTTTACAATGAAAATGATTTACGTTTGAACTTTATTGCAATGCAAAATTTTGTAAATTATTGTAATGAAATGATTTACGAGAAAAGTGTATTGCAATGAAATTTTCTTAAATTATTGTAATTGTAATTTTTACAATTAAAATGATTTACGGTGAAAGCTGATTGCAATGAAACTTTTGTAAATTATTGCAATTCTAATTTCTGAAATCAAAATGATTCATGGTGAAGGTCGATTGCAATAACATACTTCTAAATTTTTGAAATTTTTATTTTTGCAATCAAAAAATTTGCTAGCAATATGATTTACAATCAATGTTGCTTGCAATAATATACACTTTTTATGATTGCAATACAATCTGATTGCAGCTTTTTACAGCTCTGCACCGTACTATGCTAATTTTCATTTCGCTATAAATTTGCTTACTTTTATTTACAAACGGAAGTATCAATTTCACTTGTTTTTATACCAGTGGCATTTTTTTGCAATTCTCTAATATGGGTCGATTTTTGTCGACTGAGCCGGTTGAATTGCTATTACATGGGTCGATTTTTTGAATGACCAAATGTGACATCTAGTGTGAAGTTTCACTGCTGATGGACAAAGAGCGTATATGGATAAAAGGGTGCAGTCTGTGAAACATCACACTAGATGTCCCATTTCGCGGGTCCCATACACTCTTTGCCTTCAGTCTTTGCAACGAAATAAAACTTAACTTAGATTGATAAAAATTAACCTAGATTACGGTGAGGATCTGTAACTGGCACTCTGCACGATTGATGTTTCCAATTACATACAGAGGGCGCTCTGCTCTTTTTAATTTCATACTTGTACACAGATGGCGCCATCAAAATCGTTTGCTTCAAAACATAAGAACACAAAAAACAAGAAAGGAAGTTAAGTTCGGAAGAATCAAATATTATACACTCCATGGATATATCGACGGCTGAGTAAAAGATTACCCTATTTCAAAAAATGTTTCAAATAATAAATGTAGCTTTGTTTCTTTATACACTAATTAACGTTAACACTAATTTTTAGATTTGACATATAATTTGTGTTTCTTTGGTTTCTCTCCAGTAAAAGAGAGCGAACTGAACGAAAATTGAGAGAGCACTGAACGAAACTGGTGAGAGCGGCAATGATAGTTCTACTAACTTTTTTACTGGACAAATTTCCACTAGCAAGACACTAGCAAGAAGAAGAAGAAATGTCAAACGTGGAAAAAGGAATTCAAATTTGTATTTGAAAATACAAAAGTAAATATATACGTAGTAAATCAAGTTATATAGCTATTTTTATTAAAAAAAAAGGTTTAATATGGAAACGGGAAGTTATTTATAATGTATGGATGCTGTCAAACTAATCCTATATTGAAATATATGTACATATATATGTACATTAGACAGCGGCTCAAAACAAGAACCATGATGAGAGTGCATCTTCCGCCGGATCGGCTGTAATGGAAGAAGTAAGAAAAATTATTCTTACAATTCACTCTTTGCTATTAGACAAATCCATCTTCATACATATGTACATACAGAGATTTTTAAGAATTGTAACAATGCTTATGGAGCCTATTGAAAGCGATGACGAGATTGAACAGGTAGCTGTAGAAAGTTTAAGGTCAGTCGACATCGGCTTGTTTCTAATAATAATAATAATAATACAATGGCGCTATTATAACTCTGACGAGTTTTATGGCCGAGTTTCTCTCCCAATTCGGGGTGTGCTCCTTTTGTTTTTTCCTACTAATTGGGTGGACCTACAGTTTAATGCCGGCTCCGAACGGCGAATGCATTTTTTGTTTCTAACCAATCGAAATACCAGGAATTGTTTACTTCAGTACATTGAAATTGTAGTTCCGAGCTATCGTCATAATTTTCGAATCTCCAGAAGCTTGCTTGAAAGCGTTTTCGAGCGAATATGTCAGTCGAAATTGGTTTTTCTAAGGCAATAGAACACTTAAAGGGATATATTAAAATCCATATTTTTCTTTTCTGATGATGATTTCAATTTTTTATTTTTAAATTTTCGGGCGTGTCTTTTATCTTTTTTCATGCGCCAAACAATCATATCGTCGTTTAAACTGCATAACCGCTTAAGTGAAACTTTCATAACCGCCTATGCCAATATTGAGATTTTCCAAACTTTAACTTCTAGTGTTCAGCTCTACGGATTTATACCACAGATTTGGCCTTTGGGAAGCTCTATATTTCCTTCTAATGTTCTTTTCACCTCTGAAGTCGGAGAGTTGGGCGGTTATGAAAGTCTCACTTGGGCGGTTACGAAGTGTAAACGGTGATATGTCACTAACATTTGCTAATTCAGGTTTCCTTATCTATTTTGCTAATATCTCTCACTGAGAGCAAATGTCACTTTACTCTCACAAATTTCGTTAAAAGAGATTAGCAAGAAATGTTAGTTAATGTTTTGCTGGAAAGTAAAGAAAAGAACCTTGTGGTATACATATCAAAATAAAATTTATAACAATTTCATTGTGGAACGAATTTCCGTCATCCCTTGTCAAGTTCCACAATACATCGCAAATCTACCCTGTCGGAAAAGCAAAAAACCAAAAGAAATTAAATAAATATATTCCACTTTAAGTTTTACTGATTTGTGGTAATGATATCATAATAAAATTTATAACAGTTTCTTGACTAGCTTTTGAAATAACAAAGATATAGCAAAAGAAATTGAGCTTCTTTCAGTTATAAGTAAATATGTTTTTTCAGTTTTTACTTAGTTGTGTTAATCACATCCTAAACACTTTTTAGCAGATAAAGTATACACTTCAGGTTTTACTGAGTTGTGATAACCACATCGCATTAAATTGTATAACAGTTTTGAAATAACACAAATATAACCAAAGACATTTAGCTTTTTCAGTTATAAGATAAATATGTTCCTTCAGTTTTTACTGAGTTGTGGTAATCATATAATAATAAAATTTATAACAGTTTTTGGAAAATATAGTGAACTTCAATGTAGTTCAAGTTTCATGACTAAAGCTTTTGAAATAACAAAGATATAACAAAAGAAATTGAGGCTTTTTCTGTTATAAGACAAATATCTACACCCCAGTGTACTATGTTAATTTTTTTCTCGTTGCAGAATGAAGGTGGCGACAAGAGACGAAAAATATTTGGTTTATTTTCTGCATACGAATATTTTGTTGTTGGTGTTGTTTTTGTTGTTGGTTGTATTGTTGTATTGAGCAATATCTCCTAATTCTTCTACCTACAAACATACTTTTCTAATTCTATTTCTCCTCTTTCCTTGGCGCAGTAATTATCGTGTTCTTATGCCGTTTTCGTTTCTCGAAAAAATGTTGCCCTGTTTGATTTTCTTAGCCATCTTGTAAGCTAACTAAGTCAGAGGGCGGCAATAATTGAACAGGTATTTTAAAAATATAAAACACGTTTATCACGTTTACCTATATCAATATAGGTAATATGTTGCATAATTTTAGGGATGAAACTAAGACTGAGTAAAAGATCAAAAGTTGTTTTAAATTGTTTTTCAGAATTTTCTTCAATAACGCCCAACTTCAGAACTTGCTTCAATAACGCCCTATTTCAGAATTTATTTCAATGACGTCCAATTTCAGAAAATTATTTAAAAATGCCTTATTTCAGAGAAATATAAATTGAATTTTCTCTGAAATAGGGCGTTTTTGAAGCAAAATCTGAAATAGGCCGTTATTGAAACAATTTTTGAGTAGGGCGTTTTAAAAGCAAAATATGAAAAAGGACGTTATTGAAACATTTTATACGCTCTATGGCACTGTACCCTAAGAAAATGTTGCTTTTTTCATGTTATGTGTGAAAAATAATAAAAATAATGCAACCCTTGGACATGTTAAAGGCAGAAAACGTTGCCCTGTGGTCGGGGAGATTGTGATAATAGAGCAATCATTTTTGGCAATAGAACAATCAAAAAATGTGTGGAATCTATGTGAAAAAGAACAAAAAAAAATTAACAAGCGACATTTTTGCCAGTTTCGAAATCGCAATAAACCAGAATTTTGTTTCGTGGAGACGCCGGGTTACTTGTTTTTTGAATTCTTATAGTGGGAGCGTGGCCATGTTTACTTTATGTATTTTGAAGCAAACTATTTTGATGGCGGCATCTGTGTACAAGTATGAAATTAGAAAGAGCCGGGCGCCCTCTGTGGGTAGTTGGAAACATTATTCGTGCAGGACGCCAAGTACAGCTCTTCCACCGTACTATGCTAATTTTCATTTCGCTGTAAATTTGCTTACTTTTATTTACAAACGGACGTATCAATTTCACTTGTTTTTATACCAGTGGCATTTTTTTGCAATTCTCTAATATGGGTCGATTTTTGTCGACTGAGCCGGTTAAATTGCTATTTCATGGGTCGATTTGTTGAATGACCAAATGTGACATCTAGTGTGAAGTTTCACTGCTGATGGACAAAGAGCGTATATGGATAAAAGGGTGCAGTCTGTGAAACATCACACTAGATGTCCCATTTCGCGGGTCCCATACACTCTTTGCCTTCAGTCTTTGCAACGAAATAAAACTTAACTTAGATTAAATTAACATAGGCGGTGATAAAAATTAACCTAGATTACGGTGAGGATCTGTAGCTGGCGCTCTGCACGATTGATGTTTCCAATTACATACAGAGGGCGCTCTGCTCTTTTTAATTTCATACTTGTACACAGATGGCGCCATAAAAATCGTTTGCTTCAAAACATAAGAACACAAAAAACAAGAAAGGAAGTTAAGTTCGGAAGAATCAAATATTATACACTCCATGGATATATCGACGGCTGAGTAAAAGATTACCCTTTTTCAAAAAATGTTTCAAATAATAAATGTGGTATACATATCAAAATAAAATTTATAACAATTTCATTCTTCTACCTACAAACATACTTTTCCAATTCTATAAATGTGGTATACATATCAAAATAAAATTTATAACAATTTCATTCTTCTACCTACAAACATACTTTTCTAATTCTATTTCTCTCTTTCCTTGGCGCAGTAATTATGTTGTTCTTATGCCGTTTTCGTTTCTCGAAAAAATGTTGCCCTGTTTGATTTTCTTAGCCATCTTGTAAGCTAACTAAGTCAGAGGGCAGCAATGATTGAACAGGTATTTTAAAAATATAAAACACGTTTATCACGTTTACCTATATCAATATAGGTAATATGTTGCATAATTTTGGGGATGAAACTACATGTCGACGCCTGAGTAAAAGATCAAAAGTTGTTTTAAATTGTTTTTCAGAATTTTCTTCAATAACGCCCAACTTCAGAACTTGCTTCAATAACGCCCTATTTCAGAATTTTTTCAATGACATCCAATTTCAGAAAATTATTTAAAAATCCCTTATTTCAGAGAAATATAAATTGAATTTTCTCTGAAGTAGGGCGTTTTTGAAGCAAAATCTGAAATAGGCCGTTATTGAAAAAATTTTAGAGTAGGGCGTTTTAAAAGCAAAATATGAAAAAGGACGTTATTGAAACATTTTATACGCTCTATGGCACTGTACCCTAAGAAATGTTGCTTTTTTCATGTAATGTGTGAAAAATAATAAAAATAATGCAACCCTTGGACATGTTAAAGGCAGAAAACGTTGCCCTGTGGTCGGGGAGATTGTAACAATAGAGCAATCATTTTTGGCAATAGAACAATCAACATTTGCTAATTCAGGTTTCCTTATCTATTTTGCTAATATCTCTCACTGAGAGCAAATGTCACTTTACTCTCACAAATTTCGTTAAAAGAGATTAGCAAGAAATGTTAGTTAATGTTTTGCTGGAAAGTAAAGAAAAGAACCTTGTGGTATACATATCAAAATAAAATTTATAACAATTTCATTGTGGAACGAATTTCCGTCATCCCTTGTCAAGTTCCACAATACATCGCAAATCTACCCTGTCGGAAAAGCAAAAAACCAAAAGAAATTAAATAAATATATTCCACTTTAAGTTTTACTGATTTGTGGTAATGATATCATAATAAAATTTATAACAGTTTCTTGACTAGCTTTTGAAATAACAAAGATATAGCAAAAGAAATTGAGCTTCTTTCAGTTATAAGTAAATATGTTTTTTCAGTTTTTACTTAGTTGTGTTAATCACATCCTAAACACTTTTTAGCAGATAAAGTATACACTTCAGGTTTTACTGAGTTGTGATAACCACATCGCATTAAATTGTATAACAGTTTTGAAATAACACAAATATAACCAAAGACATTTAGCTTTTTCAATTATAAGATAAATATGTTCCTTCAGTTTTTACTGAGTTGTGGTAATCATATAATAATAAAATTTATAACAGTTTTTGGAAAATATAGTGAACTTCAATGTAGTTCAAGTTTCATGACTAAAGCTTTTGAAATAACAAAGATATAACAAAAGAAATTGAGGCTTTTTCTGTTATAAGACAAATATCTACACCCCAGTGTACTATGTTAATTTTTTTCTCGTTGCAGAATGAAGGTGGCGACAAGAGACGAAAAATATTTGGTTTATTTTCTGCATACGAATATTTTGTTGTTGGTGTTGTTTTTGTTGTTGGTTGTATTGTTGTATTGAGCGATATCTCCTAATTCTTCTACCTACAAACATACTTTTCTAATTCTATTTCTCCTCTTTCCTTGGCGCAGTAATTATGGTGTTCTTATGCCGTTTTCGTTTCTCGAAAAAATGTTGCCCTGTTTGATTTTCTTAGCCATCTTGTAAGCTAACTAAGTCAGAGGGCGGCAATAATTGAACAGGTATTTTAAAAATATAAAACACGTTTATCACGTTTACCTATATCAATATAGGTAATATGTTGCATAATTTTAGGGATGAAACTAAGACTGAGTAAAAGATCAAAAGTTGTTTTAAATTGTTTTTCAGAATTTTCTTCAATAACGCCCAACTTCAGAACTTGCTTCAATAACGCCCTATTTCAGAATTTATTTCAATGACGTCCAATTTCAGAAAATTATTTAAAAATGCCTTATTTCAGAGAAATATAAATTGAATTTTCTCTGAAATAGGGCGTTTTTGAAGCAAAATCTGAAATAGGCCGTTATTGAAAAAATTTTAGAGTAGGGCGTTTTAAAAGCAAAATATGAAACATTTTATACGCTCTATGGCACTGTACCCTAAGAAATGTTGCTTTTTTCATGTAATGTGTGAAAAATAATAAAAATAATGCAACCCTTGGACATGTTAAAGGCAGAAAACGTTGCCCTGTGGTCGGGGAGATTGTAACAATAGAGCAATCATTTTTGGCAATAGAACAATCAAAAAATGTGTGGAATCTATGTGAAAAAGAACAAAAAAAAAATTAACAAGCGACATTTTTGCCAGTTTCGAAATCGCAATAAACCAGAATTTTGTTTCGTGGAGACGCCGGGTTACTTGTTTTTTGAATTCTTATACCCTACAAGACGTGGGTAACGAATTCACCAACACAATCACAGCTTTTGAGCTGTTCACTAACACACCAACAGATTTTCGGCTTCTGTGGTTTACGTGAGTTAGAGTAGTGCGAGTAGTGCCACAATAAAAAACCCATATGAGCAAATGAGACCACAGATTGCTCATATGTAGTGAAAATTAAAAAAATAAAGCGTTGTCAAATAGTAGGCCGTGATTGACTGACAATTGTGTGGCAAAAAAAGAAAATTATTAATTAAAAATATTATATTAAATTAAATTATTATTAAATATTAAAGAATATTATTGAACAAAAAGTTAAGCGGTTTGCTCGTAAGTCTATAGCGTTGAATATGATCGCTATGTGCTTTTGACGAAGTGAAGTGTGAGTGGTGGCTTGATGGATGTGCAAAAGAAAATAAAAAAAAAATGGATTGACTTACAAACATCTCCGGTCGATGGGAAAATTGGGGAAACTTTCCAATAATGTCACACGCCCCCAAAGAAACGACTTCTACCGGTGGGTAGGGGAGGGGAAGGGTGTTCTGAATCCGTAAAATTTAGGCACCGGACGTACCTCGTTTATTACCTAACTCCATATAAATTCGATAGATAAAGAAAAAAGCGTGTTAAAAAAACTGTTGCGCAGAACACTTTTCTGCGTTGGCGGCCTTCGGCCGCGCTTATAAAAAATAACCCTGGGCTACGCCATCCGTCCGGACGTGTGCCCTAACTGTGGCTACCGCCTCGGTGATGTCCTTCTGCGTAGTACACCCTTCAGCGTAATATCTATGGCCCGGTCTATAGTACTTTTGCGGCCATTTCAACTCGCAAAATTGTACAAACACTTACCTTGTACCTATGTCAGTTGTGTGTGCGTGTACTCTCTCTTCTGTAAAGACGCTATTAGCAACATTTTTGATAAAAGTGATTTCAACGCGATATTGCAAAATTTATTAAATATAAAGTAATATACGTGGTGTGAAAAGTGTAAACATTAGCTATTTACTAAAATAAAGAGTGACATTTGTTTTGCAAATGAGGAATTGGGGTTGTCATTGGTAAAAATTTAACAACTTTAACAAATTCCGGGAAAACCAGGTACGTCCGGCGCCTAAATTTAACTGATTCAGAACCTACTCCTCCCCTACAACCCAGTGAAAGTCGTTTTTCTCGGGGCGTGTGACATTATTGGAAAGCCAACCCCTAATAGTTGTGAGATCTGTGAGAGGCCCTCTACACCTTTGAAAAAGTAATTTTTCTCGGACCGTGGTTCCTTAATGTAAAGCCGGCCCGTTTGGTAGACGAATGGAAATCTGAGCCAAAAATTTTTCTAAATTACGTGATTGGACAATTTTTATTTTTTCGATCAGCTCATAATGTTATGAGTGATTGATATTTTTTGCGATCCTCTATAACAATTACTTAATGATGGATATTTTTTAGATCATCCCATAATTGTTATAAGCAATTGATATTTTTTCGATAATGGGTTTTGCTGCAGGTGATACTACACGTTAATTGTAGATGATAATAATTTACAATTGGTTCGAAGTGCTAATTATAATTGTCCATTTATAAATATATATGTATTTACATACTTAACGCTATTTTTTTGACTTATTCTCCAGGTCATCATCAATGGTTATCGAGAGGCAAACGTTGGACACGCAACTAAAGTCAACACAAAATAAAACGATACAGTCGATAAATCTTTCCTCTAGACTACATAGTGGTAGCCAGCAATAAATACAATCACGTAGCCATAATGGTGCTACCAAAGGACAATGTGGACCAGGAGTACTTTCTGGTGACAAAGCACTCTTGGAAAGGCAAATACAAACGTATTTTGGCTATAGGTACTGTTGGCATTTCCACCTATAATCCAGATAAATATGACTTAACAAATATTGGATATAATCCGATATGGTTTCGGCGGTGCCCAATAAATCTTCCAACGTAATTTGGCATTTCGTATTCAATTAATATACATATAAACAAAACTAAATATCATTGGTTCGGCATCAGTTTACCCACAATGCTTGAAGTGACCCTATTTGGTCAGTTGGATCCAACAACAAATGAAGTGCTTACATGTTATATGTACAGAGATATAGAGCGAATAATAGGTACTCATAGTTCTTTTGCTATTACAAAAAGAAAATGAGGAAATTTAATATATGTACATATCTTATTGGCTTAAAGAAAAATATGTTTAATCATGTTTATTCAAAGTTGCAGTATTTGACCAACGATCGTGACTCACGCTATTGGAGGCAATTCGTTCAAGTGGCAGTAAAGATGTGCATGCACGTATTAATAATACGCCGCGTGGTAAACTTTATGTTCCATTTAATTGTTGGGTTGATGAAGAGACTGGAGCGAATTTGTTGCGCATGATCATCAATAATGTACAAATTCCAACAAAACGCTATGAGGTATTGGAGCGTTTTAATGCCAACATAACGCATGGTGGTTTGAATTATAGTGTGACACAAGATGTGAGTAATTAATATGTAATTAAGAGAATTTCACATTAATTAATTAACTATTTGCTGTACTATCTACGCAGAGCCGTTTGCTGAGAACAAATAAAAGCTTATTTTGAGTGCGTTACAAGCATTGGCACAAAAGGAGCTGGACAATTCAACAGCACAATTGAGTAATCTTGGAATTCAAGCATTTTTTCATGCGCTAACACGTTTGCTTGCCAGCAAAGTGGGTTATTAATGGCGCATTTACCAACATGCAATATACGGTTATGGTGGGTATGCATTTGTTTTTAATATCGAGAATGATCTCTATCAATATATGTTTTCTCTCTCTTCGTTAACTCCAGTTACCCACCACATACCTCGCTGACGCCCAAAATTTTGATATCTGCAAGATCATCTATCAATGGAATGGCACCGAAGAGAATTTGGATGATATAGCCAATTGCGAACGTTTCGCTTTGAACAAATTCGAAAAACTCCAAAGTTCGTACAAATGAGCAAATGAATGCTAATTATACGAATAGTGAAACGACACTGCTGAATAGGGATTACTTTATATTACGAAAAGATTGTTATTCGGTGAAAACGAGTCATGTGTGGGTGTGGTTTATGTACTCGATAAGTAAGTTATTTATTAAAATATCAGTTTAATTATAAGAAATAATGTTTAAAATAAGAAACTAAGTTATTCTTTAAAATATTAGTTTATTTATAAGAATTAGAAACTGTAACATATTTAATAAAATATTAGTTTATGAATGAGAAATAATGTAAACAATTAGAAACTGTAAGTTGTTTAATAAAATATTAGTTCATTTATACGAAATAATGTAAACAATAAGAAACTAAGTTATTTGATAAAATATTAGTTTAGTATAAAAATAATAATACACTGGCTATATTATTATAAGAAATAATGTAAACAATAAGAAACTGTAAGTTATTTGATAAAATATTAGCTTATTTATAAGAATTCGAAACTGTAAGTTATTTAATAAAATAGTAGTTTATTTATACGAATTAGAAATTGTAGGTTATTTAATAAAATATTTGTTTGCTTATAAGAAATAATTAAATAATTAGAAACTGTAAGTTATTTAATAAAATATTAGTTTATTTATAAATATACCTACTAAGATTTTTTTAAGTTCTAGTATACTTTGTAAAAAAATTATTTATTAAAATTAAATTTATTTAAATAAATGTATTAAACTTAAAATATGCATTTTACTTGATAAAAAGAAGAGGAAGATTTGGGTAACCGATACGTTGGTTAGCTAACCAACGTATCGGTTACCCCGTGTTGTTGTTGTTGTAAACATATGTTAGCAGTGACGAATATATATCCGACCAAGTAACTAAAACAAAGGAAAAATGTAAACAAACCAGAAAGGGAGCAACAGTCTAACAATACAATGGGTAAGAGTGGGACAGAGCGCTCACACGTACACGGTGACCGACGGGGAAATTGGTTACCTTTTTCCCGTCGCTTTAACAAAACTAATTGAAACAAAACCGCATTGGCGAGTGACCAGTAACGAATTAATAACTGAAAGAGTAACGAGTACCCGTCTAGCAGGGTAGTGGGAGCGTGGCCATGTTTACTTTATGTATTTTGAAGCAAACGATTTTGATGGCGGCATCTGTGTACAAGTATGAAATTAGAAAGAGCCGGGCGCCCTCTGTGGGTAGTTGGAAATATTATTCGTGCAGGACGCCAAGTACAGCTCTTCCACCGTACTATGCTAATTTTCATTTCGCTGTAAATTTGTTTACTTTTATTTACAAACGGACGTATCAATTTCACTTGTTTTTATACCAGTGGAATTTTTTTGCAATTCTCTAATATGGGTCGATTTTTGTCGACTGAGCCGGTTGAATTGCTATTACATGGGTCGATTTGTTGAATGACCAAATGTGACATCTAGTGTGAAGTTTCACTGCTGATGGACAACGAGCGTATATGGATAAAAGGGTGCAGTCTGTGAAACATCACACTAGATGTCCCATTTCGCGGGTCCCATACACTCTTTGCCTTCCGTATTTGCAACGAAATAAAACTTAACTTAGATTAAATTAACATAGGCGGTGATAAAAATTAACCTAGATTACGGTGAGGATCTGTAGCTGGCGCTCTGCACGATTGATGTTTCCAATTACATACAGAGGGCGCTCTGCTCTTTTTAATTTCATACTTGTACACAGATGGCGCCATCAAAATCGTTTGCTTCAAAACATAAGAACACAAAAAACAAGCGCCACCATGGTTTCGCTTAAGACGTTTCTGCCTCGGGTGTCGTAAGTCGCGCCAATATTCTTGACAGCCATCGGGACCATCCAAGTTAAACTTTTTCTCATCGCTGAATATAACTTTTTGGAACTCTGTATCCCAGAACTTATATCTATCGGCGAAGGCCAAACGGGATGTCATATGTCTTTTTAAAAGGATAGGTTGATATACTCGCGCAGTATATGTGACATTTTTGTTTTGGGATAATATTTGGTGGACTCGTCTTCTTGTTACCTTAAGATTAATAGGCGAATTCTGTAACTCCGTCTCATCTCAAGTCACAAAATTTGAGATTTGAGACATGAGACATTTTTAGTGACTTGAGCCATTTTTGGTATTCTGTAAGCCACAGTCACTAAAAATTTCACCAAAGACTGTGGTGAAAATGTACTGAGACTGTTTGAGATAACAAAATAATTTAACGAATACTCACTAATCGATTACATACGAAAATAGGTTTTGGAAATGAATTTATGAGCAATATATTGCATTAAAAAAATAAAGCGTATCATTACTACTTATCACTTATAAAAATAGTTATGAATATAATGTTTTATGCGTGTTTTATCTGAACCGATTCGCAAAAAAAGTCATGTAACGTAAAACATTGAAATATCGATAAATATCGTATCACATCACTATTTACACTTGATCGAAATGGCGGAAAAAAGTAAGTCAGCAAAACCAGCAAAATTTTATTATTTTGCTAATTTCATACAAATAAACTTGTTTTATTGCAGAAAATAGCAAGCGAACAAGCAAAGAGCAAACAAATTGTAAGTTTTTATAAATTTTGACGCTTTATTTAGTTCACCTCAATGTTTTCTTTATTTTGTGACCTCCTCGCCACCAGGTCACTAATTAGTGACGTATTTTTTGAGACTTGAGACGTGAGCTCGCTTACGGAATACCAAATTGTCTCAAAATCAATCTCACCACGAAAAAGTCTCCAAAAGTCTCTATTAGTGACTTGAGACAGCTTACAGAATACTAGTATAAGATGGGCTTGAATTTCACTGCAACTCGTACCTTTTTCAACAGCTAGACGCCGAATTGTTCGCTTACAACGTTCATCAATCTCTGATTTTCTGCCACTGCGTTTGGTAGTCCCATATTTTTCCGGGTTTTTTAGGAAACTTGTAATTGTATTTCTATGGCGTCCCAATTTCGTTGCAATTTCGACCAATGGTACACCACCATCCCTTTGTCCAATTATAAAACCGCGCTCTGTTTCTGTCAAGGTGGATCCGCGTGGCATTTTTTCTAAAAGTTGGAAATCACTCAATATCCGTTTGCAAAAAAATTTATATTTGCTTCACTTGCGATTTGTATGAATCAAGTTATTTTATCTTACTTGTTGACATTGGAAGCAGGGAAAATGCGTTTTGCACATATAAATTTTTCCTAAGAAAGTTGGCATATACCACAAGTTTTTATATACCGTATACATTATCAGCGGATTAAAACTAATCATTATATATAAACGAATTACCAAATATGTAATATAATATTTACATCTTCTTCTTCTTGATTGGCGCTTAACCGTCTAGACGATTCTGGCCGAGTCCAACAGAGCGCGCCAATTGCTTCTGTTTCGTGCAGCATGGCGCCACTTGGGAACACCTAGGGAGGCAGCATCGCTGTCCACCTGATTTTCCCAACGCAGTGGAGGTCTCCCTTTTCTTTTGCGTTCAGCGGGTTTCGATAGAAATGCTTTCTTCGCCGGAGCGCCTTCGTCCATTCTCACGACATGACCTGCTCAACGCAGCCGCTGGATCTTTATTCGCTGAACAATGTCGATGTCTGTGTAAAGCTCGTACAGCTCATCGTTAAATCTCCGTCGATACTCGCCCACGCCAACGCGCAAAGGTCCATAAATCTTACGAAGAACTTTTCTCTCGAATACTCCAAGTGCCATCTCATCTGATTTTGAAATTGTCCATGCTTCTGCGCCGTACATGAGGACTGGAACGATGAGCGTCCTGTAGAGTGTGATTTTTGTTTGTCGAGAGAGGACTTTACTTTTCAGTTGCCTACTTAGTCCGAAGTAGCATTTATTGGCAAGCGTGATTCGTTGGATCTCCGTGCTGACATCATTCTTGGTGTTAATGCTGGTTCCCAGATAGACGAAGTCCTTAACAGTTTCGAATTTGTAGCTATCAACACTGACGTGGCTGCCAAGGCGTGCTGTTTCTTTGTGTGATGACAGGAGGTACTTCGTCTTGTCCTCGTTGACCGCCAAACCCATTTTCTTAGCCTCTTTATCCAGCTTGGAGAAGGCAGAACATACGGTGCGCGTGTTAGTGCCAATGATGTCGATGTCATCGGCGTACGCCAGCAGTTGCACACTCTTGTGATATAAGATGCTTCCTGTATGGTTAAGTTCTGCAGCTCGTATATTTACATGCCCAAAGATAACTAAATAGAGCCTTATACCATGGCTCCACATAACGTGTTTCGCTCTTTTTTTCTGCATTTTCTCTCTCAATCTTGTTTCGACACGGAAACCAGTGCCGAAACTCGCCAATTTCCATAAAAATTTCTGAGAGCGAGTGAAGATTGAAACACTGTTTCATTCTGATTCATCTTGCCAACCTCGATGATATCGATGTCTTCTCTAATTTTGTATCGAAAATCTATCGAAATCTCACACAGACCAAAACAAAGACGCAAAAATAAGCAAACATACAAACATTTAAGAAGAACAAGAAAGAGAAATGTCAAACTGAATCACGATTAGCCAGGTGGAGACGGAGACGGTTATTGAGCGAGATGTTTTGCTACATGTTTCTCTGGTGAATCAAGTTATGTGGAGACGGGCTTTTAAATTAGAGAGATAAATTGAATTAATGAAGTGCACATATAAATATTTCACTGAGGTACACTCCATGGATATATCGACGGCTGAGTAAAAGATTACCCTATTTCAAAAAATGTTTCAAATAATAAATGTGGTATACATATCAAAATAAAATTTATAACAATTTCATTGTGGAACGAATTTCCGTCATCCCTTGTCAAGTTCCACAATACATCGCAAATCTACCCTGTCGGAAAAGCAAACAACCAAAAGAAATTAAATAAATAGGCGAGTTCCCGTGGCAGTGATCCAGATCCGGATACAAATTTTGCAAGCAAGTGTAACAACAATTTGGTGATCCTGGTATTTATATGGATCAGAAAAATCTAGTACAATCTATACGGATCCGAAATTGATACATATAAGCACTAGGATCACAAAATTCTTGTTGCATTTGCATGCAAACTTCTTATCCCGATCTGGATCACTGCCACGGGAACTCGGCAAATATATTCCACTTTAAGTTTTACTGATTTGTGGTAATCATATCATAATAAAATGTATAACAGTTTCTTGACTAGCTTTTGAAATAACAAAGATATATCAAAAGAAATTGAGCTTCTTTCAGTTATAAGTAAATATGTTTTTTCAGTTTTCACTGAGTTGTGGTAATCATATCATAATAAAATGTTTTGGAAAATAAAGTAAACTTCTATGTAGTTCCAGTTTAAAGGCTTTTCAAATGACAGAGATATAACAAAAGAGGTAGTTCAGTTATAAGATAACATCTTATTACTTATAATTTATATCTTATTACTTCTGTTTTTCTGAGTTGTGGTATCTTATCATAATAAAATTTATAACAGCTTCTGAAATAACAAAGATATAGCAAAGTAATTGAAGTTTTTTCAGTTATAAGATAAATATGTTTCTTAATTTTTTACTGAATTGTTGTAATCACATTTTAATAAACTGTATAGCAGTTCTTGGAAAAATAAGTAAACTTATTGAAGTTTCGTGGCTTTTGCTTTTGAAATAACAAGGAGGGTTTTCAGTTTTTACTTAGTTGTGTTAATCACATCCTAAACACTTTTTAGCAGATAAGGTATACACTTCAGGTTTTACTGAGTTGTGATAACCACATCGCATTAAATTGTATAACAGTTTTGAAATAACACAAATATAACCAAAGACATTTAGCTTTTTCAGTTATAAGATAAATATGTTCCTTCAGTTTTACTGAGTTGTGGTAATCATATAATAATAAAATTTATAACAGTTTTTGGAAAATATAGTGAACTTCAATGTAGGTCAAGTTTCATTACTAAAGCTTTTGAAATAACAAAGATATAACAAAAGAAATTGAGGCTTTTTCTGTTATAAGACAAATATCTACACCCCAGTGTACTATGTTAATTTTTTTCTCGTTGCAGAATGAAGGTGGCGACAAGAGACGAAAAATATTTGGTTTATTTTCTGCATACGAATATTTTGTTGTTTGTGTTGTTTTTGTTGTTGGTTGTATTGTTGTATTGAGCGATATCTCCTAATTCTTCTACCTACAAACATACTTTTCTAATTCTATTTCTCCTCTTTCCTTGGCACAGTAATTATGGTGTTCTTATGCCGTTTTCGTTTCTCGAAAAAATGTTGCCCTGTTTGATTTTCTTAGCCATCTTGTAAGCTAACTAAGTCAGAGGGCAGCAATGATTGAACAGGTATTTTAAAAATATAAAACACGTTTATCACGTTTACCTATATCAATATAGGTAATATGTTGCATAATTTTGGGGATGAAACTACATGTCGACGCCTAAGTAAAAGTTGTTTTAAATTGTTTTTCAGAATTTTCTTCAATAACGCCCAACTTCAGAACTTGCTTCAATAACGCCCTATTTCAGAATTTATTTCAATGACGTCCAATTTCAGAAAATTATTTAAAAATGCCTTATTTCAGAGAAATATAAATTGAATTTTCTCTGAAATAGGGCGTTTTTGAAGCAAAATCTGAAATAGGCCGTTATTGAAAAAAATTTTGAGTAGGGCGTTTTAAAAGCAAAATATGAAAAAGGACGTTATTGAAACATTTTATACGCTCTATGGCACTGTACCCTAAGAAATGTTGCTTTTTTCATGTTATGTGTGAAAAATAATAAAAATAATGCAACCCTTGGACATGTTAAAGGCAGAAAACGTTGCCCTGTGGTCGGGGAGATTGTGACAATAGAGCAATCATTTTTGGCAATAGAACAATCAAAAAATGTGTGGAATCTATGTGAAAAAGAACAAAAAAAAAATTAACAAGCGACATTTTTGCCAGTTTCGAAATCGCAATAAACCAGAATTTTGTTTCGTGGAGACGCCGGGTTACTTGTTTTTTGAATTCTTATAGTGGGAGCGTGGCCATGTTTACTTTATGTATTTTGAAGCAAACGATTTTGATGGCGGCATCTGTGTACAAGTATGAAATTAGAAAGACCCGGGCGCCCTCTGTGGGTAGTTGGAAACATTATTCGTGCAGGACGCCAAGTACAGCTCTTCCACCGTACTTTGCTAATTTTCATTTCGCTGTAAATTTGCTTAATTATACCTTTCATGAGAATGAAATGGTATTATAACTTAGTGCCAAAAAATTTTTGTCGAAAGTACCAGAAGGAAGCGTGGGGGACCCACCAAAATATATACCGATATGGTCAGAATCACGAGCTGAGTCGATTAAGCCATGTCCGTCTGTCCGTCTGTCCGTCCGTCTGTGTGAACGCAAACTAGTCCCTCAGTTTTTGAGATATCTGAATGAAATTCGGAATACAGGTATGTTGTTATATGCAGCTGATCATTTGTCGGAACCGGCCGAATCGGACCACTATAACATATAGAAAACAACCGATTATTCAGATATACATGAAATTTTTGGATGTAATTTGTGCATAACTTCCCCATTTATACAGCTAAGGACATGAAACTTTGAAGTAGACGTGCCCATTTTGGCCCAAACAAGGTTACCGAAAATTGTCAAGATCGGACCACTATAACATATAGTTCCACAACATCCGATTATTCAGATATACACATTTTGGTGTATAACTCCTCCATTTTAACAGCTAACGGCCTGAAATTTTGAAGTATTTGTACCCATGTGGACCCAAACGAGATTGCAGAAAATTGTTAAGATCGGACCACTATAACCTATAGCTCCCCTACAACCGATTGTACAGATATACACATTTTGGTGTATAACTCCTCCACTTTAACAGCTAACGGCGTGAAATTTTGAAGTATTTGTACCCATATGGGCCCAAACGGGATTACCGAAAATTGTCAAGATCGGACCACTATAACATATAGCTCCCATACAACCGATTGTTCAGATATGCACATTTTGGTGTATAACTCCTCCATTTTAACAGCTAACGGTGTGAAATTTTGAAGTATTTGTACACATATGGGCCCAAACGGGATTACCGAAAATTGTTAAGATCGGACCACTATAACATATAGCTCCCATACAACCGATTGTTCAGATATGGACATTTTGGTGTATAACTCCTCCATTTTAACAGCTAACGGCGTGAAATTTTGAAGTATTTGTACCCATATGGGCCCAAACAGGGTTACCGAAAATTGTCAAGATCGGACCACTATAACATATAGCTCCCCTACAACCGATTGTTCAGATATGGACATTTTGGTGTATAACTCCTCCATTTTAACAGCTAACGGCGTGAAATTTTGAAGTATTTGTACCCATATGGGCCCAAACGGGATTACCGAAAATTGTCAAGATCGGACCACTATAACATATAGCTCCCATACAACCGATTGTTCAGATATACACATTTTGGTGTATAACTCCTCCATTTTAACAGCTAACGGTGTGAAATTTTGAAGTATTTGTACCCATATGGGCCCAAACGGGATTACCGAAAATTGTCAAGATCGGACCACTATAACATATAGCTCCCATACAACCGATTGTTCAGATATTTACATTTTGGTGTATAACTCCTCCATTTAAATAGCCAAGACACCATTTTTTCTAATAAATCTTTCCATAAATGAACCCACAGAATTAAAATTATAAATTAAACTTAATCCGGCTATGTACATACATAGGTAACTTTTCATTTCCCCACTCATGAAAGGTATGAAGTCTTCGGTACGGCCGAAGACAGCCGCGCTTTTACTTGTTTTATTTACCAACGGACGCACAATGGGAACGTTTCATACAAAAAACGGTCATAAATAGTAAAAATGGACCTAGAGTGCTCAAATTTTGAAAATAAGCTTTTTTTATGAATATTAGTACATGGTGTAAAAATGAACTTAATCTGATGACAAATACTCCCACCCCCCATATAACGGGTGTCGCGAAAAACCACGAAATTGCAATTATTTTCGAAATTAATCAAGTTAGAATGCTCAAATTCGGTATACAAGCTTTTTTGATGAATATTAGTACATGGTGTATAAAGGAACTTAATCTGATGACAAATACTACCACCCCCCATATAACGGGTGTCGCGAAAAAACATGAAATTTCAATTATTTTCGAAACTAATTAAGTTAGAATGCTCAAATTCGGTATACAAGCTTTTTTGATGAATATTAGTACATGGTGTATAAAGGAACTTAATCTGATGACAAATACTACCACCCCCCATATAACGGGTGTCGCGAAAAAACATGAAATTTCAATTATTTTCGAAACTAATTAAGTTAGAATGCTCAAATTCGGTATACAAGCTTTTTTGATGAATATTAGTACATGGTGTATAAAGGAACTTAATCTGATGACAAATACTACCACCCCCCATATAACGGGTGTCGCGAAAAAACATGAAATTTCAATTATTTTCGAAACTAATTAAGTTAGAATGCTCAAATTCGGTATACAAGCTTTTTTGATGAATATTAGTACATGGTGTATAAAGGAACTTAATCTGATGACAAATACTACCACCCCCCATATAACGGGTGTCGCGAAAAAATATGAAATTTCAATTATTTTCGAAACTAATTAAGTTAGAATGCTCAAATTCGGTATACAAGCTTTTTTGATGAATATTAGTACATGGTGTATAAAGGAACTTAATCTGATGAGAAATACTCCCACCCCCCATATAACGGGTGTCGCGAAAAACCAGTAAAATGCATTTATTTTCGAAAGTAATTAAGTTATAATTCTCAAACTAGATATATGAAATCCATATTATGGATGCATTTCTTTCTTGAAATATGACAATTTCTATAAAATCTTAACCTAAAATATATATGTATGTGGGATCTGCTAAAATCAAAGCTAGTGTTGAGGAAATCATGGTAAACCTTAAGGCATCGCGATTTGTGCTTATGGGCAGCGGTCCATATTTTTTTAAATCTTAAATTCAAAAAGCGTATTTCTTGATTTAATTTTTGCAAATTGATATTTACATCAGTCTTGCTTATAATAAGGTTTTCCATGATTTTAATTTTGTCTTTATCTCCTTCATTTGAGGCTAGCCACACTTGGAATAACTCAGCTATTTTAATTGAAGTAGTCACTATCGAATAAATAAATAAATTGATTACAACACCACACAATTTTTCAACATAAAGATGACATACTTGCAATAAATTTTATCGAAATTACTTATTCGGAATTTAATTAGAAATATATGTAATTAACACTTTTAAACCACTTGGACTTCAAACTTGTTTTAAAACTTCACTTTAATATAAAAATTAAATAAAGGCAGTGACAAACAATTTTTTTTTATCAGAGGGGTAAAAAATATAAAAATGTAAAGTAGTCACTTTTTCACTTCGCTGTTTAAATTTTAAACACCAGAAGAAGCAATCATAAGTAATTATATATATATTAGTATATATTTGTAAATACTTGAAAAATCATATAAATGTAATTGTCTACGTCATACTTATTTAAAATTTGTACTTTTGGGGCATGGATCCCCAAGCAAACTCCCATTTCTTACGACCCTGCCAAATGCAGTTTGCATTTAAAAGGTAACGGTACAGGTGGGAGACAAATAGATAAGTGCAATTATCAGCAAGTAAAATGCGTACCGAAGACAAACAGCAAATGAGAGTATATCTCTCACTTACTTCAATACTATCATATCTCAGTAACCTTATTTTACGAAAAAAAAACCTTTGAGTTTTCAGCCGCTATATATTTCAATAGTAAATCAAAGATAATTTTTTGATCTCAAACTGTCAATTTTCAATCTATCAGACCGAAATTTCGTCATATAATGCACATACATATACATATACACACATGCATGCATGCCCATACTTAGCTGAAAACTCGCGTTTTTGAGTTATGATACTTTTAAAGTAAATAGGCTAAAAGTAAGTATATATGTATATATTCTATATAAAATTGCATTAATTAATATATTAGCGATTTTAAAGCATAAACATCTGTCAAAACTGCTCATCAATGCTTTTCTCTCTAGCTACACATGTATGCATATGTATGTACATCCATAGTGATAGCGCGCATATACACCTCGTCGAAAAATATGAATTAGTGAGAAGAGCGCGGGTGAATGGTAAAACTGACTATGGGGGGTTTTTAAGCACACCTGGGACCAACATATATTAAAAAATTGAGGATACGTTTTTTTTTTATTTTTTTTTTATTTTGTTCTAAAGTTTCCCAATTTTTTTGATAATTTTTTTTTTACCCTGTATAAAAAACAATATATAATAAAACCTGTGCAGCTAATTCAAAAGTGAGCTACTGTATTTCATAATATGAACTATTTTCTATATTACAGAGAAATATTGAGGGATAAATCTCGTATAAACATTTTTTTTTTAATGCCGAATATGTCATGATAAATGTAATTTCAAAAATGCACTTTTGGCCCATTAGGAGAATAATTAAAACTCGCGAGAGCGCGGGTGAAATTAATTTCTGTTAATGTGATATGATAAAGAATATGTTAGTTCATCGCACAAAAAAAAATCCAGGATACGTTTTTTTTTGTTTTTTTTATTTTATTGCTTAAATTTGGCGAAGAAAAAATATTTTCGATATTTTTTTATCCTTATTTGAAAAATCATATAAAATCAGGTTTCGAAGATAATAAAAAAAGGATTACTTCCTGGAAAAGTAGAAGCCATTATCTATATTTAGGTGTCAAAACCAAGTATATGCGTCAATAAATGGTTTAGATAGAGCATTTCGTATCAAGTCATATAATTCATAATTCAAATGGCACATTTTTTGTTCAACTTTGGGCACCCTGTACGGCTAAACGAAACGAAACTCAGAAAATTTTACATGAGCTTTTTTTTTGTCCTATAAAATATCTGTCGATAGCTGGTAAAAAAAATGGATTTACGACTACTTTAATTTCGACTTTATTTTTGGCCACGAATTCCCATTGTGGGACGTATCAATTTCACTTGTTTTTATACCAGTGGCATTTTTTTGCAATTCTCTAATATGGGTCGATTTTTGTCGACTGAGCCGGTTGAATTGCTATTACATGGGTCGATTTGTTGAATGACCAAATGTGACATCTAGTGTGAAGTTTCACTGCTGATGGACAAAGAGCGTATATGGATAAAAGTGTGTGTAATGACATTATCTACTGTTTAGGCCAGCAGCCTAAACCCACAAAACCGTGACCACCCTAATGTATTAAATGTCATTTTGGCAACAAAGTAACGAGTGGCTGAATTAACGGCCACCGTTAACTGCTGTAATTTAACTTTTTCAGGCTTCTTGCCATCAAAAGAAATTTCTTTCTTTCGATTCGAGTTCAAGCACTATTGGCGACACATCATCGACTTCCAAACGTAAGTATTTGTATTTCACTACGTGAATATATATATATATATACATAATACTTTTGGTCACTCCGTGATATTATACCTTTTGAAAAGTCCCTGTTCGCATTTTATATTTTTTAATTTTTAATAAATTTATATTTATTAATAACGTTTATAACGTTTCTAATCCATATTGTTTTATTTCCCTTTTTTCCGGAAATATTCATGGTCCTATCGCGCCTCCACGAGGAAAACGGAATTTGGCACTAACCATTCTTCCAAGCAAGCGACCTTATAAAACCTACAGTCCACGAAAAAAACCATAAACCTGAGCGAAAACCCACACCGGCAAATCGTTACCCAAAGAGTTTCACAGAGAAAGACATCTTTCACAAGCCACATAGGTACAACACAAGCTAAACAGCGCGCACAATCATACATTCATACAAGCATTCACCAACATTTATTTCATCCACGCATCCAACAAACAAATAAGCGGTAAGTGGTTCCCTTCAGCACAAAATTTTTTAAAAATGTTTACAAAAAAAATATATAGTGTGAGTGATTTAAGTGACGAGTGATTTTTGTGAAATTTATTTGTGTGCAAACACATCCTCACTTGTTGCTGTCGGATGAACCCCTCACCAGTGGTAAGGCGATTCCGATACAGCTCAAGGCGATCAGCGAGTGATTTCCCTGTTTAAGGTGTTAACCACTGCCCTGATCAATACCTGCAATTGCAGGCGCAGATTGCTTTGTATATTTACAACACTGCGGTTCGATTGGCTTACGGCCAATCACACAATTCCACAAAAAATACATTGTTATTCACACTCGTCGCCGAATTTGCAATAACAAATTTTCTTGGGTGGCATAAAAAATTTATTAAATTACAATTTTTTTGTTAAAAAGTTTAAAAAATTATTTTCACCGTCATTTTTGCGCCTTAAATTAAATATTTGCACAAGTTTTTGAGGTTATATTAATAACCAATTTCCTATATACATATTTTGCCGGCTTTTGCTTTTTGCCTATGTCACTTTGAGGTTATGCACATAACCACACACATATATATGTACGTATAAGCACTTTCATATACATATATTGATTTATTTAAACACGTTTATATATACCCTGTTGGGAGAAAATATATTAAATAAAGAAATTGCGATTTTGTTAAATTAAAAAAAAAAAAAAATACAATTCTATTTTTCTTGTTTGGAACCTTACGGGTTGGTGTGGCACTTTTCTATTTTCTAGGTTATCTTATACCCACTAGCGCTTTCAACTGGCACATTAAATCTCTACGAGATTGCTATTTTTGGATGCCCAGTTGCGCCTTTTGTACACCTTTTCTGCAATTTGCACATTAAATCGCCTAGTCTATTTCTATCTGTGTAAATCTGCAAATTTTCGAAAGAGTGAACAACAATACTTCCATATTTAATTTTTTGCATTAATTTACTTAAAAATTTTCCGTAACATAAAAAGAATGGAAACTTTCATCCGCCTATCCGAGTCAGTTACTGAGTTCAGCCAGGAATTCCTGGGAGAACCTATAGATGATCTTGCAACAGCGACTCTCACGCTAAAGCAGGATGAATTAAAGGCGAGATGGAAGAAAACCATCGCGATTTATGACAAATTAATGCTAACAGAAGATCTCGCTAAAGAAAATGTAACGTCTGCTAAGCGGAAATACAAAGTCACATTTGATGACTACACCAAATGTATGTCCGCATTAGTGACAGAATTGGAAAAAAGAGCTTCTGCAAACAAATCCTCTCCACAACAACCTGAAGCGGTAGTTCAGGAAACGCACATTCGTTTACCTCCTTGCGATACCGATGTATTCAAGGGGGATTATTTATCATGGCCATCCTTCCGGGATATGTTTACGGCCATTTATATCTTGAACAAACGCCTTACACCGGTTGAGAAGCTTTATCATCTTAACCAGAAAACTTCCGGTGAGGCGAAAGAAATCGTGAGACGTTGCCCACTTACGAATGAAGGTTTTACTACGGCTTGGAAAAATCTGAGCGACAGGTACGAGAATAAACGTATCCTAGTAAATACGCAATTAAAAATTTTATTCAACCTTAAGTCAGTCGATTCTGAGTGTGGCACCGCGATCAAAAAACTACAACGCGAAATCAACAACTGCATATCTGCACTACAAAGCCATCAGATAGATATTTCGAACTGGGATGCGATAATAACCTATCTCTGTTCCACAAAACTCCCAGAGTGTACCTTGGCGCTTTGGGAACAGTCAATCGAAAATAAAACAGAAATATCAAAGTGGACAGACATGGATAGGTTCTTATCGAATCGTTTCCAGGCCCTAGAAACGGTTTCCGGTCTAAGAGAAACAAAAACAACGAAGACCTCGAAGCCACAGAACGGCAATAATGCCTCAAAACTAGGTGTGTATCAAGCTAGTATCCCCAAAGGTTCGTGCAAAATGTGCAAGGGAAAAGAGCACACATTAAGAAATTGCCAAAAGTTTCAGAAACTGGCAATAAAAGATAGAATAAATTTCATTAAAACTAATAATTGCTGCCTTAACTGTCTGTCTCCTTCGCATACGGTGTCAAAATGCACCAGCTCATTTAATTGCAGTTCATGTCATTCTCGACATCACACAATGCTGCATTTGCAGTCCTCTAATGCCAACCAAACAGGGCAAAAAGCAGATTCGAGGCCGTCCAACGATGGACCTTCAACTTCAAGACAGGCACAAACTCAGGCACAAGCAAAAGAAAATTCAACGTCAAATAATGTAGCTTCTTGCCATGCGAACACAAGTAAAGGGGTTTTATTGGGCACAGCTAGAGTAAATGTGCATTACAATGGGGTTAATTATTCAGCCAGAGCACTTATCGATTCTGGCTCTGAATGTTCGTTCATGACTGAACGACTCAAACGCAGAATTAACTTGCCATCAAAGCGTTTAGACGTGCAAGTGTCGGGTATTAATAACTCACATTCAGCTCAAGTGAAGCAATCGTGTGCTATCGAACTACGTTCATTAATTAACCCGCTCGTTAGTATTAATGCGGTTGTACTAGTTTTACCACAATTAACTGGCGATCTTCCCACATGCCAAGTAAATGCAATGACTCGGCAAGCTTTTCCAGATCTTGAACTAGCCGACAAGAGATTCTTTGTTCACGAACCAGTGGATCTGATTTTAGGAGGAGATGTATATCCACAAATCATGTTAGGAGGAATCAGAAAAAATGTGTTGAACACTCTAATAGCTCAAGAGACGGTATTTGGGTGGATTATAACCGGTCGTGCCGATGCACAAAATCCAACCAGCAAAAGAGTGTCGTTCTTCAACGAAATAACTTTAGATGAGCAACTGACAGCATTTTGGGAAGTGGAAGATGTGCCCAAGAAAAAGGGTATAACAGAAGATAATTCGTACTGTGAAGAATTGTTTAAAAATACAACGCGTAGGAATCCTGATGGCAAATATACAGTGTCGTTACCTTTCAAAAAGGAATTTCCTCAGGCCGTTCAGTTAGGGCCTTCTCTAAAAAGCGCATGTGCTCAGTTCCACAGAAACGAAACACGTCTAGCAAAATCACCTGACTTACAGTCAGAATACAACAGAGTTCTAACAGAATATGAAACTTTAGGACACATGGTTAGACTTCCCTCCGCAATTCCATCTGATACTTCAGATTGTTACTTTTTACCTCATCATTCGGTAATAAAAGAAGATAGTACAACAACAAAAGTTAGGGTCGTTTTCAACGCATCATGCCCTACTGCGAATGGCAAGAGTCTAAATGATATGCTCCATACTGGTCCGGTTTTACAAGCCGATCTTCCCCTTCTGATTTTACGCTGGAGACTATTCAAATACGTCTTCAACAGCGATATAGAAAAGATGTATAGGCAGATATGGGTACAGGATGAGCAAACCAAATACCAAAGAATAGTTTTTCGAAATAACTCAGCAGATCCTCTGCGCATATATGAGCTAAAAACCGTGACCTTTGGTGTTAATTGCGCTCCTTACCTCGCTATAAGAACGCTACACCAGTTAGCGGACGATGTTAGAGAATCCCTCCCTCTAGCCTCAAATATACTTCTTACAAGTATGTACGTTGACGACGTACTCTCCGGTGGTCATACTATCGACTCCACCATAAAGGCACGAGATGAAATCAATACAGCCTTGAAATCGGCAGGTTTTATTCTCAGAAAATGGACGTCAAACTGTAGTACCATTTTACGCGGCATTCCAAAAACCGACCTATTAAACGAAAACTTCTTAGAATTTGAAGATGCCAGTACGGCGAAAACTTTAGGAATTCGGTGGAATGCACATACCGACAATTTCTATTTTTCAGCAAAACCTATCGACAATGCAAACCCTCTTACGAAAAGAACAATTCTTTCGGCTATTGCAAAACTTTTTGACCCACTAGGTTGGCTTGCTCCCATTGTAATCGTAGCCAAAATAATTATGCAGAACATATGGCTAGAAGGAACAGGGTGGGACGAGCAAGTTTCAGACCAAACTTTGGAGCGATGGCAAACATTTACCCAGAACTACCCTTCCATCAACGAAATTAAAATCCCCAGATGGGTACATTTCTCTCCATCTGTTGAGATGGAAATCCACGGTTTTAGTGATGCGTCAGAAAAGGCATATGCTGCCACAGTCTATTTACGAACAAAAACGAGAGGAGAAGTCTATACCCATCTATTAATGGCGAAAACCAGAGTATCTCCAGTAAAAACGATTTCCCTACCAAGATTGGAGCTGTGCGGTGCAGTTCTCCTAGCCGATATAGTGGACTCAGTTGTTGAGAATCTTAGTCTAGGGCAGTGATGGGCGAAAATTTGGCTCTTGCAGCAGCCTCGGAGCCAGCAAGAGCATGGAGAGGGGCTGATTTGTTTTTCGGTGATAAGGGGAATGTGAAACAATTAAAATCAGCGTATATTCCCTCGCTCGTCATGTTCATCGCAAGAAGCCTGCGGAAACACTAAAAATCAAAAACCAAAACCACGAACTCTCAGCCACGATCAACAATTCTTAAACTGTGTTGCCGTAGTACGGAAACAAAATAATACAATTTTTGCCAAGAATTACGAAAAAAGTAATTAATACTGAATTTTTCGACTTTTAGGTAGCAACGACTTTATAATATACATTTAGTTTGTGCGTATTTCATTTCTACATGCAAATCGATTTATTTACAAACTATATACATATTTTTCGTATTGATAGTAGCAAAGCATAAGTATTAGTTTTTAAGAGTAGTAGTTGTAGTAGTATTTGTTGTAGAAAAGAGTACTAAAACACATTTATTATACAATCCTTAAACAATGACACCCTCCCTGTTGACAACGGCGCTCTTCCCCCAGAGTTGCCGCTCCTACAATACATATATTATTTTAGTGGAAATAATATTTGGTTTATGAAACTCACTCACATTCGATTCATAGAAGATAGATAATTTATTTTTATATTATTTTAGCAATGTCAAAATTCAAGAACTTACATTTATAAATTCTCTTATATTAAATAAAATCTGTTATACAAAAAAGAATGTGTGTCTGTCCTTTATAGACTCCCAAACTAATCAACCGATCTTTATGAAATTTTTGCAGTAGATCCATGTGGTATTAACGCACATGATAGGGTATATAGAATTTCAATAAGTGGGAACTTCTCGGGATACGGGCCTAAATGTGGACCCAGAATGACCCAGATAGACTTTGAGCAATATTGGTACCAAATGAAAGGTGCTAAGCTGGCCTTCCATTTAATTAATTTTTTTTCAATAATTTTTAGGTGATACGAGGAAAAACCCATGAAAGTACCAATTTGTGATACCAAAATGTTTGACGCTGCGGCAACACTGCTGCACACTGCCTCTCAGGCATGGACCAGTGATGGAAAATGACTCGTGCCTATGCAGTTTTCGGTTATTTGGGAAGTAGCAAGGCACTTATGTATAATCAATTGATTTTCGCACTATTCTGCAAAACTCAATTCAGGTTATAAATATTTTTCGATTACAATGCCATTTTTGTTTGCTTCATAGTAAACAGACGGTGGTTTTTTTTTTTTATTATGAAGGCATATAAACTTTATTATAAAGTAATCTTCATAAAAGTAGGACGCACAAATATGCGTAAGAAAGGTTTTGTATGAGATCCTTATTATACAATATGTGCTGTAAACTTATTTTATCAAGGTAATGGTACCAACTGACGATTTTCAAATTGATTGCACAATGAAATTCAAAAATTCACCACTTTTTGTACAAATTTGACACAATTGGAAACTTTCGTTTTCCATCACTGACACGAATACAGGCGGCGACATACTCTCTCGTTCTCAATCTTGCTTATGTGTTAGTGAGTTTTCCTCAGTTCTTCTCCCCTTATGCTGCACTTGGTTGCGTCCCTCACCATCACCCAAATGTGCAAAGTCGGCTCCTAAGTGCAAAATGCTACCAGGAGCTACTTTGCCCAACGCTGGTCTAGGGCATTTGAAAATTCACCTCTGGACCGATTCTACTATCGTTTTGGCGTGGATAAGAAAACCTCCCTGCTCTTGGTCGACTTTCGTTGCACATCGTATAACGAAAATAATAGAAAAAACGGGGAACAAAAACTGGCGCCATGTAGATTCGGCTTCTAATCCTGCAGACTTGGCAAGTAGGGGTTTACAAGCGAACGATTTGGTTACCAACTCTTTGTGGTGGCAGGGTCCTTCTTGGTTACAAGAAGACGAATCGGAATGGCCAAAACAGGACGAAACATACCACACATCCGTGGAGGAGAAAAGGGTGAAAGCTCATATCGTGCAAATAGATACTGATCCTCTCGAAAGGTTTTCCGACCTCCCACGTGCCCTGAGAGTCTTATCATACATTTTCAGGTTTTCTCGCTTCACCCACCCAAAAACAAGAACGTTGGAAAAACCAAAAACCCATGCAATTTCATGTAAAGAAATCAAGGCCACTAAACAACGGTTGATAACGATTTATCAGAAAAAGCATTACTCCGAAGAGTACGAAGCAAAAAGGGACGGCAAACCCATTGGTACAAAGAGTGACATTCTATCACTCAATCCATTTATTGACAGCGATGGTATTTTGAGAGCTGGCGGTCGTCTTGAGGCATCCTGCAATCTGGCATATAACGAGCGTCATCCTATCATCCTGCCATATGATTGTCGGTTCACCCGTTTGTTAGTCCATTTTGTCCATCAGATCTCTTTGCATGGGGAAAACCAGCTGATGCTGCGTCTTTTACGGACTCAGTATTGGATTCCCCGTGTAAAGAATATGATCCGGTCCGTCATATACAATTGCAAAGTCTGCACTATCCAGCGAAAGCGAACGCAAACCCAACTTATGGGAAATCTCCCTCAGGAGCGTATAACCTATTCGCGTGCTTTCACTAATGCTGGAGTGGACTTTGCCGGTCCGTTCGACATAAAGTCCTATAGTGGTAGAGGGTGTCGTATGTCTAAAGGTTATGTCTGTCTGTTCGTCTGTTTTAGCACCAAGGCTATTCACTTGGAAGCTACAAGTGACCTCAGCACTGCCTCATTCCTAGCAGCATTCGACCGTTTCATTGCTAGACGAGGTTGCCCCAAGAATCTATATTCCGACAATGGAACTAACTTTGTCGGAGCATCCCGAGCTCTACGAGCTGAATTCAAAGGATTCATAACAAATTCTCGAGACCAAACACTCTCAAAATATTGCCATCAAACAATGGAATGGCACTTCATCCCTGCGGCCGCTCCTCATATGGGAGGATTGTGGGAAGCGGGAGTGAAAAGCTTCAAAAAGCATTTTCGAAAAGTTGCATCTGACCGCAAATTCACCATGGAAGAATTTGCTACTCTATTGTGCCGTATCGAATCCTGTCTAAATTCCCGTCCGTTAAGCCCTATGTCCAATGAACCAACGTCTTTGGAACCCTTAACCCCGGGGCATTTCCTGATAGGTGGGCACCTTCTTGCCCCACCTGAAATTGATGTGCATGAGAACCGAACATCTATTATTAATCGCTGGGAGAAGTTGAAGGCATTGCACCAAGAATTCTGCAGAAGATGGAAGACAGAATATCTTACTGAACTACAAAAGCGAATTAAGTGGAAACAACAGCAATCGAATCTCAAGGAAGGTGACTTAGTCGTCATTAAGGAGGACAATCTCCCACCTAACGAATGGAGATTAGGGCGAGTGGCAAAATTACACGCTGGAAACGACAATCGGGTGCGAGTCGTCGTACTCGATACCGCAAAGGGTCAAACCACTCGACCAATTCATAAGCTGGTCTTATTACCGCAGGGCGAAGAAACCACCTCCCAGAGCACGACTTAAAATTCTCGAACCATCCTAAGCTACATACCAATTTTTCCAACTGACCTATGCCAACAACTCAGCAACATACACTCATGCACACAAATCAGACAAATCATCCTAACCACTAGCAAAGTAACACTATAGCACCAACATCTACACGCAAGTTGTACAACCAATGTTCTAACCACCAACCAAATGTCTAATATACTCCTATATGCAGGTACACTGACATTAATATGTATGTATGGTCGTATGTATGTGTATAAGTATGTACGTACACGCAAGTTGTACATATATCCAACATTAGAACAACCCAATAAACCATTTTCTAAGTACTAGCGATTAGTACCATTTCACTCTCAAAGTAATGTTCAAGGGACTAGTCTGTCCCAAGAAAGGCTGCTTTCCATCAGAAGCTTAAAAATCAAATTGCCGTGAAGGCGTATATCGGCACGCTCAACTGTGTAAACCAAAAAGCTTCGCTTTCTTTGGAAAGCCACAGAACTTAAAACTAGCTCTATTTAGAGCCCCAGAAACCTATCGCTCAAGAAGGAGCCTCAGAGTACCTAAAGCTTCCAAAGAAGCCACCAGAAGGTTGGGCTTACCCCGCCCCATTATCCCGCAGAGCCCGCATACATACACTGCAAATACCTAAAAACCATACATAAATACATACAAACATACCAGCTCTTACTTTGTCTTGCTGCTTGCAGCGTCACCTCCACGCTTCAGGCTCAGGTATGCACACTCCCCGATCTCGGCTGCACAAATCTGGGAAGAAAGAACTACTTTAGTCGCCTTATTTACTGTTGGCTTATGCACTTAAAAAATATAAATTTATATTTTGATACCAATATTTTCTCTTGGCCTATTCCATACCACTCCTATTTGTCGTTTCTAACATTATGGCTTTATTGGCAATTAAAGAAATGCTGTTTTATAGCGATGTAAACAACATCCATGCCAGCCCCCACCGAATAATCTGGATTAATGTTTGTCGAACCTTGGAATCAATATTTAAGGATTGAATTGAGCAACGCATTTGTTGAGATGGTGAATCAACCCCATTCGGTTGGGTCAATTGTTGCGATAACTTAATCTTTTAATTCTTACGACGCTCAGCAAAGGCGGTGAAGTCTTACTTTTTCGCACGATTTCATCACCCCGTTGTACGATTGTCAATATACACATACGTTTCATCGACAATTTCCGCCTGAATTCACTCTTCAAAATCGAGTACGGTGCCTATGGATAACATAAACACATCATCAATATAATGACACATCAACTACGGTACCTTTACGTAATTCCAGAGCATCGAAAAATAATCAAATAATCTTTGTCTCATGTTGGTCCAAATGTTTTTGCAGCGTACACCAAAACGGCGTGCGAAACGCGACAAATTGTAAACACGACTCTTGGCCTCCACGAAAATTATAATCTCGGAGCTTCGTTTGCGTCGTAGATTTGAGATAATAAGCTTTTGTGCACCACCAAAATGACAAGTGTTGCGTACGCACGATGAAGCTCCGAAATCTGCGGCAACTTGCTGTGCCAACTCACGCGTTGGTGCCATAACCCAAACTATTGACCAGTCTCCACGTTGCAAGTGAGCAATTGCCGGCAAGATGCACCCAAAAATTTTACCCGAAGTCGTCTGTGCAAAACCAATCTTGCGCCTGAATGGCCGTTGGCGCCTTATAGCCATAGGAGTATCTCATTCATTACATTATCAAAAAAAAAAAAAACATTCGTCAATGAAATTTTGTATGGGATTAGGGGTATTGCCGCGAATTCCAATTTCATGTTCATAGCGATAACCTTGTATGTCTTGTGCTGAACGATTTGCGACAATTGGATGCTCTTGGTAGTCTTCTGAACTGGCTCAACATTCAAAAAAAAAACTACAGCGACAATTATGTTCCCACTAGAACATCAGTTGTAAAAACTGCTGAAAATATTTTAGCTCCACTGCTGCGTCATTTTCCACGACCTGCATGTGCATATGTATGTATGTATGTATGTCGGGCACATGCAGGAAATGAGCCGCTACGCCAGGCACATTTTTCCGGGGCCAACCATAACCTGCAAAGAAAAGAATAGAAGAAAAAGAAGTAATTAGTTTCCATTCGAAATTGCTAACTTCAATGGAACCATACTTACCTTGTATATGCGCCCTTTTCCACTTATGCCCTTGTCCAAATGCGACCTGAAAAGAAAAAATAATTATATGCATATGCAAATGTTGTAGTAAATTTACTATTATTAAATTGTAAAATATATTACTATACTTACCGCTTCAATCACGCCGTTATGATTCCTTCCCAAAATGACAATGAAAAATGGAGAAAATTCACCAAAGCTTTTCCATTGATCAATGTCAAAATTACATTCCACATATACAGTGTTGCCGCTAAAAATTTCAAAACGACAATTTATTTTTACTTGTGGTTACTTGGTTGCAACACATCACGTTTGTCTTTTTTTTTCTACATTTAACAAAAAACTCAAAACTATTAATTGCATGATAGTTGAAAGTAAAAAATACCAAACGTGGCCCGAAATTTTAAGAAAAAGTTCAAATTTTGCATATTTTCAAAAGGTTGGGTTCCTGTAGCCTGGCTCCAAAAAAGTACCAAATTGTCACTTTAGTGGCCCAACGGCAATACTGCACAGATATGCGTGGAGGGTGACCAGACTACAAAAAACCATCGGCACGAAATTGTACCTTACAGGTATGCGAACCCGGTTCTATGAAACTTCGGTACAAAATGTACCACAATTTCAACCGCAAAACAATTCAATTAAAGCTGAATAATATTAACAGCTTTAAAGTAGGGGCACACAGCATATACGAAAATTCGTACATTTTCATATTTTGATAAAAAATTAATTTCTCATTACTGGATGTGCTAATGAAAATGTAATTTACAGCAAATATTATAATTAACTTATAAACGAAAACAGCGTAACAAATTCCAAATTGTTTCAACAATTATCTAACAAAATTATTACACTTTTTTCATTTCGATAATTGTCAAAACACAAAATATATTATCGTAAAAACAAAAAAAAAATTCACGTTTTTTTTTTCTAAAAGTTCTCAAAAATTTTTAAAGCCTACTATCGGTATAATTGAGCACTCAAAGCATAGGTTGGTAATTTTTCCCATACTTTTGTTATTTTGTTTTGTCGGGTGGTAGCGTTCTGCGTCTAAAGGTACATTTCGCAAAATATACCAACGCAGAAAAATATACCAACGCAATTCACATGCCTTTTTTTCACATAAAATTTTTCAAAGTTTACGACTGCGAAAATAATGTACCTACGGTACATTCAAGACAATTTAAAATTTATAGAGCCACCTTAATAGGAATTTTCAATGTGGTTCAGAACCCGGCTAAGGTTGATGTGGAAGGTATGTGTTATGTTCCACACATAACCAATGTGAGCCTGTCATCGCTACACACAGATGGCGCCGGCATGAAAAAACTAACCAAAAGAAACACAGTGGGTTACGCTCACTGGCTGCGTGTTAAAAAAAAAAAAAAAAAAAAAAAAGGGGGAAAAACAATAAGACCAACAAAAATTGAAGTGCCACACCAAAATGATAACTATGTAATAGATATGGGAATTTTGAATATGCCACCCAATTAGGGAACAATATTTCTAAATTAGTCCCTACTTTGTTTATTACGTAGACATGGGACTTACTAGAGAGCGCATCAATGCCGAAGCCAAACCCGCCAAATTCCCGCTGAGCTGCCGTTTTTGTAAAAGGCACCATCCGGTTCGGCTTTGTCCGGTCTTTCGGGCCTGGGCCCCGACAGATAGTTTAAGGCAGGTGGTTATTTGGGGTATTTGCCAAAATTGTCTGTTGCCATCGCACCGATCAGCAAATTGTAAAAGCCGCTTCACTTGTAGACGATGCGGGGAACGTCACCATTCGTTGCTACACATTGAAGCAACGAATGAACGCCCCCTGTCTGAGCTGGCTGATGATGACGTCATTTCGCTTGCGGCGTCCGATATATCGGTGCAGACCCGAGATGAAGACGAAGCTACGCTCGTCGGGTCAGACGCGGTGCAGGGGTCTGAGCCCCCTTCATCGCACGTGGTGGGTAGGATGGAGTCCAGGCACTTCCGTCCTCCTTTACGCCATGAACGACCGGCAACAACTGGGCTACAAAGGGTACCCAGACGAAATAGACGACAACGCCAGCGTCAACGCCAACTACAGCAACGCCGCGGTGACACCGAAGTGCAAAACCGCTACCCCCCCACATTTCGTTCCGGATTGGTGCAATCAACCATTCCTCTGCCGATACAATGCCTAACGCCTGTAGCGCCCACGGCAATGGTCAAAGTAGAGGCCGGCGGAAGGTTGCACGTAATCCGAGCGCTGTTGGACATGTGTGCCTCGTCCACCAAAATTCATCCCATCCTGGCGCAACAATTAAAGGTAAAAATTGAAAAATTACATGGGCGGACTGGATGTTTTTTGGTGATACGTGGCAGACCTGTCCATCACACCGCTATCGCCACCCATGCCGTGATCGAGGCCTTCCGGATGGTCACACCAATAAAATCACTGAATAATGACGTGGCACGACGATACACCAATCTCGTACTGGCAGATGCGAACTTCCATCAGGCCTCCTCGGTGCAATTAGTGCTAGGAGCGGAAGTTTGCGCAAAAATTATGCTGCCCGACTCAACGGCTCCGGGAATAATAGGTCCTCTACGCCTTCAAGACACCATCTTTGGATGGGTGCTCTCCGGTGCCTGCTAGGGTAAACTAAAGTGCAGCAAGGGAACCACGTCTATGTACTAATGTCCTTTTCTTTTTCAGCTGACCCAGTGTTTGACCAGCAAATGTAGCCTAATTGTTTTCTTATATATATACATACATACATCCAGAGGCACATGTACATGTATATGCATATTTGTCTATTTAACCATACGTAATTGAATTTCTGTACGTTCACTGAATTGCTTACATACATACCTACATTCTGTGGAGTATAGATATGCATATGCATTTGTGTGCCTATGGCTGGATGAGTTTTTTTTTAAGTTTAAAAAATGAATTTTTGCATATGTACATACATTTTAACTGAATTTGTAAATGAATTTTTTAAAGTTTTAAAAACTGAATTTTAGCATACATTTTTAAATGAATTTTAACATATGTCATATGTCATTTATAAATGAATTTGTAAAAAAAAAAAAAAAAATTTTTTTTGAATATTTCCATACACATATTTGTATTAAGTCGGTGAGGTGTTGCCACCCGTGTTGCATGCTGCAAGGGGGCCGGCATGTTTAGGCCAGCAGCCTAAACCCACAAAACCGTGACCACCCTAATGTATTAAATGTCATTTTGGCAACAAAGTAACGAGTGGCTGAATTAACGGCCACCGTTAACTGCTGTAATTTAACTTTTTCAGGCTTCTTGCCATCAAAAGAAATTTCTTTCTTTCGATTCGAGTTCAAGCACTATTGGCGACACATCATCGACTTCCAAACGTAAGTATTTGTATTTCACTACGTGAATATATATATATATATACATAATACTTTTGGTCACTCCGTGATATTATACCTTTTGAAAAGTCCCTGTTCGCATTTTATATTTTTTAATTTTTAATAAATTTATATTTATTAATAACGTTTATAACGTTTCTAATCCATATTGTTTTATTTCCCTTTTTTCCGGAAATATTCATCTACTTTGTAACATAACACTGTTAATTTCTTTATAATTCAATTCCTTAAAAAATATCAAATAGGCCTTCAAAATAATTTATAAAATTTTCATGGTTGTCATTGGATTTGAGAAAATAAAATGTTAAATTTGTTCTTCTTAAAAAAATAAATTATTTTTATTAAATTTATAATTGGTGACCCCGATAAAAACAAAATAGCAAAAAATATAAAAGGAAAATACCCCATAAACATTTTTCTTAATTCTCAATTTGAGATGCATTTGAGAACTAACCTTATTCTCAAACCTCAAACGTTTGTTCCCAGTCAGACACGACTAACGCATTCACCAATACATTCAAACCAAATTTCCATTTTTACCAACACACTGAAAGCTATCTGTCAATTTTTTTGTCTCTTTCCTCTTTCTTTCTCACTCTCTTTTCACTAACATGGTATTCTTAACGCTTTTCGCCGTTAGCGATAACATGTTATGCCTAATTTATGTCTACGTTAGCGCTAACATGATATGCCTATATGCATAATGAGCAATATGTTAGAGCGAGAGCACAGATTGTTGAAAAATGAGCAAAGTTAGCAGCGAAACGAAAAACGAAGAAGTAAAAACGAAATATCAAACGCGTCATTTTTATTGTGATTAAAATCAGTATGCAAAATATTAAAATATTATATTTAAGCAGCTGCAAATGGTAATAAACAATTTATCACGTATGTATTAATGAAAGTATATATTATTGTTACTATTTCAGAATCAAGAATTCAGAAGAGGAGCTGTAATGTGTCCACTGATGGGCCCACAACCAGACGGTGGGCTGAAATTGAAATGGAGTTACGAAGTCCAGAAAATTCCAATGAGGACGGTAATGGAGTTAGAAATTTAAGTAATGTATTTTCTTTAAGTTTTGTATTGTAATATAAATAAATATTTAAGAAATATAAATTTTAAAGCTAAAATGAATACTGTTATGCCTAACTCATTTTTGCGTTAGCCATAACACGTTATGCCTAACTCATTTCTACGTTAATCATAACGTGTTATGTCTAACGTATTCGTGCATTAGCCCTAACGTGGTAAGTCTAACACATTTATGTGTTAGCCCTAACGATTAGAGCTAACATTTTGGTTCGTTATTCCTAACGTGAGTGAGTGAGATGGATGTATTCGAATATGCATTTGCTAAAAAGAGATGAAAGTCATATACGTGTGCACACGTACAGAGAGGAGTGCGTTAGTTTTGTCATATCGCTAGAACAAAACTAACGCACCCGTTGTATGGTGGACTAACGCGCCCGAACGTTATGACTGTGCGTTAGATAACGAATTAGTTGACGAGTAGTGTTCTGACTGGGTTATCAAATGCACCTCAAATTTCCCTTGATAGCGTTCTCAAACAAAAAGGCACATTTTTATCAAACGTTGATGAAATTTTGGGGGAAATCTTTATTAGCAAATTGAGAATTAAGGTTTTCTCAAACGTTTGAGATTTTTTGGCGTGATGTTTATCGGGTAGCAAAAGTTAAAGCGATCACAGATAAAAGGACACTCGTATCAACGCATGGCCATTAGGCATGGGACTATTCGAATAAAAATTATTCGAATAAAAAATCCTTTTATTCGAAAGGTATTAAAATTCGAATAATAATTATTCGAATAATTTATTCGTATATTCGAATAATTATTCGAATACTACTATTCGAATAATTATTCGAATACTACTATTCGAATAGTATTATTCGAATAATATTATTCGAATAGTATTATTCGAATGGTATGATACATATATATACATATGTGCATAGACATGTAGATACGTGTTTTTATGTTATTATAAATATGTGGATACATACACACGTGTGAAGGGAAGTGGTAGTTTTTTGTTATTGTGTGTATGTATGTATGCATGTACATATGTATGCTTTTGCTTTTGGAAGTATAAACATATGTATGTACGTACGCTGGCTAGCTACTAAATTTGGAAGTGCGGTTTATATGAGTGTACAATGTACATACATATGTATATGTACGTAGTGTCCCAGAAATTTGGGAATTCTCGTTAGTAGGTAGATCTTCCTTTATGTTTGTAGGTACATACATACATATAAGTGAAGGAATTTCATAAAGCGTGGCAAAAAAAGCAAACACAATGTACCTACCTACCTAATATGTATCTATATATTAATAGGCTAACATTTTTCCCATACAAACAATTGCCAGGCTGTTTAGCACATTTAACATACTCACATCTACATAAAATTTATATGGATGTGTTCGTATGAGTCAGGAGCAGTGCATAGGCATATAATTCTTTCTATAAATTATTTAATTTCTTTATAATTAATAAATAAAGTTTTTAGTTTTGTACCATTTTTGATTTATTTCGTTTTTGCTTCGTTGGCAAATGTGCCCACTATCTATATATTAATCTATATATTAATAGGCTAACATTTTTCCCATACAAACAATTGCCAGGCTGTTTTGCACATCTAACATACTCATATCCACATAAAATTGATATGGATGTGTTCGTATGAGTGAGGAGCAGTGCACTCAGAAAAAAAATCATCAACACGATTCATGTAAAATTAACACGATCGATCTTTACACATAGAACAGCAACAATTTTTTTCAAATTACACGATGTTTGAAACATGATTTTGGCTTTGTAACTGTCATCTGAAAATTTGGTAAATTCAACCAAATTTTATTGTTGATACAACATGAAGGAATTTTAAAATATACAAGATGATTCAAATATAAAATTTTATTCCTAAATGTCATTTGGAATTTGGTTTATTTAACATGATGATAGTGTCAATATAACCTAAAAAAAATGTTAGAAAAAGTAGAGGCCGGCGGAAGGTTGCACGTAATCCAAGCGCTGTTGGACATGTGTGCCTCGTCCACCAAAATTCATCCCATCCTGGCGCAACAATTAAAGGTAAAAATTGAAAAATTACATGGGCGGACTGGATGTTTTTTGGTGATACGTGGCAGACCTGTCCATCACACCGCTATCGCCACCCATGCCGTGATCGAGGCCTTCCGGATGGTCACACCAATAAAATCACTGAATAATGACGTGGCACGACGATACACCAATCTCGTACTGGCAGATGCGAACTTCCATCAGGCCTCCTCGGTGCAATTAGTGCTAGGAGCGGAAGTTTGCGCAAAAATTATGCTGCCCGACTCAACGGCTCCGGGAATAATAGGTCCTCTACGCCTTCAAGACACCATCTTTGGATGGGTGCTCTCCGGTGCCTGCTAGGGTAAACTAAAGTGCAGCAAGGGAACCACGTCTATGTACTAATGTCCTTTTCTTTTTCAGCTGACCCAGGGTTTGACCAGCAAATGTAGCCTAATTGTTTTCTTATATATATACATACATACATCCAGAGGCACATGTACATGTATATGCATATTTGTCTATTTAACCATACGTAATTGAATTTCTGTACGTTCACTGAATTGCTTACATACATACCTACATTCTGTGGAGTATAGATATGCATATGCATTTGTGTGCCTATGGCTGGATGAGTTTTTTTTTAAGTTTAAAAAATGAATTTTTGCATATGTACATACATTTTAACTGAATTTGTAAATGAATTTTTTAAAGTTTTAAAAACTGAATTTTAGCATACATTTTTAAATGAATTTTAACATATGTCATATGTCATTTATAAATGAATTTGTAAAAAAAAAAAAAAAATTTTTTTTGAATATTTCCATACACATATTTGTATTAAGTCGGTGAGGTGTTGCCACCCGTGTTGCATGCTGCAAGGGGGCCGGCATGTTTAGGCCAGCAGCCTAAACCCACAAAACCGTGACCACCCTAATGTATTAAATGTCATTTTGGCAACAAAGTAACGAGTGGCTGAATTAACGGCCACCGTTAACTGCTGTAATTTAACTTTTTCAGGCTTCTTGCCATCAAAAGAAATTTCTTTCTTTCGATTCGAGTTCAAGCACTATTGGCGACACATCATCGACTTCCAAACGTAAGTATTTGTATTTCACTACGTGAATATATATATATATATACATAATACTTTTGGTCACTCCGTGATATTATACCTTTTGAAAAGTCCCTGTTCGCATTTTATATTTTTTAATTTTTAATAAATTTATATTTATTAATAACGTTTATAACGTTTCTAATCCATATTGTTTTATTTCCCTTTTTTCCGGAAATATTCATCTACTTTGTAACATAACACTGTTAATTTCTTTATAATTCAATTCCTTAAAAAATATCAAATAGGCCTTCAAAATAATTTATAAAATTTTCATGGTTGTCATTGGATTTGAGAAAATAAAATGTTAAATTTGTTCTTCTTAAAAAAATAAATTATTTTTATTAAATTTATAATTGGTGACCCCGATAAAAACAAAATAGCAAAAAATATAAAAGGAAAATACCCCATAAACATTTTTCTTAATTCTCAATTTGAGATGCATTTGAGAACTAACCTTATTCTCAAACCTCAAACGTTTGTTCCCAGTCAGACACGACTAACGCATTCACCAATACATTCAAACCAAATTTCCATTTTTACCAACACACTGAAAGCTATCTGTCAATTTTTTTGTCTCTTTCCTCTTTCTTTCTCACTCTCTTTTCACTAACATGGTATTCTTAACGCTTTTCGCCGTTAGCGATAACATGTTATGCCTAATTTATGTCTACGTTAGCGCTAACATGATATGCCTATATGCATAATGAGCAATATGTTAGAGCGAGAGCACAGATTGTTGAAAAATGAGCAAAGTTAGCAGCGAAACGAAAAACGAAGAAGTAAAAACGAAATATCAAACGCGTCATTTTTATTGTGATTAAAATCAGTATGCAAAATATTAAAATATTATATTTAAGCAGCTGCAAATGGTAATAAACAATTTATCACGTATGTATTAATGAAAGTATATATTATTGTTACTATTTCAGAATCAAGAATTCAGAAGAGGAGCTGTAATGTGTCCACTGATGGGCCCACAACCAGACGGTGGGCTGAAATTGAAATGGAGTTACGAAGTCCAGAAAATTCCAATGAGGACGGTAATGGAGTTAGAAATTTAAGTAATGTATTTTCTTTAAGTTTTGTATTGTAATATAAATAAATATTTAAGAAATATAAATTTTAAAGCTAAAATGAATACTGTTATGCCTAACTCATTTTTGCGTTAGCCATAACACGTTATGCCTAACTCATTTCTACGTTAATCATAACGTGTTATGTCTAACGTATTCGTGCATTAGCCCTAACGTGGTAAGTCTAACACATTTATGTGTTAGCCCTAACGATTAGAGCTAACATTTTGGTTCGTTATTCCTAACGTGAGTGAGTGAGATGGATGTATTCGAATATGCATTTGCTAAAAAGAGATGAAAGTCATATACGTGTGCACACGTACAGAGAGGAGTGCGTTAGTTTTGTCATATCGCTAGAACAAAACTAACGCACCCGTTGTATGGTGGACTAACGCGCCCGAACGTTATGACTGTGCGTTAGATAACGAATTAGTTGACGAGTAGTGTTCTGACTGGGTTATCAAATGCACCTCAAATTTCCCTTGATAGCGTTCTCAAACAAAAAGGCACATTTTTATCAAACGTTGATGAAATTTTGGGGGAAATCTTTATTAGCAAATTGAGAATTAAGGTTTTCTCAAACGTTTGAGATTTTTTGGCGTGATGTTTATCGGGTAGCAAAAGTTAAAGCGATCACAGATAAAAGGACACTCGTATCAACGCATGGCCATTAGGCATGGGACTATTCGAATAAAAATTATTCGAATAAAAAATCCTTTTATTCGAAAGGTATTAAAATTCGAATAATAATTATTCGAATAATTTATTCGTATATTCGAATAATTATTCGAATACTACTATTCGAATAATTATTCGAATACTACTATTCGAATAGTATTATTCGAATAATATTATTCGAATAGTATTATTCGAATGGTATGATACATATATATACATATGTGCATAGACATGTAGATACGTGTTTTTATGTTATTATAAATATGTGGATACATACACACGTGTGAAGGGAAGTGGTAGTTTTTTGTTATTGTGTGTATGTATGTATGCATGTACATATGTATGCTTTTGCTTTTGCCCTGCAAAAATCATTGGATTATATGCTCCATTTGTGGTAGGTTGGAGTACTTTCAAAGTGACCACTAGCATAGCCCAAACGACCGATTCGAGTATCTGCATCGGTTCGTAGTTAGCCGAACATAACAAAAACCAAATTTTTATCGCGACGACGACGATATGTGTATACATATATAACTACATACATACATATGTTTGTATGTATACACGTCATTCGTCGTCATCGCGATAAACATTTGTTTTTGTTGTTATGGTCGGCTAACTGTTAGGTACTCCATCAATTAATCCAATGTAGCTACTCCATGGATTAATTTGTTTGTTATGCGGGGCTGGAGTATATACTCCATTGCAATGACATGCAATGTTAAATGGACCATATTTTTTGTATGAAATGTGGCAAGTTATGGAGTAATCGGTTGGTCCATAGCGAGCACTCCATGGATTAGCGACTGGAGTACTCGGAATTTTTGCAGGGTGGAAGTATAAACATATGTATGTACGTACGCTGGCTAGCTACTAAATTTGGAAGTGCGGTTTATATGAGTGTACAATGTACATACATATGTATATGTACGTAGTGTCCCAGAAATTTGGGAATTCTCGTTAGTAGGTAGATCTTCCTTTATGTTTGTAGGTACATACATACATATAAGTGAAGGAATTTCATAAAGCGTGGCAAAAAAAGCAAACACAATGTACCTACCTACCTAATATGTATCTATGTATTAATAGGCTAACATTTTTCCCATACAAACAATTGCCAGGCTGTTTAGCACATTTAACATACTCACATCTACATAAAATTTATATGGATGTGTTCGTATGAGTCAGGAGCAGTGCATAGGCATATAATTCTTTCTATAAATTATTTAATTTCTTTATAATTAATAAATAAAGTTTTTAGTTTTGTACCATTTTTGATTTATTTCGTTTTTGCTTCGTTGGCAAATGTGCCCACTATCTATATATTAATCTATATATTAATAGGCTAACATTTTTCCCATACAAACAATTGCCAGGCTGTTTTGCACATCTAACATACTCATATCCACATAAAATTGATATGGATGTGTTCGTATGAGTGAGGAGCAGTGCACTCAGAAAAAAAATCATCAACACGATTCATGTAAAATTAACACGATCGATCTTTACACATAGAACAGCAACAATTTTTTTCAAATTACACGATGTTTGAAACATGATTTTGGCTTTGTAACTGTCATCTGAAAATTTGGTAAATTCAACCAAATTTTATTGTTGATACAACATGAAGGAATTTTAAAATATACAAGATGATTCAAATATAAAATTTTATTCCTAAATGTCATTTGGAATTTGGTTTATTTAACATGATGATAGTGTCAATATAACCTAAAAAAAATGTTAGAAAAATGACGTCCCAATTTTAGTGTTAATACAACATGAAAACAAATGTGAAAACAACAAGAACCACAATTAACAATAAAATTTGGTTGGTATAACACGAAACAATGTTCAAACATAAATGTCATTTGTAATTTTGGTTTATTCAACACGATCATAGTGTCAATGTAATCTAAAAAAAGGGTTAAAAAAGAACGTCAAAACTATTTTGAAACATACATAATTTTTTTGATTATTTGAAGTCTGATTTTCGTGCAAAACGCAAATTATAATTAAAAAAAAAAAGGAAAATTTTGTGTCGTGGCAGTGATGCGAGTTTAGCATCATTGTCAGTTCGCGATAGTGGGGTTTCGATTTATTTTTCAGTTTGCAGGTGAGTTAAAAGAGGATTACATTTTTGTTTCTAAAAGTATTTAATGTTCAATATTTTAATTTTCCTCTTCGTAGGTTGCAATATCACGAGGAGGTTTTTTAGCGAATGGGGGTTTGCGTGCAGCATGCGCTTGTTGCATTAGCAGCCAAACATTACTCGGTGCAAGTGATAGTACTATAGCCCATGTATAAACTATCGCCGGTACATTCGTGTTCGTATGAGAAGGACGCCTTCAATTTGGTCAGTTGTGCGGGTGATGTACGAATGTGCTTAATTGAAGTGATGAATATATGTTTTATGTTTTTTTATTTAAAAAAATAAATTGTACAATCAACAAGACTCTCTAGTTAATTTAACAATAAATTTAATGTAAAATCAAAAAGATGTTATTGTTAATTCAACAGGACCATTTCGTGTTAATTTAACCAGCTTTTATTGTAACATTAACTCGTTAAAATTGTAAAATCAACAGGAAGACTCAATATTTTTTAGTGTTAATTCTACAGTTGTCATCCTGTTAAACTAACACTTGACAGTAGTGTTAAATTTACACGATTACATGATGGCATACATTAAGCATCGTGTTGAAAAAAATTAACCACAAAATTTGTTGATTTTTGGTTGATTTCACACTATTTTTTTTCTGGGTGTGCATAGGCATATAATTTTTTCTATAAATTATTTAATTTCTTTATAATTAATAAATAAAGTTTTTAGTTTTGTACCATTTTTGATTTACTTCGTTTTTGCTTCGTTGGCAATGTGCCCATTATCTATATATTAATAGGCTAACATTTTTCCCATACAAACAATTGCCAGGCTGTTTAGCACATTTAACATACTCATATCCACATAAAATTGATATGGATGTGTTCGTATGGGTCAGGAGCAGTGCATAGGCATATAATTTTTTCTATAAATTATTTAATTTCTTTATAATTAATAAATAAAGTTTTTAGTTTTGTACCATTTTTGATTTACTTCGTTTTTGCTTCGTTGGCAAATGTGCCCACTATCTATATATTAATAGGCTAACATTTCTCCCATACAAACAATTGCCAGGCTGTTTTGCACATTTAACATACTCATATCCACATAAAATTGATATGGATGTGTTCGTATGAGTCAGGAGCAGTGCATAGGCATATAATTTTTTCTATAAATTATTTAATTTCTTTATAATTAATAAATAAAATTTTTAGTTAAGATAAATGGATATCGTAAACGTGTTTACAAATATCGTAAACACAGTTGAAGAGTCGCTTTAATTTAAAAGCACTCACCACCGGGCCTACCTTCCTAGATCTGCCTTGATTTTGACCATGATTTCGCGTCGGACCGTGATCAAAAGGGCAAATCAGTGTTGCGGTACAACTGGAATTTGGAAAGTGTTGCTTATCTCCGCGAAAAGGAATAATTTTTGTACCAATACAAAGTTGAAAAAATAAATTGCATGGTCGAATTTCGACCACCGGCGATACTAGTTTATCTTAATATGGATAGTTACCTACCTACATATTTAAAATTGTATTTAACCCTAGTTAGATAATCATATTTTTACATACATACGTTAAAGATAATCATGCGTAAAAATGACGCATGATGGGTTTTTCAGCTATATCTTCACAGTTTATTTACAAATTTTCCCTGAACTTGCACAAACTTTATTTTAGATATGTAAAATAAATGTAAACATTATAAATAAAATATATTTAACTTTGTTTACTATAAAAAAAAACTAAACCAAAAGAACTTCTTCAATTTTCTCCTGAAATTAGGAAACACCCATTTTCCGTCCCTTTCTGAATAACTTTTCTGCAAAAATCAGACTTTTTGACTTACAATCTAAATTAACTATAAACTCATTAAGAAAAATAAATGAAAATTTTTTATGAAAAAAATTTTGGAACATATCATATATTGTCCTCGCGACATATAGCATTTTTGCACTTATTGCATGAGCCATTGCCTTTCACCTTCTTTGGAGGGGCAGTATGTACAAAAGAAGAAAAGGGACACCTTCTCTGCTTTGGGAAGATCAGGTGAAGACCGACTTGTCCTGCCTAGGTATTTCCAATTGGCGCCAGGAAGCACAAAACAGTGGCGCATTTTTTTGGACTCGGCCAAAACAGTCCAGACCGTTACGAGTTAATTAAGAAGAAGAAAAAGAATTATGTACAATACATAAAGTGATCTAATACGCTGACGTTGATATAACTGTAACGAGTTTTAAGGCCGAACTTCTTTCCCAATTCGAAGCCTACTCCTTAATTTCGTTTTTCCTACTAATTGGGTGTGCCTGCAGTTTTATGCCGATTCCTAACGGTGAATGCATTTTTGCGAGAAGCGTTTTCATGACAGAATTACACTCGGAGGGAATGCCGTCCACTACCGATAGGTGACCAATATTTTAAAAACCTAATAATTGACTTTTAATTAGAAAATTAATTAAATTAAATTTTGGTGTTCGAAAGGGCATGCGTAATTTTGACGCAGATTATCTTTTTAGGGTTAAATAAAGACAAAGGACAAGGGATCTCGCCATATATTGTCGAATCTGTGTAAGAATGAGGAAAAATTAAATCAAGGTGTAGGTATTTCTCAAGATATATTAGAGAAACTTGAAACTTTAGAGTATTTGTACCCATATGGACCTAAATAATGTCACCAAAATTTGTCAGGATCGGACCGCTAAAACATATAGCTGCCATACAACCGATAGTTCAGATATAGCTTTTTTGGGGTATAGCCTCTAAATTTAATCTACTAGAACTTTTCTAAATAATCTTTATCCACATAGATTTCCGAATTGACAGTGGAAATTAATAAATATTTAGCAATATAGAATTTCATTTTTCCGCGATTTTACGCGTTCCCCTTAACTATTGTACTTATGTTCACTATTTGTGCTAGTGTTCGCCATCACTCTTTAAATGATAATATCTCAGAAGCTTGAAACCGATCCTACTTCTTATTTGCATCGATTATAGTGCTGCTCAAGTGCTTACTAACTAGGCGCTACAAAAACCAAAAGCATACATATGTACATACAATAACAAAAAACCATCCACTTCCCTTCACACGTGCATACATATTTATAATAACATACACACACATATGTACATATACCTACATGTCTATGCACAAAAAGCGAGCACGTGTGTACATTAAGCCGTATCACGTTATATGGACAAAAAAAAAGTTTAGTGTGTGTCAGTTTTATTTGAACACTTATGTCGAAAAAATATTTTTGGTGTAAAAATTTTTTTTTAGGCCCGCGTTAAAAACAGCTAAATCGCGTTTTTTGTAATAACTTCCTTATTTGATGTCGGATCTCTATGATCTTAATGTCGCAGAAAAGGTCTCGCTCAGCACTATATTTGGCCCATATAAAGTTTCGACCTCAAAGGTTGTCCTGAGTTTTACCTTTAAAAATTTTGGAGTTACTATCCCTAGATTTTTTTATTTTTATCACTAATACAAAGCTCTCAAAAAACCATGAGGAATCCCCCAAAGAAATTCTAGCCTTTATTCACAAACAAAAAAGTTATAACGTTGTAAAATGAAACACTTGTTTTTTTTTATAAAAAATTACCACAGAGAAACGGCGAAACACGTCAACTTAATTTTTTGCTCCAGATTACGATGGCGTTTTTAGAAGTGCAGTGTATGCACTCCCATTTTCGAGATATTTAAGAAAACATTTTCAGTTTTCA